>CM061547.1:138967264-140167264 GCA_030864215.1 Capsicum pubescens | reverse complement strand
TTATATTACTATCTTAGTTTCATTATATACTCCGCTTGAACGTTTTACTTATATCTTCATATTGTGCTGAAATAATATTTTTTATCTAATTATTGTTTTCACATCTATCATTTTTTCTCTAATTTATTAAATTGATTTTGCAATTCTCATGGAGAAAAATTAATATATAATTATTAATGAGTAAAATAGCAGATGGAGAGTAATTTTTAATTATTTATTATTTCAAAACTTTAATCTTACTTTTTTTTAGTCCTAATTCTCGTGGAGGAATTAACTCAAGCAAATTTATTGATTTAAGGGGTCTTTATCTTATTTTTTCTAGTTCTAATTCTCATGGAGAGATTGACTTAAATAAGTTCATTGATTTAAAGACTAATCACAAGAGGTCTTTACACCTTTTAGCATAACTCAGGCCAGAAAATATGTTGATTCAGTTGTCTCTAGTCTTGAATTATTTAATTGGCATAACCTCACAGAGTGTTAATTAGTTATTTATTTCTTAGTGAGCTAAATATAATTGTATTATCAATAAGTAATTATTTTTTAGATAAAATATTTGTGGAGACTGAAATTTTCTTGTAAAATTATTATCAAGTGAATTCAACGATTCCCAATTCTTTTCAATTATAATTTTTTAGAATGTAATTTTTTTGAGTTTTATGTAATATATATGGTTTCGATTTTATCTTTCGTCTATTTGATTCTCTCAAATAGTAACAAAGATAATACAAATTTGTAACCAAGTGATTTCAATCCTTGTGGGGCGATATTTTAAACTATACCAAAATTTGACAAAGTACGAATAAGGAAATCCTATACATATTTACCTTGTTATCTAATAACAAAGATTCTATTGACTTGTCAAAAAATAAACTTTCACCTAATTTTTTTTTATGTTAAGTGTGCTTGTCATATATATAATCAGAGGAGGAGCTATATTACTACACACGGGTTCAATTGAACCTGTATGTATATTAACTTGTGAACCACCATAACTGAAGTAGTGTAATGACTTAATGGTAAGGATTCGGGATGAAAAGTTTTTCTCTCCTAGTTGTGGGTTCGAACCCAGCTATCCATGGAATTTTACCTTTTTTTCCTAAATAATCTTGGACCAGGCTTTCCTTTTCTTGATCTCAAGTAAACACTTTCCTCTTTCTCTCCTATATCCTCTAATGTGACTTGAGGCAGGAGGATGAAGTGGTGGTGAGGTTGGACTCCCAGGATATTTGTAAGAGGGATAGTTTTAAGTATCTTAGGTCTATGATTCAAGAAAATAGTGAGATTGATGAGGATGTCTCTAAATGTATTGGAGCAGGTTGGATAAAGTGGAGGCTCGCCTCGGGAGTGTTGTGTGATAAGAAGGTGACCCTTAAGCTTAAAGGCAAATACTATAGAGTGGCAGTCTACCCGGCTATGTTGTATGGAGTGGAGTGTTTGCCGGTCAAGCACTCCCACATCCAAAAATTAAAGGTGGAGGAAATGAGAATGTTACGTTGGATGTATGGGCTTACTAGAGGGGAAAGAGTTAGGAATGAAGTTATCTAGGAGAAGGTGAAAGTGGCTTCGGTGGAGGACAAGATGCGGGAAGGAAGACGTAGATGGTTTGGGCATGTGATAAGGAGGGGCGTGGATGCCCCAGTTCGTAGTTGTAGAGACTAGCTTTGGATGGTTTCAAGAGGAGTAGAGATAAGCCGAAGAAATACTGGAGGGAGGTGATTAGGCATGACATGAAGCAACTTCAGCTTACTAAGGACATGACTCTAGATAGGAAGGTGTGGAGGTCGTGGATAAGGGTAGAAGGCTAGTGTGAGTGTGTGGGTTGTAGCAAGTAGTCAAGAGAGATCTTGTGTAGTCGGGTTCGTAACCCTAGGACTGTGTACGTAGGTATCGTTGGTATGTGAGGGTATGTTACTACTAGGTGGGGGGCCTATTTCTTATTTCTTAGTTCCTATTTTTTATTTAGTGTTGCCTTTATTTCTCGTTTTTCATTTTTTCTCTGGTTTCATTTCTATTATTTCTTATTCCTGTTTTTTCCATTGTGTCATCTATCCTCCTTGTTTATTATTCTTTATCTTGAGTCGGGGGTCTATTAGAAATAACCTCTCTACTTCTTCGGAGGCAGAGGTATGGACTGCGTACATCTTACCCTCCCCAGACCCCACTTTGTAGGAATACACTGAGTTTGTTGTTATTGTTGTTGTTTGTTAAAAAATATAAGATTAATATTTAAAAAGTAGATTTTCGAAAAGGAAAATTGCATAAAAGAAAAAAAATATAAAATTACCAATTAGAAAACGTAAAAAGAAAAGTTTTTGTCTTAAAATAATAATAAAAAAAACTCTCCATTTCTTTCACAAACAAAACCCAAATCAGTGTTTACCAAAAAAATCTATTCGGTCTTCCTTTTTTTCAAAATCTACAAAAGTCTTTGCTACTTGTTCTAGCATTGTGGGAGTCCCAACCTTGTGATTGCTACATACAGAGAACTCTTTGTGTTTTTCAATTTATTTCCCTATCATAAGATGTGTAATAATATAGTTAATAATTGATGTTTAATCTTTGATTCTAGGTTGTTTTGCATTGTCCTTTTATATTAACTATGTAGTTTATTAAAAATGACTTGCAAAACAAAAACAACCATGAATTTTTTATAATTATTTAGTTTTCTATATAGAGGATGAAATATTTGAAAGTGCACCTAATAATACGATCATTGATCATTTTCAAAATATGATAAGTTATCAAGTACACTTGAAATGGTAATGGTTTATTTATATAGTGTTCAAGTAATATGTTTCTATTTTAAATATTTATCACAGTATCCTTACTCATTCTTTAATTTGACTTATTATATAAAAGCTTAAGTTCATTGTCCCGTTTTTAATTTAGAACCCCAAACTTCAAATTTTAGCTCCACCTCTGTTTATAATTTAATTGTAAAAGATGGTCTTAATTTTTGAGCTTAGTATTGAAAAGATTAGGCTTGCAATTGGCTTTATTCAGGAAATGACTGAAAAGTTAGACTTACCTAATTTAAAAGAAAATATAAAAGAAATGAACTTAGACCGAGATTAATGCATGAAGAAACAGATGTTAGATGAAATTCTACTTATGATTTCTTAATACTTGTAATATTTATAGAGTTTCTATTGCCATGACTTTTAACAATTTTTAGTGCTCTAGGAGTATGTTACAAGATTTAGATTAGGCTAAAATTGTTGATCTTAGTAGTTCTTTGAAAAAAAATTATTTAACTACAGTTGAATTATCTGGCGTTTATTATCCTATTATTTGTAATATTTTATCTTATTTAGCTGACATTTTTTTATTACTTAACGAATATAAGTCTAAACTAGGTTTTAAAAATATTATTGATGCAACGATTGGAAAATTTTAAAAATATTTTCTTTGTTTTCCTCTATTTACATAATTGGTGCTATGATAAATCCACATATAAAATATAAAACTATATCCAAATTTTCTTCTCCTATTTATTCTACCTTAGAAGTAAAAGCTAATGAAGAAACTTCTTTGTTTACGACTATGTTTGATGCGAATAGTTACATGAACACATTATACAATCATTACGTTGATTTACTTGGCAATGCTTTACCATCACATATTACTTCGCCTGCCGCTTCCCATCTTTCTTAAGAACCATCATCTACTAAAAGAAAGGCACATACTTGTTGGGTTCGAAATCGAAAGGGCGTCATGCGGAAGCTATTAGTTGCAAATTATGAGACAATAAATCTGACGACAAAGAAAACAATACTACAAAATATAATATTATTATATGATTTGGCCAATTGACCTACATATAAATTCTAATATTAGAAAGCATAAAACTAATGAGAGAGAAAATCTCCCCCTAAACGAAACTCTTGAAAAGGCTACATTGTGGATGTTATTTTTTTTTGTTATGGTATGAGAAGAGGGGTCTTCTATTTATAGACGTCCAAAACCTTTCCTCCAAGAAAGAGGTTAGCCAAATAAGGAAAAGAATTATATTTTTCTTTTAGAAAAAAGTAAAAGTATTTATGGTTACTTTTATTTTTCTTACAAGAAAAAGTAAAACTTAATTTCGGTAACACATAGTATGCCTGTTTATGGTGTTTCTAGTCTATCTGTTTGGAATAGATTGCAGCCTTTCATCGCAAAGAATTATAAATCGGAAAGAACTTAAGTATTATCTTTGGCACTCTACAGAGGAGTCTAGAGGAAGAATCAATACGTTGAAATAGTGGAAAAATAATGAAAGACAATATCTTATACTTTTAAGATTAGCTAGAGATATACTGAATCTTACAACGTCAAACGTTGCAATAGAGAGTGCTTTTAGTTAAGGACGCCAGTAGATTGGAGACAACCGCACCCATTAGTAGGCAATTGCATGAATGATCTAGTTTGCCTTAGAGACTGAATTAGAGAGGAACAAAGAAATCAAGTAATGTTTGTGGAGCCGCAAGACGAAGAAGATCTTGAAGAAATAATGATCTCCAGAGAGAATTCAGCACAATCAAATCCAATATATGACTTTCGTGCCATTGATTTTGAAAATCCTCATCCAATTCTCGTTAATGTTAACATAGGTGAATTGAAAAAAAAATGATGAAAATTTTATAATTAATCTGTTAAATTTTTAATTTTCAATCTAACTTTGTGAAATTAGTGAAATGTAATTGCAATCTTGTAACTTGTAAGTTTTGAAACATTTTGCAATCAATCAATTATAAAGTTCATTTACTCTTTACATATTTTTTTCATCTTAATCGAATATCTTGCATTAATTAAATACGTTTAATATATTATTATCAAATTTTACATAAACATAAAAAAATATATATTCAAAAAAATGTTATCAAATATTACTTAAAATAGTATTGACATATAAAAATACTATATAAGTTTAACTTTTAAGTATTATATGTCAATACTTGAATATATTTAAGTATTATTCTTTTAAGAAGTATAAGTAGTTGAATATTGTATTTATATTTTTTTAAGTAGTTGTTTATGTTGTTGAGCATATGATTCTATTCTGCATATATTTTATTTTGTAGTAGTATATGCTGTTGAATATATAATAGGTATATTCTTTTAAGACTTAAGTAGTAGTATATGTTGTTGAATATAATGTATGTATATTTTTTAAGTAGCAGTATAGTAGTTGAATATATTATATGTATATTATATTGTATAATATATTATTCATATACTATTTTAAGTTTTACGTAGTAGTATATGATGTTAAATATGTTGTATGTATATTCTTTTAAGACTTAAGTAGCAGAAATTGTATTGAATATATTGTATGAATATTTTCTTAAGTAGTAGTATAATTTTTTGAATATATTGTATGCATATATTATACTTATATTATCTTAAGTAGATATGTTGTTGAACTTATTATACGTATATTCTTTTAATTAGTAGTATACTGAATGCATTATGTATGTATATTTTTTTTATATATTTTTTTGAGTAGTATAAATTTAATGTATATATGTATGTATATTTTTATATATTTTTTGAAGTAGTATATAACTATAATTTTAATGTATATGTACGTATATTCTTGTACATTCTTTTGAGAAGCAATGTAGAATATATTAAATGTGTACAGGCATTTATATTTTTATATATTCTTTTAAGTAGTATCTATTGAATGTACATATGTATGTATATATTTTAAAGAAAAAACTACATGGCATAGATAAAAAGGGTCCTTAATTATCTATCATGATTAGTTTAAAATAATTACTTGACATAGTCAAAAGTTAGTTAAAGAACTATTGCCCTCATGTACAAATATAGTTGCTTGTATATCATGCAATTAATTTCTCCCATCTAATTAGCTTTAATTTTAGATGACTTAATTGAGCACTTAATTTTATGTTTTGATCTAATTTTAAAAACTGACCACTTTATTTGATTTTTTTCTCTGTTTAAATTTTTCATTTGTTTGATTTTCATCTATCATGGAATGAAGAAATTCTACTTGTCTCTTAAAATTTTTATGTATATATATATGTATACAAATAAACATATATACAATTAGACAATTGTCATTTGTTGGAATATACATATATACTCATATAAAATATACATATAAGCTGTCTAGTCAATTGTTGATTTGTATAAACTATGTTGTTCTTCTATTAGACATTAGATATTTCTCAGTTTGTATAATCGTTGTTGATATTTTGCATAAACTAAAGGAAAAGAAAAAAGTTTCAAGGATTCTCACTCCAAAGGGGAAGCAACGACATTGTGAATGACTCAAAGGTATTTTGTTTATACCCAAATGTATATTCGTATGAATGTATATACATATTTATAATTATGTTTATATTAGCTTTTTATGTTAGTTACATACAAGTATATGTACCATGTCAATATTTTAATGTATATATGTGTACAAATAACCGTCACATACAATTAGATAGTTGTCATGCGTTGGTATATACATATATAAAATATACATATAAGTCGTACAATCTGATTTTAGTTTGTATAAATATGTTGGATTATATTTTATACATTACATATAGGTACACAACTATCATGTTTTTGTATATAACTAAAAAGTTTTTTTTGTATAAATTATATATAGTCACAAAGTGAATTTGATTATATATTTTTATAATCACATTTGTACTTTTGTAGTTATTTTGTTATATTTCTTTCACATACATTTTGAATTTGTACACATTTCTACATTTTATTTTATATATTTATACATATAACCTGAATTTATATTCAATTTATACTTTTGAATTTTGTATCAATTCGAATTTATCGTGAAGATATGAGTTGTAAGTATTTGTATATGTATTTGAATGTTAAATTCTGAGCTAATTTTCATTTGTATCAGTTTTACATGTGTATTTCTATTCATATATAATTTTGATAGATAAATACATTGAAATTATATTTTAAATTCTGAAGTCACACGTAGAAATCAGAGGAATTTTAGTTTGAATTCTATTTTTGTATTTCAAAAATTAAAAGGTAGGCTATAACAACCCATATGGAAAAAGAAGAAACAAAAGATTTGAAAAAATATGACGGAGAGAATAAAGGAAGTGAGTCACTCCTCTTTCATTTTTTTTAATCTCTAAACATAAATGAAATAATAGTAAAATTTGTTATTTAATATTTGTCTATTAGAATCCTAAATACATTTAATCACTAACTAAAATCTATAAAATGTTCAATTACTAAAACTTAGACTAAAAAGTTAGTTAAGAGGGGTATAAGTTTGCTATATGTGAAGTTTTGCATGTTTTTTTAAAGTAGTATATGTAATGTATATTGTTTAAAATAATATTTTAAGACTTAAGTACTATATATATTGAATGTATACATGAGTCTATATTTTTTTGTGTATTTTATTAAGTAGTATATACTGAATGTATATATGTATGTGCATTTTTTGTATATTCTCTTAAGAAGTATATATTGAATGCATATATGTATGTGTATTTTTAGAGTATTATATATGTAATGCATATATGTTGTATGTATATTTTTTAAAGTAGTATATATTGAATGTACGCATGTATATATATATTTTTTGTATATTCTTTTAAGTAGTATATATGTAGGTATATTTTTTAAAGTAGTATATGTAATGTATATATGTTATATGTATATTCTTTAAAGTAGTATTTTAAGACTTAAATAGTGTATATTGAATGTATATTTCTTGTATATTGTTTTTTAATAGTATATGTTCAATGTATATATACATTAAAGTAGCATATGTTGACTATACAAATTCAAATTTCAAGTTGTTAACATTACACTACTAATTTCAAACTTCAAATTCAAATTAAAACATACAAACTTGAATTGATAATATTGCATAATTGAAAATTCAAAAATATACTTTCACGATCCAATTTCTTAGGTCATGATGACACTTACCATAATCGATCAGTAGGTAAGCCAACCCATAGTCCGAAACAGCTAGTAAAGGACCAATAAAAAAGATGAAAGTAAAACTAAATAACAAAGAAAAAGGAGGCAAGAAAAAAGTAATTAAATTTTCAAAACCTGATGAAGTTAGTACAAGAGCTTCCAATACGACAAGAAAATAAGTGAAATACAGAATAAATATATGTACAAAGATGTTTCTAAATACAAAATATAGATAAATTTAACAAAAAGAGGGAGATCAGGAATACTTCGAACGCTAGGAACTCACCCCAAATCTCCGATCCATGGCTGCTCCGCGTGATGCACACTTCAACGGCGAGAACTCATACTATGATCTGCAGGCTGGAGAAGTGTAGTATGAATACCAAACATGCCTTACTGAGTAGGCATTGACCGACTAAGCTCCAAAGATAATGCAAGCATAAATTACATGTAAATAAGGAACATAAACTACAGGCAACTATCCAAGAAACTAAACATAATAATGCAATGGAACAGTAATGATAAATTATCCTATTCTAACAGTAACCAAGGACTAACATACAATACCGTATATCACTAGTCAATATACAAATGAAGAGTCAAAGAAGGATATATATTACTAATACAAGGACAAAAAATACATATACATTATGAATAAATAAGGAAAAGAGAGGGATAATCTCTAATACCACACACACACACACATACACACATATATATGTGGACTCGAACTGGGACTAAAAGAATGTAAATCTATTGCCCGAGATCAACCTCAAGACTAAATCTACATAATAACGTAGAAAGGGTTGGGGTCTCTCTTGATCGAAGTAAATAATAGTGTTAAAAGAGTAGATTAGTAACAGACCATAATCATTCTTGATCTAATATCCAAAATAGCACATTTAGTCCTAAACATTCATAATTTATTCATAATTTATTAAATAAGTTGGTACGATTTCCGTTTGAGAAAAAAATTATTTTTAAAATAAAAAGTGGGAATAAGTTGCTTTTTAGAAAATAGTAGTTTGGTTGGAATTCGTACCACTAAGTGAGCATGAATGTGCCTAAAAGTATGCATGCCATCTCTAGAATCAAAATAATACAAACACAAATGCCTAAGCATCTATAAACTAAAATCATGTACTTTATAAGGATAGAATACTCTCCTGGAGTCTAACTGGTATCGTAACCACCACCTCGGGCCCAACAATATATAAGTAACATAATAAAGCCTCATACCTCAAAAACTATGGTAAATAAGGGCGTAAAAGTCACTAAAGGATCTAATAATAGGAAAGTCATCCGATTCACTAAGTCAAATGATAAGTCTTATACTAAAAGGATCCTTAACGTCGGACTATGGTAAGGATAGTAGGATTCTATGGCCATAACAAGTATCCTATGCTAAGGATCGAATCACATTCTATCCTAAATTCCCTAAATAGGCTAAGTCATGATATACTAGTCATCAACTCATCCTATAATGCCTACCTAGCATGCAATCTATACTATACACAATCTCATAGAGAAAACTAGATTGAAGCATACCTCGTTGCCGATCTGCAATTCTTAAATCGTCCATAAATTGCTCATTTTTTCATGATACCAAAATGTAACCACACTATCAAAATAATAATCTAAAAGTCACCAGGAGTAAAATGATATCTGTATTACAATATAGAACTCCAGACTTGAAATTGGGTTAAAAATGGGCCCGTGGGGCCTACAAGTAAATTTAAAATTGAATCTGTCACGCGGTCCCTCAAAGGACAAAGAATGTGTTCTCAAAAGTTGATCATAAATGGACTAGAAATCAGGTCTCGAATTATCCCTTAAAGATAAAGGTAAAAGAGGGAAATATAAGAACCAAACGGAGGAATTAGGCCGAGAACTTAGGAAGGAATTAGTGGGAAATGGTTACTTAATCATCCTTTATTCATCCCTAAATCCAATTTATGATTTACCATAAGCTTATAAGCTTAAAGGACCATTAATGGTGAATTTTGGGTTAAGAAATAAGAGGAAAATCTAGAAGACAACACTATATAGGCCTAGGGGTTACTCATCGCGATCACAAGGACCTCTGGCTGCAATCGCGAAGCACATAAAATTAGTTTATCACAAATGAAAGGAAGGAGTTATGAAAGCGATGAACAATTGAGGAAGTACATTGTGAACACAAAGAAGAGAATGGATTGGGTCAAGACGACCCTTCATCGCAGACGTAAGACAAAAGGATCGCGATCACAATAGTTAAGAGTTTGGCCTTTCACAAATTTGGCTTGAACCTCGCGCATGTAGAACAAAGTAGGATTGGCACCAAATGCTAGTAAATCAACAATTTTCCTTAGTCCAGATGGACTCCGACCGAGTGCTCAAGATTCATACAAAACCTTGTGTGCATAAGTGTACTATGCTATCATACCAAATTTGATATTTTAAACCCAACGGAACCATCAAAACTTTCATACAAGATTATTTCAATTAATTATTGGTCCCACACCTAGTTTTATTTTAACCAAATTCTACCCAATAGCTCAAAATAAATTTGGAAGTTTCGGGACCAAAATCAAGGATTCCCCTAGCCAAAAATCAATGTGTCGGAGATGATAGCACTTTTGGATTTCTCATCCGAGGTTATTTAATATGAGTTTTTGTCCGAGACCAATTTCTTAACTTCAAAACTCAAAAATAGATAATTGAGTGTAAAATCCAAATGAACTATCCGATAACCAAATCGACAGTTCCAACAAGTCATAAATAATACGTAGCTGTCGTGGGAAGACTCAAAATACTAAAAATAAAAAAAATGACCTGTAGGGTCATTACACATACAAATTTAAAATATTAAATTAATAAAATTTTATAAACAGAAATTAAAACAACAAACTAAGTTGTCCTAAGAACTAAATCTTCGCGTTCCCTCCTCAATTTCCTAATCAAAGTACCCATACCACAAGTATTAAACGTATGACCACATAAGTGTAATACCCTATAAACTTCCCTAGCTTAAATTCGCTCTTAGAATATTAAGGGATAGCTTCCAAACTAAAAAATATTTATTTCATGTGGAATTATTTAGACTTAGACTTTTCATTTTGTGAAAAATTGAATAAGCTATCCATTGATACCAAATTTGCGCAATTTCGACACTCGATGAAGGAGTTAAGACGTTTTTAAGTTGACAGTGTACCACCTGGACAGTCACCGCATTGCGTAGATGGTTAAATTCATAATTTTCATTTTCTAGCGGACCTTCGTGATATTGGCGCATTGTATAGAGGTTTATTTTCCAGTTTGTCAATTTCCAGTAGTCCAACACTATACTGGCGCATCACGCCGAATGTCAAAATGGCATTTCTCTAGGGCACCGTGATGGTAGCGCGTCGCATTGAAGTTTCAGGTCCCAATTGTCAAAATCCAGTGGGACAACACGATATCTTTGCATCGCGGAGGCACCCAAAGTCCCAATCATCAAATTCCAGTGAGCCACCGTGATTGTGGCGCGTCACGGTGGCCCATTAAATTGGGACAGTTATATTTTTCCAGCTTCGTTTAAGAGTTTAAAATGGGTATTTTAAACTTTTCCCAAGCCCCCAATCCGTCCAAAACACAAGAATTAACATATTCTAAGGCATTTTATGCTTGTTTCATCCACTATTTCTCAAAAGAAAACCCTAGACCATCAAAACTCTTTCTCCAAGAAATCCAAATTCTCCATAGTTTCTCCAAGGACGCTTAAAATTGAGGGATCCCAAGGAAAGTTAATCAAGAACCCATCATCAAGAACTCAATAGGAATCCCAAATTCAAGGTTTCTTCATCTAATCATCCAACAAGGTATGTGGGGTTTATGAAAAAAGATCCTCTTTCATCCTTGTGCCCAAAACTAGTTTTTATTTTACAAGTTCATATGATTTTAAATGTTTATACATGAATTTTAAATTAGGGTTCATACCCATTATTTCTCTTTGCAAGATTTTGATATTTCAAGTATTTTAGAAGATGAATTGCATGCCCATTTTCATATTTTCATACCTATTATAGTAATTTATATATTTTGAGATAAATTATCATTGTTTTCATCATTGAGCATAAATATTATGATGTTTTTTCATGAGATTGATGCATGGGTTATTATTCCAAGATTGAATATTAGTATTTCAAGAAAGATGATGCTTTAAGCATCCTACTATCAGATTATTTTTAGATTTTCATTAAAGCCTTGATCTTTCAATCATCAAATTAGCTATGGAATCCACTCTTCAGATTATTATAGATTACAGAATTCAGATCAGTTTTATTTACATATTTTATTAGATTAAGGCATAGTTGGTTTTAGATAAACCTTTATGTTAGTTTCAAAGTGGATTTCCAACAGAATGAGCATAGCAAATGAAAAGGGAGCAGTATTTAGCACCGAGCGGGAAGTAAGGGTTTAGCGCATCCTACTTCCACAAAACTACGTAGCCAATATAGGTACAAATTATCAGATTATTTCTATTTCTATATGGATGATAGATTTGGCTTGTGATCGATCACATGGGTAGGTTATACTCACTGGCAAGAGTATGAAACCTCTCCATAATGTGAGGTTTCTTTCTTAGGAGGATGAGATGCTGGACTCCATGTTAGCTCACATGGTTTATGTCGGTTAAGAAAACCTCCTTGCTAATCAAAGTAAAAGAATGAAAGAAATGCTTTTAGAAAACTAAGTGTAAAGGCTCACAGTTTTATTCAGAATATGCTTTACAGAAAGATAATAGCTTCAAATTTTAGCATTCAGATTTCAGATTTAGAGTGAGCTCTTTTATAGTTGGATAGTATGATTTAAAGACAAAGGTTTTGTACAACTTTTAGAACTAAATGTTATGGCTCACAAGATTTATAAAGTATGTTTTGCTTCTTATTGCTACATATTTTAGTATTTTAGATATTCCAGCTTATGTGAGTCATTTACATTTAGCATGCATTGTTTTATAAATGATGATTATGAGATGATATTTTACTTATGCATATCACCCCCATTACTCAGTACATCCTCAAAGTACTGATCAACATATACGTCTATGTGCTACATTATCTCATAATATAGGTTCAGGTGCTCAGTGTCAGCAGCGTGAGTAGTTCAAGCATCTCTATCTACATTCGACAGTTGGTGAGTCCTCATAGTTTGGGGACTTGATCATTCAGATTTTATAGTTTATTAGTTTATGAGATTTAGCACTTTCTTTCAGACAGTTTGAATTAGCTGGGGTTTGTCCCAGTGACTCTCTAGTATTAGTAGTAGAGGCATGCCAGACTACTAGTTTTGATACAAATTATTCAGTTTTGATGTTTTAGATATTATGTTTAGATTATTCTCAGATATTACAAATAGTTTCCACATTCTAGCATGACTTTTATGTCTACATTTCCATTATTTTAAGATTTAGGCTCAATAATATACAAACAGGGTTAGCTTAAGGCTACTCGTAGTCTTGAGCACCGTGTGACATCTCAGGATCAGATTTTGGAGCGTTACAAACTTGGTATTAGAGCCTAAGGTTTTTAAGAGTCCTAGGGAGTCAGACAACCCGTGTTACATAGAATCTTAGTCATAGGTGTGAAGCACGCCACATTTATGAACAAGAGGCTACAGAACTTTCTTAGGAAATTGTCTTTTTCTTTCATGATCTATTGTGCTTACAATATCTCTATCTTCTTTTAACTTATACTATTATGTGAAGGTTGAAAATTCCTCATCGTCGAGATAATTCCCGCAGAAATAATAATCAGCCACCTCAGCCCGCTGATCCTTTGAATGAGAATGTGTCACATGCAGAGTTTTGGGCTGCCTTTCAGGTGCTAGCCCAAGCTGTGACAACTAATATTCAGGAAAACCGTTAGACTATAGTCCCACCTCAGAAAAATAGGGACTTAGCCGCAGCCAGAATTTGAGATTTAATGAGGATGAACCTGCCAGAGTTCTTTGGGTCGAAGGAAGGTGAGGACCCACAGTTGTATCTTGATGAGGTAAAGAAGATCACCCAAATTATGCATGTTTCTGAAGAGGAGAGTGTATAATTAGCATCCTATAGGCTGTAGGATATTACATATGACTGGGTAGTGATGTGGAAGAAGAGTAGAGGGGAGAACGCAACTTCCATAACTTGGCAGATATTCCAGGATGCGTTTCTAGATAAGTTCTTCTTATGTGAGATGAGGGAAGCTAAGATAGAATAATTTATGAACCCATGGTAGGGCTCAATGACAGTGAAAGAGTATTTCCTCATGTTCAGCCAGTTGTCTAAGTATGCCCCTGATTAGATGGTTTACCCTAGGTCAAGCATGAGTTAGTTCGTGACTAGAGTATCTAGATTGGTGGTCAAAGAGTGTAGGACTGCCATTCTTATTGGAGACATGGATATTTCTAGATTGATGATGCATGCTCAGTAGATTAAGGCAGAGAAGTTGAAGGGAAGTGAGAGGGAAAATAAGAAGGCTATAATAGGTAGTTTGATTATGGTCAGAATAGGTCTAGAGGAGGAAATCGTTCGAAGTTTTAGAGTCATTCATCCATGCCAGCACCATCTTCAGCTAGTGATCCCTCTCCCAGAGGTATACAAGAGCAGTGGGGTAAGTCTTCTATGTCCAAATCCCAGAGTAGTATGGGTGGTAGGCCCAATTATCCTACGTGTACTAAGTATGGTAAGAATTATCCTAGTGAGTATTTGGCTAGTCAGAAAGGCTATTTTGGATATGGTAAGTTGGGTCACAACATTAGATATTGTTCGCATGCTAAGTAAGGAAACAGAGATGACCGTCCCCAGACTCAGGCTACTAGTGCACCAGCTCCTTTAGGTCGCCCATTTTCTCCTCAGGGCGTATCATCCAGTACCAGTGGCGGTTAGTGCTAGAATCGATTCTATGCTTTACCATCCCACCAGGAGCAGGAAGATTCACCAGATGTGGTTACGGGTATGCTTCGTGTCTTTCATCTTGATGTTTATGTGTTGTTAGACCCTGGGTTAAGTTTTTCTTATGTGACCCCATTAGTTGAAGTAAATTTTGAGATAAGTTCTAAAAATATCCCTAAGCCTTTCTTGGTTTCTACTCCAGTAGGTGAGTCAGTTATAGCTAAACAAATCTATAAAAAGTGTCCTATCACTGTCTTCTATAAAGTCATGTTAGTAAACTTGATAGATTGACTTTGATCTCATTCTTAGTATGGATTGGCTCCATTACTATTATGCCTCTATATATTATTGTACCCGTATGGTAAAGTTTTAGTTCCCAGATAAGCCAGTCTTTTAGTGGTCAGGTAATTTAGTGTCTCCCATTATTACCAATACATCCAAAACCGCAACTAATTGGCAGATCCCTAAGATGATGAGAGACTAGCCATTTTGGCTAGAGCTCAACTAAATCAGCAGAATGATGGTCAGCAGGCACGTCATCCTAATCCTGATGATAAAGACTTGGGGGACGATGATTTGTTAGATCTTGTTATTGAAGGTGTGCAGAGAATGTAGCTGTATCAGTGAACATAAATGTAAACATAACCCGTCCTTTCAGGGCGATACCTGATCGCCAAGCTGTGCAATTTAATCTTAATAATGATGAGGATGGAATGGACGGAGTTGGTGCCACTGGCACTATAATTCCTCAACCTCTAGTGCCAGGAGCAAAGTTCAATATTACCAGTACAATGATTCAACTCCTTTTTCCGAAGAGGTTGTTCATTAGACTCCCGAGAGATGATCCCAATATGCATTTAGTGAACTTTGCCACTATTTGCAATTCCGTTAATAACCCGGGAGTGGGACAGAATGTCATCCGCCTGTATTTATTTTTATTGTCTCTGTCTGGGGAGGCAACATTATGGCTTAATGAGCTGAGCCCAATTCTATAACCAACTGGAGGTAGTTGAAAGAGGCTTTCCTAGAAAATTTCTTTCCGCCTTCTAGGAGGGTACAGTTGAGGGATCAGATCAGTAACTTTAGGCATCTCCCAACTGAAGCTTTTCACGAGACATGGGAGAGGTTAAAAAAGAAGCTGACTTAGTGCCCGAACCATAATATGGTGGATGTTCATCTGATGGAGACTCTTTATCGTGCTTTGAACTCTATCACGAAGCCAGTTGTTGATAATGCTACATGGGGATCATTTGTGGATCTCACTTTTCAAGAGGCCTCGGAAATGCTTGATCGGATGACCAAACAATGTAGAGCTTGGAATACCAGGGATTTTGTGGTAGCAAGCCCTACTATGTCTGGTAGTATGAATGCAGAGCAATGCAAGAAGGAGGAAGAACGTGACTAGGATATGGCATATTTAAAGACACAGATGGATTTGTTGCCTAAGCATCTATTGTCTGGAAAAACAAAGAATATGAAAGTTATTACATCTCAAGGAAGAGCTGATTCTAATTTGGAAGAAGAGGCAAACTATCTAAATAATTAGGGAGTTTCTGAGGTAGGAGCCAAGGAAATCAAGGTCAGAACTATTATGATAAAACTGGTTACAAAGATAGAGATCAAGGGAACTGGAAGAGCAAAAATGATAAGAGTGGACTATATGTACCTCCTAGAAGCAGAGATAATGCTACAACTAGCTCTGGCAAGATATCCATGGAGGACATGGTGGAGAAATTGTTGAAAGCAGTTAAGACTACCAACTCTAGGGTAACCACTATGAATAGTGACTTGTCTTTCATAAGTCAGTTGATAAACTCACACTCTACTTCTATCAAGAAGTTGGAGCAACAAATAAGCCAACATTCAACAACATTGAATCAGAGGAAGAGCAGAACTTCGCCAAGTAATACAGTTCAAAATCCTCAAAATGATGGCTCCTGCTTGGCAATTACCACACGGAGTGGTAAGGTGTTAACAAGCCCGTCTATGGGCAAAGCTGTGATTGCAGAAGATATTGAGCATGAAGAAACTTATCCAGCAGAGTTTGAAAAATTAGATGAAGTTATTGCTAATACACCATCCAACCATCAGCAGATTGATGAGTTGGAGAAAAGCAAGGGAAAGGAGACTGAAGTGGTAGTTACTGCGCTCCCAAAACCACCTCCTCTATTTCCCATCGGTTGTAAAAGAAGGAAGATGACACTAAGTTTGGCAAGTTTATGGCCATGCTTAAGCAGTTGACAATCAAATTTCCATTGGTGGAAGCATTGGAGAAAATGCTCGGGTACGCAAAGTTCATAAAAGACCTTGTTATGAAGAAGTGGACAGTTATCTATGAGATGGTGGATAATATTCTTCATTGTGGTGATATTTCTACAAGTTCATTGGTGTAGAAGAAGACAGACCCAGGAGTATTTACTATCCCGTTCACTATTGGGCCTCTTGATTTTGCAAAAGCTCTATGTGATTTGGGGGCCAGTATAAACTTGATGTCGCTTTCTGTGTATAACAAACTGGGTATGGAGGATCCTACTCCCACAAACATGAGATTAGTTATGGCAGATAAATCTGTAAAGCGGCATGTGGGGATTTTATATGACGTATTAGTAAAAGTGGCTAGTTTCATATTTCCATCTAATTTTGTCATTCTCAATTACGAGGTGGACTTCAAGGTGCTCATAATCTTGAGTATACCTTTTCTCACAACTGGGAGTGTACTTATTGATCTAAAGGTAAATGAGCTACTGTTCAGGATGAATGATGAAGTAGTTTGATTCGATGTATGCCAGTCCATGAAACAACATAAAGATATGAGCATATTTTCAATTATGGATGTTTATTATGAGAAGGAGCAGGAAGTACCTATAGAAGAAAAAATTGTTGAGGAGACTCTAGCTGTTGTATTAATAAATTTTGATCAAGACGGTATTGAAGATTATGAGGAGACTGTGTGTGCCTTGACAGGCATGGGTTCATATTCTTATTCTCCTAAGAATCTAGATCTTGATCTAAAAAATCAACTAACACCACCATCTAAGCTATCCATTAAAGTGACATCGGTGTTAGAATTGAAAGAGCTGCCAGGGTATTTAAGGTACGTGTTTCTGGGCAACAAAAACTCGTTACCCATTATTATTGCAGCTGATTTGGGCAAGCAGCAGGTGAAAGCACTTATTTCAGTGCTTCAGAGGTACAAAAGACTAATAGGCTAGACTATTGCGGATATTATTGGCATTTCCCCTGGCATCTGCACTCATAAGATACAACTTGAGAAAGATTGTACTCCAACCATCGAGCATCAACACTATCTTAACCAACCTATGCAAGAGGTGGTTAAGAAGGAAATTATTAAGTGGCTAGACACAAGAGTATTTTATCCTATTTTTGATAGTAAATGGGTAAGCCCAGTTCAATATGTGCCAAGAAATGGGGCATGACTGCTGTTGCAAATGAAAAGAATGAGTTGATTCCCCTCAGGTCTGTAACTGGGTGGAGAGTTTGCATGGACTATCACAAACTAAACTCATGGACTTTGAAAGACCATTTACCAATATCCTTTATGGATGGCTATTCTGGCTATAACCAGATCTGTATTGCTCCTGAAGATCAGGAGAAGACGACATTCACGTGCCCATATGGCATATTTGCTTTCAAAGGGATGCCTTTCGGGTTGTGTAATGCACCTGCTACTTTTCAGCGGTGCATGATGTCGATATTCTCTGATATGGTTGAAGACACCTTAGAGGTGTTTATGGATGATTTCTCGATTGTCGGTGATTCTTTTGAGCTCTGCTAACTAAATCTGAGTAGGGCCATGTAGCGGTGTGATGTGCTTAATTGGGAGAAATTCCACTTCATGGTGAAGGGGGTCGTTGTTCTCAATCAAAAATTTTTAGCAAAGGGGATTGAAGTTGATCGAACCAAAGTTGAGGTTATAGAGAAGCTTCTACCTCCTATTTCAGTGAAGGGGGTGCGAAGTTTCCTTGGTCATGCTGGCTTCTATAGGAGGTTCATAAAGGACTTCTCAAAGATTGCAAATCCCCTTTGAAAACTTTTGGAGAAAGAAGTCAAATTCTCCTTTAATGATGATTGGTTGAAGACATTTGAATGCCTTAAAGAGAAGCTGGTTGATGCTCCTATTATTGTTGCACCAGATTGGTCAAAATCATTTGAGATCATGTGTAATGTAAGCGGTGTTGCCCTTGGAGATGTGCTAGGACAAAAGAAAGACAAATTATTTCATCTAATTTATTATGCCAACAAAGTTCTGAATAAAGCTCAAAAGAACTACACCATTACAGAACAAGAACTCCTTGCAGTTGTATATACCTTTGTAAAGTTCCAGGCATATTTTCTAGGAACCAAGGTGGTGGTCCACATTGACCACAATCCTTGAGATATTTGATAGAAAAAAGGATACTAAGCCAAGATTCATTAGATGGGTGCTACTGCTTTAAGAGTTTGACTTTGAAGTCAAAGATTGGAAGGGCTGCGAAAATGAAAATACTGACCACCTGTCTAGGCTTGAAGGGGTGCAAGCAGCCAGAGAAAAATTTGAGATCAATGATGTATTTCCTGATAAGGAAATCTTGGCTGCTGTTATGGAGAAAATACCTTGGTATGCTGATTTTACAAATTATTGGTGAGTGAGGTGATCCTAGAGAATCTTTTCTTTCATCAAAGGAAAAAGTTTCTCCATGATGTGAACCATTACTTCTGGGATGAGCCGTATTTTTTTGGCGATGTGCGGATGGTATTATTAGAAGGTGCATCCCAAAAGTAGATATGTTGAGTATACTGGAAGCGAGTCATGCTTCCCCAGTTGGAGGTCACCATGCAGGTGATCGGACTGCAAGAAAAGTGCTTCAGAGTGGATGCTGTTGGCCCTCTTTGTTCAAGGATTCTTATGAGTTCGTGAAGAGATGTGACCAATGTCAAAGGCAAGGGTCCATATCAAAGCACCATGAGATGCCAATGTCTAAAATGATGGAGGTAGAATTATTTGATGTGTGGGGCATTGATTTCATAGGGCCTTTTGTGAGCTCATTTGGGATAAAATAGATACCAGTTTCTGTTGATTACGTGTCTAAATGGGTTGAGGCTATGGATCTGGAGGATAATAAAGGAAAGCGGGTTATTACATTTTTAAAGAGAAATGTCTTCTCTCGCTTTGGGGTACCACATATCATCATAAGCGATGGAGGACCACACTTTGGCAACAAGATATTCAGAGCCTCCTTTGCAAAATATAGAGTCAAACAACATAAGGTGGTTACTCCATGTCACCCACAGACCAGTGGGCAGGTAGAGATCTCTAATTGGGAAATCAAAGCTATCCTTGCCAAGACTGTAAAGGCTATCCAGAAGGATTGGTCTAGGAAACTGGACGATGCCTTATGGGCATATCAAACGGATTTCAAGACACCCATTGTCATGTCTCCATACCAATTGGTTTATGGTAAGGCGTGCCATTTGCCAATTGAGCTAGATCATAAAGCGTTGTGGTCACTGAAGTGGCTTAACTGAACTGGAATGAGGCAGCGAATATGAGACTGGGGCAGCTAAATGAGATGGATGAGTTCCTTCTTGGAGCTTATGATCGAGCTGATCTATTCAAGGAAAGAATGAAGAAGTACCACGATAGTAGGATTGAAAAGTGGGATTTCCAGAAAGGTGATTAGTGCTTCTATTAAACTCCAGACTCAAACTGTTTCCAGGTAAGCTCAAATCAGAATAGTCCATCCCATTTAAAGTGAGTCAAGTCTACTCATCTGGAGTAGTGGAACTTGAAAATGAAGACGAAAGTGTCTTCAAGGTAAATGGGCAATGTGTGAAACTGTATATCGGTCCAAAGGACTCGATAAAGAGTATTGGTACTGTCTATCTCGATGAAGTCTGAGTAATTGAGATAGCTGAGTCGTGCCGTGATAATAAATCAGGTGCTAGTGGGAGGCAACCCACAGTGTGTTGTTGTAAAACACTAGTTTGAGTTATTTTGGTGTTTGTTTTATTATTTTGTACAAGCTGAAGGGTTTGTGTAGGTATGCAGATCTGACAGTGTAGAAAAATAGAAGCTGAGAAAGTTTGGGGGTGACCGATGGGTTACCCGACGGATCATCGGTGACTCGACGGATCATCGTGGTAGCTGTCGCAGCAAAGTCCAAAAACCAGGTTACTGGAAGAATTGCGATGGGTTGACCGATGGACCATCGCATACTCGATGGACCGTCGACTCAACCATCGCCAATGTGCCCCCAGGTATGTTCTCTGGATTGGACCAACAGGTCTCCCAATGGATTGTCACTTATGCAACGGACCATCGCGCGAACCGTCGTACATAACCCTATTTCAGTGGGTCGGGTTGGATCGATTTAAATAGCCAAATTCTTCATTCTTATCCAACCCAATTTTTTTTAAATATAGATAAATTGAAGTGATTAAGTAACTCCCAAACTATTCAATGCACCTGAACCCTTTCATTCTCTCTGAAGACTTTCCACTTCCCCCTTCCCCATCTATTTAAAGTCTATATTATCTTTGTTCTTTCAATCACAAGTAGCAAAGAGTTCTTCACAAAAGTCAAGTTTCATATTGTGTTCGGTATTTAGAGTACAAGTCAGGAGAATAATCAAGTACTGCATCAATAAGGTATGTTCTCTCCATTAGTTTCTATGTTATTCAACACCAAGAATAAAGAAAGCAAGTGAAGTTTGCAATATTGAAATATTTCTCTCTGATCTTGAGTTCATTTGTGTGGGTCTGAACTGAGAGAAAATATGACAAACTCTACCTTGGGTGATGTCTGAGTAGCCCGTGGATCAAGAAAAAGCAAAATGAGTAGTGTATTATTGGTGAAAAATCCATGAATAATCGTGCTTGAAATGAGAGTGTGCAAGGTGTTTGATAAAATGCTGAAACGAAACCTGAAAGTGAAAATGACAGGCGACGATCAGAGTGATGGACCGTCGGATACCCGATGACCCATTGCCTAAAATCGTCGCCACTTTCTCAGAGTCAATGTTACTAGAATAACCCCAACGGTTTGGGTCGATGGACCATCGCAGGACCGATGGACCATCGCCCTAGCCATCATTGGCCAATAATTTTTCCTATTTTCTGGTTTAAGTCTGTGAACTTATAACCTATTGCTTGTAGGTATCATGGCAAACAGATTACCAACCACCAAAGGTAGAGGTAGAGGCCAAGAAGCCAGATCACAGGGGGTGGACATACTGGCACGCAACACCCAGCAAAATCAGCAGGTCATTTCTTCATCCTTCCAGTCAGAAGAGGAGGGTGATAGTAGTAGCAACAATAGCTCAAGTTCAATTCCGGTTGAGGAAGGGGTTGAAGTACCTAACCCCATCTAAGAGGAGATCCCTAAACAAGAGGACCCAAATTTGGTTCGGCGTAGAGATCCGCAAGTGCGGAAAGCTATACGGTGGCAGATTGAGGGCGCTCGAGAGCATTTCTACAACGAGATGGCACCAACAGACAGGGTAGCCATAAAGAGAGATATTTTTGAAGAGCATCAAATTGTAACCATGACCTTGCAAGAATACCCAGAGCTTGAGCGCCGATTCAATGAATACGAACTGGCATAGATGAGTAGGCCACTAGGGACCTATCAAACGAATCCGGTTCATGAATTATTTGCCAATTACTTGGCATTGCTTGAAAAATAATTTCCTCCAGGTGCATTAGCGTCTGACATAAATAAGCTGGACACCGTTCCTGTTCATGGAGTTGATATAGATATTTCAGAGTGCACGTTGAACAAATTCTTATTTGGAGCTGAATATCAGATACCCCGTACAATACTGGACTTGGAGCATCAGTTGTTCACATTAACCCAACAAAGGTCGTGGTTAGCTAGGATACTGACAGAGGGAGGAGAGACTGTATGGCTACAAAACCCCCGAGAAAAGATATCCAAGTCATCCCTAAGTTTTAGGTCCAAGTTCTGGTGGGCAATTGTGAGGCTGAGGTTGATTCCGACAGGCGGTGATGACCGCCTAGAACTCAGTAGAGTTTTGATTATTGTTGCTTTGATTGGGGGACTGATAGTGGAGTTTGGCCACATTATTTTTGATGAATTGTTCTTCCGCGCTCACAAGACTCATACTGCATTGCCATTTCTATGCCTTATCACTAAATTGTGTAAGCAAGCGAAGGTTCCTTTGATCAGCGGAGTTGATAATGAGATCCTGACAATACACAAGAAATATATTGACAAGACAAGGGATGATTCGATGTTTGATATGAAAATTAATAGCACTCCAGCTCTACTAACTCAGTCGGCACCAATTACTGAGTCATCAAAGGGTGCTTTAGGTATGCCATTACCACTTGCTATATACGTGCCTCCTACTACTTTTGTAGGTTTATCTTCGATGCCCATGGGTGGAATAGCAGATTCTGCATCACTTCCTCCCCAATACTCAGAATACAGGCTGAACCAGGAAAATTTTGCAAAGTATGTATGAGCACAGAAAAGAATTGAAAAACAATTAGCTATATGGGGGGCAGATTTCAAACCCTTTATTGAGAGAATTATGGAGAGAGAAAATTGGCCTTTCAGGAACATCCAGCTACGAATGGACAACATGGAGGAGTGTATCAACAAGAGGCTGGATACCCTGTCCATTTTGAATTTTGCAAAATTGATTGAGGAAGTTAGAAAACTCTAGGGTAACGTGGATAAGATAAATCAGCAACCATATCAGACCATATTTGATCCTGTTCAGATTTCCAGTAATGAAGATGAAGGTCTTATTAATCTAATGGGGTGACCAAACAAAGATAAAGGTAAGAAGGTGGCAGAGATAAATGAGAAAGCTGAAAAAGATGCAAGGAAAGCTTCTAAAAGGAAAAGGCTTACATCTATGTCACCTGAGTAGAGATTTGACTATGATATGAAGAGAGTAGCTACGAAGTCAAAGAAGGAAGAAGAGAAGAGGTAGAAGAGGCTTCAGGATGAAGCAACTGGAGTGTCTGCTAGTTCTACCTCAACTAGGGGGAAACCTGTAGATCTGGCTAGAGATGCGGTACTGTAAGACCCTACAAAATTCTCTCGTAGTCTGAGCCTTAGAGTGTGTCAAGTGAAGTGTAAATCAGGCCTTAAAAAATTGAGAAGTGTCTTCCCAAGTGAGAAATATTTTGAACCATGTAGAATTTCCCTCAGTAGCTAGACCATGTGTGATTTAAATACTAAAAAATTTTGTTAACATATTCAAACTCCCTTCTACTCAGGAACACTTCAGATCAACAGTCTAATAACAGTCATAATACTTAGTGAACATAGTATTCCCTGTGGGATTCGACACCAAACCTAGTTGGGTTCTATATTTGATAGCAACCGCTTACTTTTTCATAAGAGAGGTGTAATTTGGGCGTATCAGGTCCTAAATGAATCTCAAGGGTCTGTTCAGAGGATTTTTGAACTTAAGAGTTGTTGCTTTATTGATGCATGATCCCTTATTCATTCTCGCGACCCCACCTGTTATGTACGCAAAGAATAATTGACTAAGGCATCACGATTTCATAGTGGGTTTATTTTGATTGGGATGGATAATGGGCTTAAGTCAATTTTTCTTCTACATCGCATTCACAGTCTCGGTGTGCGCCTTTGCAAGAGTCACAGTTTGGGTCACGTTGTGATCGTGATGGTGTGCCCTTAATTGTGATGACCATTTTTATTTTCGATTAAAGATTGACCCTCGCGATTGAGATGAGTTGACTGTGATCGTGAGGCACCATGCCTAAAACTAGTTAAAACCTTTTATTTTTATTTTTATCTATTATTGGAATTTTAGAACTCGAATTAAGCATTTTCAAAGGGGTTTTGAAGATTTCATCCATGGGTAAGTTCCTAGATTTTTATTCCATCATTTCCTATGGATTCCATTTTCAAAATAACTTTAAATTCATGATTTTAAATATGTTTTTGGAGTTTTCCCTGGTAAATTGTTAAATGAGTTTTTTGTTGATTAAAGGTATGATTTTGGAACACCCCAAATTTTGTCCCTTGAAAAATTTCTTGAGCTTTGAGCTTACTTCCCTGGTTACGACTCGCCCTATGAGTAGTAGGGTGTCCTGAAGAGTCGTTGGTATGAGTTGTAACCAAATTATATAAGTTTGTGGCATGATTCTTCTCTGAGTATGAGTGGATCACTAAGACCCATAAGGATATGTAACGAATCATAGGGTATAAATCATAGGGTGTCCAGAGTATGTCCCAATTTGGGTTCTGTGCTGATTACATCTGGACCCTACGAGTTGTAGGGTCCAATTACGAGTTGGTTGGTTGAGTTGTAAGGTTAGCAGTAGGTGGTTTCCTAGATACTGTCGTGATTATGACTCATGGTTACGAGTCGTAAGAAGTGGTTACAAGTCGATGGTTGACTCATAGTCAAAGACAACTTTTTTTAGATTTTAAGTTAAGGGCATTCTAGATATTTCCCTTTTACCCAACTTGAAACCCACATCTTATAACCCCTTTAGGGTGTCATTAGCACTCAAAAACACATCAAAGTAACTTCTCAAATACTCCTAAATCTTCAAGGTCAAGAACACTTAGGGTTTTTAAAAGGGTGATCAATTGAGGATTTCAAGGGTGATTTATCTCCGTACATCTTACTATTTAAAGAATATGACTCTTCCCACATTTTTAATTTGTTAAAAATCATATGTATTAAAGTGTTATTCATATAGAATCATTTTAGTTTTGAAAACAAGGGTTGGGGTTTTTGAATGCTTATTATTGAACAATGTTTTTCCATTATTAAATTATGATTATTTATGCTTTAAATATGATTTTGAACTTATGGGTGCATAG
The DNA here is from genome assembly GCA_030864215.1 of Capsicum pubescens. Lineage (NCBI taxonomy): Eukaryota > Viridiplantae > Streptophyta > Magnoliopsida > Solanales > Solanaceae > Capsicum > Capsicum pubescens. The sequence continues at coordinate 140,141,600 of CM061547.1, read as the reverse complement.
GTATGGTGGATGAACTAGGGAATTATGATTTTCCTAAACTTGTGACTTTTGAATGGTTATGATCCCAATCCATAGTGTGAAATTGGTTTTGAGTTATAATAAAGGTGGGAATTTATAAATTGAACTAGTCTTGAACTATTGTATGATATAAAGAGGTATTTGAAACACAATGGTCTGATATAATGAACAAAGAGAGTCAGTGTGCCCTACCTTGTATTAATGAACAAAGGGAGTTATTTTCCCTAAGTTAATGAAAATTGTTTTGGCATGATGTATTACCTTGCAAGTGTAGTTGGTATGACAATACCAATAATGAATGCCTTATTGTGAAATATGGTTCATGAATGGGATTGTGTGATAAATATTTTAATTAGGCACTGATAAGGGTTGTGTAACTGAGTCGTGAAAGTGTTGGTCCGAGTGATCGACAATGGAAATTGCATTTGTCGATGCTGGAGTCAAAATGACCAGATAGGTTCAAGTCTCTTTTATTATTATTTCATGATTAGGGAGCTTTGAGTCCCTCTTAAATCATTATATGATCGGGTTCTTAAGTTACCTTAGTATATATTGAGAGGTTTGAGTCCCCTATGTGCATATATATGAGATTATTCTTTGGTTCGTGCGGCTACACATACTGGGGTCTGACTAGGGGGTGAGAGCTGGGGACCATATAGCCCGTGGGTACTATTATATGATGGTTGAACTGCACAATCCAGGTTAAGAATTAAAAGTGCATGCTAAACCTTATTCCCTATCTCGTCATGTGATATATATATATATACATACACACACATATATATTTATGTTATGCATTTAATTTTGTGCATTGAATTTGGAAAGAATTTTGAATTATTAATTATGTCATAATGTTATCCTTATCCCTGAATTACATGCTAGCATTCCAACTACTAATCATCTACGTATGCTGTATCCCCACGTGATACAAGATTTTTCCATACTTCCACTTCTCCTACTCAGTGATTATGGATTCATCGAGAGTAAACTTGAAATAGTGAGATTTCATGCTTTGAAAGGCTCCATTTTAGGATTATGTTTTCCTTTGAGTTATAGACTATTGGATATTGTTTTAGGATATAGTCGGGGGCATTTATCGACACTTTATTGATATTCAATTTTGGATTATTGATTAGAAGGCTTTGCTTGGACTACTATGGTTTTTGGGCAGTGTCGATCGGTCGTTTGGCCATTCGTCGATGGTTGGTTATGGACATGCATTGAAATTTTCTTAAGCTATTGCATGCTATTGCATTCTATCTTGTTATATGTTCATAATTCATCCGACTTTGGGGTGTTGTGTTTGGGTTGGTTAGGTGCAGGAGGTGATCTTTGGTCCACGTAAGACTTGAGATACCTGACATGACTAAGTCCTAATTCAGGTTGTGTTAGATTGTTATCAAAGCCTAGGTTTGGTTTCATTGGGTGTCCTAAATAGCCGTGTCGAGTAGAGTCTCTTTTATGGGTGTGTAGCGTGCCACACTTATAAGTGAGAGGCTACGAGGCATATATGAATATTTCCCTTTCTTGTTGTCTTATTTTAAACTATAGAGTTTGAGGTCTTGAGTCTCTCTAATTCCTGTGTGTTTATTTTTTAGATCATGCCTCCCAGATGATCTGAAGCTCATGGAAACTCCTCTGTCCCATTTGAGGACAATGCTAATGGGATACACCCTGCTTATGGAAACTCAGTCTAGGAGTCAAATTCCTAATTGCCCTTCTAGAGTTCCACCTGTCCTCTCTAGACCTCCCCGAGCTCCTCAAGTTGATGTGTTAAATGCATAATTTCATCAGTTTATTAATATATTGTCCTAGTTGGTTTCTTCTTAGTCTGAGCGTGTAGCTTTTGTTACTTCATCATCTAAGGCCATAAGGGTCATCCAGTTATAAGGTTGAGTCCTCCAACTTTTATTGGTGTTAAGGTTGAGAAGGATCCTCAAGGTTTTATAGATGAGATGGAGAATATCTTCTGGGTTATGTATACTATTAAATATGGAGGGCGTGGAAGTTACTGCCTATTAATTGAAGGATATAAAACATCAATGGAATAGGAAATGGGAACAATTTAGGGGGGAGGATGTCGATTCCACACTGTGGGATAGTTTCCCTAGTACTTTCCTGGACCCCTTCTTTCCTCAGGAGTTGAGGGAGGCAAAAGAAAAAAAGTTTGTTAATATGAAGCCATGTAGGATGAAGATCAAGGAGTATGCCTTAAAATTCCATCAGTTGCACTGGTATGCTCTTGAGTTAGTCTTTAGCATGAGGGCTATAATAAGGAAATTTGCTTCTGGGTTGTCCTGTCATTTGATATAGAGAGTAAGAATATCTTGTTGAACAAGGATATGGACATCTCCAGATTATTTGTGTACATACAACAGGTTGAGGTAGAGAATAAGAAGTAGGAAGAGACAAGGGAAAGACAGAATAAGAAGTTTATATTTTTTTATCAGGGTGGAGGTCAGAAGTAGAGTGGTAAAGATAGAAAGAAGTGGTCTAAGAAGAAGTGGGGGAGTTTTGGTTCGTACTATACAACTAGTTCTCCTTATCTGAAGCTATCGAGTGATCATCATTCTCAGTATGATAGTGGGTATAGGGAACAGGGTGTCCAATCTCAATCTAGTGGGGCTCAGTCAGCTCCATCATATCCTTTTTGTAGTTTTCTTGGTCAGATGCATTGTGGGTTTTGCAAAGAAGGGAGGAAAATATTCTTTAAATATGGTCATATTGATCACTTGAAGAGGGATTGTCCTTATAAGGTTGCTTAAGGGGAAAATAAGATTCTTGTTGCCACCTCATCATCTCCTACACCAAAAGGTGTTGCTACTACTTTTGGTACTGGCACTGGCCAAAATCACTTGTATGCTCTTGCTACTCGCTAGGACTCTGAGGTATTTCCCGATGTCATCACTGGTATATTTTGACTCTTCTCTCGTGATGTGTATTGTTTGCTTGATCCGGGGTCTACTCTTTCTTATATGACCCCATTTATGGCTGTATATTTTAGTTTTAGTCCTAAGTGTATCCCTAATCCCTTTTCTATTTCTACCTCGATGGGTGAATCTGTGGTTGCTAGAAGAGTCTATAGGGATTGTGTGGTATCTGTTGGTGGTAGAGAAACTCTGGTAGATCTGATAGAGTTAGACATGGTTGATTTTGATGTCATATTAGGGATGGACTAGTTGCACTTGTGCTATGCCTTCTTAGATTGGAAGACTCGTAAGGTCATTTTTAAATTCCCTAATAAGTCGATTATTGAGTAGGAAAGGGGTTCTCTAGTTGCTAAGAGAAGATTCATATCGTATCTTAGATCCCAAAAGTTTATTTCCAAGGGATGTCTTTATCATTTGGTTCGGGTTAAGGATTCTAACTCAAAGGGTCCTTCCTTGCAATCCATTCCCGTGGTTAATGAATTACCTAAGGTTTTTCCTGATGATCTTCCTGGTGTCCCTCCCAATAGGGAGATGGATTTTGGGATAGACCTTGTTTCGTACACTCATCCTATTCTATCCCTCCTTATAAAATGGCTTCGACTGAGTTGAAGGAGATTAAGGAACAATTGAAAGATCTCTTTGACAAGGGTTTTATCCATCGTAGTGTGTCTCCATGGGGTGCTTCTATTTTGTTTGTGAGTAAGAAGGATAGTTCCCTTTAAATGTGCATTGATTATCACTAGTTGAATAATGTTATAGTAAAGAACAAGTATCCTCTTCCTCAGATTGATGATTTGTTCGACCAACTTCAGGGTGCTAGATGTTTCTCTAAGATTTATCTTAGGTCTGGTAATCATCAGCTAAAGGTTAGGCAAGTGGATGTTCCTAAGACTGCCTTCCGAACTAGGTATGGTCACTATGAGTTCTTAGTCATGTCTTTTGGTTTAACTAATGCCCCGACGATATTCATGGACTTGATGAATAGGGTTTTCCATCAATTTTTGAATTTTTTCATCATTATGTTTATAGAAGATATTCTTATGTACTCTAAGAGTGAGATGGATCACGCCGACCATCGTCATATCGTGTTTCAAACCTTGAAAGATCAACATTTGTATGCTAAGTTTTTGAAGTGCGAGTTTTGGTTGGAAGCTGTTACTTACCTGGGTCATGTCTTTTCTATTAAACAAATCATAGTGGATCCACAAAAAGTTACAGTGGTTAAGAAGTAGCCTAGGCTCACGACTCCAATCCATATTCGAAGCTTATTGGGTTTATCCTATTACTATAGGAGATTTGTGGAGAGTTTCTCAACTATAGTTCCCTACTAACTAAGTTGACCCAGAAGAAGGTAAAGTTCTTATGGTCTGATTCTTATGAGGGCAGTTTTGAAAAGCCAAAAGATAAGTTGATTTCAGCTCCAGTTTTGACTTTGCTCAAAGGTAATGATGAATTCATGGTTTATTGCGATGCATCCCATATGGGACTTGTTTGTGTATTAATGAATCATGGTATGGTGGGGCCTATGCTCTAGGTAGTCAAAAGTTCATGAGAGTAATTATCTGACTCATGACTTGGAGTTGTTGGTTGTGGTGTTCGCATTAAAGTTTTGACGTCACTATTTATATGGGGTCCATGTAGATATATTTTTTGATCATAAGAGCCTGCAATATATGTTCACCCAGAAGGAGCTGAATCTCAGGAAAAAGAGATGGCTTGGGTTGCTGAAAGACTATGACATGAGTCTCCATTACTACCCATGTAAAGCTAATGTGGTTGTTGATGCTCTTAGTAGGTTATTCATAGGGAGTCTAGCTCATGTGGATGAGGATAAGCGGGAATTGGTGAAAGATATTCACTTTTTGGATAACCTTGGAGTTTGTATCCTGGACTCTCAAAATGAGGGTGTATTTTTGCAAAAGATGGCACAGTCCTCTCTTGGTACTGAAATAAAAGAGAATCAAGTATTGAATCCTGTCTTAATGAAGATTAAGGGAAATGCGGGACAATAAAAGGTTTCATCTTTTGAGACTGGTGGCGATGGTATCTTGAGGTACCAAGGCAGATTATGTGTTCCCGATGTAGAAGGGTTATGAGAGAGGATCTTGGTTGAGGCTCATGAATCGCATTATGTCATTCATCTTGGTTTGACGAAGATGTATCATAATCTCAAGGAGATTTTTTAGTGGAACTATATGAAGCGAGATGTGGCCAGTTTTATGGCTCAATACATGGTATGTCAACAAGTAAAGGTTGATCACTTGCGACCTGGAGGGTTGTATCAAGAAATCAAGTTGCCTGAAGTGGGAAGTGATTATCATGGATTTCATTATCGATCTTTCTCGATCTTAAAATTAGTTTGATTTGATTTGGGAAATTATGGATTGGATGACTAAGTCTACTCACTTCTTGCCAGTGAGGATTAATTATTCGATAGAGAATTATATGAAGTTGTTCCTCTAAGAGATTGTGAAGTTCCATGGGGCACCTATTTGTATCATGTCAGATCGTGGCACTCGGTTCTCATCACAATTTTGACATTTGTTTCAGAGAGGTTTGGGAACTAAGGTAAGCCTTAGTACTGCTTTTCACCTATAGTTGGATGGGCAATCGAAAAGAACTATTCTAACACTGGAAGACATACTTAGAGCTTGTCTGATTGACTATGGTGGTAGTTGGGTTAATTATTTTCCTCTTACAGAGTTTGTGTATAATAATATCTACCATTTTAGTATTGGTATGGTTCCTTTTGAGGCCTTGTATGGTAGGAGGTGTAGGTCTCCTATCAGGTGGTTTAAAGTTGGTAAGGCTAAGATGTTTGGCCTGGATTAGGTTTACCAAGCGATAGAGAAGGCGAAGGTGATTCGAGATATGCTTAAACCCGCCTAAAGTCACCAAAAGTCCTACACGGATGTGAGCTGAAGGAAGTTGGAGTTTAGTGTTGGTGATTAGGCATTCATGAAGGTATCCCTCATGAATAAACGGATGTGGTTTGGTAAGAAAAAGAAGCTCAACCCCCGATATGTTGGTCCATACTTGGTGTTAAAGAGGTTTGGTAATGTTGTGTATGAATTAGAGTTGCCCTTTATTTTGAGCTCCATTCATCCAGTGCTTCATGTTTGATGTTGAGAAAGTGCATGGGTGATCCTTAAATGGTTGTTCCTTTGGAGGAGGTAGGTATTTTAGATTCCTTATGTATGAGGAAGCCTCGGTTGAAATTTTTAATCGTTAAGTTCGTCGGTTGTGGACGAAGGACGTAGCTTTGGTAAAGGTCCTATGCATAAACCACCAGGTTGAAGAGGCGACTTAGGAAGCCGAAGAGGACATGAAGTCCAAGTATCCATTCTTTTTTTTCTCTTTGAATAATCATGCTTATGGTATGTGTATTCCTTGACATCTCTATTTTTTGACTTTGTTAAAGAAAAGAGTTATTTCATTAGCATCTTTGTTTTCTTTCTTTGTTAAAGGTAAGAGTAGAGGTATGTGGAGTTAATTTGTTCTAATAAATGCATTGTCCCATCATTCAAGGATGCATGATCCAAGTGAGGGAGAGTTACAAAACCTTAAATTCTGGCCCATAAAAAATTCCATGAGTTTTGAGCTCACTGCCCTAGTTACAACTCGCCCTCTGAGTCATAGGGTGTCTTGATGAGTCATTGGGATGAGTGTATCCCTGATCCTTTTCCTATTTTTACCCTGATGGGTGACTCTGTTGTTGCAAGAAGAGTCTATAGGGATCGTGTGGTATCTGTTGGTGGCAGAGAAACTCTGGTACATATGATAAGTTAGACATGGTTGATTTTGATGTCATACTGGGGATGGATTGGTTGCCCTTGTTCTATTCCTTCTTAGTTGTCGAACTCATAAGGTCATGTTTAAATTTCCTAATAAGCCGGTCATTGAGTGGGAAGGGGATTCTCTAGTGTCTAAGAGAAGATTCATATCATATCTTAGAGCCCAAAAGTTGATTTCCAACAGATGTCTTTATCATTTGGTCCAGGTTAAAGATTCAAACTCGAAGGGTCTTTCCTTACAATCTGTTCCTGTGGTTAATGAATTCACCAAGGTTTTTCCTGATGATCTTCTGGTATCTCTCCCGATTGGGAGATTGATTTTGGGATTGACCTTGTTCCAAATATTTGTCCTATCTCTACCCCCCTTATAGAATGGCTCCAGCCGAGTTGAAAGAGTTTAAGGAGCAGTTGAAAGACCTCTTTAACTAAGGTTTTATCCATCCTAGTGTGTCTTCGTGGGGTGCTCCTATTTTGTTCGTGCGTAAGAAGGATGGTTCCCTTTGGATATGCATTGATTATTTCCGGTTGAATAAGGTTACGATAAATAAAAAGTATCTTCTTCCTCGGATTGATGATTTGTTCAGCCAGCTTTAGGGTTCCAGATGTTTTTCCAAGATTGATCTTAGTTCTAGTTATCATTAGCTAAAGATTATGAGAGATGTGGGAAAAAAAAAGGTTGTAACTTTCAAAATTGGTGGAGATGGTATCTTCAGGTACCATGACAGATTATGTGTTCTCAATGTAGATGGGTTGCAAGAGAGGATCTTGGTTGAAGCTCATGAATCGCATTATGCCATTCATTCTCGTTCGATGAAGATGTATCATGATCTTAGGAAGATTTATTGGTTGAATAATATGAAGCGATATGTGGCCAATTTTATTGCTAAATATATAGTGTGTCGACAATTGAAGGTGAAGAACTTGTGGCCCGGAGGGTTGTATCAAGAAATTGAGTTGCTAGTGTGGAAGTGGGAAGTGATTAACATGGATTTCGTTATTGGTCTTCCTCGGTCTCAGAATTAGTTTGATTCAATTTGGGTTATCGTGGATAGGATGACTAAGTATGCTCACTTCTTGCCAGTGAGGATTAATTATTCGACAGAGGATTATGCAAAGTTGTTCCTCCAGGAGATTGTGAAGTTGCATGGGGTACCTATTTCTATTATGTCAGATCCTGGCACTCAATTCTAATCACAATTTTGGCATTCATTTTACATAGGTTTGGGAACTAAGGAAATCCTTAATTTAGTAATGCTTTCTACCTGCACTCGGATGGGCAAGCTGAATGAACTACTCTGACATTGGAAGACGTGCTTAGAGGTTATGTGATTAACTATGGGGGTAGTTCGGTTGATCATTTTCTTCTTATAGAGTTTTCGTATAATAATAGCTACCACTCTAGTATTGGTATGGCTTATTTTGAGGCCTTCTATGGTTGGAGGTGTAGGTCTCCCATCAAGTGGTTTGAAGTTGGCGAGGCTAAGATATTTGATCCGAATTTGGTTCACCAAGCGATAGAGAAGGTGAAGTAGATTCGAGATAGGCTTAAAGCCGCCCAAAGTCGCCAAAAGTCCTACACGAATGTGAGGTGAAGGGAGTTGGAGTTTAGTGTTGGTGATTGGGTGTTCTTAAAGGTATCCCCATGAAGGGAGTGATGCAGTTTGGTAAGAAAGGAAAGGTCAACCCCCTATATGATGGTCCTTGCTTGGTGTTGAAGAGGGTTGGTAATGTTGCGTATGAATTGGAGTTTCCCTCTTGAGCTCCATTCATTCTGTGTTTCACGTTTCGATATTGAGAAAGTGAGTGGGTGATCCTTTGACTGTTGTTCCTTTGGAAGAGGTAGGTATTTCGGATTCCTTATCTTATGAGGAAGGCTCGGTTGAAATTTTGATCGGCAAGTTCATCAGTTGCGGACGAAGGATGTAGCTTCGGTAAAGGTTTTATGGAGGAACCATAAAGTTGAAGAGGCTACCTGGGAAGTCGAAGAGGACATGAAGTCCAAGTATCCATTTTTGTTTTCTGCTCTTAATAATTATTTTTAAGGTATGTCACTACAAGAAAATGGTTAAATTGTGATGGAATATTTGAGACGAAACACTTCTGTCACAATTTGTGACAGAATTTTGATGAATTTATGATGGATTATTTTTGCATAGATATAAAAATTTTAATTTTTTTATTTACACATAAATATTCAAAGAGTAACAGATTTGTGACAAATTTTTGACGAATTTAAATATAATTTTTGTGACAAATATATTGTTGTCACATATTAAAGCTGATGAAAAAAAATAATAACTTTCTGTCACAAATCCATGACTAAATTTGTGACAGATTGAGCATTCCATCACAATTTTTTTTAAAGTAAATAATGTAATAAAAATTTCTGATGAATTTATTCCATCACAGCAAAAATAAAACAAAAAATTATTTGTGACGGATTTATTTTCGTCAAAAACAGAATTGAGGTTCCCTCTAAATTGTATTTCGTTTTCCCTTTTTTTTTTAATCGTCTTTTCCCATCAGTTTCCCTCAAAACCCTTAATTTTCATCTTCTTAATTTCTTCATAGACACAAGCAGTCGTATTCACTGAGAGAGTTCGCATTCAATTTCTTCCACAAACACTTAGTTCATCTCAATTTCGATTCCTCTTCTTCACTCATTGAGGTAATTTATCTTAATTTCTATCTTTTTCAACTTATTGAGTTATGGAATAGGTCATTTTTTTGCTTGTTGAGGTATGGAATAGATTGATTCTAACAAAATTGCCCTTAACTAGTGATAGTGATGTAACACGAGTTTCTGTTGTTTCTTGGAACTCATGGGGTTGTTTCTGGTGTCAGAAGGCACTGATGGGGTTGTTCTTTGTCACAACGCTGTCATTATTATACTCACTCAAAGTTTGTACCTTTTTGGTCCCTTCTTACCTCTCCCATCTCTCTCCCTATCTCTATACAGATGCTATATTATATAGTGTTGTTTTCCTCAATCTAGCTCCTTCCATTTTCATCATAGGTAATCCCTTTCCCCTATTTATTTTTCTCTTTATCTTCTTTTTGGTTCTACTTGCATGATTTTCTATATTTGATTTTTTTTTCTTTTGTTTTTGTGGTGCATTAAATTGGATTTTGAGCAAATGGGGTTATAGATATGAGTGTTCTTCATATTGGGTTAAATAGTTCTTGAAATTGGGGAAATAGGAAAAAGATCTTTTTCATCTAACTAGCTGCACATTTTAGCTATTCCCATGTCTTCTTGAAGTGTGACCGACCTTAATTACTACTTTGTACCAATAGAAGTGTGTTTTAGAAATTCAAGAATTCGTTGCCAACTATATATCCCTGTTAAATTGGGGACTATCTATATGACACTCCCATTTCCATAACTCCAGCGTTTACTTTTCAGTTCAACTCTTACTAATCAAACAAAAGCTCTAAATCTTATATATGGAAACAGGTTGTATTATTGATGTTGATGAAATTGTATATCAGCCTCCAAGAGATGGCCCAACATTATGGGAAATAGGCATTCCTGATCGTACTGCTGCAGAATTTTTTGTTCCTGAACCCGATCCAAAATTTATCAAAAAGCTTTTCGTCAATCATCCTGACAGGTCATTTAATGCCTTAATGTATTGACCTTATTTTTTGTTTCTTTTAGAGTTGGGTACGGAATTATTAGTACCTCCACATAGTTAATACAATTTCGTTCTCTTTTTCAAATGTCATTACATCACATCTATCATCTTCATTATTGACTTTACAGGTTTAGGCAATATGGATTGTGGGATAGGTACTCAGAGTTATATCCAATGGATGACCTTGTGTATTTAACTGGAGAAAGTGACTATAGCAAGGACTGATTTTTCGCCCAGGTTCGAAGGTAAGCTATTCAGCAATCTGATAAGTTGAGAACCAAAATACTGTGTTAAGTTTCTCATTTTCACCAATATTTTAAAAGAGTGTCAAACGCCTCCTTCTCCTTCTCATCCCTACAGCCACATAGAAGAATTAAGCAGAAAACATCTTATGCATCAATTCTTTGTAGGAAAAAAAAGGATGGCACATATCAAGGAACTACATGGCAAACTAGATTTAAACTTGATTCAGTCAATCAAGGAGGGACATATAAATTGTGCATTATAATTACATCTTCTACTTTAGATGAAATGTAGGTACACTTATCCCTATTGAATTATACTACTTGAATTAATCAGAAAAGCACTTCTATAACTATAGTCTTTGATTAGTGTATAAAATTCAAACCAGAAAGTTCCTTACAATGTTCTTGTACTTGCAGGTTTGGGTGAATAATCCAAGCAAGAAACCAAAGTCCTTTCCAGGGGATTATGTATGACTATCTTCATCTCGAAGCTCCACCAAACTAAGAAATGTTTCAGAATTCCACTTCTTGTACGGAGCTCAAATAATTCAAATCCAACGTAAATAATGTAGTAATTGTTAACTTTTTGATATGTACTACCAGGCCAACATTAACTTCTGGTTTGCAAAACAAAAAAAATTCCATTTATGCAATATATATTTCTTTTATTTTTATTCCTGATAATTTTGCTAATAATGAAAACTATGTGGGGAGACTTTGTAAAGATGGCATTAGATAGTTGATACGGAAGGGGAAGCGCAGACAGTGATCTGCTGTGTGATGAAATCTGCATGTTGATTGTCAAATGACTTATCTTGTTCCTTTTGTTTGTTTATGTTTTTCTCCTAGGGGTTGAAAGTCATTAGAAGTAGTTTAATGAGCTGACACATTCATATTTCTAGTGCCTTAAACTACTCTGTTTTAGGGTTTGGGGGGTGGAATAGGGATCCAAATGACTAACTTTATACTATTGTGGCTTGTACTGTCTGCCCACGTTTATGTCAAATAAAGGTGACCTCTGGTTAAGGATGAAATTCATATCCATCCCATCACAATCTTTGATGGTGCGTCAAGGCGAGTTAGGAGCAAATTTGAAGGCAAATATTAACTCGATGTGATCTTGAACCGTATGAGTTGAATTCAAAAGGACATTAAATCCATCTCTTCTTCTCATATTGAGCAAAAACTTTTAGTAGGAATGAAGTTTTTCAATATGAAAGTTAGTTGCTTCCAACATTACCGAGTATCATGTTGCTCGGACTCTCCAAAAATGTTGCTACAACCATGTCAGATCCTCCAAAATGCACTACTTTTGGAGAGATCCAGCATGCACCCATCGATATTTTTTCAGAGCGCGAGCAACATATATGATAGTATTTGATATAAAGAACGTTTAACTATAGAATTCCGTTATAACAGTTTAAAGGACTATCCAAAAAGGAACTGGAGACTCTTGATGAATTGGTACTTATGCTATCAGAGAGAATTCAGGCAATACCCAATAAAAGTACAACAGATGCAGCGAAAAAACCAGGAGGTCATGGGACTTCATCATTTAACAAAAATATAAAGTATGACGTAGGTAATATACATAATCAATGCCTGAATCCATCTCTAATTGGCTTTCGCTACGATTGGTTTTGATGTTAAAAACGCATATCAGAAGGACAGTTCGACGTTGGTTACTATGAGAAAACTGATGAGGCCACGCATTTTAGATTAGAATACAAAATGAGGAAAATGAAATAGGCTTGTAACTTTCCAATTCTTGTTTATTGATTCCGTTTTCACTACTAGTTTTACATGGAACCATCACATAACCGAATGTTAAATTCGATAGGATGAAGGACTAGATGTTATTTCAGAAGGTCTGGACACATTGAAAAAATTAGCTCGTGACATGAACGAGGTTTCCCTCATGATCCCCGACTTGTGTACTAAAAATCGTTCTGTTCTCATGAAATGAAACTATTTATTGACCATCGTTTTGTTTCATTTTGTTTCATGAATTGGATAGGCAAGTTTCGTTGATAGATGAAATCGAAACAAAGATCAGAATTACGGTTTCATAAACTGTAACAAACAATGTTGATACATCAACTTACTTTGGTTGTACTTACAGGTTGATAAGGCAACTAGTGATATAAAAAACAATAATGTCAGACTCAAGGAAAACATTAACAAGGTATCGCGGAGCAGATTACTTCTTCTTTGTTTTGACTCATTTTTCTAATGACGACTATCCACATTGTTCGTTATTTTTTCTTCAGGTACGGTCTAGTAGCAACATATGTATTGATATAATACTTATCTGTACTCTTCTAGGAATTGCGGCCTATCTTTACAAATAAGTTCAATCTGTATAGGTTACATTACATTGTTTCTTCTTATTCATCTTTGTGATATCTTCCTTGATGGTAATTATGCTTAGAAGATAAGTTAGTCAGACTCTCCAAAATTGTGGCCGCACCCGTGTCAGATCCTTAAAAAATACACTATTTTGGGAGGATCCGACACACACCTATAGACATTTTTAAATTGTCCAAGAAACTTATCTTGGAAGTTAAGATAAGAAGTCTTCTGTAGTTTTGATCCTTCAGTTTGGTATCTGCCATGTGTACAGTAATGCTTAGTAAAGTGTCACGTTTCCTTGGTCAGGTTCCTTTGTGAACCAATATCAGCGGATGCATATTCATCCTAGAGAGTTATTTTTCACGTATAGTATTATATAGTAGAGAGTAAATGGTTGAAGTGGTATCTGCATTATGCTAATTGGATGTCATTTTCAGTAGATTGTAAAGTTGCTTGCTTTTGTTTACTGTGTTGTGTGTTATGTTGCGGTAATTGCAATCTAAGGTATTTTTTCAAATTTGTTGTGTGTTATATTGTCGGAAAATCTTGTAAAATTGCTTTTTTTTGGTTTACTGCATTGCTCTAGTACCAAGACTGGATGAGGAAACTAAGTAGTTAAACATTTGGTGGCTGATTATTTGTAATTTTTAGGATAAAATGAAGGCCTTCATAGCTACTGCTCTTTTGGGCTCATCGGATGATTCATCAGAAGATCAAGAACTCAATATAAATTACATGTATTTTGATGTTGCGGGTGGAGTAAAAAAAGGGTGTGTGTATGGATTGGGATCTCAAGCTTCAACCTTGTATAAAGATCAAAATTCTGTCAATTCGGTAAATTTAGTGTCTGATTATGTTGCCGAAGAGCGCATCAAAATACTTGAGAAAGAGGTGTCGCAAATAAGAGAAAATCAAGAGAGAGTTCTTTAAGAATGTGTAGAAGTGGAGGTGCAACAACGAGTAGAGCAAGAGGTTTTCCGTTTGAGGCAACAAATTGATGATTGATTCAAATCTATGGAGGAGCAATGGTATGGCATGATGAGTGATATGGCATTATCTTCTTGATCATTTAGTAATCCTACTCTGCTTAATAGGGACTCATCTAATGCTTAAGTGTTTAATATTTTGAGACTTTAGTTGAATTGTCAATTTGAACATTGTCACACTTTTTTGGATAGTTATATTCTTTAAATTTTAAACATTGGTAGACTTTTGCTTATTGAAGTTGTGATTTTGCATGTTTTAATTAACTTCAGACATTTTTTATTATAAATCTTGTATTATGTTTTATATATATATAGTGTGAGAGAGAGCATAGTATTTCGTAATTATTATTTATTAAAATTAAAAATTCAAAAAAAAATTGTGACAGATTTAATTTGTCACAATCTATCCTAAATTTGTTACTAATATAAGGTAAGAGAGTCATATTGTGACTAAATTAGTCTGTCACAAATTATTTGTAACGAAATATACTGTCGCAATTGTGGTGACTAGGTTTGAAAATTTGTTACGAAAATTATTCTAGCACTATTTTATAATGGAATATTTTGTCAAAAATCTGTTATAAATTTATGACGGAATTTAAGTCAAATTTAAAGATTTATATTGTGACGGACGATCTGTCTCAGTTCTGTCACAATAATTTTGTGACAGAAATTAAATCTGTCACAATGATTTTATGACCAAAGGTTCTGAGATGAACATTTTTCCATCCCAAATTCATCACAATCAATGATTTGTGACTAAAATCTCTGTCACAATTTCTCCATTTTCTTGTAGTGTGTGTATTCCTTGACATCTTTATTTTTTGACTTTGTTAAAGGAAAGAGTGATTTCCTTAGCATCTTTGTTTTATGTCTTTGTTAAAGGTAAGAGTAGAGGTATGTGGAGTCAATTCGTGCTAATAAATGCCTTGTCCCATCACTCAAGGACAAATGATCCGAGTGGGAGAAAATTGAAACACCTTGAATTTTTGGCCCTTGGAAATTTCTTGAGCCTTGAGCTCACTGCCTTGGTTACGAATGGACCCCCAAAGTCGTAGGGTGTCTTGATGACTCTTTGGGATGAGTCATAACCAAATTATGTAAGTTTGTAGCATAATTCTCCTCTGAGTACGGGTGGCTCACTATGAGCCATAGGGATTTGTTATGAGTCGTGGGTTGTAAATAGTAGGGTGTCCAGTGTATACCCTAAATGAGTTCTATGTTGATTACAACTGGGACCTATGAGTCGTAGGGTCCCGTTACGAGTGGTGCCATTGAGTCATAAGGATAATAGTATAGGATGACCCGGTGGTACTACCTTGGTTACGACTTATGGTGATGAGTTGCAAGGAGTGGTTACGAGTCGATGGTTGACTCGTAGTCAAAGATGACCCTTTTTCAACTATTAAGTTAAGGGCATTCTAGACATTTCCCTTCTTACTCTACTTGAAACCCATGTTTTATAACCTCATTAGGGTGTCATTATCACTCAAAAATACATCAAAGTAACTTCTTAACACACTCAAATTCCTCAAGGTCAAGAACACTTAGGGTTTTCAAGAGGTTAATCAATTAGGGCTTTTAAGGGTGATTTTTGTCCACACATCTTACTATTTTAGACATGTGATTCTTCCCTAATTGTTAATTTGTCAAAAATCATATGTATTAAAGTGTTATTCACATAGAATTGTTTTGGTTTTGATTACAAGGGTTTTGGGTTTTGAATGCTTACTGTTGAACAATGTTTTCCCATGATTTAATTATTATTATTCATGCTTTAAATATGGTTTTGAACGTGTGGATGCATGGGTATGGTGTATGAATTAGGGAATTGTGATTTTCCCAATCTTGTAACTTTTGAAAGGGTTATGACCCCAACCCATAGTGTGAAATTTGTTTTGAGTTTTGAGAAAGGTGGGAATTTTTAAATTGAACTAGTCTTAAAC
The DNA here is from genome assembly GCA_030864215.1 of Capsicum pubescens. Classification (NCBI taxonomy): domain Eukaryota; kingdom Viridiplantae; phylum Streptophyta; class Magnoliopsida; order Solanales; family Solanaceae; genus Capsicum; species Capsicum pubescens. The sequence goes on along the minus strand of CM061547.1, from coordinate 140,125,691 downwards.
AATTGCATGATATAAAGAGGTATTGGAAATACAATGGCATGATTTAATAAACCAAGGGAGTCAGTGTTCCCCCACCTTGTATTATAGAACAAAGGGAGTTGTTTTCTCCAAGTTAATGGGAATTGTTTTGGCATGTTGTTGTTACTTTGCAAGTGTAATTGGTATGACGATACCAACAATGTATGCCTTAATATAGAATGTGGTTCATGAATGGGATTGTGTGATGAATGTTTTAACTAGGCTATAAATAAGGTTGTGTAACTGAGTCATGAAAGTAGAGGTCTGAGTGACCGACACTGGAAGCCGCGTTTGCCGACGCAGAGGTCAAAGTGACCGGGGAGGTTTGAGTACTCAATCATATAATGGTTTGAGTCCCCCACAAATCATTATATGATTGAGTACTTAATTCACCTTAGTATATTTTGGGAGGTTCGAGTCCCCCATATGCATATATATGATATTATTCTCTAGTTCATGCAGCTACACACACTGGGGCCCAACTAGGGGATAAAATCTAGGGACTAAATAGACCGTGCGTACAGTTATATAACATTGGAATAATTTTGAACTTTGGATATGTCATTATGTTATCCTTACCCCTGAGTTATATGCTAGCGCTCCATCCACTAACCGTCTTCAGAAGCTGTATCCCCACATGATGCAAGAATCGGTCACACTTATACCCCTCCTACTCAGTGATTAAAATTTGAGATCAGCTCATGAGTTGACATTGAAGTGGTGAGCTTCCATACATTGGGAGTTCACATTTTATATTTTGTTCCTCTTACGTCATAGACTCATTTTGGCTATTTTCAGGGGCATGTCCTGACACTTCATTGATATTCAATTTGGATCATTGTTTAGAAGGTTTTCTTTTGTAGTACTGTGGTTATTGGGCAGTGTCGGGTGGTCATTTGGCCGGTTGTCGGTGGTTGGTTATGGATATATATTAAAACTTTCTTAAGCTATTACACTCTATCTTGCTGTATGTTCAAAATTCATCCAACTTCGGGGTCTGTTGTGTTTAGGTTGGTTAGGTGCAGGGGGCGATCTCCGGTCTATGTAGGATTGGAGATACCCGACACGGCCATACCCTAGTTTGGGTCGTGTCAATTCCCTTGTCTATTTTTAGTATTCCTGGATTAGGTATGTTAAGGCCATGTCTGTAGTGCTCTAAATGGTGGATAAAACAAGAGTGCATCCCAAAGGAATCATTAAAGACGTCCTTATTAAGGTTGTTATGTTCATCATTCTTGCTAACTTTATTGTTCTTGATTATGATGAAAATAACAGGGTACCAATCATATTAGGACGTCCATTCTTGGCGACGAGAGGAACACTGATTAAAGTTAAAGAGAGCACTCTAAAAATAAGATTGGATGATGAAGAGGTAGTCTTGAAAGTATACAAACTACTCAATCCACCTTCTCATTATAAGAATTTATGCATGATTATGGCTATGGAAGTGGATGAGTGTAGGGTGGTGGAATGCATAACACAAAAGACCTCTTCAAACCATCTCATAGAGTTTCCCAAGCCACCAATTATGTTTAAAAGAGTGAAGCTAAAAGAAGAGCCTGACAAGGCTATTGTTGAAAAAATGCAGACCTTGAGAGTACACGCTTAAGAGGTCAAGAAAAGAGTGAGAGGATAGCCTTTGAATAGAAGTAAGAGGATAAAAGAATACAGTAAATATAGTTATGGGTGTGGCACGACGTTAAATTAGGTGCTTGTTGACAGGCAACCCAACATGTAGTAAGTAGGTTTTATTTTTTATTTTTGTTTTTATTTTAGTGTCACTAGTTTTTGTTGTTTTTGTTTTTGCAGATTTAGGGGAAATTTGAGTACCCAAATCAGCTAAGGATCATGTTTGAGATTAAGTATGGGGTGTGCGCAACTCATGATAAAAATTGAAGAAACATGCTTCTAGCTAGGTCTTATAGGTCCCCAGGGAGTATCTTTAAGCCTTGTTTTACTTTGTTTATGTTTTGTCCACCCCTTGGTTTTTCTTTTTGGTTCTTTTCCGAGGGGGTCCCTTTGAACCGAGTCTCTTTTATTTTTTACGAGAAAATTTTTAATTTTTTCTATTTGGAATAAAGAGTGTTGGGTTGAGAATATGATATAGACATTTCTTTGATAGCCATGTTTCATACCCTCTATTATTTGTCGTTGTGCATAATCTTAGTTAACCTCGTTGAACCTTAGCCTATTCCTTTAGTAGCCTCATACTTAGCCTGTTCCCCTTCTTTGATTGATCATAATTTGATCCAACTCTCCTAAGTGCTTAGTTGAAAAATTAATATGGTTAATGAGTGTAAAATTAAAGAAGAAAAAGGTGAATGTGAAGCCCCAAAATAGTAACTATTGGTGTTGGAAAAGTTGATGTGTTGGGAGTGATGTAGTGAAAGAAAGAAAATTATGCAAAATTGAATCATATGTTGATAGAAATTGCTCCCTCCTTAATAAATGTGAACTAGCTTAAAGAGTTGAGGCAAAATAAAAGAGATGTGTGAAGGTAAAGGTGGTGAAACTTGGTTGTTTAGAAAAAAGTTTAATGTTGAATGTGATGTATTAAAACACTTAGGGAAGATAGTCACTATTACTAGACATAACAGTTCCTACCCATCCCTTAGCCTATATTAAAACCCTTAAAGTCCTGTTTGATCTTGAGCCTTAACATTATGATATTAGTGGATTACTACACTAAGGGTAAGCCTATGGTTCATCTTACGTTACTTGTGAACTCTTTGGGAGAGTGAGAAAAAATTAATTCTTATACCATTCTTGTGATAAGTTGTATATCTATGCATGAATATGGGTAACTTTCTTGTAGTGAGGGCGCATGCTTGATGATAGTGAGGTGACTTGTATGATCTATTTGACTGAGTAATATGCAGGAGTTTTCCAACTTTCTTGAGTCAATTTATAAGGCTAGGATGTTTTGAAGTTGTGTTCATGAGATTTCAAGTGTATATGACATGTTTGATGTATAACTTGCTATCTTTATAATCATTCGAGTGCTAGATTGAGTGTCTTTCTTGTTGTAGTATTAATGTTGGAGGCTTCCTTAGATGATACATATTGTAAATAGTTGTTCGAGGATGAACAAGGCTTTATTTGTAGAGTGATGATCTTAGGTGGATTGATGCACCTAAGTATCATAATCTTTATGTGTTTAGGCTAGTTTGGAGGACTTATTGTGTGTTTAGTAAGTGGATATTCATATAATTGATCATCTAACTATTAAAAAGGGTGTTTAAAACAAGTTTGAAATGAAGATGATCACTTAGAGTTTAGATGAGAAAACTAGTGTTACTAGCTTGAGCTATGTGTTATTCTAGTAATCTTGTTGGATTATATTGTGTTTAAGAACTAATTTTTGGTTTTTGATGATATAGGAGGTCATGTAAGATGTTGACATTGACATCCAAGAGAAAAACAAGGTTTAGCAATGATGGAAAAACACTAGCAAAGTGAGAAACTCAATTCCAAATGGATGGAGCTTACTTGGACGAAATCTGGAAATTCTGAGCACAAGGGCATGGCACACCCTTGGATAACCATTTAAGGGCCTTCAATTCCCTCAAAAACAAACTAAAAATTTTCAAATTCCAGTAAGCCTCTGCGATAAGGGCGTGCCACACCCTTATCACACCAATGCAAGAGTGTGGCACTCCTATGGTTTCAAAATTGGCACTTAGTTCCAACTATAAATAGAACATTCCTATGTTATTTTACACACCTTGGATGACCTTTAGGTCTTTAAATACACTTTAGTAGGTTTCTTTTAGGGTTTAAAATCTTTTCTTTAGTTTACTTTTATTTTTTATACATGAATTTCAATCTTGTGATTTGTTGTGAATCCATGAGTGGCTAAATGCCCTCACCTAGGGTTGAGGCCAAGAACATGATTACTTAGATTTGGGTTATGTTTATTATCATTATTTGTTGTTCATATATCCTTGTATTTACTATTCTATGAATTTGCGATCTTTAGGATAAATCAATATTTTTGTTGTAATCTCGGAAAGAGGAATAATAAATTAGAACTGGGATATATGGAGTGATATCTTATATGGAGAGGGATTGAGGTTAAGATTTGTTCTTAGGATAAGGATATACAAAATTTTCCCCACTTGATTGAATACCATATGAAATATAAATGTGGTTAACTTAGTTCTCACATCCCCACTTAACGATGTAGTTATGTTTCTATGTTAGATAGACAATTAGAGGATGAAAATTCCCTAATTATGTTATCAACATCGTGAATAAACAACCGAGATTAATAACTAAACTAACAAAATTATAAATCTAAGTAGGATTGTTCGGAGTGCCTTGACCATGGATTTCTCCCTATTATTGTTCAAACACATTGTAATATTACATTGTTTATGGTTACTTTACATTTTTAAATATTAAATGTTATTGGTTACTCTTACACTTATTTAATCTTCGTAGTTGTTGTCACTGAGCACAAGTCCTTGTGGGATTGATACTTGGCTTTTAAAGGCTACTTTACTACTTGGGTACCAATGTACACTTGCGTGTGCACTTGAATGCAACAACTTTCCCCATACATCATCATCATATCATCATCATGACATTGCATTGCATCATTTGCATAATATTATCATCCTTGGTATGGTTTGATACCATGTTAGTATTTACTCTTGTACCATATGTTTGTGTTAGGACCTTGTTTGTGATATTGGGTTTGTACATTCACTTCATTTTATTACATTATATTATATCATTATATACTGATTTAGAGGTTGGAATATTATGACGCGAGTTATGGTTGTGGATTGATAGGAGAGATACATCTGTAACCCCTGTTTGTAGTATGAGTTACACTTGTATACATGTGGACTCTCTCCCTATTTTTATCCCATATTACTTGATTGATTATAATATTTAATCCTAATATATCTTATTAGTGAGTCTCCTTCATAAATAACTACACTTATAGATTCACCATGGATTAAATAGTGTTGACTCACTTAAATTGATGTGCCTACCCTATATTTCGTAAATATGTTGACGGTTGTGGTTGTCACCCTGATAGGAAGAAATGATGTAATTGCTAGATTTAGATTATTTGTGGAACTTTGGGTCATTACGGCGGTGGTTCTCACCATTATTTTATATTAGGATCAGTTATCGATGATGCTTGTTGAGTATATAGGGTTTTATTCTTAGTCATGTTTTTTTCTTCCTTTATCTTATTTTCTTTCCCCGTGCAGGTATTAGTTTGGTTGGTTGATGGTAGATGGTATTTCATTGGAGTTGATATTATGGTGATCGAGGTAGTGGTTGATGGACTTTGGAACATCTCAGATTTCTAATTATGTCTTATGTTTTATTCACATCTAAGATATTTTAGATGATTATTGTTAGTTTACTGTAGCACCCCATATTTTACCCCTGAAATTCTTGAGGTTTTACACACACTGCCCAAATTATGACTCTCCTTATGAGTCGTAGGGAGTCATTACGGGTCATAGGATCCTAAATCATAGACAGACCAGTGTGCTTTTCTAAGTATCAGTGTTGGCCATGATTTTTACCCAACAAGCTATCGAGACTCATTACGAGTTGTATAGTGGTTCTTATAGTCTAACCAGTAAAGGTGGCTAATGTTTCCATCTTGTCTACTATTTGACCTCACGAGTCGTAGGGTCTGAATATGAGTCATAGGGAATGACTCATAATCAAACCAGTGTTGGTTACCACGGATGTTGTCCAGCCTATGACTAAATGTCATGAGTCATAGGGTCACCCTACGAGTCGTAAGGTCACCCGTAACGACTGGGTGATAATTTTAAGTCTTTTTATTTAGATCACTTTGGACATTTCCCTCCTTCCCCACTTAGACCCCACATACATAAATCACCAAAGAGGGGTTACTTTCAACACTTTACCATATCAAACACTCTTTACTCTCTCAAATTCCCCATTAAAAGATCAAGCCAGGGTTTCTTAAAGTTGGTCTTCTAAGGGCTCGAGTTTCTCTCCATAATTCTCTATACTTCCAGGCATGTTATTCTTCCCCAAATCTTATTTTATCAAAGCATGTGTTTATAATTATACCTATGTGGTTTGATTGATGATTTTAAATATGGGTTAAGGGTTATTGAACATTATTGAATTAATTGTTTTTTCGATGGCTTTTATGAATCATGTATGATTTGAATTGATTGTTTTGAACATGTGGGGTGCATGGCCATGTTGAATAAACTAGAGGGTCATGGTTTCCCTAATTTTGTGAATATGGATAATTGAATGGGTATAACCCCAACCCAATTTTGTAAAATTGGTTTTAAATATGAGTATAATTGCATTGAACTATTTTTGGGAACCATTGCATGATATAAAGTGTTTATTTAAATAGAATGGTTTGATTTAATGAACAAAGGAGTGGGGGTGAGGGGGTCATAGAATTCCCCCATATTGATTTAATGAATATAAGGGGTTGGTTTCCCCAAGTGAATGGAACTGTGCTGGCAAGATGATGTTACCTTGCAAGTGTAGTTGGTATGACGATATCAATACTGTATGCCTTAACGAATATTGCGGCTCAATTAATGGGAATATGTGAAAAATATTTTAACTGGGCTTAAAGAGGGTTGTGTAGCTAGGCCATGAAAGTAAAGGTCCCAAGGGACCAATACTAGAAATCGTGTTTGGCGATGTAGGGGTCTAAATGGCCTAAGGTTCGAATCCCCTTGCTTATTTTCTTGCTCGTTAGCGCTGTTTGTTGATTTTTAAAAGAAGGGGCGGAGCTTGAAGAAGCGAAACGAGCCTAGAGTAGTAGCCTATTACGTTTTTTCAGGCCCCTTTGATATCTTATTAGTCAAGCGCTAGCGCTCCTTCAGAGTAAGTCATTTCTGTTATCAATGAAACCAAAAGAAAGAAAAAAAAACAGTGCCTTTCGTATAGATCGAGACTTGTAACTTGATTCTTTACTCATTCCATACTGGGAAGAATTGTAGGAAATTGTTCGATAACACTTCTTTCGATTTCTTTCTCAATGATATCCGACGATTAAGATAATTCCCGTGAAACTCTTTCATAGGCTTGGGATGAATGAATTGATTTCGTAACTAAGGCTAAAAAAAACTAGCAAGAATAGTAAAGTAAGGTTAACTTAAATACATGCATACATGATTTGAATAGCTCCCAAAGATAGAAGGACTGCTTTGGTTAGGAAGAAAGATTAAAACTTGAGCTGCTGCTGATGGATCTTTGATTGGGTAGTTCGAGTCGCTCATGTTAAATAATTGGATGCTTAAGTCACCCTTAATATAGGACCTGAAGGTTTGAGTCCCCCATGGTACATATGTTCATATGATTATTCTTTAGTTTGTGTGGCTACATGCACTGAGGCCCTTTCAGTGGGGAGAGCTAATCATATATAACCTGTAGGTGCCTTCTTATGATGGTTGAGATATACAATCCAAGCTAATATTTTAAAGTTCATGCTAAGACTTGTTCCTTACCCCGGGATGTTATATTTATATATAGGTATATGCATATAATTGTGTGCAATAGATTTAGATGAATTTAAACTGTTGTCCATGGCATTATTTTATCCCTTCCTTGAGTTACATGCTGGCGCTCCCGCTAACTATCTCCCAATGTTGTATCCTCACGTAATGCAGAAAATAAAGACACTTATGCTTTTCCTGTGTAGTGATAGGATTTCTATATTATCAGCAATAAACTTGAAGTGGTGAGCCTTCTTCTTCCGGAAGTTTACTACTTCTTGGTTTGTCTTTTATCATAGACTTTTCTTTGGACTTGTTTTGGCTATCGTCAGGGGCATGTCCCGACATCTGTTTGATTTGGTTTTTTCATAGAGGCTTTGTGGATTTATGTGGACTGGGTATTGGTTGTTAATGTATCTTAGACTTCTTGATCTTACCTTTATCTATCTTATTATATGTTTGGAATTCAGCCATTGTTAGTGTATTGTGTTCTATGTGACTAGGCAAAAAGGGGTTGGTCTTTGATCCACGATGGACTTAGGATGCCTGTCGCAGCTAGGCCCTAGTTCGGGTCATGAAAAAGTTGGTATTAGAGCCTAGGTTCATAGTCAATTGGGTGTCCATAAAGTCGTGTCTAGTAGAGTCTCTTTTATAGGTGTGTAGCGCGCTACACTTGTAAGGGAGAGGCTATGAGGCATTTCGGAATGTTTAGTTTTGTTGTGTTCTACTTTTGGGGTTGTAGAATCTAGGATGTTGAAATCTCCTCTAATTTTCATTTGTTCACATTTCAGATCATGCCTCCCAGAAGATCCGATGCTCATGGAAACTCATCTATCCCATCTGAGGATAACGTGGATGGAACTTGTCCTGCTTATAGGGTGTAGACCCAATCTAGTGTAACACTCTTAATTGCCCTTATGGAGTTCTACTGGTTCCCTCTAACCCTCCTCAGATACCTAAGGGCAATATATCTAATGCTGATTTAGCCAATTAATCCATTTGCTTACCTAGTTGGTGGCCACTATGACTGAGTGTGTTGCTTCTATTGCTCAATCTTCTGAGGTCACTAGAGTTGGATAGTCTATGAGGTTGAGCCCTCCGACTTTCACCAGTTCAAATTTAAGGAGGATCTTTAAAATTTTATTAATGAGATGGAAACAATCTTCAGAGTTATGCATGCTTCTGACTCTGAGGGTGTTGAGTTTTCTGCATACCACCTGAAGGATGCGGCATATCCGTGGTATGAGGAGTGGGAGCAGATAAGGTAAGATGATGCAGACCCAGCTATGTGGGATGAATTTTCTAGTGCTTTTTTGGATTGCTTCTTTCCTCAGAAGTTAAGGGAGGCTAAGGCCGAGGATTTCGTGAATCTGAAACAAGGCAGAATGACAGTGAAAGAATATGACCTAAAGTTTCATCAGTTATCTCATTATGCTCTAGATATGGTTTCTTCTATGAGGGAAAGGATGAGAAAGTTTGCTTCAAGTTTGTCTCGTTATTTAGTTTTGGAGTGCAAGACCTCCTTATTGAATAAGGATATGGATATCTCTAGGCTTATGATGTCTATGCAATAGGTTGAGGAGGAAAAGAAGAATCAAGCTGAGATAGGGGAAAGGCAGAGTAATAAATTTAGGTATTCGGAGCAAGGAGAAGGCCATCAAAATAATGGTAGTGATGACAAGCAATGGTCTAAAAAAGTGGGGAAATTCTTGTTCTTATTCTGCGGCTAGTGCTCTATATCCTAAGCCATCTGGTGATCATTGCATTTAGACTGATAATGGATTTAGGGCATAAGGTGCTCATTCTCAGGCCAATAGGACTTAATCGACCCCGTCTTATCCCCCTTGCCATTTTTTTGGGTAGAGCCATCATAGAGTAGGTGATAGGGGAAGGAATAGGTTCTTTAAGTATGTCAGTATGGTCACATATAGCGAGATTATCCTTCAAGGGTTGATTCTATATGCTCTTGCCACCCATCAAGAATCTGAGGCTTCTTCTAATATTGCCACTGGTACGCTAAAAGTTTTTTCTCCTGATGTGTATTGCTTGCTTGAGCTGGGGTATTCTTTTTCTTATGTGACCCCTTATGCGTCTATTTAGTTTAGTTTTGATCCTAAGTGTATTTCAGATCCCTTTTCTGTGTCTGCCCCGGTGGGTAACTCTGTTGTGGCTAGAAAACTATTGGAGTTGTTTAGTATCTATCTATCATCGAGAGACCTTAGTAGAATTAATAGAGTTGTATATGTTTGATTTTGATGTAATCTTAGGGATGGATTGGCTCTATTTGTTCTATGTCTCTCTAGATTATCATTCCCGTAAGGTCCTTTTTAAATTTCCTAATGAGTTGGTTATAGAATGGGAAGAAAGTTCCCTAGTGCCTAAGTGAAGGTTCATATCCTATATTAGAGCCTAAAAATTGATTTTCAAGGGGTGTCTTTATGATTTCTTCCGTGTAAAAGATTCTAACTCAGAGGGTCCTTTGTTGCAATATGTTCCCATGTTAATGAATTCCCAAGGTCTTTCCTGAAGGACTTTCTGGTATTCCTCCCAGTAGGGAAATTGATTTTGGAACTGACCTTCTATCGGATACTCATCCTATCTCTATTGAATGGCTCTTGTTGAGTTGAAAGAACTTTTGAAGTAGTTGAAGGATCTTTTTGATAAGGGTTTTATCTGCCCTAGTGTGTCTCTATTGGGTGGTTCTATTCTATTCATGCATAAGAAAGATGGGTCCCTTTGTATGTACATAGTTTACCACCAGTTGAATAAGGTGACTTTGAAAATTAAGTGCCCTCTCCCTAGGATTGACAATCTCTTTGACCAGCTGCAGGGTGCCCTCTCCTTAGGATTGACTGTCAGATTATCAATAGTTTTAGGGAGGTGGATATCCCTAAGACTGCTTTCCAAACCCGGTATGGTCTTTTGAAGTTTTTTGTGGTGTCTTTTCAATTGACTAATGCCCCGAAGGAATTTATGGATCTTATGAACCAGGTATTCCGTCAGTTCCTTGAATTATTCATCATTGTGTTCATTGATGATATTTTGGTATATTCCAAGAGTGAGGAGGATCATGCCAATAACCTTATTATAGTGTTGCAGACTCTCAAGGATCAACAGTTGTATACTAACTTTTCCAAGTGTGAGTTCTGATTGAATATTGTTACTTTTCTGGGTCATGTTGTTTCTAGTGACAGGATCATGGTAGATGCATAGAAAATTATGGTGGTTAAGAAGTGGACTAGATCCACGATTCCAATCGATATTTAGAGCTTCTTGGGTTTAGCTAGGTATTATAGGAGGTTTGTGGAGAGTTTCTCTTCGATTGTTTCCCCATTGACTAAGCTGACTGATGAGTGGTGATTTTACTACTCATTCTCACTAAACATTTGTGCACATTAACTTGTTGTGAATGTATGAATGAGACATATTGGTGATAAAATTCATTAATATCCACTCTTTGCAGGCATAAAGTTGAGGAGATCAAAAGAGGAGGATAGGAGTAGAAGACTTTGAGCAGCAAGGCCTCAGGTACCGTGGTCGCGATCTGCTGACCTCAATCGCAATAGTTAAGAAAAAGTCATCCAACCGCAATCGCAGAAGTTACCAGCAGTCACGTAACTGCGACCGCAACAAGATTCAAGCAATCACGGCTTAGCAGAAGAGATCAGCCCAAGGGCAAAAACCAAAATGCACATGGCTGACCCCAATTTTGACAAAATGACTCAAACCCTATCATGTATCATATTCCATCTTCCCCAGTTTTTAGGTTTAACTTTGGTAGTTGATAGCCTCCATTTTTGGAGAAGAAAATATTGTATAATTTTTGGATGAAGAATATATTGGAGACTTCCTAAGTGGAAGATTAGCTCACTTCCATTGTTGATTTTTGGGAGTACCAAGTTTGAAGTAACATTTGCTTAAGCTTCAATAAATCATTTCAATGGAGATTATGGGTATATCTATGCTTATTTATCTTATGTGTAGCTAGATCTCCCTCTTAGGGTTATGTGTGAATAGGGGTTAAAGTGAGTGTGGGTTGTTATTGATTAGCTTCTATTTAGTAGTTCATGTTTATGGGTTTTATCATTGTTTTGCTAACTTGATTGGGATTTGATGGGTAAAATCCCAAAATACCCACATAGGTATGATGAGTGAAATCTCCATGCTCTATAAAACCTGAAGCCATCTTCAAAAAAAGGGTTTTGGTGAAGTTTAGGATTCCATATAATCCTCGAAAAAGGGATGTGGAGACCAAAGCACTGAGATAATTGTTTGTGTAGTTTGCTAAATTCTCACTATCTTATACATAAGGGTGAATATGAGGTTGACTACACCATAGGTATCATCCAAGAAATAGGCATGCCTAGATTGAGGTTGTGGTTACCAATTTTGAACACATCTATTAGATATTCGAAAGAATCAATAGGTGAAAGTTTGGTGTTTTGTTGAAAGACTTACATCAAAATCCATAATCAAGCCTACCCATATTTGGCTTGCTAAATTGATATTGATTGCTAACACCCAAAATCACTCCCTTAGTAATGCACAATCCCAAGATCCGTGCATATTTGTTAAAACTCTAATTATTCTTAGCCCCAAATTTATACTAGAAAAAATCAAAAAGAAACATTAGTGTAGATACCAATTTCCCCCATTTTTACCTTCTTGTAACATTGTTTTGAATTTAGCATTTATTTATTATTTCTAAGTAACTTGATTGCCACTCATATTGTTCCTCGTGGATTCGACCCCGACTCCCAAGTTGGGTAATATATTGACGACGATCGTCTTGTACTTAAATTGACGTGTAAGTTGAGCGTTATAAAAAATGGCGCCGTTGCCGGGGAATAATTTGACGTATTAAGTTAGTTTGAAATTGTAGTTACTTTCTTGAATTCAAGATTATAAATATTTGTTTGTGATTTTCTTTGTTGTAGGTAGATTTTCTTTTATTTCTACTTTTAACTATGGCATCCCCCGACAAATATGAATTTGGTGGTTGGAATGCCTATATTGATGGCCTATGTCTATATTATGATAGACCACACTTCACAAGATATTGTAACTATGCTCCCCAGAAAGAGATGGGATCACCATCTCAATCTTATAGGGAGTATAGTTGTACCTCGTATGGAAGTCAAGATGGACATAGGGGTGATTGCCCAAATCCCCCCTTTCCCTATTTTACTAACCGAATTGCTAGTTCTTCTTATGAGATTGATAGGTCTTATGATGAGAGAATGTAGTAACAACACACCAGACTCATTGGTTTTGAAGAAATGCTTCAAACTATTTTAGACAGGGTAACTACGACAAGGGAGAACGTGTAAGACATGCATCAATCCTACGAGGGGTTCACAAGGGCGTATGTCATGGCAAAGAAATTGGGCAAGAATATCAGCGTTGCAAATATCACAACCATGCCCACTCCTCAAGAAGTGGTTATTAAGAAAAGAAACCAAGCTATGATGATGAGCTTGTTAGAAAAGACTCCTTGATGGCTTCTAAATCATCCAACTAGTATGAGAATGAAGAGGCCAAAATAAAAGAAATGATACTAGAGTCAAAAGAAGAATCAACACATACCTCTTATGAAGACTCTAGTTTATTTTGGGGTGAAGATGCTTTGGAGGAAGTAATTACTAAATTAGGGGTTGTACCTTATTCAACCTACTTTTCAACATTGTGACTCGAGGTTGTGATGAGAATCCATTCACCAAGTCAAATGATGGATAGGGGGAGACAAAGTATGATTCTTACATTTTGGACTTTGATATTCCAAAGAAGCACATAGAACCCAACCCATCATTAGCCAAGGAACTCAACTTCCGATGTACGAGGAATGGCCTATTGATGTTTTAAATCTTACCGAAGGAACTAATCCAAAAGCTTGATATAAAGTTGGGTAAAAGATTCAAGACTTCAAAATGGTGAGATCGAAGCTTGCTCGTGATATTGTCACATCTTCCAAGTTTCACCTTAGAAGATTTGAATCTTCTGTCCCTCTACCACTCATTGCATATTGAAAAAAAGTTGGACGAAGGTTCAAATCTTCAAAATGGAAAAATAACAGGAAGTGGTGGAGGCGTCATGCTATGATGTTAAACTAAGCGCTTGATGGGAGGCACCCCGTCATGCCTCAAAAAGTGGCCCATATCCTTTTATTTATTCATGATAGAGTAGAATTTATTTTTCTATTTGTTCATGCATAATCCATGAAAAAGTGATTGCTAGAAGAAATTTTGATTGAAATTGAAAGAGGGAGTTGTGAAAGTGTCTTGTTGAACTGAACAACGAAGTTTAGAAGCCTAGATTTTAGCCTTAGTTACCGCGATCGTGGTCCGTGTCACCGCGATCGCGGAGACCATGAGTCCGCGATCGTGGAACTAGACCGCAATTATGGTCATACCAGTTTAAATGACCATCCAACTTCCCTTTTTTCCACACGTTCATTCTCAAAATTCTCCTATATGTTGGCATTGTGTAGAGTATCCAGGATTTCATTTCAAACCTTTTGTATCATTTATCTGGTATGTAGTCTCAAACTCTCTTACTTTTATTGCCATTGTAGTCTTGGGACATGTAGTTTAGAAATAGGTATAAATTCATTTTTATAATGCCAAAATTGTGCTTGTTTGTGTTTATTGTTATGGTTAGCAGCTGTAGGGTGTCTACACATCATTTAGGGAAGTCTTGAGTACCCATATTTTAGCCTAAAATGGTTGAAATTGATGTGCCCAAATGAGTTCAATGTGAATTCCTTCAAGTTTGGGGATAAAATCTCGCAATCTAGGTTTTACTTTATATGATTATGATATTTATATGCCTAGTTGGAAGACAAAGTTGGTGTTAATTTCATGTATCTTGAGCGATGGTAGAAATGTTGACTGTGATCTCATATATCACGATCGCGGTTCTGATGACTGCAATCGCAGAAGTGCGATCACGGTCAATGCTCTGCGATCTCCATACCTGAGGATAGTTGTCTACAGAAATCTAATTTTTTGCATATCTATTTTTTACCCTAGAATCTCCTATAGCTTTGCCACATGCATTTTTCTTATTAATCTAGCATAATTTTTTCTCTGAAAATGCTAAAAATGGTCTGAAGTGTGTTCCATACAGGTACTCAGCTACAAAATAGGAGACTTAGATGATACCAGATTCTTGCCTCTGGAATGCCACAACCAGTATTACAATGACCTCCGAAGGACCAAGCTACTCCTAAAAAGGAGTATCTCTATGGACAGAGTCCCAGAAAAGTTCCCAAAATTCTTTGAAAAACTTGTTGCTATCATGGAACTTGTTCCAGGTTTACCTCAGGGGATGGGGGAGTCCTCCATTGCTCGCCACTTATATGTATCTTGATCTGATTATGAAATATATCAGGAGGAGCGGAAAAAGTAGGGTGCCAGAGTTGCAAAATTAGAGAGTGCATATTCAGCTTTGGCAATAGCACACAGGGACCTCAGGGAGTCACAGGAAAAGATAGTGAAGAGGGAAAATAAAAGAGAAAAATTCTTCACCAAGATGTGGAGAGGGGTAAATGGCATCTTCAAGGTGCTCAAATCTAAGGAGCGTCTACCTTCGTCGAGGGTCAAGAGTGATATAGAAACCCTGTTGAATGATCTTGCGCTGATGATGGTGGACATAATGTAGGGTATACCAGAGAGAGCAGTTTGTGAGGCTAATTCAGAGAGAATCCTTTACTCTTATCTTGTTGGCTAGGCAGCGGGGGCACTGCCAGCTTTTCAGTTGGGGGTGCCTGTCCCTATATTTGTATTTCTTGGGTGATTTTGGGTAGTGTTTTGATGATATTCTAGATAATGTTTTATTTTCATTTTGGGATGCTAAATTTGGGCACTCTGATGGTGCCCACATTTTCATGGATTGTCATGTAGTTTTATTTAGTTTTCTTCTCATTTTAAACTTTTATTTTGACTTTGGTAATGCATGACTAGCTTTTCCCTATAATGGATTGAGTGATGACATTCTTAAGGGTAAAGCATCGTGTTTGGGTTTTGAGGCATACATGTAGGGAAATTTTGAGTACCTGTAGCATAATTGTCAAAAATGCAAGGGAAGTCTGAGTACCTGTAGCATGGTAAGTTGTAAGTTTGGGATCACATTTTACACCATTGGCAAAGTCTGAGTAGCCATTTGGTTGGTTTTCCTACTTTTACACTAATATGTGAGACTAAGCTTTGGTTGTTTCAATGATTAGAAAATTGTGCATAGTGCGGATGCAAAACAAATAACTCCTTCCGTCCAAATTTTTTCAAAAATTGAGAGCATGTACGTGAGCAACTTTGTAACGAAACTTTTTCTCTTTTTATGGCTCTGCAAGATTTTAACTTGTAAATAGAAATAAATACTCCAAATTTGTCTCTATAGGGAGGGACATTTGAGCTTCCTTGGAAAATTTTTGCATGCCATGTGTGGTGAGCTATTTGCATGCATCTCTTGTATACTTGTGTTATCTAAAACTTGCCCCGTCAGTCTTTCAAAGCTAATATTGATTGTATTTGGTTGGAGAAATGATCTCAAGCCACCTTTGTGATTTTGGAAGCCCATGCTAGCCTAAAAGGCCTACCCAAGCATGAATATAATCCCTAGTCACCCACTTTGACCCTTTAGACCTTTCTTTGGCAAACACATTGCAAGCCATAAACCATTTTTTTATTCCTCTTTTGAACCATACCCTCCTTGAACTTAAAAAAGTAATTCAAGGTTAAAAGCCTAAGTTAGGGATGGTAAATATTGATGGAAGTAAGTTTGGTGCCACAAAGATGTAGTTATATGCCTAATGTGCCTAGACATTGAAAAAATCGAATAGAAGAAGAAAGAGTCAGACAAAGGAAAGAATTATGCAAAAGTGCATGAGAAAGAGATGAAAGAAGTTGGGTAAACAAAGGAAATAAAAAGTAGGCATGATAAAAGAGAGAAAACAAATAAGAGTGGCCTGTAGTCAAAAAGGGAAATTGAAAAAGTGTGATGTAGATGTTCAAGGAAGGGTGTAGCCATGCTGTTCCTAAAATGATATCCTACC
Organism: Capsicum pubescens; assembly: GCA_030864215.1. Classification (NCBI taxonomy): domain Eukaryota; kingdom Viridiplantae; phylum Streptophyta; class Magnoliopsida; order Solanales; family Solanaceae; genus Capsicum; species Capsicum pubescens. Next base: position 140,109,152 of record CM061547.1, on the reverse strand, counting down.
CTAACCCAAATCTACGTTATGAGCTTAAAAATTCCTTCGAGATCTCCAACAACTTATTTTTTTGTGTGAGAGAGTTCTTGCTATTAAAACTCCTTGTTGCATTTTTCGTAGCTTGGAATTTTCCTTCTTGTGAGGATTGGCATGCAAAACAAGTTGGGGTAGTGATTTTGTATTCTTCCGAAGTATGAGGAAAATGGAGTATAACTAAGTTGTGGTCAAGAGGAAGCCACCTCTAAAGTATTGATTGTTGTTGCTTAGTTGCTCACTAAAGTCCTATGTATCCTTGAATGTCGCATCTTATGATGAGGGGTATAGTGAAATTAGCTTAGCTCATGTACAATGAGCTACTTATGGTAGTGACTATGGTTAAATTCATTGTGAGCTTCAAGATATAAAGTTTAGGCAAAGAGAATTGTCATCTCATGGTAAGAGGTAGTGTTGCTTGAGGACAAGTAAATGCTTTAAGTTGGGTGTGTTGATGAGTGGTGATATTACCACTCATTCTCACTAAATATTTGTGCACATAACCTTGTTGTGAATGTATGAATGAGACATATTGCTGATTAAATACACTAATATCCACTCTTTCCAGGCATAGAGTTGAGGAGATCAAAAGAGGTAGATGGGAGCTAAAAAGATCAAAATGGAGAAAGAAAAGTGCAGTTGAAGACTTGGAGCAGCAAGGCGCCAGGTAACGCAGTCGCGGTCTGCTGACCAAAATCACGACAGTCAAGCAAAACTCATCCCACTACGATTACAAAAGTTACCCGCGGTTGCATAACTACGGTCACAGCGAGATTCGCGCAATTGCGTCTTAGAGAAAGAGATCAGCCCAAGGGCAAAACCGAAAATACATGTGGCTGACCCCAATTTTGATAAAATAACTCAAAACCTATCATGTATCATATTTTATCTTCCCCAATATTACGTTTAGCTTTTGTAGTTGATAAGCCTCCATTTTTGGAGAAGAAAATATTGTATAATTTTTGGGTGAAGAATATATTGGAGACTTCCTAAGTGGAAGATTACCTCACTTCCATTGTTGATTTGTAGGAGATCCAAGTTTGAAGTAACATTCGTTTAAGCTTCAATAAATTATTTCAATGGAGATTATAGGTATATCTATGCTTATTTATCTTATGTGTAGCTAGATCTCTCTCTTGGGGTTATGTGTAAATAGGAGTTAAACTGAGTGTGGGTTGTTATTAATCAGCTTCTATTTAGTAGTTCATATTTATGGGTTTTATCATTATTATGCTAACTTGATTGGGATTTGATGGGTGAAATCCCCAAATACCCATACGGGTATGATGAGTGAAAGCTCCATGCTTTAGAAAATCTGAAGCCATCTTCGAAAGAAGGATTTTGGGTGAAGTTTAGGAATCCATATCATCCTCTAAAGGGGGATGTGGAGACCAAGGCAATGATAGACAATTGTTTGTGTAGTTTTGTAAATTCTCACTATCTTAGACATAAAGGTAAATGTGAGGTCGAATACACCATAGGTATCATCTTAGAAATAGGGATGCCTAGTTGAGGTTGTGGTTACCAATTGTTGAACACACCTATTAGGTATTCGAGAGAATCAATAGGTGAAATCTTGACATTTTGTTGAAAGACTAGCATCAAAATCCATAACCAAAACTACCCATATTTGGCTTGCTAAGTTGATGTTGATTGATAACACCCACATATCACTCCTTTAGTAATGCATAATCCCAAGATCCGCGCATAATTTTTAAAACTCTAACTATTTGTATCCCCAAATCTATACTAGAAAAACCCAAATAGAAACATTTGTATAGATACCAAATTTCCCCTATTTTTACCTTCTTGGAACATTGGTTTGGTTTTATCTTGTATTTATTATTTTGAAGTAACTTGATTTCCGCTCACATTGTTCCTCATGGATTTGACCCCAACTCCAAAGTTGGGTAAATATATTAACGACGACCGCCTTTCACTTAAATTGACGTATGAGTTGAGCGTTATCACTGACTCAGAAGTAGGTGAAGTTCCTATAGTTTGATACTTGTGAGGGTAGTTTTGAGGATTTAAAGGATAAGTTAACTTCGACTTCAGTTTTGACCATACCCGAGGATACTGATGGTTTAATTGTATACTGTGATGTATCCCATGTAGGACTTGGTTGTGTTTAGATGCAGCATGGTAGGGTGCTGGCGTATGCTTCTAGACATCTTAAGGTGCATGAGAAGAATTATCCGACTCATGATTTAGAGTTGTTGGTTGTGGTTTTTTCTTTGAGAATTTGGCATCATTACTTGTATGGAGTTCATGTAGATATAACCATAAAACCTTACAATATGTGTTTACTCAAAAAGAGTTGAATCTCAAGCAAAGGAGATGCCTTGAGTTGCTCAAAGATTATGACATGCGTGTCTATTATCATCTATGTAAAGCTAATGTAGTTGTTGATACTTTTAGCAGGATGTCCATGGGAAGCTTATCTCATGTAGAGTAGGAGAAACAAGGTTGGATGAAGGATATTCACTAGTTGTCTAATCTCAAGGTTCATTTTTTAGACTTTGAGGATGAAAGTTTGATTGTTCAAGAGGTGGTGAAATCATCTTTTGGTGAAGAGGTGAAGGTAAAAAAAAATTTAGATCCCATCTTGATGCAGAATAAGGATTATGTTGGACAGCAGAAAGTGTTAGCTTTTTGAGATTGGTGGTGATGATATCCTGAGGTACCAAGGTAGATTATGTGCTCCTGATGTTGATGGTTTATAGGAAAGGATTTTGGCCGAGGCTCATGAGTTAAAGATACGGTTCATCCTACTTTGATAAAGATGTACCATGACTTAAAAGAGACTTATTGGTGGAATAACATGAAGAGAGATATGGAAAATGTCATGGTTCTGGTAGAAAAGATATAGAACAAAGAACGGGAGAGATGCTGACCAATTTGGTAAAGGGCCAAGAAAATCAGGAGATCAACCTTAACGAGATTAAGGCCAACATTTTAGGGTTAACCTAGAAGGTCGAATCTCATGCCATTGCTATCAAGTAGTTAGAGCACCAATTTGGGCAGATGTCAGCAGCTCTGAACCATGGGCAGCCAATACCCTTCCGAGAAACACTATGAAAAATCTAAAAATGATAGTCATGTTCTTGGTATTACCATAAGGAGTGGTATGACTACTATAGATCACCCACTAACTGTTGCGGAAGCTGCTGTTGAAGAGACACCTGTTGTGGAGTCAGAAAAGGCAACGGGTGGTGATGATGCAGTTGGTAAGCAAAGAGGTAAGGGTTTGGTTGTTGAGAAGAAAATAAGAAAAATTCTGAGATCGCCCCCACCTTTTCCTCAGCGAATTAAGTAGAAAAGAAAGGAAGCAAAATTCAAGTGATTCATTGAGATGCTGAAAGAGTTGAGCTTGAATATTCTTCTTCTTGAGGCGTTGGAGTATATGCCTGGATATGCTGGGTTTATGAAGAAATTGGTCACAAAGAGGAAATGATCTATGATTGAGGATATTGATGGCTTGCACCACTGTAGTTCAGTCATTACGAGGTCTTTGGCTCAGAACAAGGGTGATCCTAGAGCATTCACTATACCATGTACGATTGGGTCATCCCGATATGCCAGAGCCATATATGACTTAGGAGCCAGTATAAATTTATTGTCGCTAGTAGTATTCTAGCTATTGGGTTTGAATCCTTCAGAATAGACTTCGATGCATCTGTTGATGGTTGACTGCATGGTGAAAAAACCTGTGGGCATTTCATTTGATGTAATTGTGAGAGAGGGAAATTTTATCTTCTCTACTGACTTTGTCATTCTGGACTATGAGGTTGATACCGAGATGCCCATTATATTGGGGATACCGTTTATAGACACAAGTTGAGCGATGGTTGACATTGAGAAAGGAGAGATGAAATTTAGAGTAAATAGTGAGGAGGTCGCCTTTAATCTTCCAAAAATCAATGAAACATCCAACAGACATAAGGGTGGTATCAGTGATTGATTGTATTGATGACCCTGGAGGGTACTCTTATGGTTATCTTGATGAATTCTGAGTAATCAATGTACCCGCATCGTGCTTTGACATTAAATAAAGCACTACATGGGAGAAAATCCATGGGCTTGTTGGTGAAGTTTGAGTAACCAGCACTGTCACGTCTTACCACGATGTTAAATCAAGCGTTGGGTGGAAGGCAACCCACTATTTCAGTGTTCACTTTATGTTGTTTTTTCTTTTTATAGGTTTTAGCTTATGGACTTACCCAGAATATGGTAAAATTGCTACATTAATCAATTTCCAAGTAAGGGGATTATTTGACCAACCCATTATGGTCACAAGTCCCACATGGTCTAGGTAAGTTGAGAAATAATTGAAAAAATGAATTTTTGAGGATGAGAATGATAAGTCGTGGACTTTGGTACATATTCATACTTTTGGGATTGTAAATTCACATTGCGGGACCATAAGTTATTGGTAAAACATAAAAATGCCAAGTCTGGACTGCAGGAAAGCGGGCCAAAAATTTTGGCCCTGCACATGGTGGCCGCATATGGCACATGTGCCCCATGCCTGACCACATGTGGAAGGCGCATATAGTTGCCGCGGCTAGGTAATGAGTGGGGCCAAATTTTAATTAAAATTTTGGACCCACCAATACATATTTAAGACTTAAAATAGCCCCCTATCTATATTTAAATATTTTTAACCTCATTCTAACTCATTCAAATCCTTAGAACTTCATTTTTTCCTTTAAATTCAAACTTTCCTCTTAAAACATAAACTATCCCCTCACTTAAGTAAAGGCTAAATTGAAATTTTTTTGAGATACTAACTTATCCCAACACACTAAAAACAAGTTCCAACTTTGGTTCTAGCAGATTTCTTCATTGTTTACTTTCGGATTTTCATAAAAAAGGTAACTTTCTTGGATCCTAATGGTTATTTATTGATTTATTTATTGAATAAACAAGTTGATATGTGTATTTCCATATGTAGAAGCCTTTAAGTAGCCTATAATCTTGATGTAGGGCCTTGTTTTGAATTTAATTCTAAGGTTAGTCCCCAACCGAAAGTTGAACTTGAATGAGTACAGTAATACCACAGGTGGAGCATGTTTAGTTTGCATTGAAAATCATGATTCTTGATAGATGTGTGAACATTAGACTTGTTGGGATTTCAAATAGGTTATAGAGGTGTGAAAGTTGATGAAAAATTTGAACTTTTCAAATTTTGAGTTTTTCTTCAACTTTTACTATACCTCATTTTTGTTGGAAATTAATGACTGGTTTTTAAGGTACATGTGGCACCAAAAGCTTCTAAGAAGAAGAAGGTTGATACCTCGAGGAGATAGGATGAGTCCCTCGAGCCTAGTAGTTCGGTGAAGGAGTACTCGATTCAGCGGAGTAGAGGTGTGGCAGGTTGGTGACATATAAAGTTACTAAAGGACAGATACGCCAGGCTGTTCAGGTAGTTGCAACCCGATCGAGGATGAAGTCATCACGGCGATCACCTCTACACTCTCCTTTATCGAGTGATTATGATGATGATGAGGATGGGGTAGATTTTGAGATTACTATACAAGTTAAAGATTAGGACCCCCAGTATGAGAAACGGTCCTAGGATCCATCTGAAGATGCTGAGTAGGAGAAGTCATCAGCTGCACCCCATTTTGAGGAGGGTAACGCCGCACATGTACAACTGTCAGATGTGCCCCAGTGTGAGGAGGCTATAGAGCAGGCTTCCCATGAGGCACCAGTATAGTAGGGTCAGAGTCTCCCACCCACATATGCATCAGCGACATATTCGAGGTGGTGTGTAGAGGATATGCGAGCAGTTTATGATATAGATAGTCGTATGTCAGATACTAGCAGGCCTATGAGGCATTTTTACGAGGAGCATCAAATTGATCTATCGGGGTTTAGGAGAGTACCATAGTTGCAGGTTGTCTTTGATCACTATTAGTTAGAATGGATAACTAGACCATTCGATTCGTACAATCGGACAATGGTACATGAGTTTTATGCATCATACCGAGCTATAGTAGTTCTTTCCATATGCAAATTGCCAGGCCCGATGAGGCATATGGAGCAGCCACAACTTGATTATATACTTGTAAGAGGGGTCAGAGTTGATATTTTAGCTAAAACTATCTGTCGGGTTATTTTTGGTCTAGATTATATTACTTTTGCAACTACAGCAGAGTGCGACTGCAGACTAAGATTTGTATGAGATCAATATATTAGGGGGGATTCTGAGCATAGACAAGAGAGGATTGATATGGCTAGATGGATAGCCAGCTATATTTCACCTCTGGGTGATGAGACCCCATGGATAAAGGGTTATTGTGTGATCAAGAAGGGCCCGTTGACCTCTGAGGACAAGTTTTGATGGTTTCTCATCCAATATCGATGTTCCCTATAGCCTCAGATAATACGTCCACTTAGGAGAGAGCAGCCCTAGTTGCTAGTGTAATGGCTGGATATGCTATTGATTTTGCAGTTATCCTCTGCATGAGATCCATGATAGGGCATTTGGAGAGATGACTAATCTATCATTCCCTTGCATGATTTAGAGACTATATGAAGAGGCCAATGTACCTGAGATACCGGGAGTAGATGAAAGGGTACTTGTGATAGCTACCACAAAGACAAAGAGTATGAAGGATCTGTATCATCAGGCCTTTTTAGGATATCTAGAGAGCCTGCCGCAGTGCCTCGGGACTAGACTAAGGGCCCATCCATTTCCATAGATCTTGGTGATGCACATGGAGGCAATCAGGGTGTTAGTGTTGCTATGGAGATATAGGAATAGAGAGAGGCCCCAGATATAAGTACGCAGGGCGAGGGGACACTAGCCACTTCTTCATCAGCCCCAGCTTTAACCTCAGAGCCGATTAGCGTATCTTTAGATCCTACTCGCCCATCCACTATAGCTCCTACCACAGATATGTTTACTATATCTTAAGAGTTCTTGCAGAGCTTAGTGGATAGTTAGAGGGATATTGATGCTCGATTGAGGGTTGTTGAGATCGATATGATTACCCTATACAGGCAGATGAGATTCGGGGTTCAGACTAGATTCAAATAGGTAAAGGCCAGCTGATAGGAGGTTGTACATATAGAGATACTATCTGAGGTACGTGATAACTTCCAGGCATGTTTTGATGAATTTGAGAGATGGATTACTACCTGATTTACAGAGACAGAGGCACCATATCTAGCCTAGATGAGGGAGGATTTAGATATATTATGAGCAAAGGTACGCTCTCTCATAGAGAGCCATGTAGCAGCCACTCCCTCATTTATACCCTAAGTGGTCCAGATATCACCTCCTCACGCACCCAAACAGTTTGATTTCTTCATAGATGATGATGAAGAGGTCCCGATAGTTGGGGCCAAGAGAGGTTACACAAGAGACTTGCAGAATCCTGATATGTCATATGACTAGGCCGTTAAAAGAGCCAGACATGCTTTGATGGATTCTGAAGTCGTTGATAGTAAAGGAGTATAGAGATAGCTGTTGGTCCATTATCTATTAGTACACTGCCACCGCCACCGCCTCTGCCTGTTGATATGCCCCCATCTGGGGATGCTCATAACATAGTCACCTAGTGCATCCCAGGCATGTTCTCACTTTCCTTTGTTTTGTATTATTTTTGCACATTGAGGACAATGCATAATTTTTTAGTTGGGGTGGGTATACCATAGCCACCGCGGGTTTTTGTTGCCATGCTTTTTTTTCGGCCACGGTATGGTTTTAGAACCGGCATGTCTAGGATAATTTGTGTCGTATTATGTTTTATTTTATATTGTGTTGTGCTTTTGTGTAATTAGGAGATTTTTAAGTATTTAGGGCAGTAGTTATGTTTTGACTGATTTTTTATACCTCTCCAAAAAATTATGTTTTAGAATTATGTGAATGTATATATGTGTGAACATTATGAATCCTATTATGGCATTAGGATTAGGGACATAATAATCACTTGCTAACGGTTGCATAAACCAAATAAGTAGTAATTTGTAATATTAACTCCATTCTATGTGTGTGAGACACTACTTAGTTACATTTATGTGTTGAATTCAGAACTTGTGTGGTTAGTCTTGCCTAGGTTGAAGGATAGTTGGTTAGGAAAGGATCATAGTCTATTTTTTTATTTTAGTCCACTTTTAGCCTAAATCACTTACCTTGTGAAATAGTATCCCTTGATCTCTATTTTGAGCCTTATAGCCTGTTTTCTTGTTTCACCAATTCACCTTCCCATTTATATTACAATGAACATGTTTTGGCTCTGGTCCTCCTTGGACATAGTGCACCTCAACTTAGGAAAAAATTCCTAAGTTGAGGGTGACTATCATAGGGGTGCGTAGTGTAAAGTGGATATGTAGAAGTGTTAAATAAGAGAAAAAATTAGTAGGGCTGGGTGTGGTAGCAAAATAAAAAGAAGAAAAAAAAGAAAAAAATTATGAAAAAGAAAGAATAAAAGACCACACCCAACCTGAATGTGCAATAAAGAATAAAAAGGGAGAAGTAAGGGCGGAAAAAAAGAAAATTGGCTAGTAAATGAGACCCTAAAGTTAGTGTAGTGCCAAGGAGTCTTAATCTCTTGATATGTCCATATGTACCATACCAGCCCCCCAAGCCTATATTACAATCTGAGAAAAGTCCTATAGTGATCGTAATTCGACAGTCCGAATGCTAAGGTAAAGAAAATAAGGGCAAGCTTATGGTATTTGATACATATTGATTGAAGCTTCTCTTTCGAATGTGAGTGTCTCTTGATTGTCCCTGCATTGACATGCATTATTTCACACTGAGTGAGTGGGACATCTTTGTGTGAGGGCACATGTTCATATTGCTAGCTGCTTACATGTTTGGGTAGTGTAACTTATACATATACGTGGTTGTCTGTTGCTAATGTAATGTCATACCTTGATCCCATTGTGTCACATTATTGTGCTTCATGTTTATTCACAGTTGGTTTTGAAAATATAAGATTGGAGGGGGTGTTGTGTTTTGATCTTAGAGTGTTGATTGACTACCTTGAATAGCTTAGATTATCCTAGTTAAGTGTCATTGTTATGTTTTGTTGCCTGAGGATATACAAATGTTCTAAGTTGAGGTTATTGATGTGCTATAGAAATATAGCACTTTCGATGCTTAAAACGAGGAAAACATGCAAGTTTCTTAGGCTGTTTTGTTAGATATGATGCGTTTTGGATATGTTTTTCAGAAAATCATGTTTTGGATGCTAAGTTCATGAAAAGAATGAAAATTTGTGATTTTGGCTACTTATTGGGAGAAATTATGGATGTTCGGGATATTTTCCGGATTGTTGTCACCCAAGCATGTGTAGAAATTGAAGAAGACCTGAAAAAATAACTTCTGTCACATGGCAAGTCAATATGCAAATCACATGTAGAACTTGTGGGCCGCATGTGGGCAAAGCATATGTCAGAAGTCCAAAATCCCAAGAGTTAAACCTGTAGGAAATTTTGGTCTGGGAATATGCGGTCGCTACATGTACCCACCCTGCAGGGCACATGTAGCGACCACAAGTGGCTACCAACCCTTTTTTCTCTTATTTCATTTGGGTTTTGGTTTTAGGGTTTCCTCATGTACTATAAATACCCCTTATGTATTTTTTTAGTAGAAGTTACGCACTCTATATACTCAAAACACATATTTTGATTCCAAGATTCGATCTTAATCTTGGAATTCTCTTGTATTGACTTTGGTTGATTATTTTAGTTTTGATTTTGGATTTTTACTTCTACTTATTGTGATTTCATCTTATGCTTTCAATCATGAATTTTGTTGAGTACATCACAAGCATGAGCGGCTAAAAACCCATAGCTAGGGTTGTAGAAACCTTGTCATATTGATGAAGTAGGGGAAGTGTTATTATTGTTCTGAACCGATACCCATGCATGCATTGCTTAATATTTAATATAATAGTTTTCTTAATGGGTGCACACTTTAGGATCCCTCCTAGATTATTGCTACTTACTCCAAAAGGGGAGTAGTGACTAGAAAAAGATAATGACAATAATAATTTGGAGTTTAACTGTCAATTCACGCTTTTAGGTTTTATCTAAGTAAGATGGTTAGAATTCATCTAATAACTAGAGACTAAAAAGGTAATTGTTAACTGTGATCAAGATAAAGGCTAGTAAGGCGACATCCTGAGACTCAAAAGGTAAAGGGTGAAATCCTTCTGCTCATCCAAAAGACTGTAAAGGTACATAACTTATCGATTCTGCATGCAGATATCTGGTTGGTTCAACAAGGCACAATAATCCTACGGAGTTGAGAAGCCAGGGGGAGCACAATCCTAGTGTTCACCTATGACTGATTACAACCAAAAGTTGATACTTGTTACTTGTTTGATATTGCTACTCAAACCCCCATTTACTTTTCCAGATCTGCTCGTTGATTACAACAGCTGAGAGCCATAATTTCATGTATTCCCTTAGGATTCAGCCCCGACCTTTATTGGGTTACTATATTTGGCAGCGACTGTATCATCTTCTTAGAGGAGGTGTAGCTTGGACGTCACTACTCAGCTACACAACCCTCATTAAAGCCCAATTATAACAAGTATCACACATTTCCATCCATTAAACCACATTATACATTAAGGCATACATTATTAGTATCGCCATAACAACTACACTTGCAACGTAACAACAACATGCCAATAATTACATCACTTGGGGGAATTCACAACCCCCTTGGTTCAATTATACATTAGCTTGGGGAATTACTTAATTTATTAATTTATTAATTATGATAAAATTAGATTTAGATATCCACCAAAATATTATAAATATTGTTTAGATGAATAACGTACAGAAATTACAAAAATATAAAGAATTAAAACAAATAATATCTGAAAAACGTAAAAAATTAAAAATAAGGATAGAAAGACTACAGTATAACATAATTGTCGGTGTTAGTAAAAATTCAATAAATACACAAGAAGAAGAAATATCAAATTTAGAATCAACAATAGATAGTCTAGAATATATATATATATATCTATCAACATAACCTATATACGTTTAAATAAAATGAACAAAGAAGAATTTATAATAGACGAAAAAACATATGAAAATCATGAAGGATTAAAAATAAAAATAGTATTCTCTAATTTAGGAAGAAGATATAAGAAAATAGGTGAACATTTATATTTAATGTTAGAAAAAGAAGAATTAAAATTAGAAGATAAGTTGGCAGCCATGGTAAGAATAGAAAGAGAAAACGAAGAAATAGACAGAAAAAAGGAAATAGATAAAATAAAACAACAAACCAGAGAAGAAATACGAAAAATAGAAGAAACTAAAAATAGTAGGATTGTTGAATTAGAAAAAGAACTACAAATGCTAAAAGATTTATATGAAAAGGGACAGAAAGGAAAAAAAAAAAGATAAAGAACAAAAATTATTAAACGAGATAAATCAATTTAAAGAAAAATTAGAAATAAAAAATAAAGAACCAGAAATCAGTGAATTAGAAATAAATGCAATAGATGCTGAAGAAACAAATAATTAAGACTCAGAAGATAGTGAAACATATACAGAAATTCTAGAAAACATAGGAAAACTAGAAATTCATGGAGAACAAGAAGTAATTAATAAAGAAAATCTAGAACTAATAAATACAGAAGTAAATACTCTAGATAAAAATATAATACCTAGTACATCAGAAATAAGAAAACCAACATATAATTACAAAAGTAAGTTTAAATGATATAATCCAAAGGATGAATATAATAAACGGACACCAAAACAAATAATTAATTACAACTTTTTAGATTTAGACTGTGTAATAGACACAAATAAAATAATACAACTATGGGTAGGATATATGTCAAAACAATTATTAGATAATAAAATAGATTCAACAAACACACCAGAATATATAGAAAAGACATTAATAGGAACAGTAAAATTATGGTTTTTAAACCTAGCCGAAGCAAGTAAAAAAGTATTAAGATCTGATAATAAAACAGAAGGAACATCAACAACTACTAAAATACTACCAACAGAAATATTGAAAAAATATGAAATAGCTATAAGAGATGAATTTAGCAATGTAACAACAGAAGAAGAAGAAGAGCAAAATAAAGAAAAACATATAAATAGAAATCTAATGTTAAAACTAGCAATATGTAATATGTGTTATATAGATGAGTAAACGTGCGCATTTAAAGAATATTATTATAAAGGAACATATAATATAGAAGAAAGTAAAGAAATAAGAAGATTATATTTTAGTAAATTACCTGAACCATTTAGTTCAAAAATAATAAAGAGTTGGGATGAAGCAAAAATAGTAGATACCCTAGGAGCAAGAATAAATTTTTTACAACAATGGTATAGAAATCTATGTGAAAAATATAGAGAAGAAATAAAAATAGAAAAAACATTAATAAGAAATTTAGCATATTGCAAAGATAAAATAGCACCTCAATTTGGATGTGAAGAAAGATATTATAAGAAAAGAAAAAGACATAAGAAATATAAGAAATAAAAGAAATCAAAATATAAGTATAAGAAACCAAGAAAAAGATATTATGTCAAAAATTATAAACATAAAAGACCATATAGAAAAAAGAAATCTATAAAAGAATGTACTTGTTATTATTGTGTAAAACTAGGACATTTAGCTAGAGATTGTAAATTATCAAAAAACCGAAAAAATAAACAAATATCAGAAATAAAAATAGAAAATACAGAATATATGCAGATAGATTATATAGATTATGAATTAGAAAGTGAAGATAGTATATATGAAATTTCGGAGAATGAAACAGATAATGAAATAGATAGTGAATTAGATTAATCAAATGACTGAAGAAGATATAAAAATGAACCAAATAGTTGAACAAGATATAAAAATAATAACGAAGGAAGAATACTTAAATGAAGAAGGAACAGATCAAAAAATAATATTTGACAGTAATATATTTGACGAAATAAAAGGAAAAGAGTTAGACTTAAGTGTAGAAAAAATATATAAAATACCAATAATAAAAAATATATTTAGTAGAAAAAAGGAAGAATATTACGTAGTAAGCCAAAAGGAACATGTAATAGACTGTAGATTTGCAAAAGAAAGAGCTAGTATACCACTAGTAACAAAAAGAATATTTAATAAAGAAATAAACGATATAAAAAGTAAAGACCCAATAAAATATGTACACCTTGGAGGAACAGAGATATTAATAAAAGCATGTTTTAGAGAAGGAATAGATACACCAATAGAATTATATTTAGCAGATGATAGAATTATAAAACCTATAGGAAAAAGTATAATAACTGTCATAAAAGGAAATTTAATATACCAAAAATTTTAATTTATAATAAGTGCAAATTATTCAGTAGCAATAACAGATAAAAATATAGATAAATCATTGGTGTTATATTGGAAAATATCAGGAATAGAACTAACCCCAGGAAGTAAAATATTTACAGCAAGATGTAAAAATCTATACGTATTAACAACAAAACATAAAATAACGAGAAAAAATAAAATTAATAAAATACAAATAAAAAGTCCTTTCGAACAATTTGTAAAAACAATTGATAATATTGGTTATAGTTACAAAGACATAGATATAGAAGAAGATTTAGAAATAATAAATGATAGAATAAGTACAACAAAAAGAATAGCTCATGAAAAACCAGAATCATCAAGCTCATCAAAAATAACAAGTTATGAAACAACTTCAATAGTTAATTTAAATCAATATTACATAACGGGAATAATAAATGAAAAAGAATATTTAATACTCTTAAACACAGGACAAGAATAAAATTATATAGAAAAATATCTAGTAAGAAGTGAAGAAATAAAATCTAATAGTGATATATGCTCAGATCTACCAAGGAGTCTAATAAACATTAAGGATACGGCAGAAAAAGAGATAATAATAGGAGTTAGGAAAATAAAAATAGAATTTGAAATAAAGGAAGAAATGCAAAAAGCAGATATAATATTAGGAATAAAATGGTTAGAACAAGTAAAACCATACAATATAGAACATACACAATTATCTATAACATATAATAAAGAAAGATTATTTATAAAAAGAACTTTAACATGATATAAAAATATATGTACTTGTAAAAATAATAGTAGAAGGATATTTTAATAGGTATTATACACCTATGATAGATACAGGAGTAGAAGCAAACTTATGTAGATACAACTGTTTTACGAGAAAATAAATGGGATAAATTAAAAATACCAATAGTAGTCAAAGGATTTAATAATGAAGGAAGTTTAATTACATATAAAGCAAAAAATGTAAAAATACAAATATGAGATAAAATAATAACAATAGAAGAAATCTATAATTATGAACTAACATCAAAAGATATGCATTTAGGAATGCCATTTTTAGATAAATTATATCCACATATAATAATTAAAACAGATTGGTGGTTTACAACACCATGTAAACAAAAAGTAAGGGTAAAAAGAGTTATTAATAAAATAAGAAAGAAAACTTATTGGATAAAAGGAAGTGAAAAAATTACACAAAAGTTAGAAAATATAAAAAATACAGAAGACACAGTAGAACTAGTTGTATTTTTTATAAATAAAAAAGAAATAACTATATTTTCAATAGATAAGGTAGAAATAATAAAGAAAAAATTAAGACAATTATATAGTGAAGATCCATTAAAAGGATGGAAAAAAACATAAAACTACTATAAAAATTGAATTAATAGATAAAAATAGCATAATAACTCAAATACCATTAACATATAATTTTAACGATTTAAAAGAATTTAAAATGCATATAGATGAATTATTAGAAAACAGTATATACAAAAAAACAATAGTAAACACAATAGTCCAGCATTTATAATAAACAAACATAGTGAACAAAAAAGAGGAAAAAGTAGAATGGTTATTGATTATAGAAACCTAAATGCAAAAACTATAACATATAATTATCCAATACCAAATAAGATACTAAAAATAAGACAAATACAAGGATATAATTATTTTAGTAAATTTGACTGTAAATCAAGATTTTACCACTTAAAGTTAGATGAAGATTCTAAGAAATTAACCGCATTTACGGTACCACAAGGATTACCTTTGGATATAAAAATGCACCAGGTAAATACCAACACTTTATGGATAGTTACTTTAAACAATTACCTAATTGTATAGTATATATAGATGATATACTACTATACACAAAAATTAAAAAGGAACATTTAAAATTATTAGAACAATTTACAGATATAATAGAAAAAATTGGGTATAAGTTTAAGTGAAAAGAAAGATGAAATTATGAAAAAACAGATAGAATTTTTAGGAATACAAATAGATAAAAGTGGAGTAAAAATGCAACAACATATAGTACAAAAAATAATAAATTCAAAAGAAGAATTAGATACAAAAAAGAAATTACAATCATTTTTAGGATTAGTAAACCAAGTAAGAGAATATATACCAAAATTAGCAAAGAACCTAAAGCCTTTACAGAAAAAATTAAAAAAGAATGTAGAATATAATTACAACGAAAAAGATAAAAACAAGTTCAGAAAATAAAAATACTTTGTAAAGAATTACCAAAATTACAATTCCCAGATGAAAATAAAAAAATTACATATATAGTAGAAGCAGACGCAAGTGAATATAGTTGTGGAGGAGTATTTAAATATAGGTACAAAAATGAAAAAATAGAACATCATTGTAGATATTATTCAGGAACATTTAATGAAACAGAAATAAAATGGAAAATAAATAGAAAAGAATTATGTTCATTATATAAATGTTTATTAGCATTTGAACCATATATCGTATATAACAAATTTATTGTGAGAACAGATAATACCCAGGTTCGATGGTGGTTAACAAAGAAAATACAAAATTCAGTTACAACAAAAGAAATTCGGAGACAAGTATTGAATATATTAAATTTTACATTTACAATTGAAGTAATTAGTACTAACAAAAATGTTATTGCAGGTTACATATCAAGACAAAGTTACACAGACTGATATAATAGAAGATGATGCTTTAGAAAAAATACTCAAAACCCTAACTACGCTTTCAAGGAAAGTGGATAGTATGGGTAATGAATAAGAAAAGTTAAAGACTAATGAAGTTAAACTGAAGTCTAAAGCTATGAATCAGCTAACTCAGCAGTGTGCTCATGTCAATCGGAAGACAATTAAATTCGAGATCTAAAAGGAGACGTTGGGACACTCCATAAAACCCATAACGTTTATCAATTTACAATTGCAGGTACAAGCAAAGGAGTTAGTGGACAAAGATACCAGAACATGAACTTGAATAAGATATTTGAAAAACCATTTATACCAAAAACATAAAAAGACCCCTTGTTCATACCCCCACAAATTACCACATATCGAGATAGTTTAAACCAAGATAAAAAAGCTTATAACCATATAGCCCGAGCATACATAGAAAATATCCACAAAGTACAAACTTATATAAACCTTAACCCCAGAGCTACAAATATCCAAGAACCAAACACAAACTATATAACCCAAAAATTGCAAGGTCACAACAAGCTAATCGCATTACCAAAAACCAACCCAAGCTTAGTTAAAACTTTTTTCAGCTATGGATTATTAAATACCATATATACCCAAGATAGAGAAGAACTAACAGCTATAGAAGAATTACATAAAGTATTCACCATCTATAAAAGAGTAACAAAAGGAAATCTATTTTATATAAAGTTTTATACTGCACCAGCGGAGATATTATACGACGAGATCAAACCAGTTACACAAATTGTAAAAATAGGATTAACCAGAGATATGATTATACCGAAAGATATTGTCCAGCAGCCAGAGATACCCAAAACTGAGATACCTGATTTTTATACAAATAAACGACTTATTGGAATAACTATAATTGTTCAAGAATTAGCAAATAATTATATCAATGGAAACCCAATATGGAGCTATTATTCAAGAGACCATCAAATGATTTATTCAAATTCAAAAGAACTACGACAAGCAGATATGGAAGACGTTAGACAATGGATAATGACGCTACTTAACCCAGAAAAACAATCTACTGCAAGAGCAATTAGGAAGGGATTCATTTCAGATGAATTATTAACAAGATATTGCAAGTTAATTGGACACAAATATCCAGATCATCAATATTTAAGATGTAATGGAGAAGACAATATTATCCCAGAAGTTCAAATGGAATACAACAGCTGGAAGATACACGTAAAAAAAAAATAAGAAGATGGAGCAATAATGGAAAGATAAGGAGACAAAAACATCAAAGTGAAGAAAGCGACATATGAAGAGAAAGCTAACTTTGTGAAATATGTAATATGTAAATCATGTAAACATTTAATAGCTTTACTATTTTTAGGATAGGCTTTTTGACTTTTGGCACTTGCCATTAAATGTAAAGACATAGGACCATTATTGTTTTTTATTAGTTTTTGACTAGAAATAGTATATAGGTAACGTGTAAAGTTATAGGACAAATGTAAAGATGTAAAAAGTTTACGCGTTTCCTTTAGGATTATAAATAGAAGAGCATTTGCTCAGTTAGAGGCAAGACTTTCATGTGTTGTAAGGAAGCCTCCTCCTTTGTAAACAGACTTTTGAATATTCAAAAAACAGATATATTTCCAAGGAAAAGCTATGGATAAACAAAGCCTAGAATTATCAAACCTACCAGAACAGGTATATTTATTCGATTATGAATAGCTAAATTCATAAATTCCTAACAATCATGATATGATAAAATAAGTTCATGTTAGTTACTTTATAGTAGAATTATTCGAAAAATAGCATGTTAAGAAGTTTATTAGCAAAGTGGAAAAGGAGAAAAATTCCTAAGAACTATGTCATCCTAAAGGTTAAACTGGTAAGGCAAGAAACCCGTGGTGGGGAGTAGCCAGAGTAGAGGTATTGTTTAAGGGAAAAAATATCCAGATTACCATGCTAATAGTGACCGAAGAACATGTTATTTAAGAATAATCTAGTATATAGTAATCTAAAATGATCATATTTTGTTATGTGTATGATTGAAGGGAATTTTTTTGAAAAAAGCATCATATGAAAAATGAATACTTATTTATCTGACGAAATGGTAGATAAATTTAAAATACTTGTTTTGTATGTACTTAAGGATATAGAAATTGTAGATATAAGAAAAATCTTATGCGAAAAAATATTTGATAAAGATTTTATGACTAGAATAAATTACATACCTCACCTACCTACTTATTCTTACAAATACTTACATACCAAACCTACACATCAACAATGATAAATTACGTATATTTAGAATATTGGAAAATAGATATGAAAAATATACAATTAATAGAAAAACTAATGAAAAGAAATTTAGAAGAATATATGAGAACTAAAGATATAAAATATATAGAATTCCTTAATGAAAATATAGAGGAATTATTAAGATTAAAACAAACAACTGATAAATACTATGATAAAGCAATTAATTACTAGAATCCAATTCCAAGTTATCCAAGTTATTCGTAGAAACCTAAGCATAATATGGATAAAATGACAAGATATATATCTGATGAAACTAAGACACTAGTTTTATATATCATAAAAGACTTAGAACTAGAAGACATAAAGAAAATAATATGGGAAAAAATATTTGATTATGAAGATGACTTACTAAGTACTAATTGGATAGAAGATGAATTAGAAAATATAGATTTCTATGGTAGAAATAATTCAGACATTTATTATTTAGATGGATATTATACAGATTAAAAATGCTAGAATATATTCAAAGAGTTAGAGACAAATAAAGTTGGCTATACGAAGAAATTAATTATAGAAATCAGCTTAGAAAAGGAAGTGAACAATTAAAAGAAAGATTAATTTGGATAAATAAAACCATAAAACAACTAGAATTAAAAGACAGTTTAAAATATGATTTAGACATGGAATTATTCATAGACGAAAAAGATAGGATAATTAACGAAATAGATAACCTAGAATTTAATATCAGATATAGTACAATTAGAATAAATTATTACAAAGAAATTTGCAGTATCACAACTACTTTAGGATAAAATGATAGACTATGAGTATTTAAAATATTGGAGACAAGATATGGAAGAAATAAGATTAACAGAAATACTTATGAAAGAGAATTTAATTGAATATTTTAGAACAAAAGATATAGAATATTTAGAATACCTCCAAAATAATATACAAGAATTACAAACACTAAGAGAAAAAACTAAAGAATATTACAGTAAAGCATTTAATCAAATACCATCCAATCACCCCCCCCCCCCCAAGATATGAACATTAATAAAATTAAAATAAATAAACTAAAAATAAAAATGATTAGAGAAGTTAAGAAATATCCACCCACAAACAAAAATAGATCCATTGGACTAATAATAGATCTATGCACAAACAAAAATAGATCCATTGGACCAATAATAGATATATTTAAGTTACCCAAGTTATTCGCACCCCCCTACAATTGGTTTCAGAGCCTATGTTGTTTAAAGTTACCGGAAGTAGTATATATAAGGTTCAATTCAAAATCATAATGCAATAGTTCAAGGATAATTCAAATTCCCATATTTCTATAACTTAAAACCAATTTCACAATATGGAGTTGGGGTCATAACCACTTCAAAAGTCACAAGTTTTGTGAAAATCACAATTACCTAGTTCATTCACCATGACCATGCACCCACAAGTTCAAAACCATAATTAAAACATGAATAACCATATGTAAACCATGGGAAAACATTGTTTAACAAGTAGCATTCAAAACCCTTAACCCTTTATTTCAAACCAATATAAATATCTCATGAACAATACTTTAAATCATATGATTTTTACAAATTAACAATAAGGGAAGAGTAACATGCCTAAAAATACCAAGTTTTACAGAAGGAATTCAACCCTGGAGCCCTTGGATGACCTACTTCTTGGAAACCCTAAGTATGGTTGCTTGAGAGAGTTTAAGAGAGACTTTGAAGTGTTTGAGTAAGCTAAGGATGAAATATAAACCCCTTAAGTGCTTTATAGAGGTGGGGTTTTAATTAGGTAAGGATAGAATTTTCCAAAGTTCCCTTAATTTAAAAACTAAAATTTAGTCGTCAGTGACTACGGGTCACTATACGACTCGTAAGGATACATTACGACTCATCATAAGGAGTCGTAGTCAAGACAGAACTACCAAGTCCCTATACTGGTCTGGATATGATTTATACCACTAACTCGTAACCACACTTAATGAATCGTAACCAGTTCTCATACTCAGGACATGGATAATTTGGGGATGAAACACTGGACACCCTACGATTGGGATATAAGGACTCATCATGAGTCTTTATGACTCATGGAATCATGTCGTAATGAAGATGGTATCTTAGGCCAATCTTCCTGGACACCTTACGACATGGTAATTTTGACCCGTAAGAAGTCTTAATGACTAGTTGAGATCCACTCGTACTCAGAGCAGAATACTAAGCCACTTGTTCTAATTAAGTCACGACTGAGTCCCTACGACCCGTCGTGACTCCCAACGACTCGTCTGGGGAGTCATAGTCAGGACAATAAGGATAAAATTTCAAAAAAAAATTAAGGAGCAAAAAAACGAGGAGTTACATACTCCCCTTTAGGATTATTCGTCCTCGAATGTTAGGACAGGGTATTTATTAGCACGATTTGACTCCAAACACAACCACACTTACCTTTAACAAAGATGGAAAACAAAGATGTTATGAAATACACATACCTCAAGCATGATTATCCATAACGGGAATCAAGAACGATTACTTGGACTTCATGTCCTCTTCGGCTTCCTAAGTAGCTTCCTCACCTTTTTGGTTCCTCCAAAGAACCTTTACCGAAGCCACGTCCTTTGTCCACAACCGATGAACTTACCTATCCAAAATTTCAACCGAGACTTCCTCATAAGACAAAGAATCCAAAATACCTACCTTTTCCAAAGAAACAACCGTCGAAGGATCACCCACATACTTTCTCAACATCAAAACATGAAACACTGGATAAATGGAGATCAAGCTGGAAGGAAACTCCAATTCATATGCAACATTACCAACCCTCTTCAAAACTAAGTACGAACCAACATAGTGGGGACTGAGCTTTCCTTTCTTACTAAACTTCATCACTCCCTTCATGGGAGATACCTTTTGGAATACCCAATCACCAACACTGGACTCTAACTCTCTTCGCCTTACATCCGTGTAGGACTTTTGGTGACTTTGGGAGGTGTTAAGTCTATCTCAGATAACCTTCAACTTATTCATGGCTTGGTGAACCAAAACAGGGCCAAACAACTTATTCTCACAAACCTCAAACCACCCAATAGGAGATCTATACCTCCTATAATATAAGACCTCGAACGGTGTCATACCAATTCTAGAGTGATAACTGTTGTTGTAGGAAAATTCTATAAGAGGCAAATGGTCAACCCAACTACCACCAAAATAAAAAACACAAGCCCAAAGCATATCTTCCAAGACCTATATTGTCCTTTCCGCTTGCCTATCCATCTGCGGGTGAAAGTGGTACTAAGGGTTACCTTAGTCCTCAAACCTAACTGGAATAACCTCCAAAGTGAGATGAGAACTGGGTACCATGATTAGAAAGGATAGAAAATAGAGCACCATGCAACTTCATGATCTCCTCAATGAACAACTTGGCATAATCCTCATAAGAGTAATTAGTCCTTACTGGCAAGAAGTGCAAAAACTTGGTCATCCTATCCACGATGACCCAAATCGAATAAAATTACAGGAGAGACCACTGAAGACCGGTAATAAAATCCTTATTAATTATTTCCCATTTCCACACCGGTAGTTCAATCTCTTGAGTCAACCCACCGAGCCTCAAGTGTTGCACCTTCACTTGCTGACAAACCATGCACTTAGCCACAAAATTAGTCATATCCTATTTCATATTATTCCACCAATAAATCTCCTTAAGATCACGATACATTTTCATTGAACCAAGATAAACCGTATAACGTGACTCATGAGCCTCTACCAAAATTATTTCTCACAATCCATTAACATCAGGAACACATAATCTACCTTGGTATCTCAAGATACTATCATAACCAATCTCGAAAGCTATCACTTTTTGGTGACCCACCTCATTCTTGATCTATATCATGATAAGATCCAAAATATGTTTCTCCTTTAGCTTTACTCCAAGAGATGAATTCTTCACCTCTTGAACAATCACAGCACCATTCTCAAAATCCAAGAGATGGACTTCAAGATTAAAAAAAATAGTGAATGTACTTCACCAAATCCTGTTTCTCTTCATCCACATGAGATATACTTTCCATGGTCAACCTGCTAAGAGCATCAGCGGCTACGTTAGCTTTATCTGGATGATAGTGGAGGCTCATGTCATAGTTCTTTAACAACTCAAGCCACCCCCTTTGTCTGAGATTTAGCTTTTTCTGAGTGAACATGTATTGCAAGCTCTTATGATCAGAATAAATATCTACATGGATCCCATACAAATAATGCCGCCAGATCTTTAATGCAAACACCACATCTAATAATTCCAAATCATGGGTTGGATAATATTTCTCATAAACTTTCAACTGTCTATAAACATAAGAAACTACCTTGCCATGTTGCACCAATAAACAACCCAATCCTACCCGGGATGCATCATAATAGACAACAAAACCCACCGCGCCCTTAGGTATAGTCAAGATTGAAGCCAGAGTCAACTTATTCTTTAGCTTCTCAAAACTACCCTCACAAGCATCAGAGCACAAGAATTTCACCTTCTTCTGAGTCAACTTAGTAAATGAGGAAGAAATAGAAGAGAAATTCTCCATAAACCTTCTATAATAACTGGCTAAACCCAAGAAGCGTTAAATATCGATTGGAGTCAGGGGTCTAGGCCACTTCTTAACCACCGCAACCTTATGTGGATCCACCATGATCCCTTCACTATAAAAAAATAACCAACATAAGTCATAATATTTAACCAGAACTCACACTTAGAGAACTTCGCATACAGCCGTTGCTCTTTCAAGGTTTGCAACACAAGGTAGAGGTGATCGACATGATTCGCCTTGCTCTTAGAATATACTAAAAAATAATCAATAAAGAAAATGACAAACAAGTCTAAGAAGTGATCAAAAACCTGATTCATAAGGTCCATAAATGTTGTCAGGGCATTGGTCAAACCAAAGGACATCACCAAACCCTCAAAATGACCATACCGAGTTTGAAAGGCAGTCTTAGGGATATCCACCTCCCTAATCTTTAACTGATGGTAGTCCAACCAAAGATTAATATTAGAAGAACCTAGCAACCTGAAGTTGATTAAACAAATCATCAATCCTCAGAAGTGGGTACTTATTCTTCACAGTGACCTTATTTAATTGGCGGTAATCAATACACATTCAAAGGGAATCATACTTCTTACGCATGAAGAGCATGGGAGCACCCCACGGAAACACACTAGGGCATATAAACCCTTATCCAAAAGATATTTCAACTTATCGGAGCCATTTTATAGGGAGGAATAGAAATAAGACAAGTGTCTGGAAGAAGATCAATCCCAAAATCAATTTCCCTATCAGGAGGAACCCTAAGAAGATCATCATAGAACACCTTAGGAAACTCACAGATCACAGGGACAGATTCCAAGGAAGGCCCTTCGGATCTAGAATCCTTAACATATACTAAGTGATAGAGGCACACCTTTGGGTCTAACAATCAAGAGATGCATAGCATGAATTCAACCAATCCATCCCCAAAATCACATCAAAGTCTAACGTGTCCAACTCTATTAGATCCACCAAAGTCTCTCTACCACTGATAGACATCGTACAACCTATATACCCTTCTAGATATAATGGAGTCACCCACCGGGGTGGAGAAAAGAAAGGCATCTGGAATATACTCAGGAACATAACCAAAATGAATAGACATATAAGGGGTCACATAAAAGAGGGTATACCTAAGATTAAGTAGACAATATACATCATGAGAGAAAATTTTAAGTGTACCAGTAACAATATTGGGGGATGCCTTAGAATCATGGCGGGTGGCTAGAGCATAAAAATGATTTTGACCAGTGCCTAAGCCAGAAGCAGAAGTAGCACCTTTTGGTGCAGGAGTTGATGAAGTAGCAACAAGAATCTTATTTTCCCCAGAAGCAACCTTAGAAGAAGAATCCCTTTGCATATGACCAATTTGACTATATTTAAAACACTTGTTCTTCTCTTCTTCACAAACACCATGGAGCACCTGACCACAAAATTAGCAAGAAGGATACAATAGAGTTGACTGAGCCCCGTGCTCCTAGTGATCTAAACCTACTATCATGTTGAGAACTACGATCACCCGACAACTTTAGGTAAAGAGCACTAGCCATAGATTAGGAACCATAATTTCCCCACTTCTTCTTAGACCACTTCCCACCATCTCTACCACTCTGTTGTTGACCTTTACCCTGATTTGAATAAAAACACTTCTTATTCTGCCTTTCACCCATTTCCACTTGCTTCTTCATTTGTTCTTCCACTTGTTGCATATACACCACAAGTTTAGATATATCCATATCCTTGCTCTCCAAGATCAACTCATGGGATAACCCTAAAGCGAACTTCCTTATTCTGTCCCTCATGCTAAACAATAATTAAGAATCATAATATGACAACTGATGAAACTTCAAGGCATAATCCCTTACTGTCATCCTACCTTGTTTTAGATTAATGAACTCCTCAGCCTTTGTCCCTCTCAACTCCTGAGGAAAGAAGCAATTAAGAAAAACACTAGAGAAATTATCCCACAAAGAAGACTCAACATCACGACTCCTAGACTATTCCCACTCTCCATACCATTTGTATGCCACATCCTTCAACTAATAAGCTTCGAACTTTACCCCTTTCACATTAGTAAAGATCTTTTCCATCTCATCAATGAAATTTTAAGGATCCTTCTCAACCTTAGAAACAGTAAAAATAGGAGGACTCAACCTCAAAAATTGGCTAACTCTAGTAGCCTCAGATTATGGAGCAATAGAAGCAACATGCTTAGTCTGGGAGGCCACAACCTAGTTAAGCAAATGAATCGAATAGTGAAACTTAGCATTAGATGCGCTAACCTAGGGTGCCTGAGGAGGGATAGTAGGGAATCGGAGGAACTATGTCAGAGAAATCAGAAGCAGTGAACCTAGACCTGGTCTGAAATCTCAAAATTGGAGGAGCTCCATCCATATTGTCCTCAAATGGGACAGAAGGGTTTCTAGGAGCATCAGATATTCTGAGAGGCATGATTTGAAAAGAGAACATATGGGAATTAGTGGAGAATTAAGACCTTAGAATCTATATTCTACAAGCACAAGGATCACCAAGAGTACAAGGTATTATCTAAGGGTCAAGGCTTCGGAATTAGCAAGCAATTGAAGACTTTTTAGAGTATTTTAAAGCTTTGGTCAAGAGAAGGAAGGAGGGTAACTTATACACTCAAGAGGCGCCTTAAGTGAAGGGCATTAAAGATATTTTTCACTCCAAAGTAACACTCAAGAGGCGCCCCAATTCCCTCTCTCATTAAGGGCATTTTTGTCCATTGAATGTAATACTATAAATAGACCATTTTACTTCTCTTTTCATTAAACTTTTGATGATATTGAACATTACTCTTAACTTGTATTTTTTAGTCTCTAGTTGGTAGCTTGAATCCAAAACTTGGACCTTAATACATTTGGAGTTGGTTTTTCACTTGTATTGGGTTATTTGGCAAGAAAAGTGTGCTTGAGGAAGTGTGAGTCCTTTGGGTCACCTAAGAGAGTGGTTTGAGCTTCCATTAGTGAGGTGCGATTGGATATTTGATACATCTCCTTTTGTTAATCACATAGTGTAAGTAAGGGTCTCTCTACTATCTTTATGTTTATGCAATTCTTCTTCTACATCTCCTTCCAGTGTGTTGATTTTCCCTTTGTTTACTTGCTGATTCTTGCATTCTATTGTCAATTTCGTGTGTTTGGTAGTCTATAGGCTATCATTTGGTATCAAAGCCTTATTTAGTGTTGTTCCAACATTCCTAAATCTTGGTTTTAGTGTTCTTATTAAGAAAATCTCAACAAAAAAGAGTCTAAAATCCAAAAATACAAAAAAAGGGCGTTGGCTTGTATGTTTGTTGTAGATCCAAAATTTCCAAGTTAGATCTACAAGTTTTTATTGTTTTTTGATAGTTTCTAGAGTTATATTCTTGTTCTCTAACACTAAAAGTGTCTAGATCTACTTTTAGAGTGAAGTTTGGTTGAGTTTGAGCTAAGATCCACTATGGCCATGGAGTTTTGAAGCTTTTTGAGCTAGATCCGAATTTGGCATAGTGATTTAGTAATTTTTTTTGTGGCTGATTTTTAGTGGGTTGAGTTTGTTTTGGCCTAAGGAACCTAGATCTTAAAAAAAATTAGATTGGGAGTTCATTTGCTTGTTGGTCAAACTTGGTCAACACTTGAATATTCATCTTGTTGATCCATGATCTTCATATCTTAGTGAAGAAGAATATTCAAAGGTGTTATTTGATCTAAAATAAGGAAGAAAGAGAGTGAGAAAGTTGTTATCCCAAAAGCATATTCAAAGAATATTCCATTCTTCCAAAAGGAAGAGGGGACAAGGGAACAACAAAGTACACTTGCAAGTACGGAGGGAGGGACCATTGCATTTCCATTTCCATTTAAGACTTGAAAGGACCCTAAATTTCTTACTTACCCTTCCAAATCCGAAAACTCTTCTTCCACAAGGTGTTATTTGTCCGAAACAAGGTTTCGGAAAAAATTTGAAAATTCAAAAATTGACAACCAACCACGTAGTGCCACGTCATCACTTGTGATCAACCAAATTCATCTCTAAAATTAGATTTACTAGTTTCTAATTTTTTATTCTAGTTTCTTTTAAGCTAATTCTATCACTAATTAGCAAACTAGTAAGTACCTACTAGGTTGGTAATTAGTCTAGAGTTCATTTATTTCGTGTCTTCGATTTTTTTTGTGTGCTTTTCTTGTTTTTAAGTCATAGTATTTTGTTGGTTCAAGTCCATGCATCACTTTATTTGAGTCGTTTCAAACAAAGATCGACTCTGGACCAAAGCTTCTCACCTCTCAAGTAACTTGCCAAGTATTCTCTATTCTCCAACATTTGTGAGGCCAAGTGTGAGGTGAGGTTGAGTGTGAGTGAAGTGAGGCTTTTGAACTAACTTGTTTGCTCACTTTGTAGGTTGTTTTGTTTTCTGATTTTTTCTCTTTTTTGGTACATTTGACCATGGAAGCCGAGGTTTCTTCATCCCAACCCTTGGGAAATGATATTATGGGGGCCTTGAAGGCTCACTTTGAGGCCTTTGCCTGGGACTTGAAGGGTGAAATGGATACTATGAGAAGAGAATTGAAGAGTGATAACAATGCCTTGAGGAGTGAAATGGTGACTGTGAAGGGTGAAATTTCCACTTTTAGTAGAAGAATTGATTGTGTTGAAAGTAGGAGGAACTCACGACCTTCTACTCCTAATCCCTACCATGTATCCTATAGTGTCCAAGAAATTAACTCTTCCATGACTATAACACCCGAGACTCTACATCAAATGTTTCACCCTCCAAGATATCCACAAAAACATACACTAATCCACTCCCAAACCTCTCCTAACTGGAACCTATAAAGGCCACTACATCACCAAATGGACTAAGTACAATAAGAGGGACTTGGAATTCAAACTCCACCACCAAATCCGAACCTACAAGTGCCAAATCCCTTGGACCAAAGACCAATTACCTCACATAACCAAATACCTCCACAAAATGTTAACTACCCAATACCAAATACCATGAACCAAAGACCTTACCCTCCACCACATCCAAGACCACAAGTCCAAGCTCCAAATAACCAAAGGCCTCATAACCCTCTACAAAGACCCCAAAACCAAAACTACCCATTCTAAATTGAAGATTATGGTAGAGGGGAGAAAGAAGGTTATGATGTTCCTAATGATGACTATTGATTTGAAGAAGAAATGAGGGAAAGACATGATCAAAGAGGGCATTATGGAAGATTTCGAGGGCATGAGGCAAGACAAGGCCATATTGAACATCCAAGAATCCAAGACATTAACATTAATTCAATCTAGGTTGGCATTCCAATTTTCAAAGGTGAGAGTGATCCGGAAGTGTACTTAGCTTGGGAATCCGCTTGTGAAAATATTTTTCAAGTGAATGACCTTTTCAAAGAAAAGAAAAGTTGTTATGCTATTGCTCACTTTGAAGGATAAGAAAACACTTGGTGGGATTACACCAAAAGATTTGATGATGTGTTGATTGATGGACAACCACTTCCTTGGGAGATGTTGAAGAGAGTTATGAGAGAAAGATATGTACCGGATCATTATAGGCATGAGCTTCTTTCCAAGCTTTACAATCTAAAGAAAGGAAGCAAGAGTGTCATAGCCTATTATGATGAATTTCAGCAATCTGTCTTGAAACTTGACCATAGAGGTGAACAAGTGCAACATGATGTTATCCGCTTCAAGGTTGGGTTGAACAAGTACATATCCTCCTATTTGACTCTTCACAGGTTTGGAACCGTGGTTGAAGTTTTACAAGCTTCCATGGAGATTGAAAAAGAGAACAAATAAAGGTCGGCTTATAAGCTTAGAGTCCTACAAGGTTCGGGTTTGACTAGAAACAAAGAGGTAAGTCCTTTGACTTCGGGTTGGAACAAGAACAAATCTTCTACATCTTCTTCTTCTTCTCAAATCTCAACCAAGCAAGTGTAATATCAACCTCTAAAGTTGGAGGTGAATCTGAATGCCCTTCCCCCCTCATCTAAGGGTTTATAATGTTTCAAGTGTCAAGGTTGGGGTCATAGGGCAAGTGAGTTCCCTAACCGACATAATGTGATTCTAAGGGAGGGGAAGTTGTATTATCTTGGTGAAGTAGTGGAGTTGGAAACCGAGGAGAATGATGAAAACTCTCAAGATGTTGAGTACATAGAACCCAAAGTTAAATGTGAGGGTAGTGAAGAAGATGTGTTGCCTTGTGAAGGAGAATGTGATGTGCCTAGTTATATTGTTAGGAGAACTTTGTTTAGTAAGGTATTGGATGATAAAAGAGAGAACCTCTTTCATACCAAGTACCTTATTAAAGGAGTTTTGAGTTCAATGATCATATATAGTGGGAGTTGTGTGAATATTGCTAGTGTCACCTTGGTTGACCACTTAAAACTAGCGACTAGCCCTCACCCAAATCCATACAAGCTTCAATGGTTAAACAAGTGTGGTGAATGGAAGGTCAAACAATAATGTGTGATTAGATTCAAGATAGGGAATTATCATGATGAAGTTTTATGTGATGTAATACCTATGCAAGCATGTCACATATTGTTGGGAAGGCCTTGGCAATTTGATAGGCACACTATACATGATAGAAGATCTAATAGGTACACCTTTGTGCATAGTGGCTGAAAGTTCACTCTTCTCCCTTTTCCACCATTTAGTGTGAATGAAATCCAAGAGAAAATAAAAAATTTGGATGAGAAAAGAAATAAGGAAAAGGGAGGGGAGGTTTCAAATTGTGAGAAGGGAAAAAGGAAGACAACTTTGTTTATAGGACTTGCCTACAAAGGTTGCTTGATACTTACCAACTCAAAGACTAGCATTTTACCAAGCATTGATTCTTCTTATTTAAAGGTTAAAGCTCATGAATTATCAAAGAAGGATCAACAAGAAATTTTACATGAAAGTGACCTCAAAACACCCTTGGCCGAGAGCTTAAAAAAAGCGGACTGTCCTAGTCCAAACCGAGGTAATAATGCTATTCTCTATATTTCCTTGAGCTTAAATTATTGTCATGTGATTCCTTATGTAGAGGTTTCAGAATTTCTTGATGTAGTTGTGCATGTTCCTTCTTTTGTTATCTCTCTTGATATGTATAATAAATGATATGTATAATAAACCATGTGCACATAATATTAGCTCACTACTTGAATATGAGACTAGTGTGATTGAAAACTTTTAAGTTAGTGTTGATGCTACTAATGATGGTCTTGATATTGAATATGGTCTTTTGAACTTTTGTAATGATATCCATGATATTAATCTTTTTCATAGTGGCCTTGTGTTCGTCCTAGTGGTGGGTAATGCCTTGAATGATTGTGAGCTTGGTAACTTAGTGAAAGGAGTGGGCCATCTCGGCTTAAACCCTTATCCGTTGCTCCCATTTGACCCCAGAATACTCTTGAGATGTGAAGGTTATAGTTTCTGGTCATGCCCACTTATTTTTTATATTGATGCTATTCATGTCTTTGATATCCTTTATGCTAAGCTTTTTATGTCAAATACTAAGGATATGTAGGGGTATGTCAAGTGTGAACAACCATGGGTTGGTGATATGAGTGTGGTACTAATACTAACCCTCCTACCAAGAGGATTGTGTGTTTGTTTTTCTCTCTCTTTGGTTTTTGCAAGATCTGGATTTGAGGACAAATTCCTTTAAGATGGAGAGGATGATACAAGCACAAGGAGCACCAAGAGTACAAGGTATTATCTACGGGTCAAGGATTCAGAATTAGCAAGCAATTAAAGACTTTTTGGAGTATTTTGAAGCCTTGGTCAAGAGAAGGAAGGGGGGAACTTATACACTCAAGAGGCACCTCAAGTGAAGGGCATTGAAGACATTTTGCACTCCGAAGTAACACTCAAGAGGAGCCCCAATTCCCTCTCTCATTAAGGTCATTTTTGTCCATTGAATGTAATAGTATAAATAGACCATTTTACTTCTCTTTTCATTAGATTTTTGATGATATTGAACATTACTCTTAACTTGTAGTTTTTAGTCTCTAGTTGGTAGCTTGAATCCGAATTTTGGACCTTAATACATTTGGAATTGTTTTTTCACTTGTATTGGGTTATTTGGCAAGAAAGGCGTGCTTGAGGAAGTGTGAGTCCTTTGGATCATCTAAGAGAGTGGTTGATCTTCCATTAGTGAGGTGTGAATGGAGATTTGATACATCTCTTTTTTTTTAATCACATAGTGGAAGTAAGGGTCTCTCTACTATCCTTATGTTTATGCAATTCTTCTTCTTCATCTCCTTCTAGTGTGTTGATTTTCCCTTGTTTACTTGCTAATTTTTGTATTCTAGTGTCAATTTTGTGTGTTTGGTAGTCTATAGGCTATCACTATAGCTTGAAAATAGTACAGCAAGAAAGGAAAATATTCCTATATGCCTTGTAGCCTTTTTCTTATAAGTATGGCGCGCTACATACCCATAAATGGGACTCTACTTGACACGACTTTATTGGACACCCAATGACACCAAACCTAGTCTCTGATACCATCTTTGTCAGGACCCAAACCAGTTCCTAGACATGACGGATATCTCAAGTCTCACGTGGACCACAGATCACCACCTACACCTCACTAAACAAAACACAACATCCCCCAATATCGGATGAATTCTAAATATATAACAAGATAGCATGCCACAAGCTTAAGGAAAGTCAAACCATATCTATAATCGACGAATGATGACCGGCCAAACAACTAACCAACATTACCCAATATCCACAGTAATCCAAACAAAGCCTTCTAAATAAAGAACCGAATCTCATCTTAGTCGGGATATGTCCCCAACTCAGATAGATAATAATGAGAATGAAAATGATAATGTTAATGATAATAGAAGTGTCTATAAACTCAAATCTAAGAATGAAAGATGGTGAAATTCTTAATCCTTCCGGGGGATGAAAGCTCACCACTTTACCATAATGCAACGAACCGAGCTGACTGACCTATCTATGCATAGAAAAAGTAAAAGTAGCTCCGGTGCTTGCATCGTGTGTGGATACAACATTAGGACATAGCTAGTGAGGTGAACACTAGCATGTAACTCAGGGATAAGGATAAGATATGCCATGATCAATAGTTCAAAATCATTAAAAACTAATGCACATAATTAAATGTATATCCATGCATATATATCGCATACTGGGATAGGAAATAAGGGTTAACATGTTCTTTAAAACTTTAGCCTGGATTGTGTATCTCAACTATCATAACATACGAAGGCACCCATGGGCTATATGTGCCCATATCTTTCCCTTCTAGTAGGACCCTAATGCGTGTGGCCGCAAAAACCATAGGGTATACATATTCACTATGGAGGACTCGAACCTCCCGACATATTAAGGTGACATGAGCACCAAATCATGTAATAAGATGTGGGGTATGCGAACCTCTTAATTATATGATATTAATAATAAGGAGAACTCAAACCTCCCATTCATATAGACCCCAGTGTTGGCAAATTCAATTTCCATTATTGGTCCCTCGGTACCTCCACTTTCACAATTTAGTGATGTGTTATAGAAATGTAGAACTTTCAATACTTAAAACGAGGAAAACATGCAACTTTCTTGATTGTTTTGTGATATATGATGCATTTTGGGTATGTTTTGCAAGAAATCAAGTTTTAGATGCTAAGTTCGTGAAAAAGATGAAAAAAGGTTATTTTGGCTACTTATGGGAGTAGTTATGGATGTTCGGGATAATTTCCAGATTGTTCATGACTAAATCATGTGCGGAATTTCAAGAAGAGTTGGAAAATAACTTCCGACATATGCCATGATAATATACGGACCGCATGTAGCACATGAGGATCGCATGTAGCACATGAGGACCGTATGTAGCACATGTGGATCGTAAGTGGGCCAAGCATGCATCAGAAATCCAAAATATCTAGATCTAAACCAACAGAAAAAAAAAATCTGGGCACATGCGGTCGCTACATGTTCCCATCCTACAGTACGCATGTACCACAGGAGCCCACCCTACAAGGAATTTATAGCGACCACAAGCAGACACCGAACCTTTTTGCTCCTATTTCACTCGAGCTTTATTTTTAGGGTTCCCTCGTGTACTATAATTACCCCTTATATCTTTTTTGTAGAAGTTACGCACTTCAAATACTTAAAAATATATTTTAATTCCAAGATTCAATATTGGTCTTGGAATTCT
Organism: Capsicum pubescens; assembly: GCA_030864215.1. Lineage (NCBI taxonomy): Eukaryota > Viridiplantae > Streptophyta > Magnoliopsida > Solanales > Solanaceae > Capsicum > Capsicum pubescens. The sequence continues at coordinate 140,076,129 of CM061547.1, read as the reverse complement.
CTAGTATTGACTTTGGTTGATTATTTCAGTTATGGTTTTAGATTTTTACTTCTTCTTAATATGATTTAGTCTTATGCTTTCAATCATAATTGTTGTTGACTACTTCCCCAGCTTGAGCAGCTAAAACCCAAAGCTAGGGTTGTGGAAATATTGGTAGATTGACGAAGTAGGAGAAGTTCTATTGTTGTTCTGGATCGATACCCATGCATGCATTGCTTAATCTTCAATATAATAGTTAACAGGTGCACATGTTAGCATCCCTCCTAGATTATTGATACTTACTCCAAAAGAGGAGTAGTGACTAGGAAAATATAATGACCACAGTAATTTAGAGTTTAACTGTTGATCCACGCTTCTAGGTTTTATCTATGTAAGATGGTTACATTACATCTGATAACTAGAGACTCAAAAGGTAATAGTTAACTGGGATCAAGATAAAGGCTAGAAAGGCAACATCCTGAGACTCAAGGGTAAAGGGTGAAATCCTTCTTCTCATCCAAAAGACTGTAGAAGGTACATAACTTATTGGTTTTGTATGCAAGGTATCAGGTTTGTTCAACAAAGAAAAATAAGACTACAGAGTTCAGAATCTAGGGGGAACACAGTCCTAGTGTTCATCTACGACTGATTACAACCAAAAGCTGATACTAGTTACTTGTTTGATGTTGCTAATCAAAACCCCCATTTACTTTTCCAATTCTGTATGTTGATTACGATAGCTGAGAGCCACAATTCCACGTATTCCCTTTCGATTAAACCCCAACCTTTGTTGGGTTACTATAATTGAGAACAACCATATCATCTTCTGAGAGGAGGTAAAGCTTGGACATAACTACTCAACTACACAACCATCATTTAAACCCAATTAAAGCAAGTATCATATATTCACATTCATTGAACCACGTTATGCAATAAGGCATACATTGTTGGTATCATCATACTAACTACACTGGCAAGGTAATAATGACATACCAATAATTACATCACTTAGGGGAAATCACAACCTCCTTGGTTCAATTATACATTATCTTGGGGAATTACACAACCCCATAAAGTTCAATTCAAAATCATAATGCAATAGTTCAAGGATAATTCAAATTTCCATATTTCTCATAACTATAAACCAATTTCACAATATGGGGTTGGGGTTATAACCACTTCAAAAGTCATAAGTTTGGAGAAAATCATAGTTCCCTAGTTCATTCACCATACCCTTGCACCCAAAAGTTCAAAACCATAATTAAAGCATGAATAATCATGTAAATCATGGGAAAACATTGTTCAACAACAAGCATTGAAAACCCTCAACCCTTGATTTCAAATCAACATAAATATCACCTGAACAATACTTTAAAACATATACTTTTTACAAATTAACAATGAAGTGTTTGAGTACATTAAGGATGAAATATAACCCCGTTAAGTGTTTTATGGACGTGGGGTTTTAATTGGGAAGGAGAGAATTGTCCAAAGTATCCTCAATTTAAAAACTAAAATTTAGTCATCAGTGACTACGGGTCACTATATGACTCGTAAGGATACATTACGACTCATCACATGGAGTAGTAGTAAGACAAAACCACTAAGGCCCCAGACTAGTCTGGCTATGATTTATACCACCAAGGCCCCATACTGGTCTGGATATGATTTATACCACCAACTCATAACCACACTTAATGACTCATAACAAGTTCTTGTACTTAGGAAAACAACAATTTTTGGATGACACACTGGACACCCTATGATTGGGACATAACGACTCATCATGAGCCTTTATGACTCATGGCCTCAAGTTATGATGAAGACGGTGTCTTGGGCCAAAATTCCTTGACACCTTATGACCCATAAGAAGTCTTGATGACTAATTAAGAGCCACTTATAGTTAGAGCATAATTCTAAGCCACTTGTTCTAATTAAGACATGATCGTGTCCCTACGACCAGTCATAACTCCCTATGACTCATCAGGGGAGTCGTAGTCAGGACAGTGAGGATAAAATTTCAAAAAAAAATTAAGGACCAAAAACCCAAGGAGTTACACTTTACTGATGGGATTTATCTCGCCCTTTGGCATAGTAAAAAAGCACAGAAACAAAAATAAACAAGGCAGACAAGCACATAGCAAAAATATATACACTAAAAGAAAAATAGATAATATCCAAGGGTAGACAATATATCAAGGGAGGGTAATAAAGTACCCCTAATATAGACCAAACAAAAAGAAGAGGATAGACCCACTCTGAATGAAGAATATTTGTCCAGAAGTAACTTAGTGTTTTTTGAGGAAGTAAGTGATAGTATTATGCATTTTGTGACAAAACCATTCATAGGATTATTCCACATTCTTGGAGAAGTTCGAATAGGAATTCTGCAAGTAAATAGCGAGCTCATTATGGGAGGAGTTGGCTTCAGTCTAGATGGAATCGACTCGTTTAAATACCTTGTTAAAGATTTTGACTCCTTCTTGCTTCAAATGTCTAGTACAATATGCAATTTTCCAATATATGTGCTCGTATACTTACCAAGTCATAATAGTTTGGACACTGATAATGTTCACGCTACACCTCTTCTAAGAAGGTGATACGGTCACTACCAAATATAGTAACCCAACAAAGGTTGGGGTCGAATTCCAAGGGAATACATGAAATTATGGCTCTCAATTGTTGTAATCAATGGGTGGAACTGCAAAAGTAAATGAAGTGGGGGTTTGACTAACTATATCGAGTAAGTAACGAGTATCACCTTTTAGTTGTAATTAGTCGTAAGTGACCACTAGGATTGTGTTCCCCCTGGCTTCTCAACTGTGTAGGCTTATCGTGCTATGTTGAACCAACCCAATACCTTGCATGCAGAATCAATAAGTTATGTACCTTTTACACTCTTTTGGGTGAGTAGAAGGATTTCACCCTTGACCTTTTAAGTCTCGGGATGTCTCTTTACTAACCTTTATCTTGATCTCAATTAACTATTACCTTTTGAGTCTCTATTTATTAGATGAAATATAACCATCTTATGTAGATAAAACCTAGAAGCGTGCATCGACAATTAAACACCAAATTACTATTGTCTTTATCTTTTCCTAGTCACTACTCTTCTTTTAGAGTAAGGATCAATAATCTAGGTAGGATCCTAACGTATGCACCCATTAAGAAAACTATTATATTCAACATAAAGAAATGCATGCATGGGTATTGGTTTATAACAATAATAGCACTTTTCCTACTTTGTCAATCTGCCAGGGTTTCCACAACCCAAGATATGGGTTTTTTAGCTGCTCATGCTTGTGAAATAATCAACAACATTCGTTATCAAAAGCATAGATGAAATCACAATAATAAGAAGTTAAAAACCCACAATCATAATTGAATTAATCAACTGAAGTTAATACAAGTGAATTCCAAGATTAAAATTTAATCTTGGAATCAAAAGATGTTTGTGAATATCAAAAGTGCATAACTCCTACTAAAAAACACATAAAGGGTATTTATAGTACATGAGGAAACCCTAAAATCAAAGCCAGAATGAAATAGGAGTAAACAGGGTTGGTGGCCACTTATGGTCCCTACTTGCACCCTGACCCTGGGCGCAAGTAGCACTTGTGGACGGTAGGGTAGGCGCAAGTAGCGATCGCAAGTCCCAAGACCAAAAATCCTACAGGTCAGCTCTCGGGATTTTGGACTTCTGTCACTTGCTTTGCCCACATGCGGTCAATAAGTACTACTTTCGGTCCACATGTTGACTTAAAAAGTGCCGAGAGGTATCTTTTCACCTCTTTTTCAAGTCCCAAACATACTTTAATCATGAACAAGTCGAAAAGTGTCCCAAACATTCATAATTGTTCCAATAGTGTATAAAAACACCTTTTTCATCTTTTTCACAAACTTAGTATCTAAAATATGATTTCATGCAAAATATACCTACAACGCATCATATCTAACAAAACAACCTCAGAAACTTGCATACTTTCCTTGTTTTAAGCATCAAAAGTGCTATATTTCTATAGCACATCAACATCCTCAACTTATAACGTTTGCATTTCCTCAGGCGACAAAACACACAAAAACAAAAATAATTCTTAACTAGGAGAATCTAAGTTATTCAAGGCAGTCAATCAATACTTTAAGCTTAAAACACAACACCCCCTCCAATCTCACTTTTCAAAACTAACTGTGTATAAACATGAATCAAAACAATAAGACACAATGGGATCAAAGTAAGGCATTATATTAACAGCAGATAAACACTCATATATACAAGTTACACTACCCGAAACAAGCAAATAGCTGACAATATGACTCATGTTCCCTCATAACAAAGATATCCCAATCACTTCTATAAATAATATATGCCAATGCAGGAACAGTCAAGAGACACTCACACTCAGAAGAGATATTCCAAGCAATGTGCATCAAATATCATAGGCTTTCCCTTATTTTCTTTACCTCAGTATTCAAACAACCAAGTTAGGATCACTATAGGACTTTTCTCGGCTTGTAATGTAGGCTTGGGGGCTGGTATGGTACATATGGACATATCAAGTGTCTACGCCTCCTTGGCATTACACTAACCTTGGGGTCTCACTTACTAGCCAATTTTTTACTTTATTTCCACCTTTATTTCTCCCTTTTTATTCTTTATTACACATTCTAGTTGGATATGGTCTTTTATTCTTTCTTTTTCACTTTTTCACAATTTTTTTCTTTTGTTTATATTTTTTTTTTACTACCACACCAAGCCATACTAACTTTTTATAATATTTTACCCTTCTACATACCTATTTTACACTACGCACCCCTATGATAACCACCCTCAACTTAGGTATTTTGCTTAAGTTGAGGTGCATAATGTCCAAATAGGACCAAGGCCAAAATAGGTTCATTATAGCACAAATGGGAAGGTGAATTGGTGAAACAAGAAAAATAGGCTATAAGGCTCAAAATAGGGATTAGGGGATACTATATCACACATGGAAGGTCATTTCAGCTAAAAGTGGACTAACAAAAAAAAGGTCTGTGATATTTTCCAAACTAACTATCCTTCAACCTAGGCAAGACTAACCAGGTAAGTTCTGAATTCAACACACAAAGGTAACTAAGTAGCATCTCACACACACATATCACAGAGTAAATATTACAAACTACTATTTATTTGGTTCATGAAACTGTTAGCAAGTGATTATCATGCCCCTAATCCTAATTTCATAACAAGATCTACAATATTCACACATATATACATTCACATAGTTCTAAAACACAAATTTGGAGGGGTATCATTTTTCTAGAAAATTAATAAAAAATATGACAACAGCCCTAAATACTTAAAAATCTCCTAATACACAAAAGCAAAACATAATACGAAACAAAACACAATACAACATAAATTATCCTAGACATGTTGGTTCTACTACCATACCCGACCGACAAAAAAGAAGCATAACTACAAAAACCCACAGTGGCTATTGTAAACCTACTCCTAACTAAAAAACTAAGCATTATCCTTAATGCTCTACAATAATACAAAACAAAGGAAAGTAAGAACATACCTGGGATACACTAGGCACTCATGTCATGAAAATTACAAGATGGGGGCACATCAGTTGGCAGAGATGGTGGTGGTGGCGGTGCTCTAATAGAGGATGCACCCACTGCAGGTCTATATGCCTCTGCCTATAAATGACTGCATTCTCCATCAAATCATGTCTGGCCCTTTTAACGGTCTGGTCATCTGGCATATTAGGATCCTGCAAGTCTCCAATGTGACCTCTTTTATCCCCAACTACCGGGATCTCTTCATCATCTTATGCAAAGAAATTAAACTATCTCGGTACGCAGAGAAGTTATATTTGGACCAGTGGGGGTATAACTAAGGGAGTGGTTTCTAAACAGATTTTTTTGAGAGAGTGTACCTCTTAGTCTAGGCCCTAGGTACTGCTGTAAGATCTATATATCTCTAGCAAAGAACAGGGTGTGCCAGACCCTTCATACTCTTCATTTTCATAGTATCCATAACACGTACTCTCTTATCTATGTCTGGTATCTCAAGTACATTAACCTCAATGCATAGTCACTAAATCATACAAGGGAATGTAATATTAGTTGTATTTCCAAATGATATATCATGGATGTCATGATGAAGGATATATGCAAAATTAATAACATATTCGGCCATTATACTAGCAACTAGTGCTACTCCCTCCCAAGTCAATGAATTATCTGAAGCAATGGGGAATAGTCGATATCTGATCAGCAACCACCAGAACTTGGCATCAAATGTCAAAAGGCCTTTCTTGATCATACCCTAACCCTTAATCTATGGGGTAGCATCACCCAAAGGTGAAATATAACTGGCTATCCACCTAGCCATCTCAACCCTCTCTCATCTATGTTCAGCCTTCTACATAATGTGTTGATCACGTATGACTCTCAATATGTAGTCTCGCTCAGATGTAGATGTGGGAGTGATATAATTTGGACTAAAGATGACCCGGTAAATAGTCTCTGCTGAAAGATCAACTCTGACCCCTCTCATAAGTGTATGCTCAAGTCGTGGCTGCTCTGTGAATTTCACCAGGCCTAGTTCTCAGTGCATAAAAAGAACTACTGTAGCTCGTAAAGATGCATAAAACTCACATACTATGGTCAGACTGTAAGAACTAAGTGGTTTGGTCATCCAATCTAACTGATATTGATCAAATGCAACTTGTAACTGTGGTACTCGACTTAGCCTAGATAGATCAATCCAACACTCCTTATAAATAAGCCTTTTAGGCCTACCTACCTCCAAAATATGACTTTTCATCTCAAATATGTCCCACATATCCTCTACACACCACCTCAAATTTTCCTCATTAAGAGGTGCCTCCGAGGCATGTGTGGGTATAGGCTTTGCCACTGCTGTACTGGTGCATCATGGGAAGCCTGCTCTGTACCCTCCTCAGATTGGAGTGCTTCTAACTTCTGTGCATGCATTGTGGTACCCTCATCAGACTGGATTACCCCTGATTACTCCTCCTACTTATCATCCTCAGATAAATCATGGGACCCCTTCTTAGATTGTGGTTCGGAGCTGTTACTTGTGGAGTGGACTCAAAATCTATATCTTCTTTATCATCATCATTATCTGAGGGAAGAGTATGTGAAGGTGACATCCACTCTAAATTTATCCGTAGTTGGGCTGCTGCTGTCTGATCAGCCTGGTGTATCTACCCTATAGTAACTCTACATGTCACCCATACTGCAATGTCTTTATGTCGTTGCCTTGGGTACTCCTCTACTGAACAACTAGGCTCGGGAGACCCTACCCGTCTCCTCAATGTATTGGACTTATTATTCTTCATAACTTTAGGTACTATATGTACCTGAAAAACAACTCGTTAGTTTCCAACAAAAATGATGAATAACAAAAGTTGAAGAAAAACTCACAATTCAAAAAGTTTGAATTTTTCCATAATTTTCACACCCCTTTAACCTATTTGAAATCCCAACAAGTCCAATGTACACACATATGTCAAGAATCATGATTTTTAATGCAAACTCAACATGTTCAACTTGTGGTACTACTCTAATCCTACACGTTCAACTTTCGGTTACGGCCTAACCTTAGAATTTAATTCAAAACAAGGCCCTACATTATGATTTTAGGCTACTTCAAGGCTCCAATATACAAGCATGATAGAATTTATATATTTTTCATGGGAATACATGTTTCAGATTGTTTTAATAATAAATAAATCAATACATAACCCTTTGGAGCTAAGAAAGTTACCTCTTTTATGATGAACTGAAAGTGAACAATGAAGAACTTGAGCAAAATCAAAGTTGGAACTTGTTATTCGTGTATTGGGACAAGTTGGTATCTCAAACAAGTATCAATTTGGCCTTTACTTAAGTGTGGGGTTAGTTTATGTTTTAAGAGAAAGGGTTGAATTCAAAGAGAAAAGTGAAGTTTTGAGGATTTGAATGAGTTGGAATGAGGTTAAGGATGTTTAAATTAGGATGAGGGGTTGTTTTAGGTTATATATATGTGTTGGTGGGCCTGAAATTTTAATTAAAATTTGGGCCCACTTATGACCTAGCCATGGCAGGCACTTGCGCCTGCCACCTACGGCCATGCATGGGATGCAAGTGCCACCTGCGGCCAGCAAGTTCAGGGTGCAAGTGCAGACCAAAAATTTTGACCCACTTTCCTACACTCCAGACTTGGTTTTTTTATATTTTTCCATCTACTAATGTTCCTGAAACATAAAGTTATTGTCCCAAAAGTATGAATAGGTGCCAAAGTCCATAACTTTCTATTTTCATCCTCAAAATTTTGAGTTTTCAATTTATTGTTCAGCTTACCTTGTTCGTGTGGGACTCTTGACCATGATGGGCTGGTCGCATAATCTCCTTACCTGAAATCAATGAATGTAGCATTCTTACCATATTTCGAGCAAGTTCATAAGATAAAACCTACAAAGGAAAAACAATAAAATGAACAAAATATGAACACTAAAATAGTGGGTTGTCTCCCACTCAACGCTTGATTTAATGTTGTGGCACAATGTGGCTGTGTTGGTTACTCAGACTTCACCAATAAGCCCATGGGTTGCCTCCAATGTAACACTTGATTTAACGTCACGGCACAACGTGATTATCTTGATTACTCAGAATTTATCAAGATACCTATAGGATTACCCTCCAGGGTGGTCAATACAATCAATCATCGATAATACTATCATGTCGATAGGCTGCTTCATTGATTTTTGGATGCTGAAGGTTGATTCCTCACTACTAATTCTAAATTTCGGATCTCCTTTCTCCATGTCAACCACCACTCTACCTGTGGACATAAATGGTCTCCCCAATATAATCAGCATCTATGTGTCAACCTCACAGTACAGAATGAGACGCCAGGAATATGAAATTGTCTACTCTCACAATAATATCAAACAAAATGCCAACAGGTTTCTTCACCATGTGGTCAGCCATCAACAGCTGCGTTGAAGTCTATTTTCGAGGGTTCAAACCCAATTGCTTAAATATGACCAGCAACATCAAATTAATATTAGTACCTAAGTCATATTAGGCTCTGGCAAATTGGGATGAACCAATAGTATATGGTATAGTGAGTGCTCTTGGGTCACCCTTTTTCTAAGATAAAGACCTTGTAGTGACTGCACTATAGTGGTGCAAGTCATCAACATCCTCGATCATCGCTCATTTCTTCTTCATGACCAACTGTTTCATAAAACTGGCATATCTAGGCATCTTCTCCAATGCCTCAAGAAGAGAAATATTCAAGCCTAATTCTTTCAATATCTCAATAAATTTTTTTAATTTTCCTTTCTCTCTTTTCTACTTCAGTCGCTGAGGAAAAGGTGGGGGCAGTCATAAAATCTATCTTATTTCCTTCTCAACACTCGAGCCTTTACTTTTTTATGTAGCAACTTCCGCATCACCACCTGTTGTCTTTTCTATCTCCATAATAGGTGTCTCATCAATATCAGCTTCTACAGCAAGCAGCGGGGGGTCCATAGTAGTAATACCACTCCTCATGGTAATGTCAAAAACATGACCATCATTTTCTAGATTTTGCACAGTGTTGCTCGAAAAGGTACCTGGCTACCATTGGTTTAGAGTTGTTGAAATCTTACTAAACTGGTGCTCCAACAACTTGATAGCAGTTGTATGAGATTTGACCTTTTGGGTCAACCCTAAAATATCGGCCTTAATCTTTTTAAGGCTAATCTCTTGATTTTCCTAACCCTTCACCAGCTCAGTCAGCATCTCTTTTATTCTAAATTTGCATATCTTTTACAAGGTGGAATGTACCTATCTCCCTTTTCTCTGTAGTCATCATTCTTTTTCCAATCACTATCTCTCTCTTTTCAACGGTCTTTGTATCTATCATAGAAGTTACGACCTTGGTTTTATTTCCCTTGGGCTTAGAAATCTTCCAACTGACGATCTAGATAATTTGCTTCCTTCTTTATTTCTGACTAATAAGCTTTGGAAGTCGACCCCTGTGTTGCTACTGCATTTACTTTCTCGAAAGTTCTTATTGTAATCTACTTCACTAGTACCCCTAGATCAATTCTTAGCAACACAATCTCTTGGTCTACTAAGTTATTAGCTACTCTCTAGTCACAGGAGGCACCAATAACATATATGCCAGATCCCCTCTCAGCCTCCCGAGTTTGCCACCCTCGGTTAGTGAGTGAGATTTGATCTAACATCTCTGAAGCTGCCTCCCAGTGTAATCTCTTAAAATCTCCTCCATATATGGTGTCTACCCTGACTTTGGAACTTATGGTCAAGGCTTGGTAAAATATCTCCTACAAGCTTATCCCTGACATCTGATGGTTAAGTACCATACTCAGCTTCTTCTTGAACCTGAACCATAACTCATACATAGATTCTGACTATAGTTGTCTAAAGTTATAGATATCATCCTTAAGCTACAACATCTTGGATGGAGGAAAGAACTGGTTTAAGAATTGCTTGTGCAACTCTTTCCATGTAATGATAGAGCCTCTTGGCAGTTCCCTTAACCATAAAGATGTTTCTTCTGTAAGTGAGAAGCGGAATAACCTCAGTCTAAGTGCTTACTGATTTATCCCTGGATTTGTATACAAACTACAGATCCCAATGAAATTAGCAAGGTGCATATCATCTGTGGGCAGACCTCCAAACACACCCTTCAGATTTAAGAGTTAGATCATTGCGCTTGTGATGTCAAACTTGATGCTTAGGGATAAAACAGGAGGAATAATGGCTCCAGTCTCTGCCGGCTCAACATATCCCAAATCTTCCTCATCATCTATAAATGGTTGTACATACTGATATGCTGGTATCACTTGAACACGGGAACTTCTAGCTCTGTTCTGATTTTTGCCTAGTGCTGCTTGACAGTCTGCTTCTTTTCTTTACTCAGCTAGTCCTGCCTTCCTAGATACCCATTGAACTTTTTTCATTGCCCTTCTCATTTTCATATTGAGCTAAAATCTGACCAGTCTGTCGATCAACAATATCATATAACCCTTAAGGGGGAGGAGGAGGTATAATATCTCTTTTTGGCTCCACCATCCTACTAGGTGTTTGTAGGATCCTCTTTGGATTTGATTAAGTGGGATTAAGGTATTTCCTCTACTCCGAGTTCTAGGCACACACCTTTTTATGCCCAACTAAGAACTAAAACAAAAATAAAAACCCAAAAGCTGCAACAACTTCAAATCACAAATCAATATCGTATTCCCTAACAACGACGACAAAATTTGGTGACGTCCAAGTTACACCTCCTCTCAGAAGGTGGTATGGTCTCTGCCAAATATACTAACCCAACAAAGATTAGGGTCGAATCCCAAAGGAATATGTCAAATTATGGCTCTCACCTGTTGTAATCAATAGGCAAAACTGGAAAAGTAAATTGGGGGAGGGGGTGAGTAGCTATATAGAATAAGTAATAAGTATTAACTTTTGGTTGTAATTATTTATAAGTTAACACAAGTATTGTTTTCCCCCTAGCTTCTCAACTCTGTAGGCTTATCGTTCTATGTTGAACCAACCTGATACCTTGTATGCAAAATCGATAAACTATGTACCTTCTATAGTCTTTTGGATGAGTAGAAGGATTTTACCCTTTACATTTTGAGTCTTAGTATGGCGCTTTACTAACCATTATCTTGATCCCAGTTAACTATTAAACGCCATACTAAGCGACATTTTTAGCCGTTCATGCTTGTGAAATAATCAACAATATTCATAAACAAAATCATAGATGAAATCATAATAATAAGAAGTAGAAAACCCACAACTGTAACTGAATTAATCAAATGAAGTTAATACAAGAGAATCCCATGGTCAAAATCTCTTGTTGGAATCAAAAGATGTTTGTGAATATCAAAAGTGAGTAACTCCTACTAAAAACACATAAAGGGTATTTATAGTACATGAGGAAGCCCTAAAATCCAAGCCTTAATATAATAGGAGAAAACAGGGTCAGTGGCCACTTATGGTCCTTACTTGTTCCCCGACCCTGGGCGCAAGTAGCACTTGAAGCCTGTAGATTAGGCTCAAGTAGAGACTTCAAGTGCTAGGACCAAAAATCCTGTAGGTCAGCTCTTGGGATTTTGGACTTCTGGCACTTGCTTTGCCCACATACGGTCCATAAGTACTACTTGCGGTCCACATGTTGACTTTACAAGTGCTGGGAGTTATCTTTTCGTCTCTTCTTCAAGTCTCAAACATGCTTTGATGACGAACAAGCCAGAAAGTGTCTTGAACATCCATAATTTCTCCAATAAGTAGCCAAAAATTCCTTTTTCATTTTTTTCATGAACATAGCATCCAAAATGTGATTTTCTACAAAACATACCTAAAATGCATCATATCTAACAAAAAAACTCATATACTTGCATATTTTCCTCATTTTATGCATCAAAATTGCTATATTTCTATAGCACATCAGGCACTAACTCCTAGAGGCTCATTAAACTTTTACCGATGTCGTATAGACACTCCTTTAGCTCCTCTATTTCCTTCTACACTATAGAGGGATGGTTGGCAAAAAACTTACTTACTTTGGGGAAATCAGATGTTGCTTTAATATAATCTTTTTTGTACCACTCATTCTCAACCAAGGATCATTTTCAAGGATTTTTTCACTAAACAGTTTAGAACAAAAACGTCTCGAGTAGTGACATTTCTCAAGGATCCTTTTCGAAGAATTAGAGTAGTAGCAATGATGTGGGACATAATCATGTGCTTAAATCATAAAGACAGAGGACCAAAAATCAAATAGATTTGCCTCAGGCTCGGGAATAGAAGTTTTTGCCTCTTCAACATTGACTTTTAAATTTTTGGGCCATGTTCCACTCATAAAGGGGACCATTCCAGAGAACTTAGTATCAAACACCTTTTCAAATAAGAAATTATTTATAATAATTTTTCTATCCAACACAAGGGTCTCAAGTCCACCATTATCTTGTGAAAGGCAAAGATTAGCATAGAACATGGGTATTGGATCCTCATAAATTTATGTGCCACACAAATGAAATACCAATGACAAATCTTGAACCTTAAATAGAGGACTTAAGTTGCACTAAGATTCTTTCAATTGTTAAAGAGTTACAACCCTCCTCAGCAAAATTGAGCAGCTTCAGAGAGAAACAAACTTCTCTAGATGAGAGATGGTCCAGAATTTGTGAATATATTCTAGAGGAAGAGTTTCTAGAGAGTGTGATTTAGGTTTCATTTGAAAAGATAAAGAGAAGGAAGATGTGCATTTTTAGGATTAGCAGAATGCAAGGATTGTGAGGAGAATTCATTGAAAGATCCCCAATAAGAACGGGGTCTTGGATATAAGAGAAGCAGTTGGTTGGAGTTTTTGAAGGATAAGCCATTGATTTGGTTTGAGGCATGGAGAGAGTGATGAGATAAATAAGAGAAAAGAGGTTTTTTAATAAGGAGAAAGGGAAGCAAAAGGGTGGAATTTTAAAGGATGGGTCAGGAAGAGAAGAATGCAGACATGGAGAGTTAAAAGGTCAAGAAAAGATATGAGTAAGGAAAGGATGGAGGGGCACAGTCAGAACGGAGGGAGATAATTAAGGGAAAATGTGTACCAGCAGTAAAAATATTTGAAAAGATTGTAAGAGTATGAAAAGAATATTTTTTAGCTAAAGTAAGTAAACATATTCTTTATTTAAAAAAACAATTTTGAGTTATTTTTAGAGGAAACAAAAATGATCTTCTAGCAAGGGTTTTGTAAAAATATCAGCAAGCTAATTTTTTTAATCAATAAAATTTGGCGCAAAAGCACCTCTTTCAACATGATCACAAATAAAATAATGTTTAATATCTATATGCTTATCCCTAGAATGATACATGGTATAGTTAGATAAACTATGACACTTTTATTATCACACATAATAAGAACATATTCAAGTGATAAATCAAAATCAAGTAGGTTGTGCATTATCGATACTATCTAAGTTCCAGAGTTACCAATGGCTATGTATTCAGCTTCCGTGGTTGACAGGGCAACTGAGGTTTACTTCTTGCTATGCCAAGAGATTAATGCATCCCCAAGGACTCGACAAGTTCTACTAGTACTTTTTTGATTATTTTTATCACCTGCAAAGTCAGCATCTAAATAACCAATTAAATCAATATTTGAGGAATGGGGGTACCATAGTCCAATGTCCTAAGTCCCGATAAGATAGTGAATTATCCTTTTGATATTAATCAGGTGGGACTCCTAGGGAGCTGGCTTAAACCTAGCATATTTACAAATACTGAATATAATGTCTAGTCGGCTTACAGTCAATTAGAGTAGTAATCCAATCATTCCTCTGTATAACTTTTTATCAATATTTACAATATTTTCTTTCTTTTTGATCATGTGTCTCAAACATTCGTTATCTATTACCCACATTTCTTTTCTTTAATTCTTACGGATATGTTCCTACAAAAAAAGAAAATTAATTTTGTTTAGGTACCCAAGTGGTCTTGGGTCCTTGAGGGTTAGATATGCATCCTTTGGGCATCCAAATCCATACTTCTTTATATCATTGTCTGTCATTGTGTGATTTGTTCCTCTTTTTTCCAAACAATGTAGCAGATCAGTCCATGAAAAGACAAAGAGGTTCTAGCAATATTGAAAGAGTCTGATGAAGAAGTAGATTTAGTGTTAACAAAATTTGATTTGACAAATCTGTGACTTGGTCATTTTCTAATGTTGTTTAATTTAATTTTCACATCATCGAGTTCTTCTTGAATCAAATCTATTTCAATTTGACATGCTTCAAGTTCAATTTGCCAGTTTCTTCTTTCTTTTTCAAACTTTTGTTTTAACTAAACTTGCTATTTTTTCTTTTCTTGAGCAATTTTATTGTATTCATCAATGATCTTTGAATCTTATAAGTAACCATATCAAGATTTGACTGAAAAAAGTTGCAATTATGACAGTTGAAAGGTCTTACCTTACTAGATTTGCCTATTTCCATGAAGCACACGTTTGTTGTCTTTGCTTCATCTTCAGTCTCATCTTCATTACTCCAGGCTCCAAAGTTGTTATTCATAGTTGATGATCTTCTCCTTGATTTTGAATAGTTTTGTTTGATATGACCTGGTTTACCATAATGATAACAGTGATCATCGTTCCTTGTGAATTCATTGTTCTTGTAACCTTGAGGTCTCTGCTACCTTTGTCTTAAAATTTATCTTACTCCACGATTTATAAGAGTCATTCCTTCATTGTTATCTTTTTCTATGTGCTCTTCTTCTCCTGGGGTTACAACATTGAAGGCTATAGGCTTTTTCTTCCTTCCTTGTTGTACATATTTATGTGATTTTTTTCATAACCAATAAGTTAACCTCATAGTTCATCATTAGTTTCAATTACCTCTTATTGTTCTTTGGTGATTTCAAAGTTTTCAAAATCGTCTAAGTCAAGGATGCTTGATTTTCTTCCTTATGTTTTTCCTTTTCCTTGAGCCCTGATATAGGTTTTGGTCCCTTCTTGATGACCACCTAAGCTTGACAATTATTTGATTGTAAGAAGATTTTGAATTTGTTCTTTTAATACACATAGTGTTATCTATTAAAGTATGGTGATCTTGTTGATGTGTGTCCATCCTAAAAGAGTGCTCTGAGAGTCTAATAGTTGGCCATTTGATCTTTACTCATATTAGGTTAAGCAACTATTTAGTGAGACCATCTCTGATACTAATTGAAATTCAAGAAGGGGTGAATTGAAATATTTTTTTTTGAGTTAATTCACCTACAGGTTAGTGCACTCAATTAAATAGAATAAAAAAAAGCGTAAATAAATAAGTATGAAAGAACAAAGAGATTTATGCTGGTTCGGATTACCAATGTGGTGCCTACTTCAGTCCCCTTGGGTTTCAAGGGTTTCCTTTAAAGCTTTTAATGTTGAGAATGGAGTTACTGTAGTTAGACAAGTTCTGATTATTAATCTTTTATTCAGATCTTGCGACACAACCTCAACTGGTATAACAAAGTTGATTCGATCTTTTTGGTTTTGTAGCTATTGTAAATTGAGAATTACAAAGCTTTATGATGACTAAAGATTGATACAAAAGGATAGTTTCCTGTGAAGTTGTGTAGTAATTCTTCTGTGTTCAATGCCTTTATATAGTCTTCTTTCTTCGACTTCCTTCTTGATCTAAAAGGTAAACTCAAGGGATTTTCATTTGATCAAGGATATGTAGGGATTTCGTGATTGAGAATTCATATCTCTTGTAGCATCCATATCAGATATGTTCATCTATGTTTTTCCTTTGCTGACTTAGCATACCAGATTCATACATGTCCATATCCGATATTTCCATGTAAAGAATATGATCATTTTCCATATCTAGTCTTCTCGTAATATTGCGTCGTTCAAATCTTCTCCTTTGATTGCTCGCATAGATCTTCTCCTTATTATGAAGGTGTTTTGGTTCCTTACTTGAGAGATATTCCAGATCATCCAAATTCGCCTTAATTAATTCTTTTCATGTTTGATCAATGATTCTCTCCATTACAAGATCTTCTTGATTTGGTCCTGTCGTTTAACTTATGTTAGTTTATCACTATTAAAATACTAAGTAATTGTAGGAGGCTAACAACGTTTTCATTCCACCGTCCGACGGCAGAAATACAAAGTTGTACTTTCTTCTATTATATATATAACTAGTTTTATATGTTCCGTGCTCAATCCGCACTCAAAATCAAGTAATTTAATGTTTTATATAATTATAATTATTGAAAAACATTAATTTTTTGAGTTTATGAACATATATTCTATAGCTATAAATAAAAATATATTTCTTCATATACTTATTAAGTCTTAGTTTTATTCATAATGTCATGTGGAAAGAATTTAAGTTAGTTAATATGGTAGTTTAAGCGTTTTACTTTAAATTAAAGTAAAAAAAATTAAAATCGTCAAAATGAACCTCGAGAATTTATTAGTTCTTTATATTTAGTTTATGCCTAAGAATATTAATTCTTAGTTAATAAAAAAAAGATATTTTAAAAATAACCAGATCTTAATTGATACCACTACCTTCATTTTTAACTTTAGTGATAATTTCAATTTTCAATATTTTATTAATAATTTCAAAAGCAAGATAAAATTGTCTATAAAAGAAGTTTATTCAATTCATAAAAATTAATTAGAAAATATTGATAACCATACTCAGTTTATCAAAAATAAATATAACCTTATACAATTAGCGAAAGATTTACTGATTAGTTAAACAACATTGGAATCTAAATAATTCAGTTGATTGTAACTCTCACCTTATTAGTGAAGGTTTGATTCCCCACTTTGTCATTTCCTCTGTATTTCCTACTTTTAAAAAAAAATAGTTAACAATTAAAAATTCAAGAAAAAACTCAATAATAATTTTTCATATTATGACACACCACATACAAAGTCTCATTTGACAAACAAAGAAAGAGTAAAGCATCTAGTACCCCCCCCCCCCTCCCCAAACTATGACCAAATTTTCTACGACATACTCTAACTTTACAGGAGTCCTATTACCCCCAGAACAAAATTTTAGCATATTTTTATCAATCTATTTAATTGATATTGCACCGTTTTAGCTAACGTGTCACCTTTGTCGTGGACCCCATATTTATGTAATAAAGATGCTAAGCGGGTACAAAAAGGTGACAAAAATGTACTAAAATTAACTTTAGGGGGGTAATAGGACCCCTGTGTAGTTGGAGTGTGTCGTAGCAACTTGGGCCATAATTGAAGGATGTACTGGATGCTTATCTCACAAAGAAATAAAGTAATTTTATCTATATCAACTACTAGTCATAATTTTAGTGGATTAATAAATTAATTAAAATTATTAAAGTAGCCTTGTGAGGAGTGAGGACTGTCAAAGTTTATTATTCTCTCTTATATATAATAATAATAAAATAAATACAATTAGCTAAAGATTTACTGATTAGTTAAACAATAGGAGAATCTAAATAATTCATTTGATTGTCATCATGAATTGTCACCTTATTGGTGAAAGTTTGATTTCCTAGTTTGTAATTTTCTCCCTGTTTCCTACTTAAAAAAAAATAGTTAACCGATTAAAAATTCAAGAAAAAAACTCAATAATGATTTCTCATATTATGACATATCACATATAAAGTCCAATTTGACAAACAAAGAAATAAATTAATTTTATCTATATCAACTACATGTCATAATTTTAGTGGATTAACAAATTAATTAAAATTACTAAAATAGCCTTGTCAGTGCTATCAAAATTTATTATTCTCTCTTATATATAATACTAGATGGGAACGGGCCGTGCTAAGCATGAGCTCAACATATTTGATGGTGTATATTTGTATAGTCATTTGGTGATGTAGGATAGCAACAATAATAATAAAAGAATGAAAAAATAGCAATGGAAAGCATAAAGAATATTGCATAAAGGACTTCAATCTTCAACTTGAAATTTGACGAACCCTATCAATGGCTAAGATTCTCTCAAATTCAATTAAATGAAGAATACAATGAACAATTTCTTCTTTTGCTACCTCTAGGACTTCTCATTGAACATAGCTTGCTCTAATAACTGTATTGCTGCACATCATCTATAAACCCATTGATCTTGTTTTCTCATATCTTCAGTTTTTTCATGAACTTAGATTCTTAAGTTGTTTGAAGAAGAGTTTTGAATGTTCAAATGTGAAAATAACATAAAATCATCAAGTTCGGGATGGAAGAGAACATACTTAGCATGATTTTTTCACCTCTCCATGCACATGGTAATTTCAAATTCTAGTTCTCTTTATTAGGGTATTGAAGAGCAAAAGTTGTTTTCCACCAAAAGAGACTTAAGTTTAGAAGCAAAAGAAAATAAAAAAGTTTTCAGCAACAAATGAATTACTATATCCCAGAACTATTAAGCATATTTAGATAACAAATGAGAAAGCAAAGCCATATATAAATATAAAAATAGAAGTGCAACCACACTTAACAAACAAAACTTTGCTTTTGTGTCATGATACGTTTGTATCTATAAAATGTAACAATCAGTTTGTTATTAGACTTTTTCACTTTCATCTTATCTAAGGCTAACTAAAGAAGAAGACTACCATTTTAAATATTCGATACAGAAAAATACTTTGTATGTGTGCACATAGACACGAACATAGTCGGAAGCATATACATATGTGTTTGGTGGAGTTCAAGAGATAATTGATCTTGAGCTTTGATCATCCTAGTCCGAACTATTATAGAAAATAGTCATTCAAAGTGTTACGACTCGAGTCGAGTCCCTATCCACGATGGGCATCCCAAACCACGAAGGCCCCAGAAACCCCATAATATTTTATCATAAGAATTATTCATAAATGTAATGGAAGAATAAAGTGAAACATGAGGATAAATTCATAATTAAGTTCAATACATCAAAATACTAAAAAAAAACTAAATCCAATCCAGTCTACTAAGCCTCTACTGAACACTAGACTGTCTAAACAAGGACAAGGTCTCGACGGGACTATGAACTAAAAGAAAATAACATATGGATATAATTCCTTCTAAAATAAAGCAGGATCATAGACTCTAAATTTCTTAAAGTAGTCTACTGTTGATTGGACCACAAAATTATGCCTCAAAACCTACATTATGAGACATGCAGCTGCTCGAGGATGATCAATACTTGGTGTATTGGTATGCAGAATGATCCAAAAATAACATATTTTTCATATAATATAATCGAGAGCATCGTGAAAATAATTTAACTTAATATATATCAAAGTACATAGGCATTATTAATAAGCTTCAAAATATTTTTGTAAAACATTGACTCAACTCTTTGCTTTAGTCCTGAGCTAGATAGTACACCCTACAAGTCTACATTCCCACGGGCTATATGGAATCCGCCATTAACTCATTGGTTAAGCCCTCTATCCGAGTTTGGCATAAGGATAGAAGTGCCTGTGTGAAGCAAGTATACGATGATAAACCATATTTCAGGATAAAATTACTCCCCCATCGACAAAACACAATTTTCGATAATGAGTTGTCTAAAATCGTGCCTTTTTGGGTAACTATCTAGCTCTCTTAGAGCCCATTTTTATCCTCTTAAAATCATACTCCACATTAATGAAAATTCATCTCTCAGTCTATTATGAGCATTTCATAACAAGGTATCATCATACCTGGACTTACTATCATATTTATATCATATCATATCGTATCCATAATCCTTCTTAGTCAAAAATATATTATTGAGCACCAAGTTGATTAAAATATCGTAAAAGAGTTTTCTTTCAAAAAGGACATACAAGTTCAACCAAAATAATTTTCTTTCAAGACATAACTCTTAGGTGGTCATTTCTTTCATAATTCATGCAAGTTCCATGAGAAACAAAAGTATTGTGATGTACATAAGATTCTCTCTGAAAAAACATATAAGGAATAAGTTCATAGTTTGATAAAAGAGCATTAGAAACATCAATCTTTCCATATTCTGAGAATCCACAACAAATGTAAGACATACAATTCTTGTCATAAAATTGGGGTTTACAATTCAACACTTCAAAACCCATAATGTATATACATAAATCAAATCTCAAGTTTATCAAAAACCCTATAGTAAATATATAATCTATCATAAAAAGTGGTTTCATAATTCATGTTTTTCAATTAATTTGAAAGCCTTAATTCATACATATATCATATAGAGTTTACTAAAACATCATACTATGCCCATGAAAATTAGGATAGTTCTACATACCTTGTAATGGATAGAACGTAGTGTGTTAGAGCTTAGAATTCTCAAACCCTAGATAGTTTTCTCCTCTTTTGTTATTTGAAAGATGATTAGGAAATTACTGAGATGTCAAGACATTTTTAAGACCCTATACATGTACATAAAGGATTGGAAACCCTAGTTCCCTTAAAATATAATTAAAATGGAGTGTCATCGAGCGACCCCTATCGCGATGACAAGGAAGTAGCCTATCACGGTGGCCTTCGTGGTACAAGGCTACCGCGGAGTTCCCAATCACGATGCACGAGTCTTTTTTAAGCCTAAAACTTCTCCCAACCCATTCAAACCCCATCTTAAGTTTTTTTTTGATATAGAGGTGTTAAGGGCTCGTTTCATGCACTATTTAGCAATAAAAATTTTGGGGTGTTACACAAAGCGTACACAGAAGCATTTCATTTATGATTTTCTAGTACAAAATTAAATTTATTATTAGGTGAAAGAAAATTCACTAAAAAGATAACTTAAATAGCATATAAAAATAAGAAAGAAAACATGGTGGATGCAGAAAACTGTTCAGCAACAACTAATAACAACATGCCAATGAATAAAAAGTTATAGAATAATCAAAAAAAGGCAACATATACATTTGGAAGACCAGGTATCAAGTTTGATAAAGCAAAAATTATTGGGTTTAAAATAATATTCACTAGCACGTCAATAGGCTATAGACTTACACAGATAATTGTGGATATTGATAGTCAATTTTAGATTTTTTGCGAAGGTCTTCTTTGTAGAGTACCTTTCATTGCTTTGGAAACACTTACTTCACTTAAGGGATTATCTATCTGTAAAGAAATTTTCTTCAATAATTTAACTTCATTAGCTAAACTTTGCGCTTACATTCATATGCATATGAAGCATGTACCCATCGTAGTCTCAGAAAACCAAATTACAAAATTTATGTATGTTACTATGGTGAAATGAGAACTTAAGCAAGTTGTCGGGCAAAGTACCAACAAATTTGGTACTATGCTAAGAAATAATATATAAGTAAGTGAAAATAAAACATAAAAAACTACCAGCTAATTTTGGTTATATTTTTGATAACCAACAACTAGTGCTAGTTACTATTTCTTCTAATTTAGATACAGATAGTGGATTTATGGGGATTTACTTGAATTTTGATAACCAAAAGCTAGTGCTAGCTATTGTTTATTATTATTTAGTGATAACGTACTTATGAGGATCTTTATATGAAGCAAAACTCTTCTATAATTTGTCGAACTTTGATGATACATAGAAAAGAGAACTTGATTATGTGTCAAAAAATTGTTTACTTTATTTTATGACCAGCAAAGTATATCTTGCACATGAGATCAATTTGATATTAACCCATGAGAAATGAAAGGAAAAAAATTTTATTCATCATTAATTCATAAGAAGAAAGGTCATGAGACACCTCGATGAAGAAATAGGAAAAAAATTAAGCTTGGAGAAACAGAGAAAATCCAAAGAGAGATACAAAACATGAATTAAACATCAAATATTTTAATAAAACTAGGTTGAAGGGGAAAACAACATGAAGAATGAAGATAATGTACCAAAAATTATTGAAAATCAACGTTCTTTGGCCTTTAGTAAGAATCGGTTCATAGGACACATATATTTTATTTATCTTGTGGTGTGGTGATAAGAACATGTTAAATATGTCATCTTCTTGAGCACAAACTATTATTTTCCAAGATTATTAGTGCATATATAACTTTTTAAACCATGTCAGGAGCTTTCAAAGAATTTATCACAGCCAAATTTATGCGGAATAAAAAAGAATCAAAGAGAAGTCATGCATCAAAACAAACAGATCTCATATTAACTTCAAAGAAGAGTTTAGTCATATTGCATGATATTATATGAAGCTATAATCATCTTGATTCATCAGATATTATGATATAACTCAAAATTACATAATTGATCTCCAGCATCATCAGTCACCCTATCCTTGTATGATCGGCCTCCCAAATTAAGGATTGTTATTATTCTTCATTAAAAATTAAGGATTGCTATTATTATGAGTATGATAACCACCATGATTTCAAGTTATTTCTTCAAACTATTCCATCAAGAATCATGAATTAAATAATATACAATTCTTATATCAAAAATATCATAGAGCAAAGTCAGTGACAAAATTAAGTTGACTCTAGAGCTGGAAGTGATTTTAAGCTCTATATTCCAACAAGAAAGTTATAGTTTTTATTACAGAAATGTTAAAAACAAATACGGCAGCAAAACCAATCATGTTGTATTATCAATACGTAAAATAGAGCAGCAAAATTTTTTTTCTTCAAGAGAAAATGATCAAAGATTTAAAGATTCATAAAAGAATGTGCAATGATACCTGAAGGGCTTGGAAAATGAAGAACCTAAAATTAATCCTTTTGTCTGTGATTCGACATGCTTGTTTATCTTTGTTGTCACTTTTCCAAATTAATACCTTTATAGATGTATTTTCTCAAAATATAGTAAAAAAAAACTAAAAAAGATGAATAGTGAAAATTTACCTTGAGTTTTCAGCCTTCCATGTCATGACAACATCCAAGAACTTGGCCACTCAAATTCTTCTTCAACAAACATCTGAAAGTAGTAAGGTATAACATGGATATTAAATCATCTTAAATTAGAATTCCTAAAATATTATGTAAAAAATAAAGTTACATCTAATTTTTGTTGTCAACAAAAAATTTAGACAAATAGTAAGATACAATTGAATTACACATACAAACAAATAAAATAGTATTACTAAAAAAAAAAATGAATCTAATTCTAGAATCACTTAGCCAGTAACTCTTTCTCCAAAAAGAGAAAAGATTTAGATTAAAAGAAAACGGTCACAATAAACATAGAAAAGCTCATAACAACCAACTCTTGAAACTAATCTCTCTTCACGATACACAAATCTTGTCTTAATTGGTGAGTTTCATCAAACATGTTGACCTCATCAATTACCTACAAAAACTATATCAGGCTCAAGAATATCAAAATATCAAAAAGAGAAGTAGTTAAAATGTTTTATCTAAAGGTCAAGTCTATCAAAGCCATGTCTAAATTACACGTGCCTATTCTGCTTCATATCATGTAAAAAACTTCTAGATTATCTAGTACTAAATAATAAAATACTTGATGGTGATCGTGCTAGTTCTTTTGCCTCATATTTGAGTGTAACGATCTAGAAAATGTCACATGTTTCACAAATAATTTATTTACTTACTATGAGAAGAGAGATATAAGCAGGTTCCAAAAATAAGTTGGGAATATTAGTCTCGAATTTTCTCCCTAAGTTGAATCCTACAGATACAAATCTTTGTCATTCAACAATTCATTCAACCATTTTTACTATCCAAAAAAAGAAAACAAAAGATTATTCTTTTCAATGGAATTTAAGATCTAAGATACTCTGATTCTTTACTTTCGGTGCCACAACCGTGTCGGCATGACATGGGTGTGGGTGTGGGATCCGTACCTGATATGGTAAATGAATTCTGGGTACGCTGATGAAAAACAATGGAGTAAGTCCGATTAAATTTAATTATTTTTTGTAATAAAAAAAGATAAGGTGAAATTGAAGAAAATAAATATAGAAATTTCTATGTCACTCATTTGTCGTTAATCTCCTTTTAGAATTTTCATCTTGATCAATATTTCTCTTCAAGTTCTCCACATAATAACTAATAATTTAGGTTTTATAGCTCATTTTTTTGTATATTTAAATTATTTTTAGTCAAATCTCCGCTCTTATATTCATACATGGATCTATATATCTGAATCTTAAAATTGAGATCACGAAGGCTTCAACCTCTATATCCATGTTGAACATCCACACCTGAATTTGAGCAACATAGAATGGGATAACATGATCTTTAAATAGAAAATTAAATAAATAACACAAGTATATCTCTGAGATGTAATTAGTAGAATATAGTAAAAATGAGTACATATATGTAAAAATCAACTAAAATATCAAAGAAAAAAGGAAAAAAATCTTATCAAACGAAAATGATCCATAACTAAAGCACCAGGCATTACAAAATTAACACCACTATTAAAAATAGGACATGCAGGTTCAATATTATGATTAGGCATTCATTAGAAACTCAAAATAGTTGTATACAAACAATCAGAAGCAAAGAAACACATGAGAAAAATATGATTAAGGAGAAAAGGAAAAATTATTGAGACAGAAAAATTTAATTGCCAAAATAAGAATACTAATAGATGCATAATCATTAATTTGAAATGAACTATAAGACATCATAAAACTCCAACTATATTAGTTTTGACCCTCCCGCGTGCGTAATATCAATTTTTGACTTGAATTATGTTTAGAGATGTTAAAAGGGTAATTTGGAAATATTTTAGAATTTTTAGAAGGGGTTCGAGATTATTTTGAGACTCCAAGGTAGTGAGGGTCCGTGATATTAATGTTTCACGGAGGATAACTCCGCAATAGAAGTGTGGCACGAAGACTAGCCTTCGCGATATTGGCGAGCCACGCTGCTGTGTTAAAAATGCACGTTTTTTATTTTTTTTCACTTAGGGTGAGGTTTTTTTATTTTTTTACCCCTCGTACAACATTTAAACATAAAATAACCCTATTTTCTTTAGTTTTCAAAGATTAAATCATTCTATTTCTCTCGTAATCTCAATACCTAAGAAATTCCAATGGTTTCACAAAGGATTCACGATTTGAGCTCCAAAATTTAAATTGACTTCAATATATTATGTATTTAAGGCATGTTGCACATCCGTAACTTGTAATTTTACATTATGGCATTAATTTATTAGATATTCGTGTGATTTAAAATGTGGGTTTTAAATTGGGTTGAGAGTTTTTGGTTGTTACTGTTTGAATTACTTGTCTCATTTTTTAAATTTATTATTCATGATTTAAATTGATGTTTTTGGGACTTTGGTGCATTATTTAAATGGTTGGAATGGGGAACATGAGTTTCCCCAAAATTGATGGATCTTTGACTTGATAATGACATTAACTTCAACCCATATTGTAAACTTGGTTTTGAATATGGATAATTGCATAGTTAACCTATTTTTGAACCCATTGTATTAAATTAAAGGATAAATGGATATAAAAATAGTTTTATATAGCCTTGGTGGCCATAGATTTGATTTTAAATGGAACTTGGGAATCAATTTGGTTATGTGGATTAATTTAGCATAATTAATTTAGGTTGCAAGCTAATTGGTATGATGATAACCAAGTGATAAATTCTCCTAGGTTAATGGTTGGGTTTGTGTGCAAATTATTTTAAATTGGCCTTAAAAAGAGTTGTGTAGCTCACCGTAAAAGTGTAGTCCTGAGGGGACTAACACTAGAAAACACTGTTACCAGTGTGGGGGTCTATATGATCGTGTTCTTAGTTCACACTTATATTTTTAGGATGGCTAGATCTTTGGTATGTTTATCCCTTTCTTAGAATTTCTCAATTCGTACAGCTAACATGCACTGGGCTCTTTCAGTAAGGGGAGCTGAACCCATATAGCCTGTGGGTGCATATATGACAGAGCAAGCTACATAGTTTAGGTTAATAGTTTAACCTCTCATGTTCATGACCCTTGTCCCTATCCCGAAATTCTATATATATATATATATATATATATATATATAATTTTTTGCATATATTTTGAATGGTTTATTGCGTTGGCATTACTTTATCACATTTCCTGAGTTACATGTTAGTCCTTATCCCACTAACAGTCCCTAAACGCTACATTATTTTATGATGTAGGGTTTGAAGGGTTTTCTATTGCTCCTATACAGCGTTAGGTGATTTAGTATTCTTGTGGATCTGCTGTGAAGTGGTAAGCCTCCATTCTTTTGGAAGGCCTTGTCATTTCATCGGTTTCTTTATTCACTTAGTATTTTTTGGTACTTTTGTCATAGTTATGGGCATGTCCCAACTTAATTGATATTCTGGTTTTAGAGGCTTTCATGGACAAGTGTGGGTTGGATGTTATTTTGACTCAGAGTTTTATTTTGTTTATCTATCTATCCTTATTATATAAATTTTAGTTGTCTTTTGTTGTTTATTATTATTATTGTGCCTAGAGTTAAGGCTAAGTGAATGCTCTCTAACTCACGATAGGCTTGAGATATCCATCACCACCAGGCCCAAATTTGGTCGTGACAAGCTTGGTATCAAAGCTAGGTTCAGGGTTGTTGGGTGTCCATAAACCCGTATCGAGTAGATTCTTTTTTATGGGTGTTTAGTGCACCACACTTATAAGGGGCAGGCTATAAGGCATTTTGTAATGTTTTCCTTTATTGTGTTCTAATTTGGGCTATAGAGTCTAGGTGTCTTGAAACTTCTCTAAATCTTGGCTTACTCGTAATTCAAATCATGCCTCCCTAAATATCTGATATTCGCAGATACTCTGTTGGAACCTTTGTACCACCTGAGGAAAATATGAAGGGGACTCACCCTGTTTATGGAGTGTAGATATGGTCTTGCATCTCTACTCCACGTGGCGTTCCACTAGTCCCTACTAGTACTTTTTGGGCTTCTCGAGATGGTGATACTTATGCTAAGTTTACCCAAGGAGATATTTCTAATGCAAAGTTCTATTAATTTATTCATATGCTTACTCATTTGGTGGCATCACAGTCTTGTCAATCTGATCATGTTGGTTTTGTTGCTCATTCATCCGAGGTCACTTGGGTTGGCCAGTTTATGAGGTTGAATCCCCCAATATTCATAGGCTCTAACGTTGAGAAAGATCCCTAAGGGTTTGTTGATAAGATAGAGAAGATTTTTAAGGTGATGTATGCTACTGATTCTAAAGGTGTAGAGTTTGTTGTGTATCAATTGAAAGATATAGATTCTTAGTGGTATGAGGAGTGGGAAGCTATTAGGGGTGATGATGCTGAGCAGGCAGCATGAGATGAGTTTTTAGGTGCCTTTCTTGATCACTTCTTTCCTCAGGAGTTGAGGAAAGCTAAGGACAAAGAGTTTATGAATTTGAAGCAGAGCAAGATGAGTGTGAAGGAGTATGCTCTTAAATTTCAGCAGTTGTCACATTATGCTCCAAAGTTAGTGGCCAACATGAGATCTAAATAAGGAAGTTTTCTTCTGGTTTGTCCCATGACTTGGTATTAGAGTGTAAGGCTACGATGTTGAACAATGATATGGACATCTTTAGGTTGATAGTTTCTATGCAGTAGATATATGATGAAAATAAGAAATAGGTAGAGATGGGAGAGAGGTAGAATAAGAAGTTTAGATATTTAGAGCAGGGTGCAGGTAAGAAGAACAGCCGGATAGATGGTGGAGAGTGGACTAAGAAGAAGAATTAGGGGAATTCTTATTTGATGGCTAGTAGTTCTTATCCATAGTCATCTGGTGATCGTCTTTTCCAGGCTAGCAGTGGTCCTAAGGTACAGGGTGCCTAGTCTCAGGTTAGTGTATCTCAGTCATCCCCATCTTATCCTCTTTATTAATTTTATGGACAGCTTTATTATGATTGTTGTGAGGAGGGGAGGAACTTGTATTTCAATTGTGGTCAGCCTGGTTAACTGTAGAGAAATTATCTGATAGAAAAAGTTGCCTCTAGAGATAATAAGGTTCTAATCGCTACTTTTCAGCTCCTGCACCTATGGAAACTACTTCTTGTACCAACATTGGACAGAATCATCTTTATGCACTTGCTACTCATCAGGAGTTTAAGGCATCTCCAGATTTTGTTACTAGTATGTTACAAATCTTTTCTTGTGATGTTTATTATTTTCTTAATCTGTGTTCTACCATATCTTATGTGACCCCTTATGTGGAAGTACACTTTGGTTTTGGTCCTGAAAGTATTTTTGACCCCTTTATTGTGTCTACTCTAGTGGGTGATTCTACAGTTGCTATAAAAATCTATAGGGGTTGTGTGGTGTCCATATTTTATAGGGAGACACCGGTGGATTTGATAGAGCTTGATGTGGTAAATTTTGATGAATCTTTGGGATGGATTAGCTTTATCCATGCTATGATTCTCTGGATTATAGGATCCGAAAGCCCAATTTTCAATTCTCTAATGAACCTGTGATCAAATAGGAGGGAATTTCCTTAGTACCTAAAGGGAGGTTTATTTCTCATCTTAGACCTCAAAAGTTAATTTCCAATGGGTATCGATATCATCTAGTTTAGTTAAGGATTCTAACTCTGAGGGTCTCTCTTTGCAATCTATCCCTGTGGTTAATGAATTTTTTAAAGTATTTCTCGATGATTTTCCTGGGATTCCTCCTGATAGGGAAAAAGATTTTGGGATTGATCTTCTACCAGATACCCATCCTATTTATATTACTCCTTATAGGATGGCTCCAGCTGAACTAAAGGAGCTAAAGAAGCAATTAAAGGACCTTCTTAATGAGGTTTTCATTCTATCTAGTATTTCTCTGTGGGGTGGTCCCGTGCTTTTCATGCTAAAGAAGGATAGGTCTCTTCAGATATGTATAGACTATCGTCATTTGAATAAGGTGGCAGTGAAAAATAAGTACCCTCTTCCTAGGATTAATGATCTTTTTATCAACTTTAGGGTGCTAGGTGTTTCTCTAAGATTGATCTT
The DNA here is from genome assembly GCA_030864215.1 of Capsicum pubescens. Classification (NCBI taxonomy): domain Eukaryota; kingdom Viridiplantae; phylum Streptophyta; class Magnoliopsida; order Solanales; family Solanaceae; genus Capsicum; species Capsicum pubescens. Next base: position 140,046,787 of record CM061547.1, on the reverse strand, counting down.
CATTCGGGCTATCATCAGTTGAAACTTCAGGAGGTTGATATTCCTAAGACTGCCTTTTGAACTCGGTATGGTCATTATGAGTTCCTAGTTATGTCATTTGGGTTGACTAATGCTCCATCTACTTTCATAGATCTTACGAATTGAGTGTTTAGACATTTTTTTAAACTTATTTGTGATAGTTTTCATTAATGACATCTTGGTGTACTCTAAGAGTGAGGAGGATTAAGCCAATCACTTCCAAATTGTGTTGCAGACTCTTAAGGACCAAAAATTATATGCCTAATTTTCTAAGTATGTGTTTGGATGAATGCTATGACATTTTTGGGACATGTTATTTCTAGTGAGGGGATCAAGGTAGATCCACAAAAAGATGAGGCAGTTAAGATATGGCCTAGAACCATAACTCCAATCGACATTAGGAGCTTCTTGGGCTTGGTTGGGGATTATAGGAGGATTTTAGAGAATTTCTCTTCTATTACTGCTTCATCGACAAGGTTGACTCAAAAAAAAGTTAATATCTTATATTTCGATGCTTATGAGGGTAGTTTTAAGAAGTTGAAGGATAAGTTGACTTATGCAGCAGTTTTGACCCAGCCCGAGGGTACTGAGGATTATGTTGAATATTGTGATGTGTCCCATATGGCACTAGGTTATGTTTTAATGCAGCATGATAAGGTTGTAGCCAATTCTTCCAGGCAGCTTAAAGTCCATAAGAGAAATTATCTGACTTACAACTTAGAGTTGGCAACTATGGTTTTGTTTTAAAGATCTGGCTTCATTCTGTATGGGGTGCATATGGATATTTATTCAGATCATAAAAGCTTGCAGTATGTGTTTACTCAAAAGGATTTGAATCTCAAGAAAAGGAGGTGTCTTGAATTTCTTAAGGATTACGACATGAGCCTTTACTATCATCCAGGTAAAGCTAATATTGTTGATAATGCTCTTAGTAGGCTATCTATGGGAAGATTATCCTATATTGATAAGGATAATATAGGATTGGTGAAGGATATTCACAGGTTGTCCAACTTGGGGGTACGTCTCTTAGTCTCAGAGGATGGGGGGATGATTATTTAAGAAGTGGTTAAATCATCCCTTGGTGTTGAGGTGAAGGAAAAGCAAACTTTGGATTCCATACTTTATGCATATTATGGATGATGTGGTCCAGCAAAAGGGTTATGGCTTTTGAGATTAAGGGATATGGCATTCTAAGATATCAAGGGAGGTTGTGTGTTCTTTATGTTAATGGGCTATGGTAAAGAATTTTAATTGAGGCTCATGAGTCTAGATATACAGTTCATCTGGGTTCGACTAAGATGTGTCATGTCTTGAAGGAAATCTATAGGTAGAATAATATGAAGAGAGATTTGGAGAACTTTGTGGTTAAGTGTATGGTTTGTCAGCAAGTCAAGGTTGAAAACTTAAAGTTTGGTGGCATATCTTAAGAGATAGATTTTCCCATGTAGAAGTGGGATATGATTACTATAGATTTTGTTATGGGTCTTCCACAGTCTCGTAATCAGTATGATTCTATTCTGGTCATTATGGATAGGATGACTAAGTCTGCTCAATTCTTACCTGTGAGGACTAACTACTTGGGAGAGGATTATGCCAAGTTGTTCATTCAAGAGATAGTCAAGTTGCATAGAGAGCCTCTGTCCATCATTTCAAATTGAGGTACACAATTCTCTTCTCACTTTTAGTGCTCATTTCAAAAAGGTTTGGGTACTCAGGTGAACTTTATCACAGCTTTCCACCCTCAAATGGATGGACAAGTGGAGCAGACTATTCAGACCTTGGAGGATAAGCTAAGGGCTTGTGTAATTGATTTTAAGGGTAGTTGAGTTGCTCATTTTCCCCTTATTGAGTTTACTTATAATAACAGTTATCGTTCTAGCATTCAGATGGCTCTTTTTTAGGCACTCTATAGTAAGAGGTGTAGGTCTCCTATCGGGTGGTTTGAGGTAGGGGGCACTAGATAGTTTTATCCTGACTTGGTTCACTAAGCCATGATAAGGTGAAAGTGATTAGGGAAAGTCTTAAGATTTCTCAAAGTTGCCAAAAGTTTTATGAATATGTGAGGCAAAGGGAGTTGGAGTTTGAGGTTAGTGATTGGGTATTCTTGAAGGTTTCTCCTATGAAAGAAGTCATGGGGTTTGGGAAGAAAGGGAAGCTCATTCCCTCTTATATTAGTACGTATCAGGTTGTAACGAGAATGGGGAACATCACGAATGAGTTAGATTTACCAACTAGTTTGGCCTCTATTCATCATTTTTTCCATGTATCTATGCTGAAAAAGTGTGTGGGTGATCCTTTCTTGATAGTGCCAATTGAGAATGTTAGTGTTATAGATTCTTTGTCTTATGAGGATGTCCCAATTGAAATATTAGATAGGCAAGTTCATAGATTAAGGATAAAGGATGCAGATTCGGTGAAGGTTCTTTAGAGAAATCAAAAGGTGGAAGAAGCTACATGGAAAGCTAAGGAAGATATGAAGGACAAATATCCATTCCTGTTCATCGAGTTGGATAAAAGTGCTTAAGGTACGAGTATCATTTCCCTCTTGTCACTTTTTGAATTTGTAATTTGATTCTAGTGTATTCTAGCTATTCTCATGCTAAAGGTGTCTTAACTCATCATTCAGGAACGAATGATCCTAAGGGAGGGATAATGTGAGAACCCGTAAAACTTCAAATATTTTATTTTTCACCCTCACGCATGTGTAATGTCAAATTTTGACTTAAATTATGTTTAGATATGTTAAAGGGTAATTTGGAAAAGTTTTGAAATTTTCAGAAGAGGTTCGGAGTTATTTTGGGACCCCGAGGCAGTGAGGGTTTGCAATATTGGTGTGTCATGGAGGATAATCTCCACAATAGCAACATGGCATGGAGGCTAGCCTCCACGATATTGGCATGCCACACTGTTGTGTTAAAAATGCCCAGTTTTTGTTTTCTTATTTGGGGTAAGGGACTTTTGGTATTTTTACCCCATGTACGACCTTTGAACATAAAATAACCCTATTCTCTTCAGTTTTCAAAGATCAAATCATTCTCTTTATCTCTCAAACTCAAAACCTAAGAAACTCTGAGGGTTTCAGTAGGGATTTCCATTCAAACTCCAAAATTTGAATTGACTTCAATTTCTTGTGTATTTCAGGCACGTTGATCATCCCTAACTTGTAATTTTTTACATTACGGCATTAATAGATTGGATATTGATGTGATTTAAATTGTGGGTTGGAAATTGGGTTGAGGGGTTTTGGTTGTTACTGATTGAATTACTTTTCTCATGTTTTAAATTGATTATTCATGCTTTAAATCGATGCTTTTAGGACTGGTTTGGTGCATTGCTTAAATGGTTTAAATGGGGAACATGGGTTTCCCCAAAATTAATGGAATTTTGATTTGTTTAATGGAATTAACCTCAACCCACATTTTAAACTTGGTTTCGAATATGGATAATTGCATGGTTTAACCTATTTTTGAACCCATCGCATTGCATTAAAGGATAAATGGATATAAAAATGGTTTTGGATAGTCTTGGTGGCCATGGATTGGATTTTAAATAGAACTTGGGAGTTAATTTGGTTATATGGATTGGTTTGGCATAATTAATTTAGCTTGCAAGCATAATTAGTATGATGATACCAAGTGGTAAATGCCTTAATATAAGACCCCTGGGTTAATGGTTGGGTTTATGTGCAAATTGTCTTAAATTGCGCTTAAAGAAATTTATGTATCTCACCGTAGAGGTGTAGTCCTGAGGGGGATAACACTGGAAACCACATTTGTCGGCGTGGGAGCCTATATAACTGTGTGCTTGGTTCACTCATTATATTTTTGGGATTGCTAGAGACTTGGTGTATTTATCCCTTCCTTTGGATTCCTCAATTCGTGCGGCTAACACGCATTAGGGCCCTTTCAACAAGAGGAGATGAACCCATATAGCCCATGGGTGCCTCTAGGATGGAGCGAGCTACATAGTTTAGGTTAATGGTTTAAAATGTCATGTTCATGACCCTTGTCCCTATCCTTACATCCCCCCTCTCTCTCTCTATATATATATATATATATAATTGTTGTGCATATGGTTTTGACTGATTTATGGCATTGGCATTACTTTATCACTTTTCCTAAGTTACATGCCAGTGCTTATCCCACTGACCGTCCCTGAATGCTATATCATTTCATAATGTAGGGTTTGAAGGGTTTTTTGTTTCTCCTGTGTGGCTTTAGGTGATTCAGTATTCCTATGGATCTGCTGTGAAGTGGTGAGCCTCCATTTTTTTGGAAGGCCTTGTCATTTGGCTGGATTCTTTATTCACTTAGTATTTCTTTTTTTTTGGTACTTTTGTCATAGTCAGGGTCTTGTCTTGACTTAATTGATATTCTAGTTTTAGAGGCTTTTATGGACAAGTATGGGTCGGATGTTCTTTTGACTGTAAATTTTCATTTCATTTATCTATCTATCTATCCTTGTTATATATATTTTGGTTGTGTCACAACCCGATTTATGAGTCATGATGTCACCTACAAAATCCTGTATAGTATCTAAGCCAAACCATAACTCGAAGAAAACACAATGGTTTAATTCGTTAGGAAATGCTCAAGGTAGGAGAAATTTCAAGTACATAATTTATGAATAAAAGGTTCTAGATAGAATAAACTGTCAATAGAAGATACGAATCCCACGACTAGGTAGAGCCAGTACAAGAGCATCTAATAGTATCAATTCAACTCAAAGTCTTGAATAGTTAATACATCTTTCTTAAAACACAAGACTGAAAATAAAGCTAGAGGGAAATGGGAGACTTGAACTCCAAGAACTCACCCTATCTCCAGAAATTAGTCATCGCACAAACAATGATCAACAGTTATAGCTAGTAATCGGATCTACAATAAAAAGGTATAGAAGTATAGTATTAGTACCAAAACAATGGGTACTCAGTAGGCATCATCGGCTAACTGAGCTAAATCATGATATAAGTATGATAAAATGCAAGATAACATAACTAAGTCAAGGTACAGAAACAAACCTAAATTATCTCCAACACCACTGTACACAATAAGAAAATAAACCAAAATGATAACATACGTATCATAATATCACATAAGCAATCACAAACTACAAAAATATCTCCCATACACCAATTGGTGTAGAAAAGTAAAGAACTCATCACAGCCTTCCATACGACTAGAGAGTACACTCAAGAGAAGAATAAGAAATAAACTGACATTATAAGTAGCCTTCGTTGTCATTAAACCATCATTCTACAATTTATCCACATTCAACCATGTTACTATCATCTAACAACCTTATGATTGTTTCTCACTAATTAACATTTACTAGCCAATAATTAATTATTAACCAACATATTCAATTTCTAGAATCCATATATGTCATACCATATTATAACCATTTCCTCATTTTTCAACTAAGTCAAATTACTACCTTTAATTTCACACCCCAATTTCATTACTCATAAAAATTATATCATCATATAATAATATGCATTCTAAACTCAAACTGGTAAATATAATAAATATTCAAACATGAATCGGTAAATTATCAATAGACGGATTCAAACAGATAAGTATAATTAATATCCAGACTTAAACTGGTTAGTATAATCAATATACGGAATCGAACCAGTAAATATAATCAATAGTGCCATAATCATCCTCCAAACTCAAATCGGGTATATATATATCTAACAAACAACATAACCATCTTCCGGACTTGAATCAAATATATGTATACAATCCATATCACAAATAGTATCATCAACATGCATAAATAATAGCATAGCCATTAGGTGTCAACCTTACATTAACCAAGATAGCTGTCAAGTATCAAGAGTTTCCACTATTACTTCAATAGCATTTTCAAGAATCTAATAAGCGTAAATAATTTTACCAAATCTAACATGTGTCATAGCCTAAAGTGGGTTAAGAGACCACTTCTAATTCTCAACTTCTATTTTAGGAAAATTTCTACCCGAACTAGGCTTAAGATATCTAAATCCATTTTTAGATGTTATACAAGCCATAATTAGTCCTAAGGTAGAGATTCGTCCCAAATACATTAACTAAGCCCACTAAAAACTAAGGCAGCCTTTACTAGTATAAGCGACTAAGGTCAAACTTACCCTAAGAATGATTAATTAGAGCATTTTACTAAATTAAGAGAAAAATAAGTCATTCTCATGCTAAACATAAGTAATGAAGTCTAATGTACTAAAGTTCAAGGCAACAAGCTAAGTATTTCAATTCTACGTTTTCCATTTAGTCTAAACAATCCGACCAAATCCAAGTCATGCATTTTATCAATTCAACACCTAAACCTATCCCAAATCCAACACAATATCATAAGAATATTATGTCATAGCTCAATCTAATAAAGGATAGACCTAGCCTACCTCGACACTGAAGAAAGGTCAATGAATTGCTAAAACTTTTATTTCCCTTCCAAGAATCCTCCTCACAATGACAAGCTATAAAAAAACGCATTCTACTCATCAATACAAATGTAAGAATACCCATATTGCACCATTGTGCTTTAGGTCCAAAAATGACATCAAAAACACCATATGGGTCTCACCTATGGAAATCGCATTTCCAAGACTAACCCAAAATAATATCAAGATCAAGGAATAATTACCCACAACAATGGGTGAAAACCAAGATAAATTGGGGATAAAATCAAGCCCTAAATTATTTGTGGCTTAGAGCTTTAAACCAAGAAATTTCACCAAGAAAAGGATGAATTCTTACCTAAAATTGGATGATAATCACGAAAAAAAATATTACTCTAGCTTCCCATGCTCCCACAAGATTTAATTTTAAGTTAACACACTATTTTAGGGTTTAGCTCTCAAGGGGAAAGATAAAAATTCCCAAAATAATGGAAAAGGGCTTAATTTAAACCTAGTTCAGGGCCTCGGTAGTCGCTATTATGACCTACAAGTATGTGATCGCAGAATCTTGTGGTCTGCACCACTTGTTGTGATTAAAACACCAATGTGTGATCGTATCACAGTGATCTTGGCCTAAGGATGGAGATCGTGGCTGCCTCAGTTGATTGATGAAAACTTGAAAATCATCCAAGTCTCCTCCAAGGCCTCAGAATTCATTTGAAATCCCGTATATAAAAATGAACAGGTTGAGGTTTAAGAGTCTTCTTAAGAAATATGGATTGAATCACAAGGTGGAAACACCTTATCATCCATGGAATAGTGGACAGGTTGAGGTATCCAACAGAGAAATCAATTTTATTTTGGTGAAGATAGTTAATGTCAATAGGACTAATTGATCAAGAAAGATAGATGATACATTATGGGCTTATTACATAGATTTCAAGACTCCCATGGGTGCTTCTCCTTATCAGTTGGTGTATGGAAAAGTATGTCACTTGCTTGTTAAAATTGAGCTCCAAGCACTATGGGCATTGAAGAAGCTGAATTTTGAGTGGCAGGATATAACAAAGTCAAGGATGAACAAGATGAATGAGTTGTATGAATTCTGACTCCGGGCTTATGAAAGTTTTGAACATTACAAAGAGAAGATGAAGTTGCATCATTATTGCAAAATTGAGAAATGGATATTTGAGATAGGTGACCAGGTATTGATCTATAACTCAAGACTTTGCTTGCTTTAAACTAAGTTGAAGTCTAGGTAGTATGGTCCATTTACTGTAACAAGAGTGTTTCCATATGGTGCTTTGAAATTGAAGAATAATGGAGAAGCCTCGTTCAAAGTGAATGGGCAAAGTTAAAGAACTATATGGGTAATACTAAGGAACTTAAGATGATTTTTGAGATCAACCTTGGTGAAGTCCGAATAACCAAGGCAACTACATCGTGTCGCGACGTTAAATCAAGCACTATAAGGGAGGCAACCCATGAGGATAGTTAGTGAAGTCTGTGTATCCAACTTATCCCCATCGTGCCGCGACATTAAACCAAGTGTTGTGTGGGAGGCAACCCATGTTTTGTACTTAATAATTTTTAGGGTAATATGTGTGTTTAGTGTACAGGCTTAAAGATTGCAGAAAAGAGACAGAAATTCGAGAATTTAGGTCATAAGAACTCTTCATGAGTCGTACCTTAACATGATGACTCGTGAGAAGGAGTAATAATGACCTGGGACTTGAAACATATCCAGGTAAGAATTTTATAGAGTCCTTACAACTCTCAGAACGAGTAGTAACGTCTGGTTGTGATTCGTTACCTTGAGTCGTACCGACTCCAGAACCAGGTAAGAGTTCCCAGTCTTTACGGAGGGACTAAGAGATCCATAAGCATTGGGTACGAGTCGTATGCATGACTCATAACCATACTTACCAGGTCAAGGGTCAAGGGTCAAGGGTCAACCCAGCCCATACTTACCTTTTAAAAAAAATTGGGGCACCTGAATCTGGTACCCGACATTGCAATTGATGAACTCCCTCCATTATTGTCAATTTTTTAGCTCTAAAAACACAAAACCACTTAAAAACTTGCATCGATCAGTTGGTTCCTCATAAACTTCAAGAATTTCTCAATCCTTAGGGTAGAAAAGTGTGGAAATCAAGAAACCTAACATCTCACCAACCCAAGTAAGTTTTTAAACATAAAATCTTTTTTATTCAAGATTAAGTCCAAAAATGGTTTGAGGTTTCATATTTTCGTAAAGTTAAGTATGTGTCTATGTGTATACTTGAACCCTATTGCTTGAAATTTGAATTTGAAATGTATAAATGGGTGTGAATTACAATTTTTGTATTTTATTTGTGAGTTTTTGGATGGATGTGAGGTAGTAATGAATTGGATTGAAGGGTAAATAGGGATTGTATATTAGAACCACCTCAAAGTTAAACCCTTATGTTGTAGTAGATACAGGGCTCCTGACAACTCGTACTTACACGTAAAGAGTTGTTACAAGACTCTTAACTACTAACAACATAAAAGATTAGAACGGTATAGGTTCTGGTATGGATAAGACTCGACTATGCAAGTAGTAAACAATCCGTACGACTCGTAACTTGAATTCATAAAGACTGGGGGAAACATTCATAGAAGAAAATGTTTTTGGTTAGCTTATGAGTATTGGTAATGAGTCATAAGATAACCTTACAACTCGTTAGGAGGACTCACAAGATAATCAGTAAACATTGACCTATCGTTTGTCTATCTTACAGCTCAGTCATACGAGTCGTAACCAGTGTATACGACTAATACCCCCCAGTCGTCACATGAATAGAACATGCACACTAACACCAAATTGCCTTGTTTTTCTTTCCTTTCCTTAATAATTACTAATATATGTATGTACACAGGTACTATGGCTCCAAAAGGTGACTCCTCAAAGAAGAAAACTAAGAAGAAGTCAGCTGCCAAGTCTGATTACCATCTGATAAATGAGGAAACAAGAGTCGAGTGGTGACCTCATAGAATACCCAATGAAAAAGAAAGCTCAGCCTAGAGAAACACTACCTAGGAGCAAGAAAACACATGCAAATGTGGTCACAGCTCCCCAAAAGACAATCAAAATGAAGAAGTCAAGTACTTCTCCACCGCACTCTGCATCATCTTTTGAGGATGATAAGGATGATGAAAATATAGAATCTGAGGATAATGTAGGGTCAGAAGAGTAAAGCTCATATGAATTAGACTCAGAGAATGAAAGTAAGGGGGGGAGGATGTTACCACAAAGGATGTTCAACAACCACTACCACCACCCTAAATTTAGTTAGCCATTGAACTTGCTCTATTTCCCACCATTGAATGGTAGGAGGTACTACAGAATTCAGGAAACATACAATTTTGGGTTGGAGGTAAACCCAACTACAGGAAATCCGAGAAGAGGAATATACCTTGAACAAAGACCGATTACTAAAAGCATATCTTCCTGGATTTGAGGCCAGATTTCAACAGTACAGGTTCAAATGGATGACTACAGCACAAGAAAGTTCAGTCTTGCACTAATGTAGGACTTTTATGTTGCATATAAAGGGTGAGATGAAGAGACAATACCCTCAGGAAAACTTTTGGAGGGGTGGTGATCCAATTGCATGTCTGACTATCCATGGAGTTTGAGGTAAACATCTTTCAAAAAACTATCTCTAGATTTCTGCATGGTCCTAATTTCCAGCCTCCAGTAAACACAGTAGAAATTTATTACCGCATGGATGAAATATAGAAGGATACAAAGAAGTAGATGGGGTCGGCAGAAAAATAATGCACTTCAAATGCATATCAAGCATCATTGCTACAAACAGGGAAGAAGCAAGTTGGGTGATAGGTGGCCCATATGTAACTTCACAAAAGATTAAGAAGAAAGCCCTGAATTCTTAAGCCAAAGCCAGACTGTGTCCTAATATTGGGGAAAATGTACTCAGTCTAGTCCGTACAGCATTAGTAGCAGGACTTACGGTCAGATACGAGTTTAACATTGCATAATTCATTACAAGGGAGATATATGATAGAGTTGTGGGCACAAAAAAGGTAATTCTAGCATTTTCTTATTTATTAACACAAATTTGATTGGTTGCAGAAGTACCAAAACTAACAGACATTGATCAGTCCATTGAGCCAAAAAATACTATGGATTTGGGATTAATTAGAGATGCAGCGAACCCCATGGCCAAGAAAGGCAAGGAGTTATATTGTTAGCTGAAATATTGAAAAGCTAGGGTAAAATTTTTGAGGCTATAGGACTGAATGAGACAGATGACACCACAGGTGAAGGTATTCAGACTGAGCCATAGATGTCTGATGCAACGGGTACAACCAGTGCCCCTCCTCCAGCACAACTTGCACCACCTCATACAGCTTTCTCTAGATCGATGACGACTGTTTGGTAGTCATCTCACAGGTCATGCAGGATGATGTGATGAAGAGATTGACTATGTTGGAGACAAAAGTCTGATATATAGGAGAGGGTATGCAACACTGGGTTAATGATAACTTGGAGGAGCAAAATAGAATAGTCCAGATAAGATTAATGATTTTGAAAGGAGGCTTACACAGCAGCTGATAGGTGGCCAGACCCCAGTATTGCAGAAATAAAAGCTGATGTGCCTAAGTTAAGTAAGATGATAGAGGAAATTTATGGTAGGTCATTTATCCCAACACCTATTATAATGGAGGTCGAGCCTAAGGTTGAAGTTAAAAACATCTGGAATGTCCCCATGGAAGAAGAAGGTAAGGAGAGAAAGAAGAGAAAAGGCCAACGTATTAAAAAAGAAAATCTAAAAAAGATGAAGAAAGATAGTGTGCAGGGTGAAAAAGATCGACAGGTAAGGGTCTGAGAGATTACAGTTGGTGTCGGTAGATCAAAATTAGTAAGTGAAAATGCTAAGAGGGGCAGTGATGTAGCCCCGACAACTAACGTACCATTGAGAGAACTAGCCACAACCAGTGCCACTATTGTGTAGACAGTCCCAACAACTGATAGGACAACTATTCAGGATGGTGGGACTCGATTTGAGGGTCCCCATAATGCTGTAGTTTGATAAATGCCTAGGGCACCCAAGTATGTCCTCGATACCTATATTACACCGTTAGATGCACTAAGTATAGCGCATAAGTTTTAGTTGGAGGTGGGAGGGTACCAAAGTCTCCACGGTTACACTTTCCGTGTTTCGAAACCCGTAGGCCACAATCTAAAAAGTTTGTGAATCGGTATGTTTTGTTGTTGTTTTTATTTTTGTTAGTTTATGTGTTGTGTGATGCTGAAAATAGGAAGAATATTTGTAGATGTGGTAGTAGACAGGGTTTTAAATGATTATACTGAACTGGTTTTGATTTTTGAATAAATGTGGTTGAAAAATGTATACCCCTCCTAAAATTTTACGAATTGTGTGATACGTGTTTGTGCGAGGGATGATCATGAATCTGATAATGGCATTAGAACTAGGGATAGAACAACTATGGTAAACAAGTGCATAACTAAATAATTAGTAACAAGCAGTATGACCCTGTACGAGGTGTGTGTGAAGCGTTACCTAGTTCCCTGTATGTCAGAATTCAGAACTTGCCTGGTTTCTCTTACCTAGGGTTTAGGATAGTCGACTAGGAGATGATCATAAGCCATTTTTTATTATCAGTCCACTCGATCCTAAATGCCTAACCAAATATAATATGAATCCCTTGATCTAAAAGTTGAGCCTAATTGACCCATTTTTATTGTTTACCCCAATTTCACCTTCCTATTTCAACTATAATGAACTTGTTTTAGCCGTGGTCCTCCTTGGAAACTGTGCACCTCACTCAAAAAAATTACCTAAGTTGAGGGTGGCTATTATAGAGATAGGTAGAGAAAAACGAGTATGAAGAAATAAGTGTAGAAAGAAAAATAAAAAAGGAAAGGTGCGGTGAAAATAAAAAGATAATAAAAGAAAAAAAAAAGAAAAAGAAAGTGAGAAAAGAAAACCGTACCTGGCCTAATCTGAATATGCTTTAAAATAAAAAGAGAGAAATAAGGGTGGAAATAAAAGGAAGAAAAAGTTGGAAATAAGTGGACCCAGATAAAATATAGTTTCAAGGAGGCTTAGTCACTGAAGAAAAAAATCCAAAAAGATACCAGACCAGACCCAAACCTAGGTTACAAGCTGAATAAAGTCCTATAGTGATCCTATCCCGACTGTCTGAAAACCCAGAAAGATAGCATATGGTCAAGCCTATGGTGTTTTGCATATACCGGCCGATACTTCTTTATGAGTGAGAGCATCATTTGAAATATCTCTGAATAATATTATTGATAGAAACTTAGTGAATGGGATTTCTTTGATTGTGAGCATACAGGGGTTATGTTGTTATGTTACTAGATTGTTCGGTGAGTGTGATTTGTGTTTATGACTAGTTGTTTATTACTAATGTAATGCCATCATTGGATTTCTTTCTGTCACTCTACGTACCGAATAAATATACACAGTTGGGTTCTTGAAAAGTTAAAACTAAGAAGGGGAATGAAGTGTTGATAACTGAAATAAAAAGTCATTGCATAGGTATCTTAGGATCTTCTTGTTTAAGCATCGTTGTTGTTAGTAGTTTTGAGTTTTGTTTTTCCTGAGGACACATAAACATTCTAAGTTGGGGGTGTTGATGCGTTGTGGAAACACGGCATATTCGATGCCTAAAAATAAGGAATTTATGCTTGCACTTAGATTATCTTTGTGTATATGAGGTGTTTGTTGCTTGATTGCAGGGAATATAGGTATGAAGCACCTTGGAATGAAAATTGGAAGAAAAAGCTCTGAAAAGATGAAGTCTGCTCATCCTACGAGTCAGGTTATAAGTCATCAACACATCATACGACTCATAGGCATACTAGTGAACAAAACAGTAACCAAGGTTAAGCTGAAGGAACTAAGTGAAGCATGATCACAATTCATAAGAAGTCACTATGGGTCATGTCAAGCAATCATAAAGAAAATAGAAACTCAAGTTGTCATTTAGTGGGGAAGTCAAAGAAAGAGATGAGTCATAAATTCTGATGATGACTCATAGTGACAAGTCGTGAGCTAACCAGTATACAAAAGCCATGAAGAACAATGCTCAGGTGGAGACGAGTGAAGACCACGAGTCGTAAGGTAGGGTTACGACTCGTGAGGATGATTCGTAAGGACAACAGAAGCCTGGAGACCTGAAAGATCAGTTACTGGAGTACTTACGATTAACACTGTATGACTCATAAGAATACGTTACGAGTGAACTACGCGAGTCCTACCTTGTACCGATATAATTTTTCTATTCTATTTTAATTAGGATTTCCAAATTATTTAGAGATACTATAAATACCTTAGGGTTATTCATTTATTAGGTTACACACTTTTACCTTACTTTTACTACTTTTAACATACTTTGATTATTGAGATTTTTGTTCTTAAGATTTTGGGTTTTTATTCAATTAAAGACTTCGGATTTTCTTCCTCTTATTCTTGTGCATTTAATTACATCTATTCTTTATTGATTATCATGGATTGTTGCATGGACATGAGTGTCTAATTTCTTTGACTAGGGTTGTGGGAACCCTGTGAATTAACTACGTAGAGAAAATAGGAGATTCATCTATTCTAACTTTGTTTCATGTATCTTAATCTTATACAAATTAATTGACCTCAAAGCTACTACAGAAGCTTGAGGATTGCTTGTATTCGAGAACGTCCTCACAAGGGAGTTTGAGATTAGGAAAAAGAGATTAAGACAGTAATTTTAGATTCACGTCCATCTTATAATTCCACCATCTCATCTAATAAACTTTATACCCAAAAGGTGAAAGTTGAACTGAGGTATAGACAAGGAGCAATAAGGCAACACACTGAAACTCTCAAGGTTAAGGGTGAGATTTATCAACACGTTCACAAGACGATTGATAATACATAGCTTGTTGACTTTGCATACAGAGCAAGAGAATATTTGAGTTAAACATGAAGAGATTGCAGAGTTGAGAAGCCAGGGGGAACACAGTCCCAGTTTTCGTCTTCTACTATTTACAAACTCAAGCATTCAAGTTCGGTTACTACTTACTGTTGATTTCAAAATCCCACCATTTACTTTTCCTTACTACTCATAAATTTGTCAAGTTAAGAGACCATTCAAAGTTTTCCCTGTGGGTTTGACCCCAACCTGGTTATGGTTAATATAATTGACATCGACCGTAATATTTCAAGTTCGGTTACTACTTACTGTTGATTTCAAAATCCCACCATTTACTTTTCCTTACTACTCATAAATTTGTCAAGTTAAGAGACCATTCAAAGTTTTCCCTGTGGGTTTGACCCCAACCTGGTTATGGTTAATATAATTGACATCGACCGCAATATACTCTTTTTAGGTTAGTTTTGGGCCACATCACTTAACCACAAGAATCTTCCTAGTGCACTATCATCTCACATCACTAGTCAAAATGAGTACTGGCTCCTCTATAAAGGTCAAACGCTTGTCCAACTAGACTGAGTCCCATCTAAGCACATCAGACAGATCAAGAATGTATTATCGCAACATAGAGACTTGGAAAACCAAATGAACAACAACGAAATCTGGAGGTATTGCTAACTCATAGCCATCCCACCGATTGTGCAAAGAATCTTAAAAGTCCAAAATATCTAAGACTAAGCTTGCCCTTCATCCCAAACCTCATCATACCCTTCATGGGTGATACATAGAGGAATACAAGATCACCAACTCCAAATCTCAAGGCACAAAGCCTACTGACTACATAGGCCTTATGCCTACTCTGAGCTGCTCTCAACCTATCTTGAATCACCCTGACCTCGAAAGTTTCAAACCATCCAACTGAAGAACGACATCTCCTACCATACAAAGCATCAAAAGGTGACATCTCAATACTCGAATGATAGTTGTTATTATCAGCAAATTCTGCCAAGGCTAAGAATTTTCCCCACTAGCCCCCAAAATCCATAACACAGGCTCAGAGCATATCCTCAAGCACCTTAATAGTTTGCTTGAACTGATTTTCTGTTTGTAGATGAAAAGTTATATTAAGATCCACCCGAGTACCCAACTCCTCCTTAAAAGCCTTTCAAAATCTCGAAGTGAACACAGAACCACAATCTGAAATAATATAAATGGGCACACCATGCAAACGGACTATATCCCAAACATAAATATAGGCTAATCTCTCGGCATTGAAAGACATCTGAATAAGAATGAAGTGTGTTGACTTAGTCAAATGATCTATAATGACCCAAATACCATCAAAACCAAGGAAAGTGTCAGGCAAACCACTAATAAAATCCATAGTAATCTGTTCCCTTTCCACTCAAGAATGGGTAACCTTTAAGTTAATCCACCAGGTTGTTGATGCTCAACCTTTACCTGTTGTTAACAAAGGCAACGAGCTAGGAATTCTCCCGTATTTCTCTTCATACTACTCCACCAATAGTGTTGCCTCAAATCTCTATACATCTTGGCCGTGCTGAGGTGAATAAAATATCTAGAGTTGTGAACCTTATGTAGAATCAACTGAATTAAGTCATCAATCAGCGGAACACAAATGTGACCATCAAATCTCAAAACACTCACAAAATCTATGGTGACCCTTTTAGACTTACCACTCAACACCTGACCACAAAGAAAGCGAAGCTTGCTATCCTCAAACTAACGATCTTAAATATTCTCAAATAACGAAGACCTTACCTCCACACTAACTAAAATACTCCTAGGATATGAAATAAAAAAATGAACTATCAAGTTGGCTAAGGACTGAATATCACGTGCCAAAGGCCTCTGCTAAACTAAAATACAAGCCAAGCTACCCATAGTCATTTCCTTTCGACTCAAGGCATCTACAACCATATTTACCTTGCCCGAATAATACAAGACGGAAATACCATAATTCTTAAGCAAATCCATCCATATACGTTCTCTAGTATTAATCTCCCTCTGAGTCATAAGATGCTAAAGACTGCGATGATCGGTCAAAATCTCACAATGCATACAATAACGATAATGCCTCCAAATCTTAAGCGCAAAAACTACCATCGCCAACTCCAAGTCATAAGTAGGGTAGTTGAGCTGATGCACCTTAAGCTATCTAGAAGTATAAGAAGTAACATAACCCTGTTATATCAAGGCACAACTAAGACCAACAATAGAACATCACAAAATATGGTGAATCCCTCACCCTCAACAAGAAAAGCTAAAATAGAGGCTGACGTAAGGAAATACTTGATATTTCCAAAGCTTGACTCACACTCCTCGGACCATCTGAAAAGAACCTCCTTCCAAGTAAATCTAGTCATAGGAACTAAAATAGTAGCAAAACTCTCAATGAAGAATCTATAATAACCGGCCAACCCAATGAAGCTATGAACCTCAGTCGGAGATGTAAGTCTAGCCCAATTATAAATTAACTCAATCTTAGTTGGGTCTACTATAATCTCATCCTTAGACACCACATGTCCAAGGAAGGTCACCGACTCAAGCCAAAACTCACATTTATAAAACTAGGAAAAAACACATGATCTCTCAAAGTCTGGAGCACATTCCTCAAATATTACGCATGCTCTTATCTACTCCTTGAATACACAAGGATATCATTGATGAACACAATCATAAAGAAATCCAAACATGGTCAAAATACTCATTTCATCAAAACCATTAATGCAGTTGGCATTAGTCAATCCAAATGACATCACTAAGAACTCATAATGACAATAACGGGTCCTAAAAGTTGTCTTTAGGATATCCTAAGACCAAATCCTCAACTGATGGTAACTAAATCTCAAATCAATCTTAGAAAACATTGTCGCACCCTGAAGATGGTCAAACAAATCATCAATGCGAGGCATAGGATAACTATTTTCACTGTCACTTATTAAACTGTCAATAATCAATACACATATGCATGGAACTATCTTTCTTCTTCAAAAACAATACATGATCTCCCTAAGGGGAAACACTAGGTCTAATAAAACCCTTACCAAAAAGATACTGAAACTAAGAATTCAACTTCTTAAGCTCTGCAAGAGCCATACGATAAGGTGTCATAGAAATAGGTCACGTGTCAGGCTCGAGATCAATAGCAAACTCAATCTCACGGATACGGGGAATACGATGTTCTATAGAAATATAGCACTTTTAATGCTTAAAATGATTAAAATATGCAAGTTTCTTAGGGTTTTGTGTTAGATATGATGTGCTTTGAGTATGTTTTATAGGAAACTAGGTTTTGAATGTGAAGTTTAAGAAAAACATGAAAATAGAGTTTTTTTGTACTTGCTTAATTAATTTTTGGGTATTTGTGACACTTTTTTAGTGTGCGTGATCACAGCATGTGTTGAAACTTGAAGTTGGAAGATTGGCTACAAGATTTGGAAAGGGCTTGCACTTACCTATGTCTATATGTGGATCACATAAAGCACATATGGTCTATATGTGACTAAAGTAAGTACTAGCATTAAAGATCCAGAGAGTAAAAGCACTAAAAAAGAACATCCATCACTTACCTAGGTCAACATGCAGACCGTATATAACACATATGGACCGTATGTGGGTTAGGAAAGTGCCAGAAGTCCAAAGTACAGAGAGCTACATATGGATCGTATGGACTTTGGACCTCTGGACTTAGATCCATACTACTAGGTATTATCTAAGTAAGATGGTTAGCTATCATCTACTAACTAGAGACTTAAAAGGTAATAGTTAACTTGGATTAGGAAATAGGTTAGTAAGGCGACATCCTGAGACTCAAAATGTAAAAGGTTAAATCTGTCAGCTTGTCTAAAAAATGGTTGGTGGTACATAACTTATTAGATTCTCCATGCAAGGTATTGAGTTGGTTCAATAAATCACAATAAGCCAACAGATTTGAGAAGCCAGGGGGAACACAATCCTAGTGTTCAACGATGACTGATTACAACCAAAGTTAATATTAGCTACTTGTTAGGTATTGATACTTAAATCCCCCTATTTACTTTTCCAATTTTGCCCATTGATTACAACAGCTAAAAACCGCAATTCCATGTTTTTCCTTAGGGTTCAACCCCAACCTTTTTTGGGTTACTACATTTGATAATAACTGCATAATCTTCAATTTGAAGGTGTAGCTTGGGCGTTATCAAATTTTGATGCCATTGTTAGGGAGTACGATATTGAGTTATGAATCAAGGTTGTTGTAGTTTTGGGTCTTTTTGTTTTTGTTCTTAGTATATGTCATTGTATGCCTAGCACACGGAGTAGAGGAAATCTTTTACTCCCAGTGAATTCGAATCTAGGGATCTTTTCTCTCCTCTAAAAAGAGCCTAAGACATTATTAACCAGTAGACAGGGGTGCTGGTAGCATAATCTGCTAATCAAAAGAGGGAAGAAGATGCTCAATTTATAGCTTGAGAGGTGGAGTTAGTTGTACAAAGACAGGAAGCAAATCGTTGAGCAGCACTCGATGGAAATCAAAATAGAGTTAGAGGTGGTTGTGCTCAAGTGATCCTAGCATATCAATATTTGCAGCCATATAAGGATGATGAAGAGGATCTAGGGTACATTAAGCCAATAAATACTGGAGTCATTATTTCTCTTATTCTACCCCAAGGCATTAAGTTTGATATAATGAGTGCAATAATTTAGCTCTTAAATATGAAGGGTGTATTTGTGGGTTTGCCTACAGATGATGCAAATAAGCACCTTGCAAATTTCATTAGGATTTGTAGTTCGTACTCAAATCCAAGGGTAAATTAGGAGGAACTTAGATTGAGGTTGTTCCTATTCTCACTTATAGGAGAAGCATTTATATGTCTAGGGAAACTGCCAAGAGGATCTATCACTACATGGAATGAATTGCGAAGGCAATTCTTGAATCAATTATTTTCTTCATCTAGGATGTTGCAGCTTAAGGACAAGATTTATAACTTTAAAAAGTTTTGGTCAGAATCTATGTACGTGGTTTGGCTTGGGTTTAACAAGAAGTTGAGTATGGTGCCCAACCATCAAATTTCTGGGATGAACTTATTGGAGTTATTCTATAGAGCCCTGACCATCAGTTTCAGAGCCATGATAGATACTATCTCTGGAGAAACTCTTATTAAACTATGTTGAAAAGTAGCTTCAGATATTCTAGACCATATCTCTCTCATTAATCAAGGGTGGAAACTCAAGAGGTAGAGAGAGGTTCTGGAACTTACACCATTGGAACTGCTGGTGACTAGAGAGTAGCTGATAATTTTATAGCGCAAGAGATTGCGCTACTGGGGACTGATCTTGGGTTGCTGGCAAAGTAGTTTGAGATCATGAATTTTGAGAAAGTTTAGGAAGTAGGAGCACAGGGTGCAGCTTCCAGAGCTTATGAGTCTAAACTAGAAGAGGAGGCTAGGTATCTGGATCATCAGTTGGTGGATTTTCGAGCCCAAGGGTAAGGAAACCAAGGTCAAAACTAAGATAATGATAGATATAGAGACCACAGTAGAGATAGAGATGGTGACTAGAGATAGAGAGATTATAACAAAGAAAAGAGAGACAGATATATTCTCTACCTGGCAGATGAGATATGGAATTAAAAATGGAAGAAATATTAACCAGGATGGTGAAGGGGAAAGAAAGTCAGGAGGATAACCTTAAGGAGATCAAGGTTGATATTTTAGGTTTGAACCTGAAGGTTGAGTCTCATGCAATGACTATCAAGCAGTTAGAGCATCAGCTTAGGAAGATGTTTGCCACTTTGCATCAAAGGTAGTCGGGTACCCTTCTGAGTAACATGGTGCAGAATCTTTCAAACGTTAATCACTGTCTAGATATCACCACTAATTATGGTGCCACTAATGATGATCACCCTATACCTACTATTGAGGAGTTGAATATTGATAGGATTAAGAGCGAAGAGACACCTGAGGCAGAGTCTGAGAAGTTGTCATGGGGTGATGATTATTTTGAGTATGATAGTGGTGAGGATTGGGTCATAGAGCCCAATGATCATGTGCACCCTTCTGTGGACCTCTTTCTTATGATTAGCAAAAAATAAGGAGGACCCCAGAGCAGTCACCATTCCATGTTTGATTGGGCCATTTAATGTCAAACAGGCTTTATGTGACTTTGGATAAGGAGTAAATGTAATACCACTAGTTGTGTACAAGATATTGAGGATGGGGGAACTTAAACCTATATCCACAAAGTTTTTAATGGAGGACTTATTCAGTGAAGAAACAAGTGGGTGTTTCGTGTGATGTAGAAGTAAATGTACCATCCCTTATGTTCCCCATTGATTTTATGGTTCTTGATTGTACGGTGAATTTTCAAGCCCCCATTATATTAGGTAGACCCTTCATATCCACTGGTAGGGTATTGATTGATATGGACTTGGGGGAGATCACCTTCAAACTAAATGATGAGCAAGTAGTTTTTGATGTGTGTATGATAGTGCAGCAACCAGACAATAAGCGAGTGAGGTCTGTGATAGACACTATTGAGGAGGATGTTGTTACAGCTGCTAGTATGCTAGATATACCAGGTGTTGAAGAGATAATAGAGGTGATGGATACTCAGCTATTACTTGTTCAGATCAAGGTGGAAATATTATATGAGCATATTCGACCATGGTTCCAGACTATACTAGAGACGGTTGAGGCTAGACTGTAGTTTGTGCACTAAGATGCAATGTCAGAGCTACGAGCTAAGGTGAAATCATGGATAGATGCTTTTGAGGGTTGATTAACAGCCCGGTTTAATAGGATTGAAATGTCAGATCTAGGAGTCATTAGGGAGAAGGTGGAACTGCTTAGATCAGAGGTACGCTCTCTCACTGATAGCCATATATCAGTCATCCCTCCAGTTGTATCCCCAGTTGTTGAACCATTACCTCTGCATGGTCCTAGATACTTTAATTTATTCACAGATGATGATATGGCGGTGCCTATAATTGAGACCAATAGAGGCAGAGAGGGGACCTGCAAAATCTAGATAGGCCATATAAGCAAGCCTTAAAAAGGGTCACCCATGATTCAATGGAGACTATATTTATTGATAGGTAGAGGCATGTAAAGTTAGCTGTGGGTGCATCTTCTTGTAGTGCACCACCACCACCATGTCCTCCGCTAGTAGATATACCCTCATCTGGGAAAGATTATGACATGGACGCCTAGTGCGTCCTAGGTATGTACTCATTCACTTTGTTTTATATTATTTTAGCACATTGGGGATAGTGTGCAGTTTTTAGTTGGGGTGGGGTATACCATAGCTTCCACAACTTTTTATTGTCGTGTTTCTCTTCTTATCGACTGTGGTATAGTTGTAGAACCAGCATATCTAAGGCTAATTTATGTCGTATTGTGTTTTGTTTTGTATTGTGTTGTGTTTTTATGTAATTAGGAGATTTTTAAGCATTAGGTCAGTTTTAATGTTTAAAAATCATTTTTGGGAAAAATGATACCCCTCTAAATTTGTAAAACTGTGTGAATGTATATATGTGTGAACATTGTGGATCTTGTTATAGCATTAGGGTTAGGAACTTAATAATCACTTGCTAACAATTGCATAAACCAGATAAGTAGTAGCTTGTAATATTGATTTTGTGCCATGTTTATGTGAGATGATACTTAGTTCCTTTTGTATGTTGAATTTAGAACTTGCCCAGTTAGTCTTGCATAGGTTGTAGGATAGTCAGTTAGGAAAGAATCATAGGTCGTTTTTTATTTTAGTCCACTTTTAGCCTAAATGACCTTCCCAGTGTGAAATTGTATCCATTGATCCCCGTTTAATCCCTATAGCCTATTTTTCTTGATTCACCTGTCACTTTCCCATTTGTGTTGCAGTAACCTATTTTGGCCAGTTCCTCCTTGGACATTGTGCGCCTCAACTCAGGCAAATTGCCTAAGTTAGAGGTGTCTATCATAGGGGTATGTAATGTAAAGTGAGTATTTAGAAGGGTCAAAAAGTTAGTAGGGATGGATGTGGTAGCAAAAAAAATTGTGAAAAGGTGAAAAAGAAAGAATAAAAGAGCACACCCAACCTGAATGTGCAATAAAAGAATAAAAAGGGAGAAATAAGGGTAGAACAAAAAAAAAGATGGTTAATAAGTGGACCCCAAAGTTAGTGTAGTGTCAAGGAGGCTTCGTCACTTGATATGTCCATATGTACCATACCAGGCCCCCAAGCCTACATTACTAGCCAAGAAAAGTCCTATAGTGATCCTAACTTGACTGACTGAATGCTAAGGCAAAGAAAATAAGGGAAAGCCTATAGTGTTTGATGCACATTGATTGGAACTTCTCTTCTAGGTGTGAGTGTCTCTTGACTTTCCCTGCAGTGACATGCATTATTTCATATGAGTGAGTGGGACTTATTTGTTATACGGGCACACGAGTCATACTGCTCGATGCTTACGTGTTTAGGTAATGTAACTTGTACATATGCATGGTTTTCTATTGCTAAAGTAATGTCATACCTTGATCCTATTATGTTATATTGTTGTGCTTTATGTTTATACGCAATTGATTTTGAAAAGTGTGATAGGAGAGGGTATTGTGGTTTGAGCTTAAAGCATTGATTGACTACCTTGAATAGCTTCTATTCTCCTAATTAAGTGTCGTGTTTTGTTTTGTTTTGATTGTGTTTCCTGAGGACATAAAATGTTTTAAGTTGAGGGTGTTGATGTGCTATAGAAATATATCACTTTAGACGCTTAAACAATGAAAATATACAAGATTCTTAGGTTGTTTTGTTGGACATGATGTGTTTTGGGTATGTTTTGCAGGAAACTAGGTTTTGGATGTGAAGTTCAAGAAAAAGACAAAAAATGGAGTTTTGGGCTACTTAATTATTTTTTGGGTTATTTGTGACACTTTTCGGATATACGTGATCAAAGCATATGTTGAAACTTAAAGTTTGGAAGCTTGGTTACAAGATTTAGGAAGGCCTGATAATTACCTATGTTTACATGTGGACCACATGTAGCACATGTGGTCTGTATATGACTGAGGTAAGTACCAGAATTGAAGATCCATAGAGTGAAAGAGTTGAAAAAGAACTTCTGACACTTACCTATGTCAATATGCGAACCGCATGTAGCACATGTGGACCGCATGTGGGTAAGGTAAGTGCCAAAAGTCCAAAGTCCAAAGAGTAGACAACATAGGAAATTTTTCTTGAACTTACTCATGTCTACATGCTCCCAGGGTCAGGCCGCATGTAGACACAAGTAAGTGGCCACCGACCTTTTTTCTTCTTTTTTATCCAGGCTTTGATTTTTGGGGTTTCCTCAGTACTATAAATACCCCTTATGTATTTTTTTAGTAGAAAGCAACACACTCTTGATACTTACAAACATATTTTGATTCTTAGATCTGATTTTGGCCTTGGAATTCTCTTGTATTTATTTTGGTTGATTAATTCAATTAAATTTTTGGGTTTTCAGTTGTGATTATTATGATTATATCTTATGCTTTCAATCATGAATGTTGTTGATTCTTTCACAAGCATGAGCAGCTAAAAACCTTTAGCTAGGGTTGTGGAAACCCTAGCAAATTGACGATGTAGGGAAAGTGATACATTGTTCTGAACCAATACCCATGAATGCATTGTATTATCTTCCCTTTAATATCTATCTTAGCAGTTGCAAATGTTAGGATCCCATCTAAATTATTTCTACTTACTCCAAAAGAGGAGCAGTGACTAGGTAATGATCATTATAACAGTAATTTAAGGTTTAACTATTGATCCACGCTACTAGGTATTATCTAAGTAAGATGGTTAGTTGTCATCTAATAATTAGAGACTCAAAAGGTAATAGTTAACTGGGATCTAGGATAAGGGCTATTAAGGTGACATCCTGAGACTCAAAAGGTAAAGGGTGAAATCTATCAGCTAGTCCAAATGACGATTGGTGGTACATAACTTATTAGATTCTACATGCAAGGTATCAAGTTGGTTCAATAAAGCACGATAACCTACGGAGTTAAGAATCCAGGAGGAACACAATCCTAGTGTTCATCGATGAGTGATTACAACCAAAGTTAATATTAGCTACTTGTTTGATATTGATACTTAAATCCCCCCCATTTACTTTTATAGTTTTACCCATTGATTACTGCAGCTGAAATCTGCAATTCCACATATTCCCTTGGGATTCGACCTCAACCTTTGTTGGGTTACTATATTTGACAACGACCACATAATCGTCAGATTGAAGGTGTAGCTTGGGCGTTATCAAAATACCAGGCGTTATCAAAATACCAGGTAGGTTGGTAGGGAACATATTGGGAAACTCACAAACAACTAGAGCAGATTCAAGCGACGAGCTCTCCATACTAGTATTATAAATATAAGAGAGATAAGACTTGCAACCCCTCAAAAAAAGTCTCCTAGCACACATATAAGAAATAATCCCATCAGCTTGTGGCTAACCGCTCCCTGCCACACGACTGGGGGTACACTGAGTATGGCTAAGCTAACGGTCTTGGCAAAATAATCCATGACCTCATGATAGTGAGATAACTAGTCTGTGCCTAGAATTACATCAAAATACACCATATACAGAATAATAAGATAAGCATTAGTATTAAAATCACTAACGGTCACAATGCATGATCTGAAAACTCGATCCACTATTAAAGAATCACCCATGATAGTAGATACATGCAATGGAAAAGAAAACAAATCACAAGACAACTCCAACTATGGGGCATAATAAGCAAATATAAAAGAATAAGTGGATCCCAGATCAAATAAAAAAGGGACGACTGGCGGCATACTAAAATCATACCTGAAATGATAATATCCGAAGTCTCAGCCTCGGGTCTAGCAGATACTGCATGCAACTGACCACTCCCGCCACCTAGATGGGCACCTGACCGACCTCCTCGAGTACCCTGGAAACTATCCTTGCGACCATGAGAACCACCTCTAGTTGAGGGATAAACTACTCAAATAAGGGAAACACTCTAAGCTGAAGCAGTAATTGCCCCACGAAGAGGGAAATCTTAAGAATAGTGACCAAGACCCCTAAAACTATAATATAAACCTGGAGCAGAACTAGAACCAATATATCTGGCTGAGCCGAAGTAACCACCACGACTAGAATGACCAGAAGATAAACCCCTCAAAGGCTGACTGTCAACCTGACCACGGCTATCACTAATACTAGACTGGCCTTTTTTAGTAATTTAAAGAGTTGCCTAAACCGATTGACTAGGCTGACTCTGAGGCTGATAGGATGGACGTGAAGAATACCTACTATGAGAAATACTACCACTGAACTGGGAACTACTATGGCTCCCACTGAAACTGCCCTGAAATCTAGGCCTCTTATTGGTATCCCCTTGGGCCTCATGATACATCTCCTAAATTACCCTAGCATGATCCTAAACCTCAAAAAAAGACCTACCCGCAGCAACCACACCTTGAGTAGATATACGAATGTAAAGTCTTAAACCTCTAACAAAGCAGCAAACTCTCTCATACTCAGTGTCCAAAATAAAAGTCGCATGTCGAGCTAACTCATGAAAATAAGCCTCATACTCTACAACAGCCATGGATTCCTTCTCTAATACAGAAAACTGATCCCTAAAATGATCTCTAAGACTACGAGGCATGACTTCTCTATGAACATCTTAGAGAACTGAGTTCAAGTCAAAGGAGAAGATCCAGCTGGTTTAGAATCCATAAAACCTCTCCACTACTGTCGAGCAGCCAAATCCAATAAAAATGTTGTGTAATCCATGCCATGAGTCTCAATAAGGCCTAAATTACGGAGCCTATCCTTACAAGCAATCAGAAACTTACATACATCCTCACCCGGAGCACCAAAAATCCTAAGCGGATCCAATATAAAGAATCTACACAATATCTTCTGCTCTTAAGAAGATATAGCAGGTTGAGCAAACACTGGTTGAGCAACTATCGACTGGGCAACTACCGGCTGGGAAACTATCAGCGCAGGAGGAACCTCAACTCTAGGAGCCTCAGTATCTCTCTGGTATGTAGACTGAGCACCATAAAATAGCACACCAACAAATATCCCCAGAAGCTGAACCAAAGCATCTCTGAGTACTAAAGAAGAAATAAACCCTGATGGAGCCTAGGTTGGTCCCTGGCCTACCACTGGCTGGGGCAAAAGAATCTCTAGCTCAGGAATGAGAATAGGATCTATTGGAGGACCCATATTTATTCCCTTAGTTGGAGAATGACATGATCCAAATGGCCAACTTAGCTTTTGATGACATCTTTGAAGGCCAACACATAGAGATTCAAGACTTGGTCACCTCGAGTATACAAGAACAAGCATGAATGACTAGGTTTGAGCATGCCATTAATAAAGACCGTGTGTGGAAGATTTCTTGGAGAATTAAAGACTTGAGGACTTATAGTTTTGGACCACACTTAATGACTCACGGTTTTTGGAGCATTGAAGAGCCTTAAAACACTCCAAAACTACCACTCTACTTAAGGGTGTTTTGGTCATTTTTTTCCTTTTCTTACACTCTATAGGAGAACCTTTAATTAAGTTCATTAGGGTTATTTTGTCTTCATTTTGTAATAACTATAAGTAGGCTCTTTAGGGTTCATTTCATACTTGGTTGTTTACTGATGGAAGACTTTGAAACATTATAACACCTAGTTCTCTCTAGGTTTTGAGACTGAAACACCTTAGTTGTGGGGCCTGGAAAAAACAAAACCAAAATTAGGGCTAATTCAAGTGTGGATTCACTTGAGTTGTAACTTGGCTTGAAACATTGGTGTTTAAGGAGGTAACGTCCCTCTTGTGTCACCTTAAGGGTTTTGGTGATTGTTTATGTAGGTGTTAGAGGACCTTAGATTTGATACATCTAAGGGTTTATAGTATTTATGTAACTATTTTTCTAACCATCTATCCTTTAATATATTGCAAATTGTTTGTGTTTTGTGTTTTTCTTCTTATTGTTGTTTTGTTTCTTTTTTTGTGAACTGTTTGTGACATCTTTGTGGCTATTTTGTGACTTTGTTGATTGATATTGTATCATTTGGTATTATATCTAAGGCTGGTTTTGTTCCCACAAGACCAATCTTGGGCTCAGTTAGTAGAAAAATAAAAAAAAGTATTCTAAGTGTTGGTGTTCTTGGCCGAAAAGTATTCTTGTTGTTGTAGTTGTAGTTGTTGTTGTTTTGGATGAGATTTGAGTTTATATCTAGGTTTATTTTGCTTCTCTTAGTTGTTTATAAGTGTTAGTTTTTTCTTCACTAACACCCTTGAGTCTAGATCCAAGTTGAGCTTGAACATTGTTGTTGGTATTGTTGTTACAGTTTCAAGAACTTGAGCATTGTGGTGTTGTTGATGTTGGATCCGAAAACATGAAGGTGTTGGCTTGAACTTATGTTGTTGATATTGTGTTGTGGTTTATAACCTTGAAAAGGTATGTTTTGATTCTTGGAGGTTCACGTGAGGTTAGGTTTACAAACCTCTATTGAAGGTTCTTATTTTTCTAGACCAATCTTCATGTCTAGTTGCAAGAAAACTCATCTATAGTGTTGTTTTGATCCAAAAGCCAAGTAGAAAGAAGTGAAGTCTTTAAAACAAGTTTCAAATACCTACCCAAAAGGAAGGGGAGAAAAAATATCTACCAAAAAACTTGTTTCCAAAAGGGAGAAAGAACACTACCCTAGGTGTACAAAAGAGGAAAAGTCCACCAACCCCTCAAAAAGGTGTCTTGCCCAAAAGGTGTAAGACAAGTCAAGCCTTTTTGAAAGGTGAAAATGGCTCCAATCTTTTTGTTTTCTTATCCTAGGACGAATTATACACTTTAAGAATTGAAAATTGAACCAAAATTTCAAAGTTAAAAAAAATACCTTTAAAAAAAATTGCAACCAATCCTAGACTGCCACATCACCAAATTTCGTATAATATCAAAACTTTTGGCTCAAAACCTTGGATTCTTAGTTTATTTTTGTTGATTATTAGTTTCATTGTGTTGATTCTTATATTAATTGGCAACTAGTAAATACCTACTAAGTTGTAAATTAGTTTTTGAATACATTTCTTCGTATTAGCATTATTTTGTGCTTTTCTTGTTTATGAATTGTAGTATTTCTTGGTTCAAGTTTGGAAATTATTTACTTGAGTCTTCAAATGAATAATCCATTTTTACTAAGGAGTAGACTCACCCCTCGACTCATCATGAACTACAAGCCGACTTGCAACACTTGTGAATCCAAGTGTAAGACGATCAAGTGTGTGAGAGTGTGGTGGGGTTGTTTCGAACTAACTTGTATTTTTGTTTTGTAGGATTGTTTTTTATTTTTTCCTTTTTTTAGGTACAATTGCAAGGGAACTCGAGGCTTCAACCTCTCAACACATGGACAACAATGTCACCAATGTTATTTTGGCCTACCTTGACACTATGTCCCAAGACCTAGCTATGATAAATGAAAGGTTGGATCGTATTGTAGGTCAAAGGGAACAAGTGGGATGCCCGAACACACATGAAGATAAAGGTAGTAGCTCATGCGATCTACAAGGTAAAAATGTTATCCCCTACAATCCTATGCACTTAGAATATTGTATTGTGACTAGTAGTAGTCAAGTGGGTGTAGTTGCGGCTTTGCCTAGGGTAGAGGTGCTTGAGTCTTCCTTTGGAGATACTCTTGGTATTGTTAGGTCGTATGAGGACCAAACTCTTATTATAAGTACACAAGTGCTAGTTGATCCTTTAGATGACGAAATTAGTTCTCCTCGTGAGAATGATTTATGTCCATCTAGTGCTAGCACTTATAACTTGACTAAGGTTCGATTACCAAGTGGAGAGAGTATTCACACACTTGTTGACCCTTTTAAAAACCAAGGTGAGTCTATATTGGTATATGAGTTTCCAATAACTAGTAAGGATGTGGACAATGGTCAATCGGATGGAAATGACCTTGATGTGCTCGATTGTTTAGGAAACCTGAATTGTGATTGTCTTGGTAAAGATAGTTTTTCTTGTGATCCCTTTGTTTCCCGTGGTGGTTTATGTCTAAGTGGGGATTTATCCTTTGAAAAATAAGGTGATATGTGCTAATAAATTTCATCCACTTCTTTTTTATGTGTTTCTTATGTTGGGCATACTCCTAGTGGAGATTTGAAACTAGTAGTAAGTACATTCATGAGAACCATTTATTTGAAGTTGACTTGTGGAATACCTTTCTCAACCCTATTTTTGTTCATGATATTTCCAATGGTGATAAAGAGGGTATGCTTAACTTAGAAGATGGCACCCTAGGGGAGAGTGAGAGTGGTCGAGACCTAAACCCTTGGTTACGTCTTCTATTTGACCCCGATAACTTCTTAGGGTGTGAAGGATGGATAGTTATTGGTAGGTCCACTTTTTTGAGTGACATTTATATATATGTTGTGTGGACTTTAATTTCAATTAAGGCACCCTCCTTGATAGTGATTCCTTTCGCCAACTCCTTTATAATATTTTTACTAAATTCATCGTGATTAAAACAAAGGATGTGTGATTATATCTCAAGTGTGTACCTCTTTGGCTTATTGATGTTGTTTATTGTTCTAACTCTAAACCTTATGTTATGAGGCTATGGTGCTTGTTTGTCTTCTCTTTGTTCTTGCAAGGTTTGGATTCGAGGTCGAATCCTTTTCAAGAAGCGGAGGATGATATGAGCCAAATGGCCAACTTAGCTTTTGATGACATCTTTGGAGGCCAACACATAGAGACTCAAGACTTAGTCACCTCAAGTATACAAGAACAAGCATGGAGTACCAGTTTTGAGCATGCCATTAAGCAAGGTCGTGTGTGGAAGATTGATTGGAGCGTTAAAGACTTGAGAACACAAGGTTTTGTACCATACCTAATGGCTCACGATTTTTGGGGAATTGAAGATCCTTAAAACACTCCCAAACCACCACTCTACTTAAGGTTGTTTTGGTCATTTTTTTCCCTTTCCTTACACTCCATAGGAGCTCCTTTCATTAAAGGTATTAGGGTCATTATGTCTTTATTTTGTAATAACTATAAGTAGGCTCTTTAGGTTCATTTCATACTTGGTTGTTTATTGACGGAAGACTTTGAAACATTATAACACCTAATTCTCTCTAGGTTTTGAGAGTGAAATACCTTAGTTGTAGGGCTTGGAAAAGACAAAACTAAAATGAGGGCTAATTCAAGTGTGGATTCACTTGAGTTGCAACTTGGCTGAAACGTTGGTGCTTGAGGAGGTAACGTCCCTCTTGTGTCACTGTAAGAGTTTTGGTAATTTTTTATCTAGGTGTTAAAGGTTCTTAGATTTGATACTTCTTAGGGTTTCTAGTGTTTATGTAAGCATTTGTATAACCATCTATTCTTTAATATATTGCAAATCGTTTGTGTTTTGTGCTTCTCTTCTTGTTGCCGTTTTGAGTCTTGTTCTTTATGGACTATTTGTGACGTTTTTGTGGATGTTTATCTACTTTGTTGGCTGATCTTGAATCATTTGGTATCAGAGCTAAGGCTGTTTTTGTTCCCATAAGACCAATTTTAGGCTCAGTTAGTAGAAAAATAAAAAAAGTGTTCTAAGTATTGGTGTTCTTGTCTGAAAAGTGTTCTTGTTGTTGTTGTTGTTTCGGCCGAGATTTAAGTCTAGATCTAGGTGTCTTTTGCTTGTCTTCACTAACATCCTTGAGTCTAGATCCAAGTTTAGCTTGAACATTGTTGTTGGTATTGTTGTTACGGTTTCAAGAACTTGAGCATTATGGTGTTGTTGTTATTGGATTCGAAAACTTGAAGGTGTTATCTTGAACTTGTGTTGTTGATATTGTGTTATGATTTATAAGCTTGAAAAGGTGTGTTTTTATTCTTGGAGGTTCACGTGAGGTTTGGTTTACAAACTTCTATTGAAGGTTCTTATTGTTCTAGACCAATCTTCGTGTCTAGTTGCAAGAAGACTCTTCAATGGTGTTGTTTTGATCCAAAAGCCAAGTAGAAAGAAGTGAAGTCTTTGTTTGTCTTGAAAACAAGTCCCAAAGACCTACCAAAAGGGAAGGGGAACAAAAATATCTACCAAAAGACTTGTTTCCAAATGGGAGAAAGAACACTATCCTAGGTATACAAAAGAGGAAAAGTCTACCAACCCCACAAAAAGATGTCTTGCCCAAAAGGTGTAAGACAAGTCAAGCATTTTTTAAAGGTGAAAAGGGCTCCAATTTTATTGTTTTCTTCTCCTAGGCCGAATTATACACTTCAAGAATTGAAAATTGAACCAAAATTTCAAAGTTAAAAAAAAAAACTTTCGAAAAAAAAACACAACCAATCCTAGACCGCCACATCACTAAATTTCGTACAATACCAAAACTTTTGGCTCAAAATCTTGGATTCTTAGTCTCTTGTTGTTGATTCTTAGTTTCATTTTATTGATTCTTATACTAATTGGCAACTAGTAAATACCTACAAAGTTGTAAGTTAGTTTATGAATACGTTTCTTCGTGTTAGCATTATTTTATGCTTTTCTTATTTTTGAATCGTAGTATTTCTTGGTTCAAGTTCGAAAATTATTTCCTTGAGACTTCAAACAAATAATACATTCTGACCAAGGAGTAGACTCACCCCTTGACTCATCGTGAACTACAAGCTGACTTGCAACACTTGTGGATCCAAGTGTGAAACGATCAAGTGTGTGAGAGTGTGGTGAGGTTGCTTTGAACTAACTTGTGTTTTGTTTTGTAGTCTGGGTGTTTTTCTTTTTTTTAGGTACAATTACAAGGGATCCCGTGGCTTCAACCTCTCAAACCATGGACTATAATGTCACCAATGTCATTTTGGCCTACCTTGACACTATATCCTGAGACCTAGCTATGATAAATGAAAGGTTGGATCATATGGTAGGTCAAAGGGAGCAAGTGGGTTTCCTGGACATACATCAAGAGGAAGACCGTAGCTCATGTGAGCTACAAGGTAAAAAGGTTATCCGCTACACTCTATGGACTTAGATGTTACGTTGTGACTAGTAGTAGCCAAGTGGGTGTAGTTGCGGCTTTGCCTAGGGTAAAGGTGCTTGAGTCTTCCTTTGGTGATACTCTTGGTATTGTTAGGTCGCATGAGGACCAAACTCTTGTTGTAGGTAAACAAGCATTAGTTGATTCTTTAGATGATGAAATTGATTCTCCTCGTGAGAATGATTTGTATCCATCTAGTGCTAGCACTTATAACTTAACTAAGATTCCATTACCAAGTGGCGAGAGTATCCACATGTTAGTTGACCCTTGTGAAAACCAAAGAGAGTCTATATTGGTATATGAGTTGCCAACAAGTAGTGAGGATATAGACAATGATCAATCGGGTGGAAATGACCTTGATGTGCTTGATTGTTTAGGCAACCTGGATTATGATTGTCTTGGTAAAGATGGTTTTGCTTTTGATCCCTTTTCTGCCCGTGGTGGTTTGTGTCCAAGTGAGGATTGCTCCTTTAAAAGAGAAGGTGATATGTGCTTAGGAATTCTATCTACTTCTTCTTTATGTGTTTATTATGTTGGGCATACTCGTAGTGGAGATTTTGAAACTAGTAGTAAGTGCATGCATGAGGACTGATCTGAGGTGGTTTTATACACTTTTGTATCTTATTTCGCCTTGTTTTGAGAGCATTTCAAGAGCTTAACGTGTTCATATTGATATAAATAAGCATTTAAGTGTCCAAGTATGTGATTACAATGTTCAAAGTATTTTTCAAACAAATTTGTGCTTAATTTAGTCATTTAGAGTTCAACCCGAAAAACTAGTTTTACTAGCTTGAGCTAGGTGTGTGTCTAGTTGGTTCCGTTGGATTCTAATGTTTTTAATATGTTCCAAATATTTTAATGGTGTAATTATGAGTGGAATAACTTGTTTGTAATGAGAAAAGTTTAATTTGATTAAGTCAAGAGTCGAAATAATAAGTGAAAGATCATTGCGAATTTGTCTTATCTTAATTTTTGTTTTGATTCATCGTTGAGGTTATTATGTTGTTTGGATCTCTAATTTGTGGTGTGTGATATTTTAGGAGGCTTTGTGATCTGATTATGGTGATATATTTCTGATAAAAAGGCCAAAATTTTATTGGAAATATACTACAATAGGTATGAGAAAAAGGACGAACGTTCAACACTTAACCAGATTTTAGAACGCAAATTTCAGTGAGTAGATGCAATACAATCGCGTCGCGTCAATGTGCAACGCAGAAAGCATCGCGCTGCATCGGGTACATGCACTGCAAATTTAAAATCCTGCAGACACAGTATTGGGCAGTGTTCCAATATTATTATTAATGATGGCATGCAAATAAAAGGCGACTGGTGGGATTTTCTAATCCCTTCTACTTTTGGAGTATATTATATAATATTTATATATATACAATACTTAAAAAGAAAGAGAGGGGTACAGCTGGTTACAACTTGGATTAGAATTGGACAATATTATATATTTGGAATTCACTGGACAATTAAAAGGGGAGGCGGACAAGAATCGGGAAACGGTTGGACACGGTGGACAAAAATTGGAGGGTTGCTAAACGTTTTTTTATAGGTTCTAATTATTTTATTTAGCTTTTAATTTTTCATATCATATATTCAATTATTTGGATCATGATTATGAATATTATCAGCTAAAAATCTCCTTTTCGGGGTTAAAGCCAAGAACATGATTACTATTATTTTGGATTAAATTCGTTAATTTTATTTATCATATTTGGTTGTTTGTTTATTCTTGTTTTAATTATTTTATGGATTGATCACCCATAAAATACATATATTGTCGACCTTTTGATCTCGGGAGAGAAAATAGGGAGATAGAACATGGGAATAAACAAAGTCCGGGTTTTTATTCTTTTATAAAATAAAGAATTAAACTTAGTGTCTAGGAAAGAGATGTACTTAAATGCCTAACTTGATTCAAACGTAGGATGATAACTTTAATTAACTTAATTGGATTATTACATCACAGCTCAACGATGTAGTTATAATGTTCATATTAGGTAAAAGATTAGAAGTTGGGAAACCATGATCATGCAATTAACCCTACGAATCAACAACCAAGATAAGCAAATTAGCGAATGAAATTCAATAACATAGTATGATTGTTCGGAGTGCTTTAACCCTTGATTTTTCTCCATTGATTGTTCTAAGATTTTATTTTACGCATTGTTTAATTTATTTTTAATTTACAAAAATTACAAATTCTTTTTGGTTACTTTTGCACTAAATTAATATAAACTGTAAACAAAAATTAAATCATTGTTAAATCAAGTCTCTGTGAGATCGATGTTTTGCGGAGATTTTGACTTATTTGAGAGAGTCGCCACTTAATTTGGAAAAGAAATTAAGAAACCTTTAGACAGTTACTTCAAACGATTCAAAACAGGAAAATCGTTTTAAGCGGTTCCTATTAACGTTTTAGGAAGGTGTTAGGCACCTAAAACGTCCGCTAACTTGCGGTTACCCAAATTGTTTGAAGACGTCTTTTGATTAATCTTTGAAAAAAAGTTGAGTTTTGAAAAGAAAGCAATTTTAGGAATATTTTAGAGTTTATGCAAAATCAGTTTTTAGCGATTTAACTAGGTTCGCAAGAAGCATGCAAAACAAATAATCAAAAGGAAAAGGGAAACGGGAGAAGTAGTGATTTAGGCTTTGAAGACTAAACCATCAATCCTTTCCTAATCTAGTTGGGTTTTCAATCCATGTCACTTGTCCTAATCTAGTTCTCGAGTCGTTGGCTCGAGTTTTTGCTTCACCTGTATAAATACAACTTTGGCTTCAAGGCCCGAATGAATGAACAAAAGATTAAACGGATAAATAAATAAAAGATGTCAATGAATGTATGAATAAAACGACAATAAATAAAGTGAAATGAGGCTCTCAGGTTTTCTGCCGCTTCGAATATGGGATTTTGACCTATTTTTCTTTTTTTTCGACTCTTCATATCCGTGAGCTATGTGATTGTCTCCTTAGGGCCTTTGAAACAAATTGACTCGAAAGGATGGGCCTCCATGGCCCATAGCCGAAGTGGAAAAAGGGAAAGAGTCCATGTAGGACTCGGATGCATCCACATGGAAAGAGAAAAATATTACAATTAATATATATCTAGTGTGGCTAGAGTTTAGGATTTAATTGACAGAAAATTACTACTGCTAAAAAGGTAAGAAAAACAACAGAGATGTCAAAAAAAAAAAAACTTGAACCTAATCTAAGCTACTCAATCACCTGACTCTCTTTGCCTTTCAACAACTTTCACAGAATCTTGGCATCCAATTAACCGTACAACGAATGAATTCGCAGGTAAGAGAACCAAACAACCTTCAATCTCTTTTTATTTAAAGGCTAATAGTTCTTCAGGAATCAAACATTATTGTATTCTACTGCTTATTTTAGAGAATACTCAAGGGGACATCAAGAGTTGCAATAAACAAATTCTTCACCTCAGGATAAGGAAAGCAAAAAAACTAAAATAAAATCCAAGTTTTAGCAAGCTAACTTAAGACTCTGTTAAAGATTCGAAATTTAAACAGGAGCATTCTTATGTTAAACACTGGATGAAGGAATGTTAAATCGAGCAACTCCGACTAGGGGAAGAAAACCAACAGCAGGATATGAGCAATGACTAAAATGGGTCAGATAAGAACATTTGATAAAACAATTGGAGATTTTTCGATCTTTAAAAATGCATGCAGGTGAACCAAAAGAACGTTCATAAGAAACCAAACAAATTCATAATTTTCTTTTCTTTTCTGCCTTATCCTTAGTCTCCTTAGGAAGCATAGATGATAAAATAAGATTTCGGAATATAATATTGTATAGCAAATAGCCTATACGTGCTTGTAATTGCTACTATGCTATTAGAAGTTTAGCTTGGAAATAGGTAACATGCATACATAAAGACATCATATATATATGTTTCATAGCCATCTAAAAATTTCGGAACAACAATGAATTAGAAGCAAAAATATTCACCAAAATCCGATGGCTTATAGAAGCCTCTAACAACAAACAAATCCCAGCACACCAAGATACTATTTATCATCGTGGGATGACAAGAAGAAGCATAAATAGGCATAAACAATAAAAAAAAATTGAACGTAGTGGAGTGTTACCTATTTCGGAGCAGCAAATGGGACTATGAGCTAACTATAGGACTCCGACCACCGAAAAGTTCAACGTTTTCTCGATAGTATCGACCATTTGATTATTTTTCTCTAAAAATACTCACTAACGAATGACTTTATTTTCTCGAAAACCCCTCAAATTTCAACCTCTGATCCCGAAAGTCGAACCTTATAGCCCAAAAAGGAAAGTCCCCTTCTTCTCGACCCCCGAATTTCCAACCCAAAAGAAAATCCTTATTTTTTATATTTTAACCTCGCTTTCTTAGAGAAGTTTCAAACCCCCTTTTTGCTTCTAAAATTTTGAATTTCCCCAGGAGAAAGAAGAAGAGCACCAAAAAACCAAAATCCCCTGAAACAGTGACCTGGAGGTTTTTTTATAGCCCACTGAGCTGGTGTCCTCTCTTCTTCCTTTCAAAGCGGGATATTTGGATTTTAAATTCCAAAACCTTCCCCACATCCTTCTTCATACTCCATTCATACTAATTTTTTGGAATTGTAAAATGGTGGACCAATTAGATTCAGGGAAAATGAATTTTTCCCCAAAATCAATGGAAATCAGCCAAATATTGTACAAGATTGTACGAGTTATCATGAAATTTGTGGGATTGAACCGTTGGAGACGACACCTATCCCGTTTCTATAAGGTTCAAGGGTTTTCTTCGTGGGAACCCGCATGGGACGCATAAAGAGGGCTACACACGGGTTGATTTTATGATTTTCGAGTTGATGGCTGATGTTGGGTGTCACGATATTGTTGTTGTTTGTACGCATCTTTGCTACTTTGGAGGAGAAAAGGAAGAGATAAGGGACATTAGGTCGGGTCAGACGGTTTTTGGGTGTTGGGCCGGCTGGTGATGAGAAATAAAGGAATGGGTTGCTGCTTGTAGTCTAATTTTAAAAAATAGGCCAAAATTAGTTTCATTGGGTATAGGGTGGATTAGGTAATTGGAGATTTGATCAACTGGATTGATTGTGGCCATTCGATTATAATTATGATCAAACTTAAAAAATTGACTAAATCAAAATCCGATACGAATTAATACCTTGTTTAATCTCGAGCTTCTTGATTTAATAAAATTAAACAAATATTTATCCAACATAATTAATTTTTGAGAGTAAAATTATATTCAAATCAAAATTTTAATCATTTGAATTTATTTTTGATACAAACCTTGATTAAAATTTGATATTTTGTAAAATAAGCATTTAAGTAATAAAATAATAAAAAATTTCATAATTCAATACGATAATATATAATCGCTACTTAAAATAAAAAATTCACCCAACTGACTACTTTTAAAAAAAATCTTTTTATTCGGATAAAATAAATATTGTAATTTTATTCAAAAATTGAAGAAACTCAACAATAAACTCAGTCGTGGAGGGCAAAAATTAGGTGTCAACAACTGCCCCCTCCCTTTGGGTAGGGTGGATGCAAGTAACCCTGGGTAAAGGGAGGTTTACATTCCTAAGTTTTGTCCGACCACAAATTTATTTCTAAAAGAGGTTTGTTCTCGCACAAGTTTCATGGAGTTATAGTCGGACCTTAGTATCAGGTTTCCTATATATCTCAGGTAATATGAGAATTCAGGCCACTTGTAGTCCATAAATCTTGATTTAAAGCACGATTTTCAAAAAGTTCACAAGCTATCTCGGTTTTAGAGGTTTTGATGAAACCAAAAAGCTAGAGAATAAAAGGATTTGGGGGGAGGTTGGAATGCAATTGAGTTTTCTATATAGATCCCAGCCTACATATCCTCGAGACTCAGGGAATCAGACTATTTGTAGTTCGACTCAATTGGTAGAAAAGATAGTCTTTTATTTCAGACGATCTTTGGCTCGGTCTGAGTAACAAGTTGATTGTGTTATGGAAAAAAGGATTGTAACCTCTTAACTATGAACGTGGAGTTCTTCACATCCATAGGTAAGAATTTACCTGGACATAATTTCCAAAACTCTAAGTGTGTTGTCACTCGGATGTAAAAGAAAGAAAAATTTACCCTT
The DNA here is from genome assembly GCA_030864215.1 of Capsicum pubescens. Taxonomy (NCBI): domain Eukaryota; kingdom Viridiplantae; phylum Streptophyta; class Magnoliopsida; order Solanales; family Solanaceae; genus Capsicum; species Capsicum pubescens. The sequence goes on along the minus strand of CM061547.1, from coordinate 140,008,281 downwards.
GGTATGAGTTTAGCAATATCCCGAAGGTAAAGCTGAAACCAGAATTCCTGCATGCCTTCTAACAGGGGTGTGGTTGGATGGTGGTGGCGATCATCCTTTATCTCACGTCCAAAGAGTTTGACGTCCCTCTTTAGACTATGTCTCATTTTGCTGCTAAGAAAGAGTTTTACGTTGTGTTGCATCCTTTTTGGAGTCATCCACACCTGTGGTTTTGATTTGATATTTTCATCCGCTCGGATGCTCTCGACAATATCTCAAACAGAAATCATTAGTAATAAGCCCAATTCACGAAAGAAGTGTATAGTTTTTCACCATATCTCCGCGTGAGTTATTTTCTAAAAGCGAAGTCATCCTTTCTTGTACCTGTTTGGCAGGAAATAACTCATAATAACAGACACAACAACCTTCTTGGTTGTTGCATAATTAACTCATTTATCGAGAGAATATGTCTTCAAAGTGGGGTGGCCTTTTTGGACACCGACGACACTTTATGCGAAACGGTCCCTGCAATCGTGTAATCTTGTGTTGATGAGGCAACCCTTTTGGTCACTTATAATTCTTGTTGTATGTGGAATGATAACCTCTACGGTTATAGTCGATGATCGATTTATAAATTTCCCTTAAATTGTCAATCTTTGAATAATCTTGCGTATTATTTAATGTTGGATACGAGGTGACTTACAGATATCCTTTGAATTTCTAGCTTTTAGGTAATACTGCACATTATCTGACCTTGGATAAGAGATGGCTTACATATATCTCTCCAATCGTTAGCTTTCAGGTGTTCCTACACATCATCCGACCTTGGATACAATATTACTTATAAATATCTCTCAAATTGTTAGTCTTTGGGTAATCCTGCACATAATTGATCTTGGATATGACGAGGATTATAGAGAACCCTTGGACGTATCAATTTGATAATCTTGCATATTTCTCCGGTAAGGATTTAGTTGCGACTTATGGATAACCTTCAGACTATCAATTTTTGGGCGATCTTGTACACTATCCGGTTAGGATATCGTTGTGGCTTACGGATAACCTGCAGGCTATCAACTCATAGGTAAACTTTCACACTATCCTATATCAAATAATATGACTTATAAATGACCCTCAAATTTTCAATTTCTAGGAAATCTCATATATCATCCGTCTTTAGATACCGACTTAAAGGCGTCCCTTCAAATTGTGTGCTCTTGATGCATTCATATGCTGATACAAATATGCTATCGCGACTTGCAGGTATGCGATCGCAGTATCTTATGGTTTCCACTACTTTTTACGATCGTGACACCTACGTGTGATTGTATCATAGAGATCATGGCCCAAGGATGGCGATCGCGTCTGCTTCATTTGATAACTAAAAACTTGGAAATGTTCCAAGTATCCTCCAAAGCTTTGGGATTCATCCGAAATCCCGTATATGAAAATAAATTATGTGACCACACTAAATTCAATATTTTAGACTCAACGGCGTACTCGAATTTTCCATCTGAGGCCGTTTCAATCAAATGTGGGTCCCACACCCATATTTCATTTTCTTAACTTTCCGACCAATAGGTCAGAATGAGCTCAGGTGCCTCGAGACCCAAACCAAAGGTCTAACTAGCTTAAAATTGGCATTTCAAAGCTGCTAGCACATTCAGAGTTTGCATACGAGATCGTTTTGTTAAATTTTTTGCTCGGTGGCCATTTGAAACCAACGAAGACATCTAAAAGTGAATTGGCTCTAAAATACAAACGAATTGTCCGATAATCGAACCGTTAGTCCCATTAAGTCATAAATGACTTGGGGCATAGCTCTAATGACAAAAATATGTAGAAATATAAAAAATGACCTGAAGGGTCATTATAGGTTATCTTCCGTTGTTCATTATTATTATTGTGCTCTTGAGGTAAGACTAAGGGGGTGGTTTTCAGCTCATGATGGGCTAGAGATACCCATCATGGTCAGGCCTGGGTTTGGATTGTGACATGAACTTAGCAATGAAGTACTGATAAAGAGTCAAAATCTTGACATGGTTCCCGTAAAATTATTGTTCAACAAAGGAAAGAAGTGAAGTGAGATTGAATCCAATTGAAAAAATAAAAGGCATTGAATAAAGAGTATATTTTACATAAAATAAAAGTACACGTGGTTTATAGATGTAGTGTATTTTCTCAAAAATCAAAGGAACGTTTTCATTGGAAGGATGACATAAAAAGGTAATATGGTAAAATTACCCTTGATCCTCCAATAAGTAGACAGTACAACTCATTTTTTTTTGTGATGGTCCCAACTCTTGTTGACTTATATAATAGAGTAATAATAAAGTGCAAAAAAATAGTTTTATAGTACTTACCACAATAGAAAAGTATTTTGTTCTTTGACGGCGTCTGTTTTTTCCCATTTTCATCGAAGTGGGAGCTTACACAATGTTTAAAGATAGAAATTGGAGAGGTCCGTGCTTCACTATTTCTCCTCCTCTTTAACCCTTCTGACTAGGGGTGGCAAATGGGTTGTTTGGGCTGAAGTTGGATGGTTCAAGATGGGTTGAACAAATAATTGGGCTAATGCCCAACTGTGCATAGGTAAAACTATGTGTCATGGGTTATAACCTGTAACACCCCGTATTCAAGTGTGTGTATTGGCATATTCAAGTACGTGTATTGACCTTATATATATGGAATTAATCTTTTATTTTATTTATACCGGAATTTGCCCGTCGATGGTTTCATGCGAAGGTTATTGAATAATCTTTCCAACGATATAAAGATTTCCAAAAACGGATAAGTTTCGGATATAATCGAGCACGTTCGAAACTATAAAATGGTGGCCGGGATATTTGGAAATAGTAAATGTGCAGGAAAATTTCCTGCACACAAACTACTGAGGCCAGCCGAATTTTTGGGTCAACTTCAAACGATCATAACTTCCTTAATATAATGAACTGGGAGAGCTTCACCCTATAAAAAGAAAGATCTTTGAGTCTTCTTTCCAATGCAATTGGTTTCATCCAAATCCAACTTCTGAGTAAGGAGTTATACTCGTTTTACTTCAGCCTATCAAAATAGATTTTTAGGGTCAACTTCAAACGAATATAACTCCTTATACAGCACGAACTGGGTGGCCTACTTTATATGAAATGAAAGCCCTTTGAATTATTGTTCCAACGATACCAATTTCACCCAAATCCAATATCGGAGCAAAGAGTTATGGTCGATCTACTTTAGCTTAACAAAACAGTCCACCAAAGGACAGATTTGACATTATTTAAATTTTAAAGGCATTTTGGTCATTTTCTATTATATTATGGGCGGGAATATGTGTATATATACATGTATATGAGTTCAAAAACTCATTTTCATCATCAATCATTGAGAAAGAACAAACCCTAGCCAAATTTGACCTTTAAATTACTTTTGATTCAACCGTAGAAATTCCAAAGTAATCCGATAACTGCGTTTGTCATCTCGAGAGCTTTGAACGACACCTATTATTTGTGAAAATAGGATTACATAATCAAGAGTTGAATTCTAAGGTATGAATATTGTTTGCCTTTGTTCTTTTCCATATGTATATGTGTGATAGACGATTATATGTATTGGTTGTTATTGAAAGGTGATGGAAATAGGGTTATGGACTATTTTGCATGGTTTGGTTGTATTGAATTGTGGAAGGTGGATATGGTAATTGAGTTATGGAAGGTGGATATGGTGATATACTATTGAATTGGTGATTATTTATGTCTATGGCTCAATTTGGTTTAATGGATTGGTTGGAAGGATAAATGAATCCAAACTTAATATTGGAGGATGTTGTATGAATATGGATGGCATGTGAATGTAATTGGAGTATAAGAGGGTTAAAGTGACACCCTTTATGGTGTAATTAAGGCTTATTTCTTAACCACTAGTTTGGTGAATTCAAATAATTAAATTGTGACGTTTGGTTGCTAATACTAGATTGCTATCTGCTCATTGTAGATAAGTAATCCGAAAAGACGGGAAGTCCATTTGGGACTAGTATTGAAGGTTGACAGTCAGGTATGTAAAGCATACTCTATACCATATCTTTGGCATGAAAGTGAACAATTGTTCTATTAAGAAAGTTTCCAAAGTTATTCAATAACATGTGATCCATAATGGTTTTGTATGATGTCCTACGTTACCAATGAACTTGTTTCCAAAATACAAGATGTTAAGACATTCCAATACTTACTTGTTTTCCAAATCTTACATGTTTATTGCACAAATGAATGTCATAAGGTATCTGGTTACTCAAACAAGATCCATGTGCATGACTCCAAAACGTTTCATTGATATACCAATAAGTTCCTACTTCATTGTTATGGAATTGATGACTCCAAAACACTTTATTGATGTTACAATGAGTTCTTACTTCATTGTTATTGCATTGATGGTCTATTTATATGTCTCTTATTGATGTATCATTATTTTAAAGTATCAAAAATGCGGTGGCGACCGAAATAACAATATCAAAGATTAATTGAACTAAGTGATGGAAATTCTCTCTTATCGGGTGGTATCCCAGGGGCATAAGCCTATCATGGGTCGATCCCTATTTAGGTGTTTATGGGTGGTATCCCAGCGGCATAAGTCTATCATGGGTCGGTCCCAGTTGATATGTACTGGAGGCAGCCTAATGGTCACAGTACAATACAGTAATGATTACAAAGATGATAAGAACGAAGGTAAAGTGATTGAATAAATACAATGTACAGGTTGTCACAAGATCTAGTAAGTGTGGTCCACTCCTATTACGATTTATTCACTTGTTTCTGATTTCTATTGAGCTCCTATATCATATGTGATTATCTACAGCTTTACATACTCAGTACATATTTCATACTGACGTCCCGCATGGGGGACCTGCATTTCATGCTGCAGGCACAGGTACCTCAGCTCATACACCGCACAAGTAGGAGCCAAGATATCCAGCTGCTTTTGGTGAGCTCCAGTTTGCTTCGGGGATTTCCGTGTCATATCCAGTCACTTTTGGTATTGTATAGAAGTTAGTTATATGGCGGGGTGTATCCCGGCCTTAGTTAAACTCTGTGTATTGGCTAGAGGCTTTGTAAACCTCATATACAGTCAAGGTGGTATTTTGTTAATAGACGTGATGGCTCCAACGGCCAAGTATTGTATATACATATATATGTGTGCTCGAGCTTATACAGGTGATTATTTTCTTTTATATGCTACATGATGCTGTCATTATTTCAGGTTGTCATAGAGGTATGCATGGGAAGTATAAGGTTATGAGCTGGTTCTCCCGGGCCTCCTCGGTTACGGGTGCCGGTCTGCCCTAATAGGATTTGAGGCGTGACAAAAGTGGTATCAGAGAAGTTTGTCCTAGTGAGTCTACAAAGCCGTGTCTATGTAGAGTCTTGTTTATCGGTGTGTCGTGCACCGCATCTATAAACAGGAGGCTATGGACATTTAGGAATTGTCTTTTTTTTTCATGTATTAGATCGTACGATAGAGCCTATATTGTATATGAAGTCATAGTTGACCACTGAATCCGTTTGTTTCTCTTATTATAGTAATCGGTTACCAGAAGCAAGAATATCGGTAATCAATTAGATGTGGCTACCGAAGAAGGGACTAGTAAGTCACCCACTATACCAGCTAATCAAAGTGAGGCTCCAGCTGAGCATGCATAAGAAACTTCTTCCACTCCGGAAGAAATAAGGGGGAGTAGAACTATATCCCTAAAGCCACCTATTAATGCTGCTGATCAAGATCTTAGAAATACACTCGTATAGTTGTTGGTCAAGCTCAAGGGCAAGCCATTCCTACCACGGGTCCTAGTGGTACAGATAGGGCGGCTAGTCTTTAAGCACAGGATTTTCTTAAGATGGAACCTCCCACTTTTACTGGATCAGATCTTAACAAGGACCCACAGGACTTTATTGATCAAATTCAAAGGGCCTTAGATGTTATGCATGTAACGGGTAGAGAGACAGTGGAGTTAGCGGCATATAGATTCAAAGGGAAGGCTATATATTGGTACGAGGACTGGAAACGATCTAGGGGTATTGATGCACCCCTAGCTACTTGGAAAGAGTTCAAAAGGCATTTATTGATCATTATCTTCCATTCGAGATTCGTCAGGCCTATGCAGATCAGTTTTTAAATCTTCGTCAGGGGAATATGAGTGTGAGGGAGTACAGTCTCCGATTTAATTCTTTGTCGAGATATGCTCCTAATTTTGTAGCTACTATGGATGATAGAGTTCATCAATATGTGGATAGGATGGATCCATATATGGTTAGAGATTGTACTATTTCCGCTTTGAACAAAGATATAGACATAGCGAGGATCCAAGCTTTTGCACAGAAAATGGAAGATCAGAGGCAGAGGAGAAGAACATAGGAATTAGAAAGAGGATATTCCAAGAGGGCCAGATCTACAGGGTAGTTCATGGCATCCCAAGGAGGGTTCAGACCACAGTTTTCTGCTAGACCACCTAAGCCATTATCTTCTTATTCTGCAGCTAGTGACCCACCACAGTTCCAAGGGTCCAGAGGAAATCAATTTGGGCATAAAAGTGAGAGTCAGAGTTTGTGGACAGTGGGGTACCAAGTGAAAGGGAATATGAGTCAATCAAGACCTCCTCGAGAGCCATGCAATAAATGTGGAAGGTATCATTTGGGCGCATGCCGGCTGGGGACCAATGTTTGCTTTTGGTGCGGTATGTCGGGGCATATGATGAGAGAATACCCACGAAGGGGCATAGAGGGTATGGCACGACCTACGGGGTTATTTGTTCCATCATCATCATCGATGCCTTATTCAGGAAGGGGTGCACAACCAATGGGTCGTGTTAGAGGTGATAGAGGAGCCACGAGTTCTAGAGGGGCTCAAAATCATACGTATGCTCTAGCGGATCGACAGAATTTAGAGGCTTCCCCAGATGTGGTTACGGGTACGTTGTCTATCTTTTTATTCGATGTATATGGCTTAATTGATCCCGGTTCTACATTATCTTATGTTACTCCATTGGTTGCTGGAAAGTTTGAAAGAATACCCGAACTGTAAGTTAAGCCATTTGAAGTGTCCACACTGGTTGGGGAATCTATTATAGCTAGAAGGGTTTACCGAAACTGCATAGTAACTATTTATGGTCTTGATACGATGGCTGATCTTGTGGAGTTAGAAATGGTAGATTTTGATGTTATAATGGGTATAGACTGGTTGGCGTCTTGTTATGCCATAATTGATTGCGGCACGAAAAAGGTATATTTCCATTTTCCAAATAAATCAGTCCTTGAATGGAAAGGTGAAATTGGTGCGCCAAGAGGTAGATTTATTTCTTATTTTAAGGCAAGAAGAATGATTTCCAAGGGATACATATATCATTTAGTTAGAGTAAGGGATACAGAAGCGGAGCCACCAACTCTTCACGCTGTTCCGGTGGTAAATGAATTTTCTGATGTATTTCCTGAAGATCTTCCAGGTTTGCCTCCTGAACGAGAAGTAGAGTTTGGTATTGATGTAATACCAGGCACCCAACCAATCTTCATTCCTCCGTATAGAATTGCCCCAACAGACTTATGAGAATTGAAAGAGCAATTGAAAGATTTGCTAGAGAAGGGATTCATAAGGCCTAGTATGTCCCCCTGGGGAGCACCAGTGTTATTTGTGCGCAAAATGGATGGCTCACTGAGGATGTGTATTGATTATCAACAATTGAATAAGGTGACTATTAAGAATAAATATCCTCTCCCAAGAATTGATGATTTATTTGATCAGTTACAGGGCACCAAGTACTTTTCTAAGATTGATTTGAGGTTAGGTTACCACCAAGTGAGGGTCAAAGAGAAGGATATACCCAAGACAGCTTTTCGAACATGGTATGGTCATTATGAGTTTCTAGTTATGTTATTTGGGCTAACAAATGCACCCGCAACTTTTATGGATTTGATGAATAGGGTGTTTAAGTCATTCCTGGATGTATTTGTGATAGTTCTTATAGATGATATTCTAGTTTATTCTAGATCAGAAGAGGACCATGCCAATCACTTACGACAGGCATTGCAGACTCTTCGTGATTGTAAGTTTTATGCAAAGTTCTCTAAATGTGATTTTTGGTTAAAGTCAGTGGCATTTTTGGGTCATATTGTATCTAGTGAAGGGATAAAGGTTAATGCTCAAAAGATAGAAGCTGTGAAGAACTGGACAAGGCCCACAACGCCTACGAAGATTCGTAGTTTTCTCGGGTTGGCCGGTTATTATAGAAGGTTTGTTGTAGGTTTTTCTTCCATTTCAACACCCTTAACCAAGCTAACCCATAAAGCATCCAAATTCCAATGGAATGATGCCTGTGAGAAGAGTTTTCAAGATTTAAAGAACAAGTTGATTTCTACACCCATGTTGGTACTTCCAGAAGGCACCAAAGGGTATACAGTGTATTATGATTCTTCCAGAATTGGTTTAGGATGTGTATTGATGCAACATGGTAAGGTAATAGCATATGCTTCTAGACAATTGCGGCCACATGAGAAAAATTATCCTACACACGATCTTGAGCTGGTAACAGTTATTTTTGCTTTAAAGATATGGCGCCACTACTTATATGGGGTTCATGTTGATATATATACTGACCATAAGAGCTTGTAATATATTTTTAATCAGAAGGATCTAAATTTAAGGCAGCGGAGATGGCTTGAACTATTAAAGGACTACGATGTTGATATCTTGTACCATCCAGGGAAAGAAAATATGGTAGTTGATGCGTTAAGTCGTAAGGATATAATGGCGCCTATAGAAAGGCAAGGGATGATTAAAGATCTTCACCAGTTAGCTAGTTTGGGAGTTCGCCTTCTTGAAACTCCGGATAAAGAGCTTATCGTACAGAATGCTGCGGAATCTTCATTAGTAGCTGAAGTGAAAGAGAAGTAATATGAAGATCCTATTTTATTACAGCTTAAGGAGAACGTTCAGAGAGGTGCGACCAAGACATTTGAGCTTACGCGAGAAGGAGTACTTCAGTGCCAAAACCGATTGTGTGTGCCGGATATAGACGGACTAAGAAAGAAGATTATGACAGAGGCACATTGTTCAAGGTATTCCATTCATCCAGGATCAACCAAAATGTATCAAGATTTGAAAGATATGTATTGGTGGAATGAAATGAAGAAGAGCATTGCAGAATTTGTAGCTGAATGTCCAAATTGTCAAAGAGTTAAAGTTGAGCACCAAAAACCTGGAGGTTATATGCAATGCATTGATCTTCCAAGCTGGAAGTGGGACATGATCAACATGGATTTCGTTATTAGTTTGCCTCGTACATCCCGAAATTTTGATTCTATATGGGTGATTGTTGATAGGCTTACCAAATCTGCACATTTCCTACCAGTTAGGACGGACCACTTACACAGTTGAAGAGTATGTGAAGTTGTACATTAAAGAGATAGTCCGATTACATGGAGTGCCAATCTCTATTATATCAGATCGGGGAACCCAATTTACCGCAAACTTTTGGAAGTCTTTTCAGAGGTGTTTGGGAACACAAGTGAAGTTGAGTACAACTTTTCACCCTCAAACAGATGGACAAGCAGAACGTACCATCCAAACACTTGAAGATATGCTACGAGCTTGTGTAATAGATTTTAAGGGCAACTGGGATGATCATTTACCTCTTATTGAGTTTTCCTATAATAATAGTTATCATTCAAGTATCAAAATAGCACCATATGAAGCTTTATATGGAAGGAAGTGTAGATCACCAATAGGATGGTTCGAAGTGGGTGAAACTCTTTTGTTCGGACCGAATCTTTTTTATCAAGCCATAGAGAAGGTTAAAGTAATTCAGCAACGACTAAAAACATCCCAAAGTCGACACAAGTCATATGCGGATAGTAGAAGGAGAGGGATAGAGTTTTCTATAGGTGATTGGATATTTTTGAAGGTATCACCAATAAAAGGGGTAATGAGATTTGGCAAGAAAGGGAAGTTGAGTCCACGTTATATAGGCCCGTATAAGATCACTCGAAGGTTTGGACAAGTTGCATATGAATTAGAGCTACCCCAAGAGCTCTCATCAGTACATCCGGTATTTCATGTGTCAATGCTTCTAAAGTGCATCGGAGATCCATCACATATCACTTTTACTGAGGATGTGCAAGTTACGGAAGATCTTACCTATGAGGAAGTGCCTATTGCTATTCTAGATCGCCAAGTTAAGAAGATGAGAAATAAAGAGATAGCATATGTGAAAGTACGTTGGAGAAATCGTCAAAGGGAAGAGATTACATGGGAAACTGAGGAAGCAATGAAATCTAAGTACCCTCATTTGTTCAAAGATGAAGAGGAAGTTCAAGAAACAGAGTTAGAACATTAACAAGTAAGTTTTTTTTTATATATGCATAGTATTTATATGATGATGTGAATATTAATGATGGACTTAAACTTGTTTTGGTTGAATAACTATGCTAACATTCGAGGACGAACGTCCTAAAGGGGGGAAGGATGTAACACCCCATATTCAAGCACGTGTATTGGCGTATTCAAGTACGTTTATTGGTCTTATTTACATGGAATTAATTTTTTATTTTATTTATACCAGAATTTGCCCGTCGATGGTTCCATGCGAAGGTTATTGAATAAGCTTTCCAAAAACGGATAGGTTTTGGATATAATCGAGCACATTCGAAACTATAAAACGGTGGCCGGGATATTTGGGAATAGTAAATGTGCAGGAAAATTTCCTGCACACAAACTACTGAGGCCAGCCAAATTTTTGGGTCAACTTTGAATGATCATAACTCCCTTAATCTAATGAAATGGGAGAGATGTGACCTATGAAAATAAAGATCTTTGAGTCTTATTTCCAATTAAATTGGTTTCATCCAAATCCAACGTCTGAGTAAGGAGTTATACTCGTTTTACTTCAGCCTATCAAAACAGATTTTTAGGGTCAACTTCAAACGACCATAACTCCTTGTACAGAACGAACTAGGTGGCCTACTTTATATAAAATGAAAGCCCTTTGAATTATCCTTCCAATGATAAAACACCCAAATACGATATCGGAGCAAAGAGTTATGGTCGATCTACTTTAGCTTAACAAAACAGTCCACCAAAGGACAGATTTGACATTATTTAAATTTTAAAGGCATTTTGGTCATTTCCTATTATATTATGGACGGGAATATGTGTATATATACATGTATATGAGTTCAAAAACTCATTTTCATCATCAATCATTGAGAAAGAACAAGCCCTAGCCAAATTTGACCTTTAAATTACTTTTGATTCAACCGTAGAAATTCCAAAGTAATCTGATAACTGCGTTTGTCATCTCGAGAGCTTCGAACGGCACCTATTATTTGTGCAAACAGAATTTCATAATCAAGAGGTGAATTCTAAGGTATGAATATTGTTTGCCTTTATTCTTTTCCATATGTATATGTGTGATAGAGGATTATATGTATTGGTTGTTATTGAAAGGTGATGGAAATAGGGTTATAGACTATTTTGCATGGTTTGGTTGTATTGAATTGTGGAAGGTGGATATGGTAATTGAGTTATGGAAGGTGGATATGGTGATATACTATTGAATTGGTGATTATTTATGTCTATGGCTCAATTTGGTTTAATGGATTGGTTGGAAGGATAAATGAATCCAAACTTGATATTGGAGGATGTTGTATGAATATGCATGGCATATGAATGTAATTGGAGTATAAGAGGGTTAAAGTGACACCCTTTATGGTGTAATTAAGGCTTACTACATAACCACTAGTTTGGTGAATTCAAATAATTGAATTGTGACGTTTGGTTGCTAATACTAGATTGCTATATATGTTCATTGTAGATAAGTAATCCGAAAAGACGGGAAGTCCATTTGGGACTCTTAGTGAAGGTTGACAGTCAGGTATGTAAAGCATACTCTATACCATATCTTTGGCATGAAAGTGAACAATTGTTCTATTAAGAAAGTTTCCAAAGTTATTCAATAACATGTGATCCATAATGGTTTTGTATGATGTCCTACGTTACCAATGAACTTGTTTCCACCCTACAAGATGTCAAGACATTCCAATACTTACTTGTTTTCCAAATCTTACATGTTTATTGCACTAATGAATGTCAGAAGGTATCCGGTTACTCAAACAATATCTATGTGCATGATTCCAAAATGTTTCATTGATATACCAATAAGTTCCTACTTCATTGTTATGGCATTGATGATTCCAAAACACTCCATTGATGTGCCAATGAGTTCTTACTTCAGTGTTATTGCATTGATGGTCTATTTATATGTCTCTTATTGATGTATCATTGTTTCAAAGTTTCAAAAATGCGGTGGCGACCGAAATAACAATCTCAAAGATTAATTAAACTAAGTGATAAAAGTTCTCTCTTATCGGGTGGTATCCCAGGGGCATAAGCCTATCATGGGTCGATCCCTATTTATGTGTTTATGGGTGGTATCCCAGGGGCATAAGCCTATCATGGGTCGGTCCCAGTTGATATATACTGGAGGCAGCCTAATGGTCACAGTACAGTACAGTAATGATTACAAAGATGATAAGAGCGAAGGTAAAGTGATTGAATAAATACAATGTACAGGTTGTCACAAGATCTAGTAAGTGTGGTCCACTCCTATTACAATTTATTCACTTGTTTCTGATTTCTATTGAGCTCCTATATCATCTGTGATTATCTACAGCTTTACATACTCAGTACATATTTTGTGGGGGACCTACATTTCATGCTGCAGGCACAGGTACCTCAGCTCATACACCGCACAAGTAGGAGCCAGGATATCCAGCTGCTTTTGGTGAGCTCCAGTTTGCTTCGGGGATTTCCGTGTCATATCCAGTCACTTTTGGTATTGTATAGAAGTTATTTATATGGCGGGGTGTGTCCCGGCCTTAGTTAAACTCTGTGTATTGTCTAGAGTCTTTGTAGACCTAATGTGCAGTCAAGGTAGTGTTTTGTTAATAGACGTGATGGCTCCAACGACCAAGTATTGTATATACATATATATGTGTGCTCGAGCTTATATAGGTGATTATTTCCTTTTAAATGCGACATGATGTTGTCCAAATTTTGGGTTGTCATAGAGGTATGCATGGGAAGCATAAGGTTATGAGTTGGTTCTCCCGGGCCTCCTCGGTTACGGGTGCCGGTCCGCCCCAATAGGATTTGAGGTGTGACATAACCCAATAACAACAACAACATACCCAGTGTATTCCCACCTAGTAGGGTCTAGGGAGGGTAGAGTGTACGCAAACCATACCACTACCTCAAGAGAAGTAGAGAGGCTGTTTCCGATAGACCCCCGGCTTAGAACCAATAATAGTATAACAAATACAAAAAGTAGGCGCATATAAACTAGTATGGTACACAAAACAAACTAACCGTATAACAAACACAAAAGATAAGTGCCTAATAAACTCGTACGGGATGCAAAAAAGCCAACACCACTAGCCCCAAACTACAGCCACAACACTACGAACCAGAAACTCCAGACCCAAATGAGCACTCCCCTATTACTACCTCCGCGCTCCCACCCCCTAACCCTCTACCCTAATCCACATCCTCTACACCTTTCTATCAAGGGTCATGTCCTCTGTAAGCTGTAATTGCTCCATATAATGCCTAATTACCTCCCTCCAATATTTCTTCGGTCTACCTCTAGACCGCCTAAAACCATACCTAGACAGAGTCTCATACCTCCGCACTGGAGCATCAGGGCTCCTTCTCATCACATGCCAAAACCAACGTAGCCTCACTTCTCACAACTTATCTTTCATCGAGGCAACTCCCACCTTATCCCGAATAATCTCATTTCTCACCCTATCTTTCCTGGTATGTCCACACATCCATCATAATATTCGCATATCCGACACCTTCACCTTTTGGATGTAGAGTTCTCAACTGGCCAACACTCTGCTCCATACAACATAGCCGTCCGGACTACCACTCTGTAGAACTTACCTTTAAGCTTCGGCGGTACCTTTTTATCATATAGGACTCCCGAAGCGAGCCTCCACTGCAACCACCCTGCCCCAATACAATACATGACATCCTTGTCAATCTCACCATTACCCTGAATTATAGACCCCAGATACTTGAAACTCTCCCTCTTCTGGATGGCCTGAGAGTCTAGCTTCACAACCACTCCATCTTCTTGTGACATATCATTGAACTTACACTCCAAGTACTCCGTCTTGGTTCTACTTAACCGAAAATCTTTAGATTTAAGCGTCTGTCTCCAAATTTCCAACTTATCACTAACTCCACCCCGAGTCTCGTCGATCAGAACCACATCATCTGCAAATAACATACACTAAGGCACCTCCCCTTGAATATGTCGCGTCAAAACATCCATCACCAAAGAAAATAGAAACGGGCTAAGAGTCGATCCCTGGTGCAACCCTATCAAAACTGTGAGGTGCTCCGAATCTCCACCTACCGTCCTCACACGAGTCTTCGCACTATCATACATATCCTGAATTGACCTAGTGTATGCCACGGGCACCCCTCTAGCCTCCAAGCACCTCCACAGAATCTCCCTGGGAACTCTATCATATGTCTCTCTAGATCAATAAACACCATGTGCAAGTCCTTCTTCCTCTCTCGAAAATGCTCCACTAATCTCCTCACAAGGTGAATGGCCTCAGTGGTCGAGCGACCAGGAATAAAACCGAACTGATTCTCAGAGATCATCATGATCTTCCTCATCCTCAACTTTACCACCCTTTCCCAAACCTTCATAGTATGACTCAATAACTTAATACCTATATAGTTGTTACAACTCTGAATATCCCCTTGTTCTTATACACTGGAATCATCGTGCTCCGCCTTCACGCTTCAGGCATCTTAGCATCTCTAAAAATAATGTTAAACAACCTTGTCAACCACTCCAGACCTGCCTCGCTAGTGCTCTTCCAAAAATCTAATGAAATTTCATCTGGCCCCGTCGCCCTACCCCGCCACATCTTGCGAATATCCCCCTTGACCTCCTAAATCTCGATACGCCTACAATAATTATAATCATGACCCTCATCAGATATCTCTAAGTCTCCCAACACAGAACCTTTGTCCCCCTCGTCGTTTAAAAGTTTATGAAAATAGGACTGCCACCTCTCCCTAATAAGGGCATCCTCAACCAACACTATACCATCCTCTCCTTTGATGTACTTCACTTGGTCAAGGTCACGATCCCTCCGCTCCCTGGCCTTGGCCATCCTATACAACTTCTTATCTTTGTTTTTCTCCTATAAAGCCGCATACAAACTCTCAAAAGATGTTGTCTTAGCCGTCGTAACCGCTAACTTAGCCTCTCTTCTAGCTACCTTATACTCCTCCTTATTCTTCTGCCTTTCCTCATCATCCTTACTCCCAACCAACTTAGCATAAGCCACCTTCTTAGACTCCACTTTTCTCTTGACCTCTTCGTTCCACCACCAGTCTCCTCGATGTTTGCCAGATCAACCTCTCGAGATACCCAATACCTCTCTAGCGGTCTCCCTAATGCAACAGGCGGTCGTCTCCCACATATTATCCATACCCCCTTTACTCTCCCACGCCCCCTACTCTTCAACTTCTCTTCCATCTCCAAAGCACTAGCCAAAGTCAAGCTACCCTACTTAATCCTAGGTCGTGCCTCTCCACCTCTCTTCTTTTTGCCCTTATTCATAACCAAGTCCATCACCAACAACCTATGTTGAGTCGAGAGATTCTCGCTAGGTATGACTTTACAGTCTTTACATAGAGTTCTATCCCCTTTTCTAAGAAGCAAAAAGTCTATCTGAGTCTTGGCCACTGAACTACGAAACGTAATATGATCCTCCTTCTTTAGAAAGCTCGAATTCGCTATCCACAATCCAAAAGCCCTAGAAAAATCCAAAAGAGAAGTTCATCCTTCATTCCGCTCACCAAAACCAAAACCGCCATGCACATCATCGTACCCTCTCGATAGAAACCCAATATGCCCATTGAAATCCCTTCCCACGAAAAGCTTCTCAGTGCTCGGGATGCTCTTCACCACCTCATCTAAAACCTCCCAGAATTCTTTCTTAATAACATTCACCGTAGACCCTCCCATGACCAACTTAATAGACATCATCCTATCACTAACTCTCTTTACCTCTACCACCTGCTCCCTAAGATCTTCATCTACTAAGATACCTACCCTATTTCTATGTCTCACGCTACCCGAGTACCGCAACTTATATCCATCCACATCTCTCGCTTTAGTACCTACTCATTTAGTTTCCTGGACACACGCTACACTAACCCTCCTATTTCTAAGAATCTTCACCAGCTCTATAGACTTACCCTGCAAAGTACCGATGTTCCAAGACCCAACTCGCAACCTAGAAGCTCTCTTATCCCGCCTAACCTTACTACCCCTAGCCCCTAACCCCAAACATAATCCTAGACCCAACCTAGACCCAACCCCCCCAAACCCTGACCCAGACCCAACACCTTTTGACCCCGACCTATGACATGACCCTTGTCTACCATCTCCAATCACCGCCACTATGCAAATAAAGGGGGAAGGAATAAAAGAAAAAAGGGAAGAAAGATAACAAAAAGGGATCAAGATAAGGTAAAAAGGGCACACTAGTTACAATGAAGTCAATAAAGGAGCTAGGGACACAACCAACAATCTATAATAGATAGAGAGCAACAAAACCAATAATATAACACAAATTTTGATAAACAATAGTCAATAGCGGGAACTAATACTACCACAATTAATGGATATGCTAGTAAATCAAGTAACAGTAATCAGACAAGGTAACACACTCCAAAACTACTAAGAACAGTAAAAAGATTCACACGTAAAACCCTATTACAAAGTAACCAATCAACAAGAAATTTGACACCCACAACCAGATAATCAGCCAAGAATAGTACAGAACACTACCAGTATCAAGAAAGCTAAACACAACTAGAAAAGATGGATCGAGTGCACCTGATCGAATCTGGATTTTGTCCGTATACTTGGTTGAGTCGCTAGATTTCGGCAATTAGCGGTAGAAATTGGTCGCCAGAATAGTATCGTCGTAATAGTGTCACCGGAATAGTGTCACTGGAATAGTGTTCCTCAACAATGAACCAACCTCCAAACTCGATATTCGAAAAATTAAAGCTTGAAACTGATCACGATGAATGGATTGAGTCGAACAGGATCCCGAAACTCAAACCAGTAGCGAAACCCGATGAATTCGAATCAAGAAACGCGACTGAACAACCAACCCGTATATGAAACTATCACAAAAATCAATTCGAATAGGACTAATTTCAGTAAAAATCCACTGTTGGTTCACGTCCGGCGAGTCTTAATATTATCCAATCGGTTCTGTTTAGAAATCGAAAGAAACGAAGAATTTCAACTTGGAATATCAACCAGATCTGGTTTATGATTGTTGTTGGGGTGGTGGCGGCTTGGTGGATCTAGAAGCTCGCCGGTGGTCAAATCCGGCGAAGCAGCGACAGCTGGTAGTTTTTTGGGTGGTGGTTTGTGCGGCTGGTGAGGGAGGAGAAGGGAGAGGTGGCGTGCGGTGGTGGGGGATTTCGTGGTGGCTGGTTGTTTGTCTGCGAGAAGCTCTCCGGTGAAGGAGATGGTCTTTGAGAGAGATGGTCTCCGGTCAATCGAGACTTTCGATTTTAAAATATCCAATCAAATCACGAAATAAGATATTTCATAAAGATTAGACGATGAAATAACCCAACCCGTCCAAATGCAAGTTTAACCAAATAAAAGACGCAAGCATTAGTGATTTGCAACTTAAAGAGAGGAACGAGGCAAATAGAAAAAACTGTGCTTTATCCATATTGAATTTAAAAAATAGTCGAGTGAATAAATTTTCCTTGGGTTTTGAAGTATTGCAAGTAAAACTTTAGAACCATAGAAACTCATATAATTCAAATCGTTACAAGTGTAACACCGGGACAATCTCCTGGTCACTTATACAGAAGAAGGATTGAAAAGGGAATGAATGGTTCACGTAGCAGTGAAAGAGTATATCGCATTTTATAAACTTAAAAGAACAAGTTCGACAATTTGTTGTTATAACAGCAACAATGTTTCATTCCCCAAGAAGCAATTTACAAGTTACTCCCTCTCTTCATTATTTCAAAATAAATGAGGTAAATTGGGTTTGCCCATCTTTAATAATGGGTCATGTCCAGCCCATTATAAGCTGGGCGGATTGGACGGTCATTTGGGCTTGGACCAAATTTACTTCTGACTAACTTCTATTCTCTTCTCTATCACCCATCAACTGAAAAAAGAGAGGGAGGGGGGGGGGGGTGACCGAGTAGGTAGAGGGAGAAGCGAAGTGAGATGAGTGTAATAGCAATAATACTAGTAGAACAATATATTAGTACTATACTTTTCAAGACCAAGAATCAAACCCAACTTTCCGAAAAAAAAACATATAGAATCACATATTTGTTTACGGTCTCTATGAATGTCAAGAATGAGGTACCAAATGGGTTACATTTGTTTCTTGCTTTTCTTGATTTTTGATTCTACATTCGAGCAAGAAGAGAGATTGGCATTGCTTCAGCTGAGATCTTCTTTAGGATTAAGAGCCAAAGAGTGGCCTATAAAGGGTACTCCTTGTTTAAACTGGCGAGGTATTACTTGCAAGAATGGTCGAGTTACTCAGATAAACATCTCTGGTTTTAAACGTACACGAACTGGGAGTCAAAATCCTCAATTCTTGGTTGATGCTCTTCAAAATTTGACTCTTTTGGAGTCATTTAATGCATCAAATTTTGCACTTCCTGGTTCTGTTCCTGAATGGTTTGGTATTAGTCTTGAATCTTTACAGGTTCTTGATCTTAGGTTTTGTTCAATAACTGGTGCTATTCCTTCCACTCTCGGCAATTTGAATAGTTTAGCTGTTTTATACATATCTAGTAATGGTCTTAGTGGAATGGTGTCTTCAAGTTTGAGTCGACTGGAAAGTCTTTCAGTTCTTGATCTTTCACACAATTCGCTCGTCGGGTCGATTCCTGCATCATTTGGCTCTCTTGGAAACCTTACTTTTCTTGATATTTCCTCAAATTTATTGTCCGGGGCTATTTCTCCTGTCATTGGGAATGTTGCCTTCAAGAAGTTGAAATTCTTGAATCTTTCTCAGAATATGTTTTATGGGAATCTACCGCCTGTAATTCGGAGATTCAGTTTTCTTGATCTATCAGACAATTATTTCCAAGGCAAAGTTCCTGAGCACTACGGGCAAAGTAACGTGTTCTTTAATAGAAATTGCCTACAAAGATTGGAAAGTCAAAGGGATACAAGTGAATGTGCATCTTTCTATGATGAGCATGGCTTGCTATTTGATAATTTTGGAGAGCCAAATGCCATGGAGCTTCCGGCTCCTAATAAATCTGACAAGACGAGTTACAAAAATGTAATCATATCAGCTTCTGTTCTAGGGGGTGTTGGAATTATTGCTATTGTGATAATCTTTGTATTGCTGCTGATTTGTTGCTGCAAAAGGGGCGGGACGAATCAAAGGGTCACTGGTGTAGAGCCTGTTCCTATTAGCGCAAGTCCTCCCCCACCTCCCGGTGCATCATTGAAATTTTCAAGTTTAGGAGTAGCATTTAGCTACCTGCAGATCCTTCAAACAACTGGTGATTTCAGTGATGCCAATCTTATTAAGCATGGACATTCAGGTGATATTTTCCATGGAATTCTGGAAGGTGGGATTCATGTAGTAGTTAAAAGAATTGATTCTAGCACAGTTAAAAGGAAAGCATACAAGTTAGAATTGGACTTCTTCAGCAAAGTTTCTCATTCTAGATTAGTCCCTCTTCTGGGACATTGTTTAGAGAGTGAAAATGAAAAGTTTCTGGTATACAAATATATGCCAAATGGAGATCTCGCTAGTTCTTTGTTCAGAAAAAAGAATACAGATGATGATAGTTTGCAGTCACTTGATTGGATAACGAGACTGAAAATTGCTGTCGGAGCTGCTGAGGGTTTGTCTTATCTGCATCATGAATGTAATCCGCCTCTTGTGCACAGGTAATTTTAGTCTTGTTATGATGCATTACTCTTACTTATAAAGAGTTTTAGAAGATCTATTTGTTTCAAATACAATTCATGAGCCAATAACTTGTCATGGAGTTCATCGAATGATATGATGGTATCTCTAGCATGAATAGCTGCAGCAATATTTCTAAACTCAGAGCCAACATCACTAAGAACGTGAACCACAAGATCTATATCAGTAACTAGACTTCCGCACAAGGAGAGTTCCTCGGCAATTGTTGATTTGATAAGCTGAAGATATTCAGCAACTGGACATGAATCTCTCTTTGCTCTAGAGAGTTTTGTCATGCAAGGATAAAATCCGCGTAGCTGATTTGTTTGCAAATGCCATTTGTAACTTGGTCCATGCCTCCGCTGAGGTTTTGGCATCTGTGATGGTATTCATTACCGAAAAGGATATAGAAGCAATTATGGCTGCCAAAATTAACTGGTCTTGACAGTCTCAAAATTCATAATCAGGATTAGAGACCTGTTGACCATCTTTATCAATGGTGGTTGGAGGTGACTTGCTGGCACCAGTGACATAACCCATAAGATTGTGACCATGAAGTAAAAGAGTAATTTGGGCTCTCCAATTGGGGTAGTTTTGAAAATTGAGTTTCAATGGAAGTTGAGATCCATTGATGGAAATCAAGGTTTTTTCAGAAAAGTGAGCAAGATTATTTGTGCTAGAGGATGCCATGAGAAAAAAAAAATCAGCAGTTATTAAGAAGCAAGTTGGATCACTGCTCTGATACCATAAAGAGTTTAGTTTTAGAAGAGAATAATTCTGAAAATTGTATTTGCATAATTCAAATTTCACGTATTTTTAGATACAAAATAAAAGTAGTTACAAGAGATAAGAAGTCTAAATTAGATTGAGTTATCCTAGAGGTTGTTGTGATAAGGTTGAGTTATCCTTTTGATTTTGAATCTGATCGGATAGGATTATCCTTAACTACTTACACTTATCACACTTCATTTGACAGCTTTTAAACAACAGAAGACTAGTCCTATTATCTTTATTTATGTCAAACTTTCATGTTTGTATGTGCTTGTACTATGTGATGGGACACTTGAACATGAATCTTGGAATTGTAGTTGCATATTCTTATACATGTGTTTCTTTGGGTGTACACTTTTGGTGAATTAGCGTAATAAATGACATGTCTGGTTTATTAATGCGTCGTATTTCAGAAGATTAAAAACTTTTGTTATTCCTGAATGATGAAGTGTTTAAGTTACCTTCATACTAATTAGCGTCACTGAAAAAGCCTCTTCTTACTGATAAAATTTGGCCAAGTTAATGCTTGCACCATTTTGTACTTCTTGAATTCAACAGTCTATCAATGTCAATTAGGTCATACCATAAGAGCCGGTGCAAGATATAAGCTAGAACTGGATGGTTTAGCAATTAAATGTACTCTGAGATGTTCTTTTTTTTGGAGCACGGTGGCTAGGGCTTTGCAAAAACCGAACCGACCGATAAACCGAACCGATAAAAATGTTATTGGGTTATTGGTATTGGGTTATCGGGTTAACGGTTTTTTATTGGTTTTATAAAAAATTTTATTGGGTAAACGGTTCGGTGTCGGTTTTAGCTTATTGGGTTATTGGTTAAACCGATAACCCAATAAGGATACACTAAGTTATTGTTTTATCCCTATTTATGTTATATATTTAAATCTCTCTCTCTTTATCTATCTATCTCTATATATAGAGAGAGAGAGATATGTGTATGTATATAGATTATATGCACTACTAATTCATAATTCAGTGATTCACAAAGTATTAACCTATTCAGGGCAACAAAGGCACAATATAAATATTATCGTAATAAAAAGCTTGAAGCATTTATAGCTTCCAACAATTACGATTCAATTTTTTTCCCAACTAACATTCAGTTCAAGTTAAAAGATTCTTGTAAACTAAAATGCATTGCGTAGGTTTTGGCGGTAATTAAGATTTCATTTTTTTATGTTTGTTGTTACTATTTCTATTTTATAAGTATTTTCTTATTGGTTAAACCGAACCGTTAAGTACCAAAAACCGATAAACCGAAACCGATAAGAAAATATCTTATTAGTTGATTATTGGTTTTACATATTTAAAAACCGATAAACCGAACCAATAACACATAAAACTGAACCGAACAGACCGATGCACACCCCTAACGGTGGCCACAAGATACAAACTGGAGCGGGATATTTAGCTATTAAATACAACCTGAAACTGTTCTTTTCAGTGATCTAAAAGCTTGCTAGGAGTCTAGGACACATGAATTGGGCGAATCTCGTCATAAACTATTTACAGAAAATATGAAACATGCGCTAAATTGGTACTTGTAACTAAACTTTGCCTTGACATAACCCTGTTACACCTGACTAGAGTGCGGGTGAAAAGTTCAAGTCCTTCACTCTTTTGATCATTATTGTATTGCTTCACACTCTTGTGCTATTACTCCACAGGTACTAGGAGAAATCTGAGTCAAACCTACTTCAATGAATTAGGTACCTAATGGCAAAAGTCTCCTATTGGCAATGAAATCCAAATTGTGACAAACTCCTATTGCTGCTACCCGTCCTGAACAACTTGAATCAATGTCTTGTAGAGAATGATAACTCAAATGTCCATAACCTCTATATGTCTTAAAGATTCTTTGCAACATTGTGAATGTATAACATCCCCGGTTGTTTGAAATTGATCCAAAACGTAGATAAATAGCAAAATATCAGATGACAGCTGCAACGATTAGCTTCATGGAATTTTTACAAAGAAAAAAAAAAAGGAATAGACAAGACTTCGTCCTTGTGTTCTATAATGCGCCCTTTTGGAGATCCGTAATCTCCATGACATGTTGGATTTGGAGCTTCAATACTTCAACTTGAGTTTCTTCATTATATGTTCTCATGTGTTATTCACGTACAATAAATTACAAATTTTCCATTACTCTACGGTTTGTCCAATTAGGGGCCATAATTGTAAATGCTTTTTACTTTTGATGACGGCTATGGTTATATACTTACTAGCTATACTTCCAATTTAGCAAGTTCTGGTTTCTTCTAGATTCTATATCTAGTGACATGGCTTAAGGTTCATTGTTTCTAGATTTCGTACTGCCCTAGCATATTAAAATCTGTTCCTGAAACTATGGCAAATTGAGGTAGGTTTGCTAATTAACTATTTGAAAATTTTCTAACATCAAGGTCTTCTTGTAAATGAGTGCCACTTTGATACCGAGCTTTTATGAGATAGTTAAACTTGTTGTTTAGTTGAGTACTTACTAGCTTGTAAATATGTTAGGTAGGTCATTTTGAAATCTCATAATGCAGAAGTGACCTGTTATTTTTTTTTTTCATCCAAGGATTTCTAACAGAATAGCATTTTGACTGATTTTTATCTTTATAAACCATCAGCATCTAAGTTGCTCGGACTCGGGTGCGGGTGCGGGTGTCCGATACGGGTACGGATCTAGAGGTCAGATCCTTCACGGTCTCAATTTAAAGATTCGGGGATATGTATCTAGAGATGGATACGGATGCGGGGATTCGTCTTAAAATAATTTAAATATCTAAAGATAGAGTTATAAAACATAAATTATGTGATATTATGAGGATAACTTAAAGAGAAAATATTGTTCAAGAAGAAAATCCTGAAAGGAGGTAAAAGGAAAAGCAATAACATAGAAATTTCTATATATAAGGTATTCCATTTTCTTCAATTTTACCTTAGCTTTTGTTTTGATTACAGAATTTCTCAATTCTATCCGGACTTTCTTAGTAGATTTTGGTCAAATACCCAAAATCGGTTGACCATATCCCACACCCACACCCACACCCATGTCATGTCGACACGGGTGCGGTACCAAAACTGAAGAGTCCGAGCAACTTAGATCAGCATAGCTCCTTGACACACTCGTGATAAACTATGTATAGATTGATTGAGCTGGTAAAACAGTGACTGACAAATCTATTTCATGGATTTCCTTTGTACTTTAATAGACCCATCGAGCTCTTTCTGAAGTTCGTTTGAATATTTACTGTACTTACAAAACAGGTTTAGATATTCACCATGATTTTTGTCCATTTCGTCCCTTCGCCTTCCTTCCAATTCTTATCATGAATGTATTGTATTTCACTATAGGTTACTCCTTCACTTTCCACAAGCTGTTCACCTACATTTTCAGTTAAGTAGTATTTGTTTCATGTGGCATCTAGAATTACTTAAGCCAACATGCTTAAATAATTATGTACTTATCTTCTTACTATTTCTGTTCCACCATATCACGTGGTAGACGAAAGATGGGCAAAGCTGGAAATTTCCAAACACATGCACAAGAACCATGCTTTTTAGGTAATGCGTGAAAAGGAGAAACCAATTGCACAAGTTCCTGCATTGACTGCATTTTCCCTGAGCTATATCAGTGAATTGTAAATAGACGGGTTTGCTACTATTCTTAATGGTTACATTGTCTTTCTGCTTATTGCTGATGAAAATTATCATATTTCCATCATATATATGCCTTGGGGTACTGTGGTGAAACACCTTTTTTGAACCTTGTCTTGCTATATTACAGAGATGTCCAAGCAAGCAGCATACTTCTTGATGATAAATTTGAAGTACGGTTTGGGAGTTTGAATGAGGTCTGTGCACAAGAAGGAGATACTCATCAAAACAGGATTTCCAGGCTGCTGCGGCTGCCACAGTGAGTAGTTGTTGCTTTTCTTTTTATTTTATTTTCTATAACAATATTTATATTGGGATTGAGGCACAGTAAGTGGCTCGTTTCGCCAATCTTCTTTCTTCACTACCAAGTTTTATTTAGAATCTACATTCTCCCCACAGGAAACATTTTTCTCTCTCTGCAGAAATACTAAAATGTTTACATTTTTTCGATTCTTGTATGTATTTTAGATTTTATGAGTGGTTGTGATTGTCTTTTTCCAGCACGATATCTAGCTCATTTAATAATAACAAGTAATTATGTTATTACTTCTCAACTGGAACTACTGATATAGTCTTTTCTTCCTCTATGCAGAACATCGGAACAAGGCGCATCAGGTACTTGCCACTTGTTTAATTCAATTATGATGAATAAAGTTTGCTCAATACTTCAAAAATATATCAAGTCCTGCTATTCCGTAATAGCACTGTTTAAAACGATGAAATTTGACTTTCTAAACTTTTTTTCTGATGTACAGGTATGCCTAGTGCCACTTGTGCATACGATGTTTATTGTTTTGGAAAGGTTTTGCTTGAGCTAGTAACTGGCAAGTTGGGTACCAGTGCATCTAGTGATGCTACCATGAAGGAGTGGTTGGACAAAACATTGCCTTGCATTAGTATATATGATAAGGAACTTGTGACAAACATTATAGATCCTTCCCTAATCATAGATGACGATTTCTTAGATGAAGTATGGGCCATGTCTGTTGTTGCCAGATCTTGTCTCAATCCCAAGCCTTCGAGGAGGCCATTAATGAGATATATCCTTAAAGCTTTGGAAAACCCATTGAAGATAGTTAGGGAAGAACATACTAGCTCCGAAGGACTTAGAGCAACTTCACCAAGAAGGTCATGGAATGCTACTCTAATTGAGAGCTGGCGCCACAGCTTCTCGGATGTAGTAACTCTACCAGCTATAGCACCAGCTAATAAGGTTGAAGGTGCAACCAGTTTTAAGAAGTTAGCAACTACGGGGTCTCAGGGAAGTGGTCAAATTGCAGAAGGAGCTCATTCTTTCTCAACTAGATGACACTCAGTGGAGATAGTTCCTGAACCATTGGACGTTCAAGATGCTGAGAGAATGCATGATGAATAGTTAGGTTATAACGCAGCTAGCAATTTATTTGGGTGCCTAGCCTGTTGGTACCCTGTACATTCTCCCCTTTCTGGATTCTTGGATGGTAATTACCATGCTCTATTCAAAGACAGGTTAATGAAGACAATATCAATTGTTTATGGTTTTGGCTGTGAAGGTTTTTCCAGTGCAGTTTGATACATCAGGATTTTGAGCAAATTCCCTGAATACTACCCATGTTTGGGAAATTACCTAGAAATATCACACTTGTTTCTTTTAGGACCACAATATCACCCAACTATTTCTAATTTCCTTCAAATATACTTGACACAATACAAACATCATTCTCTCTCCTAATAGGATGTCATGTCACATTATTCCTTTTTGTTTTTTAACAATACAATGGAAGCTTGTTTATGTCTCTATAAGCAGTAACTTCTTCTACGTATTCAAAGGTGAATGAGTTTGCATGTTGTTGTTATACTTTCACTAATCCGATACATTCATTTTCTGTACGAGAATTTAGGTACTTTTTATAGCGAAATTTTTTATTCTAGGTTCCATTTACGAGTATTTGCTTGTACGTCAACTTCTCTCCATTCAAAAATTAGTCTTGCTCTTATCGAGAAAAAATTAAACTAGTTCCTTGAAGCTGATCAAGAAAAAACATAAAAACAGATTTTTATCACTACCTTACCCAAATATATGCAAAAACAAATTTGATCTTCAAAATAATAAATTTTAGCATTAATACTTCGAAGAAGTGTCATTAACTTGCTATAGTTTACAACTAAATAATGTTTTATAGGCAAATGTGTTGAAACGTGGGGGTGCACCAACCAACAAGGGACCAGGTCCTTCAGACTAAGAAATAAACAATAAAACAGTCATCAACCAGAATGTGTAGAAAATAAATGAACACAGTGATTTACATGGAAATCTCCTGCTCAAGGGAGGAAAAACCAAGACTTACCCTCACAAGCACTTCAATCTTCACTATAATCAAAACTCATTGATTACAGACTCCAAGAACTTAACTTTAAGTTCCACTAGTTGTAATAGTTCTACTACAACCACCTCTACACACCTCAAGCACTTCATAATCGATTAACTCTAATCGATGGACCTTAGGTAACTCTACCTAAGAACTCTACTGCCAAAGGAAAGACATTACTCTTATAAGATGAGTAATACGATTACAAAACAAGACTTGACTCAAGAACGCCTAAACCTTAAGCACACAAAGATTTGGAACTTGAGCAATAGAGAGTTTTCGTCATTTCCAGTGATTCACCAAATTTGTAAAAACTATTGAATGAGAAGCATCATTGTCAATTTATAGAGGTGTATAAATCAAGGTTGAATTTTGATTGAACTAGGTGTCTAATCGAGTACGTTGCACACCTGCATAGTTAGTTACATTAGCGGACAAAACTGTGCAGAGATGTGACAGTTGTACCACTTCATGATGAGCTAGGGACCTGGTCCTTTAATGTCAACTGATCATCATCAAGACATGAGACATCAATTTTCCCCCTTTTTGATGATGACAAACCATAACTTCAGAGCATCAAAATTCATTCAACATCAGAGCACCCACTACTTGTAATTTGTGCTCCCCCTATCGACCTGCTTTCTCCTGGTGTTCCCCTTATCAATATTCCCCCTATTTCAAACAGCACCAGGTCCCCCACTATAGTGACTCAATATTCCCCCTTTTGTCATCATAGAAAAGTAACAACAGTAAACCAAGAATGTAATAAGCACACGTCAGTTAACTCATGGCCAATGGGGCAACACTAACATGAATGAACTACTTTAAATAAAAGAAATATATGATAGACACAAATAAGGATTCATTCATATAATAAAGATGGGTACCATTGCAGCATACCAAAAGAAAACATAAAACATCAAAATCTTCAAAAGCCACATAGGGATCAAAGACAGGAAACTGACACAGGGAGAGACTAAAAATAGGAGGGACAGGGCTTGGGTAGATGGAGGTTTTAGGGAAAGGGTCTTTAGAAGAATTTCCATTCTAGCACTGGCAGCAACATGAGAATCCAATAGCTTCTTTGTTAGGTTCTTCACTTTAGCATTCAGATTCTGAACCTCATCAGTGAGTGTTGAAACCTTTTTTTTCAGATCTACATTCTCTGCCCTAAGTGCTTCAATGGAACCTGGTCCATCAGATGAAAGATATTGATTCTTCAACTTCAATGTAAGGATTTTTTCATCCTTAGCAGCTATAGAAACTCTCATTTCCTCCAACTCCTTACTCAAACTCTCTTGAACTGCCAACAGTTCTGATACCTGGACATGGTCCCTACTTTCTCTTCGACACACTCATTTTCAACCAATATAGTTAGAGTAAACATCTGCTTCATAGTTCCAGGAGTTCCTTTTTTGCACACTATTTTATCTAATAGTCAAATACCTTGTTCAACAAATATCCATAAGGCATACCATGTCTTCCTTCTTTCTCATGTATGACCTTGTAGATATGTTGAATCATCAATACAGGTAGACTAATCAACTCAAACTTGCTGAGACACTCCATCGCATAGAGATCCTCACCAGAAGCAATAGCTCTCTTTTAAGACCTTGGAAACACTACTTTGTTAACAAACTCAAACACAAATTGAAACTCTCCCTTGAGAAACTTCTTTCTTACACCAGCCACATATGTTCCTCCTACATTAGAAACATCAACCATAAACTCAGTTGAGAGTTGTTGTTTTAAGACAGTCCTCACATCCACAATGGGAATATCCAGAATTTTCCCAAGTATTTTTTCATCCAACTTTATCTTCTTCTTTTGGACTAGTGTAGTCAAGCTCTCCTCGCCTTCAGAGCATTTCCCAGTGTAAAAAAATTATCTTACTTTGCCTTCATAGAAAGCGGGTACTGGTTTTTCTAAGATATGTAACCATCCTTTGTGACTAAAATACTCTACCAGTTCCACCATTCTAATTTTTTCAAAGATCTTGGAATCAAAGACCCTTCCAGTCAGTACCTTTTGATTTTTGAGAACTTTATTTCTCTTCTCTCTAGACACAAATTTCTCTTCCTCATCTTTCCTTATTTTAGAACCACTGGTTGGTTCTTCTTCTATAGATTTTCTCTTCTTGCGACCAGGTCTCTCAGAGACTTTTTTTTTCTTTACTGCAATATGTTTTTGTTTCATTCCAACGAGGATTCTAGACTTTGAAGCGGAGGACCTGGTTCTTCCTTCATCATGAATTTCTTTTCTCCTCCTTTCAATTGCAGTAATAACATCAGAATCGATATTTTCCCCCTCTCCAACATCTACTATTTCCACATTCTCATCCTCCATCACACTGGCTTTCTTCAGTCTCCTTCTCTTAACAGTAGTTGACTTGTTCGCTTTCATAGCATCCCCTTGAAACTTATTCTCAGAACCCATAGTTGAGTAAGTTCTAATAACCTTCCTACCAGTGTCTACCACCTTTTCTTTTTCTTTACTTCCTATGTGTTTATGTACTGACCACCTTAATGGCAGTTCATCGGCATCAACCTCATCCTCATCATTTAGAGGTTGCACAAACTCCCCAACTTTAGTATCATCCTTTTTAGGAGATGAGTCTCCTACTTTTTCACCCATTACTTTCTCCTCTAAACTAAAGAAACTCTCTCTAGGATCATTAGTGAGAAGATCAAGTTCTCAACCACCAAGTCCTCACTGCTAGAGGGGATTAGAACTTTTCACTGGAATTTCTTCATCAAAAAATTAAGCAAAGATAGGATTTGATTCTGAAGGAGTAGAAGAACCATGTTTGTTTAGGGTTTTGGGGGGATCAGTTCTTCCTGGTTCTTCTAAAGAAAGGGAAATTTAAGAAACTTTAGATTCAATAGGTGAACCAAAGGCTTGATTTTGGTCCACCACCATGGCTAAATCAACAGATGTTTCCATGATTTTTGAAGTTTCTTCAGGAATAGGTTCATTTAAAGGATCAAGAATTTCAAGGAAAGATATAAAGGGTAGAATGGATTCGGATTCTTGAGGAGGGTTATAGAGGGATCTTCTGCAGTTTTGGACATTGATAGAGAAGGATTTTCTGTAGTGGGGTTTTCTGACTGGAGTAACTGGGGTTGGACATTTTCAGAGTCCTTTGTGGGGCTTAAGGAAGTGGGAATCTCAACTATTTTGACACTTGTGAGAGCGAATGAACAGGAGCAAAAGATCAATTCTAGAGAGGACAAGCTTTGAAATGGACGATTTTAGAACAAATTTGAAAAGAATAGGAGAGAAAAAAGTTTAATTTTGTATTTAAGGGAACTAACCATTGTTATTTTGGGACCTTTTAGAGAAAATGATGTGTTTGGTCCTAATAGGTGCAACTCTTCACCTTTTGAGGGATTTGACAGCTTTTACCCAGAGAAAGAAAAGGACGTGGCTTTTTCAGACAGACTTTTATGATTTTTTTAAAGTACACAGGTTCGGTACTAACCTGAGAGATGGGACCAGGTCCCTCTCTTACTTGACTGAACCTTAATATAGTGTTTGTCTCAACTATTCTCCTTCAAGAAGTTCACCATGTGTGTATACCTACAAAGGTATGGTACTGAGTTAGAACAATAAGCACATATTTTATCAAGGATACCTGTCTTTTGATCATAGCTAATTTATAGAGGAAAATTAAACCATTGAGTAGGTCAGTTCATTTTGATCAATCCCAGCTTCAATTTGTTCTTCACAAATTGCTTCTTGTGAAGAGGCTTTGTAAAGATATCCGCTACCTGATCTTCAGTCTTACAAAACTTCATGCAAATGGCCCCTTTTTCAACATTATCTCTCAAAAAAAGATGCCTCGTATCAATATGCTTTGTCTTCTTGTGTTGCACTAGATTTTTTTC
Source organism: Capsicum pubescens (assembly GCA_030864215.1). Classification (NCBI taxonomy): domain Eukaryota; kingdom Viridiplantae; phylum Streptophyta; class Magnoliopsida; order Solanales; family Solanaceae; genus Capsicum; species Capsicum pubescens. The sequence goes on along the minus strand of CM061547.1, from coordinate 139,977,577 downwards.
CATGTTTAGATCACTAGTATTGTCACACATCATAGGGATAGTGTCTGATACAATGCCGAAGTCCTTTAGTTGTTTTTTGATCCATAACAATTGAGCACAAGAAGAAGTTACAACTACATATTAAGCTTCAACAGTAGATAATGTAATTGAGTTCTATTTTTTAGAACCCTAGAAAATTAAAGAAGAACCAAGAAAATGAGCTATTCCTAAGGCATTTTTTTTGTCCACCAAGTATCCAGCATAATCAACATCTACATACCCTATTAAGTCAAAACGATCTCCAGATGGATAGAACAGGACCAGATCCCTGTACCTTTTAGATACCTAAGAATTCTCTTTGTTGCTTTCAAATGATACTCTTTGGGATAAGCCTGAAATCTGGCTCACATTCCTGCACTAAATATAATAGTTGGCCTGCTTGCAGTAAGATGCAGTAGGGATCCAATAATCCCTCTATACATGGTTTTATTTACTGAGGAACCAGGTTCATCATTATCCATATTTGAAATGGTTCCAATTGGAGTATCAATTAGCTTGGCATCTCCCATATTATATTTCTTCAGCAACTCCTTGATGTATTTTTCTTGACAAATCATAGTCCTTTGAGAAATTTGTTTAATCTGAAAGCCTAGGAAGAAGCTCAATTCACCCATCATGCTTATTTTAAATTCACTCCCCATTAACTTTGCAGACTCTTCACAAAAATATATATAAGTAGCTCCAAAGATAATGTCATCAACATAGATCTGGACAATCTGCAAGTTGCTACCTCTGGACTTCAGAAAGAGAGTATTGTTAATTTTCCCCTTCTTAAAGCCATTCTCCAGAAAAAAATTTGAAAGTCTTTCATAGCAAGCTCTAGGTTCTTGCTTCAATCCATAGAGATTCTTATCTAGTTTGAGTACATGATGAGGAAAATTTGTTTCCTCAAAACCTGAAAGTTGTTTAACAAAGGCTTCTTCCTTCAGATTCCCATTCAAAAAGGCACCTTTGACATCTTTTTGGAAGATTTTGAACCCCACATAGTTGGAAAATGCAATAAGAATCTTGATAGCTTCTATCCTTGCAACAGGATCAAATGTCTCATCATAGTCAATTCTTTCCTCCTTGTTATAGTCTTGAACAACAAACTTGCTTTATTTCTGTTGATAGTTTCATGATCATCTTTTTAATTTCTGTACATCCATTTAGTACTAATAATTACTATGTCAATAGGTTTGGGGACCAGGTGCCAGACTTTGCTTCTTTTAAATTGTTGAAGCTCCTCCTGCATTGCATTGATCCAGTTAGCATCTTTAAGAGCTTCTTTCACAATTTTGGGCTCAATTTGTGACAAAAAAACTGAGAAAGACATGAAATTTCGGGCTTGAGCTCTTGTTTGAATTTCAGATTTCAAGGGGGATGTCAGATTTTCAAGGGGGTGAGAGGATTTATGCTTCCAATTTGACATTCTAAGTTGAGTTCCGCTGGGACCAGGTCTTTGGAGATTTTGACTAGTGCCTTATTAATGTTCTTCTATTATAGTTGGAGTCTGTAACTAAGATCCTAACTCACCTTCATCATTCTCAACAGTATCAGCTTATCCTTGCCCATCATTTTTGGCTATATCATCCCTTTGGATAGGAATGAGTTCTTCTATGTTAGAATCTCCATCTCTATCGGAATTCTTGGCTTTCCTGACTTATCAAAGACTACATGTGCACTTCTTCCACACATTAAATCCTTTTGTTGAAGACCCAGTATGCTTTACTTGTTGAGGAGTAGCCCACAAAAGTTGTTTCGTCTCATTAGATTCAAATTTCCAAGGTCATTTTTTTCCATTGTTAAGAACAAAATATTTGCAGCCAAAGGGTCTGAAATAGTCAAGCTTGGGCTTTTTGCTGAACACGAGTTCATAAGGAGGTTTGTTCAAGAGTGATCTAATTAAACATTTGTTAGTCACATAACAGGCAGTGTTGACAGCCTCAGCCCAGAAGCCTTTTTGAAGACCACTATCAATCATCAAGTCCTGGCAATTTCTATGAGAGTCATATTCTTTCTTTCAACTACTTCATTTTGCTAAGGAGTCCTACGAGCAGAAAAATATGACTAATTCCATTTTTACCACAAATTCTGCAACTTGGGAGTTTTCAAACTTAGTTCCATGATTAGATCTGAATCCAGCAATTTTGCAGTTTAACTTCATCTGAATTTTCTTGGCAAAAACCACAAGAACATTATAGGTTTCATCTTTAGTTCTCAAGAACATTATCTAGGTGAACCTAGAATAGTCATCCACAATGAAAAACACATACCTCTTTCCACCTCTACTTTGGACTTTAACAGGTCCACACAAATCCATATGCAGTAACTCAAAGGGTCTAGAGGTTCTAACCTGCTTTTTCTGCTTGAAAGAAGATGTGGTTTGTTTTTATTTGACACAAGCATCACAAACTTTGTTATCTAAAAACTGCAACTTTGGAACACCACGGACCAGGTCCTTTGAGATCAGTTTAGTCAATAAGGAGGAACTCATATGTCCCAATCTTCTGTTCCATAGATCAATATTTTCACCTTGAACATTTAAGAAGGTTAATTCACAATTAGATACAGAGTCCAGATCAGCCACATACATATTTTTGCACCTTTTAGCTCCGAGAATGACTTTTCCAGACTTTAATCTTGACACGGTACATCCATCAGATAAGAACTTCACCGTATTACCTTTGTCAAAGATTTGAGATACACTCAGAAGACTGTACTTGATACCATTTACATACTACACATCCTCTATTGCATGATTAAGAGACTTTCCAATTTTCCCAACACTATGAATATAACCTTTTTTACCATTTCCAAATGAGACACCTCCATCTTAAAGTGTCTTGTGTGAGAGAAAATAGTCAGTCCTCCTAGTCATATGCTTTGAGCATCCACTGTCCATGCACCAGTTTTGACTGCTTTTCCTTACTCCTACCTGCAATCAGAGTCATTTTTTAGATTTGGGAACCCACCTAAGTTTTAGTTCCCAAAAAAAAGACAAAGGAGTGATAAAATCTTCTTTGGTCCAACTGGGCAGTTTGTTCTTCTTCAAAATTCTCAAGGTTTTGGATCCCTTGGGATAAGACTTCTCGTGCTGAATTTTTCTAGCACTGTTCATTCGACTCCTAATCCAACTTTGACAATTCTCTTTCAAGTGACCATCCCTTCTATAGTGTGTACACAGAGAACTATACCCCTTATTTTTAGCAATAGAAACATACTTTCCTTGTGAACCAAAAGCATAGGTTCTATTCTAATATCCAAGGCCTCTACCATTATTGATTCCATGACTAGTTAGATTAGAAATGATTTTTGAAGATGTGGTCCATTTTAGAGATTTGTTAAGATCTTCTCTTATGCGGACCAGGTCCCTTTCTAGTTCCCCATTCTTATAAAGAGCATTTATGAAATTATTTTGAGAATCCTTCAACTTTTCTTCAAGCTCAATTTGAAGCCCTGAGGCTTCCTTTTTCCCTTTACCATCAGACTCATCTATCTTCTTCAGTTGATTTATTAGATTTAGATTTTCAGATTTCAATTTTGAGGACTATTCCTCTATTTCAGACAACTGGAGAGTAAAAGCAATTAATTCAAGCTCTAGATTTTCTACTTTTTATTTTAAAGCATTTTTCTAAACAGTCTGTTCATATACAAAACCAACCAATACATTTGTAAGCTTCTTTATCTTCTTAGCAAAATAATTATCTAAATTTTCCTAACTATCATAGAGAGAGTTACATTATTTTCTTCTTTATCTTTTGATTTTGCCATGAGACAAGATAAGGAATCATAGGTGATTTCACTGTCTTCCACTTCTAACATGGAGACATCTTTAGATTTTTCAACTTCATCCAATTCATTGAAAGCATCTCCCCAAACTGTTAAAGCTTGTTTCACTGCATAATCAACAATAGTCTTTCTTCTTGGCTTTTTAGAAACCTGGTCCTTCTTCTTTACTTTTTCACCTCCTAACTTTAGATATTCCTGATAGTCCATTTTATGAAGTGGGCAATCTTTGATGAAATGCCCAGGTTTCCCACATTTGCGGTAAACTTCAACAGTACCACTATTTTTGTTGTTGCTTTCTTTCTTTCGAAACTGGCCACTTTTCTTCATTGCTCTCACTATCCTTTAGGCCAAATAAGCAACATTAATTTTCTCCTCACTTGAGTCAGACTTTGAGGCCTATAAGGCTAGAGAACTTTTTTTTTTAGCTTTCTTCGCTCCTTAGCCTTGTTGTTTCTTGAGTTCATGAGTCTCTAGATTTCCATCAGTTCATCCATAGTGAAAGTCTTCAAGTTTCTTGCCTCAATTATAGCATTAACTTTGCTTTCCCAGGATTTTGGAAGAACTCTTAGGATTTTCCTTACCTTCTTATGCAGGGGAATAACTTCACCCAAACAGTGCAACTTATTTGTGATAGAGGTAAATTGTGTATGCATTTCTTGAATGGTTTCTCTTTCTTTCATAGAGAAAGCTTCATATTGAGTGGTCAACATAGCTACTTTAGACTCCTTCACATCTGTAGTACCCTCATGGCTGCTCTCAAACATTCCTAGATCTCTTTAGCATTTACACAAGCAGATTCGATTATACTCGCCAGGTCCAATTCCACACATAAGTAATTTTTTTACTAGAAATTCTTCTCAATTTTCATATAATTTTCATTATTATATTCTCTCCTGGTTTTGACAACCATTTTTGTTATGTATCCTTCTTTGACCTCCTGACCATCAAGGATTACATCCATCAGCTCACTGTCTCAACCATAATAAAGTCATACATCCTGGTTTTCCACTATCCATAATATTGCCCATTAAGCGGGGTGGTCTAACAGTAGATTGTCCTTCTTCCAGATTAGGTGGAGCAGCCATGATCAAGAAATCACTCTGGCTATTAACCTTTTAGAGTGCCCTTACTCTAATACCAATTGTTGAAATGTGGGGGTGCACCAACCAACAAGGGACCAGCTCCCTGAGACTAAGAGAAATAAATAATAAAACGGTAATCAACCAGAACGTGCAGAAAATAAATAAACATAGTGATTTACGTGGAAACCTTCTTGCTCAAGAGAGGAAAAACCACGGCTTGCCCTCACAAGTACTTCAATCTCCACTATAATCAAAACTCATTGATTATAGAATCTAAGAAATTAACTCTAAGTTCCACTAGTTGTAATAGCTCTACTACAACCACCTCTACACACCTCAAGCACTTCGCAATCGGTTAACTCTAATGGATGGACCTTAGGTAACTCTACCTAAGAAATCTACTGCCAAAGGAAAGACATTACTCTTATAAAATAAGTAATACGATTACAAAACAAGACTTGACTCAATAACAACTAAACCTTAAGAACACAAAGATTTGTAACTTGAGCAATAAAGAGTTTTCCCTGTTTCCAGTAATTTACCAAATTTGCAAAAACTATTGAATGAGAAACATCATTTTCTATTTATAGGGGTGTATAAATCAGGATTGAATTTTGATCGGACCAGGTGTCTAATTGGGCACGCTGCACACTTGCACAGTTAGTTACACTAGAGGACAAAACTCTGTAGAGATGTGACAGTTATACCACTTCATGATGAGCCAAGGACCTGGTCCTTTAATGTCAACTGATCATCATCAAAATATGAGACTTCAAAGTGGCAACATCACATTGTACCAGACCATAATATGACTAAGTTCTTCACATAACTAACAAAAGACACTAATATATAATCACTATACTTTACTAGAGTTTCTCTTCTTCTTCTACAAAACTACATCATCTTTTATTACTTTTATTTCCAAATGGCTTCCTCTCTTTATTACATATGTATAACATAACTTAAGTGTTTAGCGAAAGAAAATAAGTCCTTAACTGCTCCAATTAAGCCATACACATAATTATTTAAAACAGTCAAATAGTTGAAAATGTCAAAGTAGATTAGATAAAAATATCAACTGTTGATTAGATAAAAATATCAACTGTAAATAATGTGACTAATGTTGGGTGTATTTATGCATTCTAGTATTTCTATTCTAGTTTATTTAGCCCTGTTTTGAGGATGATTCATGTGCTATATGTGTTGATAATGATATAAATAAGCATCTAAGTGTCCAAGTATGTGTTTTACAATGTGTAATGGTGTTTTCACATGAGTTTTGATTCAAATTGTTCATTTAGAGTTCAACCGAAAAAACTAGTGTGACTAGCTTGAGCTAGGTGTTTGTCTAGTCTATTGTGTTGGGTTATAATGTATTTAATGAGTTAAGAAGGTTGTTATTGTGTATTTATATGTTAAAAAACTTGTTTATAATGTTCAAGGGTCAATTGTATCAAGACAAGAGTCAAAACAATAAGCTTAAGCTCAGTGTGAATTTAGCCTATGCTTAGCTCGTATTTCTAGTTCACCATCTTGAATGTTGTGTTGTTTTGAGCTCTAAATTGTTGTTTTTAATGCTATAGGATGCTTGTTGAATAGATTATGATGATATATGAAGGACATACAAGCTTCAAATTAAGTGGAAACAACTCAAAAAGGCTCGGAATGGCTTACCAAAAGCACAATACACAACTTGGACTCAATTTGGACACCTGGAATGTCCAGGGCGAGTGTGGGCACGTGGAAGCTCTCTGGGCGCATGCTACATATCAAAATACTCATAATTCACCCAAAATAGTGTACCCTCGTGATTATGCCACGTCACGACCCCTACTTAAGTCAAATGACCCTCGCAACGCGACTCTATTTCAAATAAGGGAAAAAGTGCAGATTTGAATCCTACGCGGCTTGGGACTTGTTATTTACTATAAATACATCTTTGTACTTATTATTATTGACTTTTGGACGTCTTGGAGGATTAATGAGGCTACCACAATTTCTTTTTAGGGTTTATATCTCTTAAATTTTAGTTTCTTTCATGGATGATGAATATTTCCATTAAAGGCTAAAACTCCCTTTTCTGGGGTTAAGGCCAAGATCATGAATACTTTCATTTTGAGTTAAGTTTGTTTGAGTTTCTTATCATTATGGTTGCTTGTTTATCCTTGTTTTAACTATTTTAAGGAGTAGCTACTCTTAGAATATATTCATTGTCAACCTTGTGATCTCGGGAGACGGAATAGGAAGATAGAACATGGGGATAAGCAGAGTATGGTTTGTATTCTTTTATAAAATAAGGAATCCAAATTAGCATCTAGGACAGAGATGTACTTAGAAACCGTACTTGATTCACACGTATGATGATAGCTTTAAAGCACTTACTAGGATTATTACATCCCCGTTCGATGATGTAGTTGTAATGTCCGTATTAGGTAAACGGTTAGAGGTCGGGAGACCATGATCATGCGATTAAACCTATGAATCAACAACCACAATAATCAATCTAATGAATGAAGTTCAATGGCGTAGTACGATTGTTCGTAAGCCTTAACCCTAGGTATTTATTCTTTGATTGTCCAAAGTCATTTAATTTTCTGCATTAGTTTAGTTTATTTTTAGTTTACAATTCTAAAACTCTTTTGTTTACTTTTTCTCAATCGTTAAACTAGAATTAGATAGTTGGCGAAACCAAGTCCCTGTGGGATCTATATTCGGCTTTCTTGAAGGCCACTACTTGCGTGTGTGCTTGGGCACTGTTAATTTTTTGGCGCTGCTGTCAGGGACTTGTAAATTGGCAACTATATTATTTTTAGTTTTGCTATATCGAGTTGTAAATAGTTTTGTTTTTTTATTTTTCTTTATTTCTATTTTTCTCACACTCTTCTTGAGATGTCATTCTTGGATAGATGGTTTTCGAGGGATGATTATTCTTGTCATTATTATAGAGGACCTACCATGAGGCTTATTGTTCAAATTTTGATCCAAGTGTTTAAAGGGGACCTGCTTGTTTCCAACCTGTGGACCAACCCACTAGTTGCTGTGTAGTTTGTTACAGTATGTATCACTCAGCAGATATGTGTGTTTTTAATCCTAATTCAGTCATATTTATGGGAAATGCTCAACAGACACCTAAGGAGGTAGATGCAGAGTTGACTTCCTAAGCGGTTGCAGACAAAGTTGTTGATAATTCGAGGAAGTCTGAGTACTAGAAAACTGAAATTGTTGAACATGTTAAGGAGATACTACCATTACCACAAGAATCATAGCCACTCAATTGTCATTTTTCTTTTGAGACTGAAATTGAGAAGTTGAATGAGAGTGAGTGTGTTATTGATAGTGTAAATTTAGAAGTGGGATTGGTTGGGCCTCACTCGAAGAACTTTTTTACATTATGTTTAGATGATGTCTTGTCTGTGGAATCATCTAAAGTAGTGGAAGAGTGTGAAAATGAGGAACAAGAATCCTATATTCTTAATTTTACACTGGAGAAGCAACATAAAAACACACCTCACTTCAAGGCCGAGTGGTTTACCATGTATCATCCATTACTAGGTTCTTTAATATTTGTACCACCACCCTATGAGCGAGGAAAAAAGATGGATGCTAAGTTGGGGGTGAAATTCATATCCTCAGGGTGGAGGAAAAAATATGATTGGGTCATGCCGCGACACTAAATTAGGTGCTTCTTAGGAGGCAACCCAAGCTAAGGTATGCTTTTTTTAGTTTTAGTTTTTTATTTTATTTTCACGCAGTTATTTTTTGTTTTTGATTGAGTCGCAGGTTATGGGAAGTTTGAGTACCAGAAATCTGAGCTAAGGAGCATGGCAAAGACTGAGTGTGGGGTCCCATGGATCCTTTTGATGTAAGAAAAATGCTACTAGCTAGTCCTAGAGGCCTCAGGGAGTATTTCTATCTCTTACTCTTAAATTCACTTTGGGGATAAAGTAGATTTTTACGTGTGGGGTGGGGAAATTCCCAATTTTTGGCTCAATTTTAAAAAATTTAGGTTAGGAATAAGTGAGATATTCTTGTTGGTGCTATTTTTGATTGCATAGTGCAAGTGTTTTGTTTGGTAAAAGTATGTTGAATGAGTGAATTGCTACTTTTGAGACTCCTCGGCTCATGTTTGTCTCTTGTACTTGGTGGCTTAAATTTGAATTCATGCTATTATTTGGTTGGGAGTCTATGATGATCCTATGTGAGCTGAGCATGTTCCATGTATGATGTGAGTTTATTGTATATTTCTTGTTGCATATGATGTCTAGAACTTTCCCCGTGTGTGTATAAAGCGAAATAAAGAGTGTGTGTTTAGGAGATAATATAGGCATTTCTTTGATAGCCTTGTTTCTACCTTCTATTTGACCTACCCTTTATGCATAATCATAGTAATCCCCATTGAGCCTTTGGATTTTTCTTTGGAAGCCTCATATGTAGCCTAATGCCTTTTTTGATAGACCATAATTTGATCCAAAAAGATCCTAAGTACTTTAATGAAAAATTGATTTAGTAAGGAGTTTGAGAAATTGAAGACGAAAAAGGTGAAATTGATGCCTTAAGTTAATAGTTATTGGTGTTTATATTTGATGTGTGATCTATTGGTGTGATATAATTTATGCTAGAAATATTTCCATGGTTGTGAAAAAGGAGAAAAATTGATTTATGTGGTAGTAAACTATACGTCCACCAAGTGTTTGTGAAAATGCTTAAAAGAGATGGGGCAAAACAAAAGATATGGGTGGATGAAAAAGTATAATTTAGTTGTTGGAGATTGGTTTTAAATGTATGATGTAGTGTATTAAAGCGCTTAGAGAGGTTAGTCACTATTCTTGGCCAAAATAGTTCCTACCCATCCCTTACCCTACATTACAATCCGAAAAAGACCTATTTGATCCTAAATTTTACATTCTAATATTAGTGGAGTATGACACTATGGTAAAGCCTATGGTTCATTATGTGTAACTTGTGAATTCTTTGTGAGAGTGAGCGTAATTTGATTTATATACGCGTAATTGATTTATATACCCATTATTATAAATTGCATTATTGTGAGTGATTATGGATAACTCTCTTGTTGTGAGGGAACATGTTTGATGAATGTGGGTGATTTTTATGATATCCTTGATTGAAAAATAAGCATGAGTTTTCCAACTAGGTGAGTCAATTCTTGAGGCTAGGTTGTTTTGGAGTAGTGTTCTTGAGCTTTCAATTGTGTTGTAACATGCTTAGTGTAGTAACTTGCATTTTGTGTAGTCATTGAAGTACTAGCCTGAGTGTCTTTCATGTAGTAGAGGTGTGGAGTCTCCTCAGCACATGATTCTTAGAGTTAAGAGTTGTTCGAGGACAAACAAGGTTTTAAGTATAGGGTGGTGATGTTGGGTGTATTTATATATTCTAGTATTCCTATTCTAGCTTATTTAGCCTTGTTTTGAGGATGATTCATGTGTTTTATGTGTTTATAATGATATAAATAAGTATATAAGTGTCCAAGTATGTGTTTACAATGTTTAATGGTGTTTTCACATAAGTTTTGATTCAAATTGTTCATTTAGAGTTCAACCGAGAAAACTAGTGTGACTAGCTTGAGTTAGGTATTTGTCTAGTCTATTGTGTCGGGTTATAATGTGTCTAATGAGTTCCTAAGGTTGTTATTATGTATTTATATGTGAAAAAACTTGGTTATGTTGTTCAAGGGTCAATTGGATCAAGACAAGAGTCAAAATAATAAGCTTAATCTCAGTGTGAATTTAGCCTATGCTTAGCTCGTATTTCTAGTTCACCATCTTGAATGTTGTATTGTTTTGAGCTCTAAATTGTTGTGTTTAATTCTATAGGATGCTTGGTGAATGGATTATGATGATATATGAAGGATATACAAGCTTCAAATCAAGTGTAAACAACTCAAAAAGGCTCGGAATGGCTTAACAAAAGCACAATACACAACTTGGATTCAATTTGGACACTTGGAATGTCCAGGGCGAGTGTGGGCATGTGTAAGGTCTCTGGGCATGTCTACATATCAAAATACTCAGAAGGAACCCAAAACAGTGTACCCTTGTGATGAGGCCACGTCGCAAGCCCTACTTAAGTCAAATGGCCCTCGCGACGCGACCCTATTTCAAATACGGGCAAAAGTGCAGATTTGAATCCTACACGGCTTGGGACTTGTTCTTTACTATAAATAAATCTTTGTACTCATTATTATTCACTTTTGGACGTCTTGGAGGATTAAGGAGGCTACCACATCTTCTTTTTAGGGTTTATATCTCTTAAATTTTAGTTTCTTTCATGGTTTGTATCATCAATCCAAGGGATTGGACGATGAATATTTCCATTAAAGGATAAAACTCCCTTTTCCGGGGTTAAGGCCAAGATCATGAATACTTTTATTTTGAATTAAGTTTGTTTCAGTTTCTTATCATTATGGTTGCTTGTTTATCCTTTTTTAACTATTTTAAGGAGTAGCTACCCTTAGAATATATTCATTGTTAACCTTGTGAACTCGGAAGAGGGAATAGGAAGATAGAACATGGGGATAAGCATAGTATGGTTTGTATTCTTTTATAAAATAAGGAATACAAATTAGCATCTAGGACAGGGATGTACTTAGAAGCCTTACTTGATTCACATGTAGGATGATATCTTTAAATCACTTAGTTGGATTATTACATCCCCACTCAGCGATGTAGTTGTAATGTCCATATTAGGTAAACGGTTAGAGGTCGGGAGACCATGATCATGTGATTAACCCTATGAATCAACAACCAAGATAAGCAAATTAACGAATAAAATTCAATAACATAGTATGATTGTTCGAAGTGCTTTAACCCTGGGCTTTACTCCATTGATTGTTCCAAGACTTTAATTTTCGCATTGTTTATTTTATTTTTAATTTACAAAATTACAAACTCTTTTTTTTTTACTTTTTCTCAATTGTTAAACTAGAATTGGATAGTCGGCAAATGCAAGTCCCTGAGAGATCGATACTTGGGCTTTCTTGAAGCCACTTTACTACTTGATAAGACCACGTACACTTGCGTATGCGCTTGGGCACTGTCAAGTTTTTGGCACATATTGGGAGAGAGATGATGTTTGTATTGAGTCAAGTATATTTGGTGGAAAATTGGAATAGATGAGTGATATTGTGGTCCTAAAAAAAATAAAATTGATATTTTTAGATAATTTCCCAAACATGAATGACTATTCAGGAATTTACTTGCAGGATTTAGTAGTGTGTTGGTTCTTTTTTCTCATTTGTTTTGATAGTTTCTGTTTGGGCTCATTCTTTTCTGTAATTGTTCTTCTTTTTTTGCAAGTCCCTCCATGAAATGTAAATTATAAAGAATCTGCAGTATAATCATGATGGAGATAGGAAGATAGATTTTGTTGTTTGTTCATCTGTGAATGAGTTTTACATATATAATTAAAATCAAAGGTTTACCATTATTCTTTCTTGCCAATTTCGCAAATTTTATTCTAACCTTTAAATTTTACTTTTAAACCTTCAAATTTGAAGCAAAGTAAAAAGGCATCTCGGTGTATGAAAAATAAACATTTTATAATCATATAGGAAGGCAACCTATCCAAATATAAGACTTCTATCGGTTGAACACTTATTAGTCACCGTACTTATTAGTCATATGGAGGTAATTTTATCATTGCTATAAAATTTCCCTCTATCTATCCAAGTTTTAAAGTTTTCGCTATCTTAAAATATAGATATTTTTGACACTTTAATATTTTCAACATAAATTATTGTCTGTTCTGGTTTAGGAAAACAAATGCAAAAAGAACAGGTCCCACCAAGACTTGGAAATTTTACTGGATTCAGCGTCCAGTGTCCTAACCGCTAGAATATGGGTGTTGCATCCTAGCTCACACGTAAGTGTATATGATCATTTAAGTAGTAAAGTGACCTTTAAATGCCAAGTATCAATCCCACAGGGACTAATGCTTAGTAACGATCTAATTCTAGTATTACGATGAAGATTAAATGAGTGCAAGAGTAACCAATAACGTTTGAAATTTGAAAATGTAAAGTTACCGAAAACGATGATATAATATAAACTTTTTGAACAATAATCGAGAGAAATCCCGGTTCAAGGAACTACGAACAATCTTACTTAGCTATACACTTTCATTGGTTTAGTTAATTATCTTGGTTGTTGATTCACGGGGTTGATATAATGACTAAGATTTTCTGAGCCTCTATTCGTCTATCTAACTTATTCCACAACTACATTATTGAGAGGGGATGCGAGAACTAAGTTAAATACATTTATATTTTATCCCTTTTATGAACCAAACAAGTCAAATTAGGTATATTCCTATCCTAAACACAAAATCCTAAATTCAATCCCTTGAATATTTAAGATCTCACTCCGTACATCCTACATTCTAATCTATTATTTCTTCTTTCGGGCTCACAATAGAAATATAGATTTATCCTAAGGGTCACGAATCCATAGAATAGTAAATACCATGATATATGAACAACCAATAATGATAATAAGCATAAACTAACTCAAATATAAGCTTAAGTATTCATGTTCTTAGCCTCAACCCTAGATGAGGGTGTTTAGCCACTGTTGGATTTACAATGAATCACAAGATTGAAATTCATGTATAAAAACACCCCACACTTAAAAACACACTTTGTCCCCAAAGTATAATTCAAAACCAAGGATAGAAATACTCTTTGAGTCCTTTAGGCCTTGCTGGCAGCATCTTAATCATTAACGAGGTCTGGTGGACCCCACACCCAGTCTCTATCATGCTCCTTAGCTTGAGTTTCTGGTACTTAGACTTTTCTTCAACCTATGACTCAAACAAAACAAAAACTATGTGATAAAAAAAAGCAAGAAAAAAAAATACCTACCTTAACTTGGGTTACCTCCCAAGCAGCGCCTAATTTAGTGTCGCAGCATGACCCGCTTCACTATTTTGAACTGTATTCCTTCATATTTTTTTCCTACTCAGAGGCCATTATCTCTCTCTTTTTTGACCTCTTGAGCGCTTACTCTCAATATCTGCATCTTTTTCCAAAATAGCCTTGTCAAGCTCTTCTTTTAGCTTAGCAATTTTGGGCATATTAGGTGGTTTGAGAGACTCTATGAGATAGTCTGAAGAGGTCATTGGTGGTTTGTATGCCAGTACCCCACACTTATCCACTTCAATGATCGTGATCATGCACAAATCTTTATAGTGTAAAGGTGAATTGAGTGGTTTATAAACTTTGAAGACCACCTCTTCGTCATCCAGTGATATGAGAATAATCACGGATGTAGCCTTAAGAGAGTGCGTGTTGGATCCAAGACTTGGTGTGTTCAATTGAAGAGCAAAAGAGGACCTAATTATGCACCCAAAACAGTCCAAACACTACACTTGGGCTACACTTGATGGGCGCCCATCACTTAAGGGCCTTTTGGTCATTTTTAGATCCTATTTTGTAATAGCTATATAAGGAACATATTAGCGCTTCTCTAATTAGATTATTCATGATTTTGTAAGTCTTGAAACACAAAGAAACACAAGTTTTCTCCCTTTAGAGGCACAAAATCAAAACTAGGACAAGATCTAATGTGGATTTATTAGTAATTGTATTTGCTTGGAAACGTCGACGTTTGAGAGGTGGAATCCAATCTTATGTCACGTAAAAGATAGGTGAATCACTGTGTATGGTTTTAAGGGTATAAGAGTGGAATAAGCTCTTGGGTTCTTAAGATTATACCTTTGTGTAGTCTATCTATCTATCCCTTTTCTTTTATTGCAATCTTGTATTGTTTCCTCTTATTTATTGTAAGTCGTGTGAGGCGTTGTTCTTGTTATTGTTCATCTTGTGTTGTTGTAACTTAGTTTGGTTGGCTGATTTAGTGTCATTTGCACCTTGTTATCTTGCTATTCTTGTGTTATTGTTGTTGGCCAAAATAGATCTCAAAGGGTCCTCGGGTTTCTCTAACTTGGTGGACGATTTTTGCGTTATTTGGTGTCTTCCTTATTTTTTTCTTGTATAATTACAAGAAAAACTTAGAAACACACGAAAGTGCACAAAACAGTCCACGAATTGACCCAAACCCAAGAGCCCTTTTGAGAACAAGTCTCGGGTTCAACAACAAACAACAAGAACAACAATATGACAAGAATAACAAGGTGTTCGAACACTAAAATCAGCCACCCAATCAAGATTAGAACACAAGATGAATGACAAAAGGAACAAGAACAATTTTAAGACAACAACAACATACACGGTTTGAATAACAAGAACACAAACTACAAAATTATAATGAAACAAAGGATAGATAGATAGACTACACAAAGGTATAATCTTAAGAACCCAAGAGCCTATTCCACTCTTGGAACCTTAACACAACACACAATGATTCACCTATCTCTTACGTGACAAAAGATCAGATTCCACCTCTCAAGCACCAACGTTTCTAAGCAAATGCAAGACAAGTGATTCCACACTTGTTCTAGCCCTAGTTTTGGGTTGCCTCCTAAAGAGAAGAGAGGACTTGTGTTCTTTGGTATAATCTTAAGAACCCAAGAGCATATTCCACTCTTGGACCCTTAACACTACACACACCAAACACCTAACTCCTACGTTGACACAAAAGGGACTTTACCTCCTTTAAACACCAATGTCTCAAGCCAAAATACAACACAAGTGTCTCCACACTTAGAAGCCCTAGTTATGGGTGGGGGTGGATTTTCCAAGCCCTACTCTAAAGTGATACACTCTCAAGAGAGAGACTTAGGTGTTACAAATATTTCATGTCTTGACAATAATCAACCCAATGTAAAATGAACCCTAAAGAACTACTTATAGCTATTACAAAATAAGGACAAAATGACCTCCCTACCCTTAATGAGGGGAAGCCTATGGAGTGTATTTTGGGCACAATGAAGTGACCAAAATGCCCTTAATGAAGCTTCCCCAAAATGAAGTGAGCCATTAAGGATCCAAATCCGAGAGTCCTCAAGTCTTCAAGGCTCTAACCAACCGTCCACACTCGGGTTTGTTTAATGACATGCTCAAAATGAGCCTTCCTTGCATATCCTTGTTCTCTCGGGGTGACCAACTCTTGAGACTTTAGGTGTTGGCCTCCAAAGATGTCATCAAAAGCTAAGGCAGCCATTTGACTTGTATCATCCTCCCCTCCTTGAAAAGGATTCAACCTCGAATCCATACCTTGCAAAATAAGAGAAAGGACAAACAAGCATAACTTCCTCATAGCATGAGGGTTAGATTTAACACAATACTAAACATCATCATGCCAAGGAGGAACACACAAAAAGTGGTACAAAACAGTCCGTAAACAAGAATATAACTTGGCACCAATAAGTTGTGGTTCACATAACTTAAGTATAAGTGTGTCAAACATGGATGCACGTATATGAGCAACACTCCAAAGAGGCAATGACACATTTTACCTAGGGTTCTCTAGTAAACACAAACCACCATTAACATCAAAGGGATCACAATTTAAGTCATCATAAATATCAAGTAAGTCATCCCCATAGTTAGCAAGCAAGGGTGGTCTGTCATGAAAAGGATCACAATTGACATCATTTTATAAGGAATAGGCACAACTCGGGTTTCCCAAGCAAACAAGCAAGTCAAGGTCATATTCACACGATTGACTATTCCTTTCCAAGACTATACATTCCCTACCCTTAAGAGTACTCTTATCTTCCAAGAAGAGATTTCCATCTTGAGGAGGAATGTTGTCACAACATAGTGGATTAGCATATAGGATATAGCTTCAAGATAATCTATACAATCAATATCACCACTAGGTTCATTAGGAGTGATCGTACCATCTTTAAACAAGATATTATGCCTAAAGACAGTGAGATCTATCCCGCGGGTAGATTCGGAACCTTAGCTCTCTAAGGGTTCATTTTCAAGTTTCATAGTGGTTTTAAATGCATGATTATCCCTATGAGTAAAGAAAACATCATAATCTTTATCAAAGAACAAACTCACGAGTTCACTCCTAGTAATGTCAAGAGTATCACTTTGGGAAAGCTCGTGTAACTCCTTCGGCAAACTACCAACTACATCTACTTGTCTATTACTAGCCACATCAGAGTATTTTGAGTTTGTAAGAGTGTAAGAGATAGCTTCGTTACCTTGTATCTCACTTGAGTTATGGACTTCATCTTGACGTGGGTCCGGGCAGTCCACTTGCTCTCTTAGAATTCCCATATGATCCAACCTTTCATTTATCACTTTCCATTGACGGGCCATGGCTTCAATTTTAGTCAAAATACCACTTGTAGCGTCATTACCCAATGTTTGAAGCCATGGGTTCCATTGCAATTTGTACCTAAAAATAAAAAAAAACTCACAAAACAAAACAATTAGTTCACAAGATCCTCACCACACTCTCTCACACTTTGATCATCTCACACTCGGTTTCACAAGTGTTACAAGTCGTCTTGTAGTTCATGATGAGTCGAGGGGTGAGTCTACTTCTTAGACGGAATGAATTCTTTGTTTGAAGACTCAAGAAAGTAATGTTCAAACTTGAACCAAGAAATACTACGATTTAAAAACAATAAAAGCACAAAAATAACTCTAACACAAAGAAATGTATTTAAAAACTAATTTAAAACTTAGTAGATATTTACTAGTTGCCAATTAATATAAGAATCAACAAAATAAAACTAAGAATCAACAACAAGAAACTAAGAATCCAAATTTGAGGCTAAATTTGTCGTGTGAACAGTAAATGTGATGTGGCAGCCACGTATTGGGTGCGGTCTTAACAAATTTTATTTTTTTCCAAAATTGGGTGTCTTGATCAATTTGTAAGTTGGAAATGGTGGGAATTGGTTTGGGGGGAAATATAAGTCTTGAAATCCCTTTTTAAATTCAAAGATTGAATATTTGACATTCTTGCACTTTCTCCCCCAAGACAAGGTCCTTAAAACAAGGGAAGTTGTTGAGATATGATTGACAAGTTCTTGAGTGATTACAAGTCTTTCAAGACAAACAAGGTTTCAACTCTTTTTCTTCACCTTTATAGATCTAGCATTCAATTTTATTTTAACAAGACATGAAGGTGTGAAGAACACTGGAACAACATCAACAACCATATGTCCTAACCAACTCCACAACAACAACAATACCACCATAATCGGCCAAGATCACAACAACTTTATCACACTGCAATGTTCACAACAACAACTCAACAATTCAAGCTCAATTTTTAGATCTAGACTCAAGAGTGATAGAGAAGAAGAAAAATAACAATAGATACAACAAACAAACAAGAGAACACTTAGATATAGACACCACAATTTGGCCAAACTACAGCAACAACAAGTTCACACTTCTCAGCCAAGAACAAGATCTCAAGAACACTTTTTTTTTAATTTTCTAACAAGCAAACCCAAGATTGATCTTGTAGGAACAAGATAAAGACATGCTTTGATACCAAATGATACAAGAAAAACACAGAAACGAAAGAAAGTGCACAAAACAGTCCAAAAGGGACTGTTTTTGCATTATTTTGTGCCTTCCTCTTCTCGGCCAAGAACAAGATCTCAAGAACACCTTTTTTTTTAATTTTCTAACAAGAAAGCCCAAGATTGATCTTGTAAGAACAAGATCAAGCCATTCTTTGATACCAAATGATACAAAAAAAAAAAAGAAACACACGAAACACCCTCCAAATTAGTCCACTAATCTTAAGGATTCGAGGACCTTTTTGGAGATCACTCTCAGATTCACTACCAATAATAAGAATACAAGATACAATGGTGTATATAACACCAAAACAGAAACAATAACAAGAGGTAAACAACAATAAGAGGATAAAAAAGATGAACACAATACACAAGTTTTGGATTCCACAATAACAACAAGATCTCATAGTTACAACAACAAATAAAGAAACAATTACAATAAACAAAAGGGATAGATAGATAGACCAAAGGTTGGTATAATCTTAAGAACCCAAGAGCCTATTCCACTCTTGGACCCTTAACACCACACACAATATTCACCTATCTCCTACATAGATACAAGATCAGAATCTACCTCCCAAGCATCAACGTTTCCAAGACATGAGATCAACAAGAGTTATTCCACACTCTTTATGCCTAGTTTCAATTTTGCCACCAAAAAGAAGAGAGGACTTGTGTTCCCTTATGTCTTATGACTTACAACATCATGAATAATCTAAGTAATTAAACCCTAACATGTTAATTATATAGTTATTATAAAATAGGAGCTAAAATAAGCAAAAAGCCCTTAAGTGATGGGCGCCCATCAAGTGTAGCCCAAGTGTAGTGTTTGGACTATTTTGGGGTCATAATTAGGTCCTCTTTGGCTCTTCAATTAAACACACCAAGTTTGGATCCAACACGCACTCTCTTAAGGCTATATCTGTGATTATTCTCATATCATCAAATGATATAAGAAAAATAAGGAACCTATAAAACACCCTCCAAATCAGTCTACTAATCTTAAGGATTCGAGGACCTTTGTAAAGACCACTCTCGGATTCACTACCAACAATAAGAATACAAGATATAATGGTGTATATAACACCAAAAAAGCAATAATAACAAGAGTTAAACAACAATAAGAGGATGAAAAAGATGAACACAATACACAAGTTTCGAATTCCACAATAACAACAAGATCTCACGGTTATAATAATAAACAACGAAATGATTACAAAAAAACAAAAGAGATAGATAGATAGACCAAAGGTTGGTATAATCTTAAGAACCCAAGATCCTATTCCACTCTTGTAACCTTAACACCACACACAATATTCACCTATATCCTACATAGATACAAGATCAGAATCCACCTCCAAGCATCAATGTTTCCAAGCCATGAGATCAATAAGAGTGATTCCACACTCTCTATGCCTAGTTTTAGTTTTGCCTACAAAGAGAAGAGAGGACTTGTATTTATTTATGTCTTATGACTTAAAAAATCATGAATAATCTAAGTAATGAAACCCTAATATGTTACTTATATAGTTATTTCAAAATGGTAGCTACAATAACCAAAAAGCCCTTAAGTGATAGGTGTCCATCAAGTGTAGCCCAAGAGTAGTATTTAGACTATTTTGGGTACATAATTAGATCCTCTTTGGCTCTTCAATTGAACACACCAAGTCTTGGATCCAGCACTCACTCTCTTAAGGCTATATCTGTGATTATTCTCGTATCATCAAATGATACAAGAAAAACAAGGAACACATGAAACACCCTCCAAATTTGTAATACCCCAAGTCTGTACCCCGGACACTACATGATTATTACGATCTCGGAGGACCACAAGCTAACCCATGACTGATATCTTTTGTGAGCACTGAATAATAATACTGAAATAAATATGGAATTAGGCTGAATTACCATAAGGATCAAAAATTTAAATATTGATAAATAATAACATCTGGTAAAAATATCTAAAAACTAAACACTGTCTGAACTGGTCTAGTCTGAAAGCCTCTAATTGAACTGTCTGAATATAGAGTTGATGGGACAAGCCCCCAACTAACTCCTACTACTGATCTACTAATAAACTAGATTACTAAAATAAAACCATGCCCTTGATAGATGAGGACTCACTACTAAATCTGTAACTGCTAACTGGATCTGTCTAAGTGCGGTCAGGAACCTGAGCGTTCAAACCTATGATATGAGACATCATAGTGTAAAGAAAGAGTATGCAGTTAGTACGTGGAATGTACTGGTATGCTAGATTAGGTAAGGATAAATACAAGGGTTCATATGTATGAAAAGTAATTGACTAAATAATCTAGAGTAACTGAATATAAGAGTACATGGATAACTGATACTACTAAAATCACTGAGTATGCAATACTTTGGACATACATAGATATATACTGTAACTGAGTTTTTCTGAAACTGAGTACTAAGTTCTGATAACTGAGTAACTAATAGCTGAAGTTACTGATAACTAAATTATTGATACTAATTGACTGTGACTGACAGTCCTGATTCTGTAGAACTGAACTGAGCTCTATACTGAAGACTGAAACTAAAACTGTGGGAGGTAATCATCTAACCGAAATGCCCTAAATAAGATAAGATAACTGAGTTGGGGTCCATTTTATAACCCCAATTAGAAGGGTGTTAGCACCATTCCATGGTAACTAACAACTGTTGTGGAGTCAGTCTTAACTAACGGGTGACCCCTAAGATCTGTCCTAAACTAATGGGTGATCCTTGAGTATGTCAGTCCTATCTAACGGGTGACATATCATAACCTATGCTAGCTACATAGTTCTGGAACTTAGGGATTACTTCTAGGGACCCAGTCCTAGATAACGGGTAAGACCCCATCCCTAGGCTCGCTCGGTGCTGAATCCTACTCCCAACTAAAAGACACTGAACTAATTATACTAAACTAGACTGGACTTATATTGAGTTTACTGAGTTTTCCTGAGTTCTTTAACTGACTGAGTTCTACTGGCTTCTGTAACTGACTACTGATCATGACATGACTAACACTATTCTGTAACTGACACTGGCTCTAGGTAAACAACTAGATTATCGGGTATTAAATACCCCCAGGACTCGATAGTATTAAAAGAAAGGCATAGCATAATCTTGAATAACATAACAATGTTCACTTGGTCATGATTCATTCATAGAGGCATTTCATCAAACACTTGTAATGCATCAACTTGTACATGAATAGAGAATACATGCTATCATGGTTTAATGTTACTATTTCATTCACATAGGCATTTTATCAAACACTTGTAGGTCACAAGCTTGAACATATACTAGCATGCCATAATTTTATCATTTAATTCACATAAACATTCTATCAATCACTTGGGGAGCACGACCTAATGCACATATTCATAGATAATATATAAACATGGCAACTATAATGTCCAACTTGCAATTTCATAGGTTTAACATGTTATTCATATAATTCCCCCTAAATACTATTCTATTTTCATAAATCTTATCATAATCATAGATTGAAAACCAAATTAACATCATAGATACATTAATCACTTCGTAAATTTAAGGGTTTATCAAGATATTCACATATTCATCACACATGCTATTCAATTTCATGGACTTGCATTTAAATCATGGATTGAAACCCAACTAATATCATGAACATAAATTCAATCTAATTCAAACATGGAAGTTCATAATTCAATAATCTTGTAGTTTTAAATATGGATTCGTGGACTCTATGTATGAAAGGAACCCATAGATGAACACCTAACATACCTTAGAAGATTTTTTCTTGAAGGTTCTTGGAGGAAATTCTTAGGCTTGTTCTTGACTTCTTGAACTAGGGTTTTTGCCTCTTTGAGAGAGAATGTTTTATTCTTGAGGAAAAGTAAGAAAATAGTGAGATATTTGGTTATTTAGGGTATAAATCCCGTGTTTAGGCTGATTAGGGGTTTTGAAAATTGACCAAACAGACCCTGAAATTAAATAACAGAAATTGGAAATCTCAATTTTTACCCTGATGCGATGCGGTACAATCGTGTCGGCTTACTAGAAAGTGGACAACTGGGAACTGGGCTGATGGAACGATGCAGCGCCATCGCGGTGCCTCACTAGATAGGAAATTGGGCCTTGGAACAATGCGCCATTATTGCGGAGCAACATTGGAAAAGTGATAATTGGGAAATTGGTTGGTGGCGCAACACGGTGGTATTGCGTTGGCTCACTGGAAAATTATAATTGGCCGAGGAAAATTATTGTTCTTGTTGTTGTTGTCATGGACGAGATTGTGGAGTTTAGGACTAGGAATTTGTTTTGTTTTTTTTATCGTTCGGGTGTTAGTATTGATCTTCACTAACACCTTTGAGTCTAGATCTAAACTTGAGCTTATGTTGCTAATGTTGTTGTTGTGAACAAAAAATGGTCGTGAGTTGATGTTGTTGTTCTTAGCCGTGTGGGCTTGTTGTGGATTTGGTTGGACGTTAGTTGGCATTGTTGTTGTTCTTGAAAGGTTGTTGTAGAGTTCTTGTTGTTCATCACAACCTTCAACTATTGTCAAACGAAAAACACAACACGAAGAAGACTTGGTCGTTTGGTTGGTAATTTTTGTGATGGATTGGTTCTTGGGTGTGTTGATATTGTTGTTGTTCTTAGTGGATGTTGTTGTTGTTCTTGATAATATTCACCACCCTTCACATCTTTTTGAACATAAAGTGTTTATTAGATCTAAAAAAGTGAAGGACCTGGTTGTAGGACTTGTTGGTGAAAGGACTAAGATCACATCCATCAAAGACTTGTCAACCACTTTTCCATGTTTCATGGACCTTGTTTTGTGGGAATAGTACAAGTCAAGACTTTTTTTTTTGAAAATTGAAAGAGTCTCAAGACTTTTAGTCTTCCCTCCATTAACCAAAGTTCACCATTTCAAATTGTAAAGAGATCAAGACTTTAAATTGGTGGATAAAATGGCGTCCAAGACCGTGACCAATAGTGTGCTGCCACATCATTACTTTTACTATTCACGCAACATATTTTGAGCTCAAATTTTAATCTTCTAGTTTCAATTTTTGTTTTCTTGGTTTCGTTTGTTGATTTCAATACTAAGTTGCAAACTAGTGACCATTTACTAGATTGTAAATTAGTTTTGAACCCGTTCTTTGTGTTAACTTTCCTTTGTGTATTTTAATTCTTTTGAGTCATTGTAATACTTCCTTGTGTTTTCCTTACTCTTTGGAGTCATTGTCAACGTTGGATTCACCTCTCAACACCTCTCAACGTACAAGCAAGCTTGCAACCTTATGAGATTGAGTGTGAGGGATCCGAGAGTTAAGAAATAAAAAGAGAGAGTGAGGATATTTTTGTACATCTATTGTGTTTTTTGTTTTGTAGGTAACTCCTTGGCCATAATGGAGACCATTTTGTCCCACCTTGATGCTATTTCCTAAGAAATAGCTAAGTCAAATGCGGGTCTTGAAAAATTAGGCTCGGATATGTCTACTATACTTGAGAGGTTGGATCGAGTGGACAGTCGAAGGAACTCTCGTGTTTCTATTTCCAAAACTTTACTCCCAACAATTAGTCCTCCAAGACCACCACCAAATTACATAGACATATCCCAAGCCACCAAATGTCCTCAAACCCGAAACCTAAATAGGTCAAGTCCCCCTCCATTCAACCAAGTCCAATAAGAACGGCTTGGAAGCCAATTTTCTCCTATCCAAGTTCCACAACCGAAGCTCCGCATTACCACTTTCGTTTTTTCAATCAAAACTCCACTTCACCAAAGTCGACATATCCATATAAAGGAGAATGGTCAAAAGAAACAAGAAGGAAATGGAGTCTACTAAAATACGTGTATGATGGTAGGAGACTTGTTTCATATAAGATTGAAGACAAGACTCAAGATGGAGAGGAAATCAAGGTTCAAAATGAAGATGTTAGCCGAGACTTGTTTTTAATGTGCCCTCGAGTTCTTCATGTTTTTGTGGACTATTTTGACTTGTTTTTTTGTGACTTATTTATGGACTATTTTGAGTAGGTTTTGTTTGAAGTGGCCAATTGAATGAGGTGAAGCCATGAATTTGAGGACAATTGCCATGAATCATGGATATAGCCTTAAGAGAGTGCGTGTGGGATCCAAGACTTAGTGTATTCAATTGAAGAGCCAAATAGGACCTAATTATGCACCCAAAACATTCCAAACACTACACTTGGGCTACACTTGATGGGCACCCATCACATAAGGTCCTTTTGGTTATTTTTAGCTCCCATTTTGTAATAGCTATATAAGGAATATATTAGCGCTTCTCTAATTAGATTATTCATGATGTTGTAAGTCTTGAAACACAAAGAAACATAAGTCCTCTCCCTTTGGAGGCATAAAACCAAAACTAGGACAAGATCTAGTATGGATTCATTAGTGATTGTATTTGCTTGGAAGCGTCGACGCTTGAGAGGTGGAACATGATCTTATGTCACATAAGAGATAGGTGAATCATTGAGTGTGGTGTTAAGGTTCCAAGAGTGGAATAAGCTCTTGGGTTATTAAGATTACACCTTTGTGTAGTCTATCTATCTATCCCTTTTCTTTTATTGTAATCTTGTATTATTTTCTCTTGTTTATTGTAAGTCGCGTGGGAAATTGTTCTTGTTGTGTTTCATTTTGTGTTGTTGTAACTTAGTTTGGTTGGCTGATTTGGTGTTATTTTCACCTTGTTATCTTGTCATTCTTGTGTTATTATTATTAGCCGAAATAGATCTCAAAGGGTCCTCGGGTTCCTCTAACTTTGTGGACTATTTTTTCATTATTTTGTGCCTTTCTTATTTTTTCTTGTATCATCCAGTCTCGTAGTAAGAATTCCCTATCTAACATCAATCATTATTCCTCCCATCACCAAGAATGGACATTCCAGTATGATTGGTATCTTGTCATCTGCATCATATGCTAGAACAATAAAGTCAGCAGGAATGATGAACTTACCAACCTTAATTAGGACGTATTTAATGATTCCTTCAGGCTGCACTCAGATTTTATCCACTATTTAAAGCACTACAGAGCATGGCCTCGGCTTTACTAACCCAAGAGAATTAAAAATAGATAGGGGCATCAAGTTTATTCTTGCCCTAAAATTACTCAAGGCATACACCACATTGTTATCACCAATTTGTATGGGAAGGGTGAAGCTCCCAGGATCCTTCATCTTTGTTGGCATCTTTCTCATAACAACTGAAATACACTCCTCAGTAAGTGCCACTATCTCAATGTCATTCAGCTTCGTCTTATTAGTCATCACATCCTTTAAGTACTTGGCGTACTTAGGCATACCCTACAAAACATCTAACAATAGAAGGTTAATGTGAAGCTCTTTGAAAGTGTCAAAGAAGTTCTTGAAATAGGCATCCTTCTTAGCCTTTATACACCTTTAAGGGAATGGTGGTGGTGGTATTTCTTGTACCATCTTAGCTCCTTAGTTCTTGTGTACTTAAACTTCCCTGAAATTTCAGCATCTTTGGATGTAACCTGCGTCCTCTCTTCCTACTTTGGAACTAACTCTGCCTGAACCTCCTAATTTTTTCTTGGAGGTCTGTCAATGATATCTCTACCACTTCTCAAGGTGATTGTCATTACCTTTTTTAGATTCTTTATATCACTTGGCAAGGCCTCTGAGGTCTGGCATTTTGAGCCTGAGCTAACTGTCCCAACTATGTCTCTAAGTTTTTCTGGGCAAGTTGTTAATTTTTTGTTTCGGTAACCATTTGTTCTTTATTAGCCAGGATGTTTTTCAATGTTGTTTTGATGTTATTGGTCTGCATGTTTGGCTATTCTACTAAAACTCCTGAGTTTGTACCTGATTTTTACACCATGAATAGTTGGTCTTACTCTTCCACTTGTGATTGTAGGCATTACCATAATTTTTTTCTGTGCATTACCCAAAAAATTTACCAACACTGGATTTGCTCCACATGATTCTACAAAGTGGCCACTAATACCATAAATCTCACACCAAGATGGGTCTACTGGACTATACTTATCTGAGCCTGAGGTTGGTTCACACCCAACATGTTGAACTATATCATCATTTGATTTTGTGAGGCAAAGAGTTAAGCGGCCAAAGTTGTGATGCTATCCACCTCTATCATATCTGTAGGATTTTTAACCGCACATCTAGAAATATCACAATGTCAATCAGGGTTACCTTATGTAATTTAATTTTGGAGGGTATAAAACTCATCATATATTTTCTCCAAAGCTTGACCACTTGTAGTTGAATCTAACAAAATTTTTGTGTTATGATCAAGAGTTTCAACAAAATTATGAGCCAATACCTCGTTGGTATGTTGGTGATATGGATAGTATCGGAGAAGAAATTTGAACCTCTCTCATGCATGATATAAGTTCTCATTTGACTTCTGCTTAAAAATTAGAATCTCATTCCTTAACCTAGAAGCCTTGACATACGAGAAGAATCAAATGAGAAACTTTTTCACCAGATCATCCCATGTAGTGATGGAGTTTGAAGGTTCTGCCTTCAACCACCTCTTTGATTCCCCCAAAAGTAAGAAGGGGAAGAGAGTGAGCCTGATATAGTCAGTAAGACTCCAGTAGAGGTGAAAGTATCACTTATTTCCAAGAAGTTCTGTAGATAAACTTATGGATATTCATGTAACATTCCCGTAAATTTCACACTACTGTGCAAAAACTGCAGCTTGTTTTGTTTGCACTCGAATATACCATTGGGTTTTGATCTACGGATGGAGGAGGTAACATTAGTTGCGGGTAGGATTGCCACTTCGCATTCTATTCTACGGGTTGGTTGATATTCAACTATTAGTGCGGGAATAACTTCTTCCTGCTGAATTTAAGGTATCCGATAGAGAAGTACTACTTCTCTTCTCAACATATGTAACTGTTACTCAGGTTCAGGATCTAGGTCAACCAAATCACTTTCCCTTACCAGCTTACTTAAGTTTTAAACCTATACCTACAAATCCAGAAGCTAAGATCAAGTTTTTAGCACTTATGAAACCAAATAGAAAAGCTAAAATTAAGATAATTGTTAATTTTCAAGTTCTCCGGTAATGGCACAAAAAATGTGTTGCATCCTAGTGCACACGCAAGTGTACGTGGTCACCCAATTAGGAAAGTGGAATTTAAAATCCAATATCGATCCCACAGGGACTAGTGCTGAGCAACGATATAATTTTAGTATTATTATAAAGATTAAAAAAATACAAGAGTAACCAATAACATTTGATATTTGAAAACGTAAAGTAACCGTAAACAATGTAATAATATAAAGTGTTTGAACAATAATGGGGAGAAATCCAGGGTCAAGGCACTACAAACAATCTTACTTAGATATACATTTTTGTTGGTTTAGGTAATTATCTTGGTTGTTCATTCACGGGATTGATAACATGACTATGATCTTTTGAGCCTCTAATCGTCTATCTAACTTAGCCCCACAACTATATCATTGAGTGAGGATGCGAGAACTAAGTTAAATGCATTTATATTTTATCCCGTCTATGAACTAAATAAGGAAAATTAGGTATATTCCTATCCTAAATGCAAATCCTAACTTCAATCCCCTGAACATTTAAGATCTCACTCAATACATTCCATGTTCTAATTTAGGGTTCCTACTTCTGGGCTCACAATAGAAATATAAATTTATCCTATGGTTCGCGAATTTGTAAAATAGTAAATAGAAGTGCTATATTTGTTTTGATGATGATCGACTGATAACAAGGGACCAAGTCCCTGGGTCTTTGAATTGTTATATCTTGTTTTGATGGTGAGCAGTTGACAACAAGGGACTAGGTCCCTGGGTCTTCATGAATCCATTACAGATGTCACTGTTCTGCCCAGTCTTGTCTTATAGTGTAACAAACTGCGCAGTGAGCATGTACCCATCAGGACACTTGGCCCAATCATATTTCTACCATAATCATTATTCTACTATAAAAGAAAAATAATGTTTGTCAATTGGTAAGTTTTTAAAAATCAAAATATAGAAGAGGTAAAGAGGCAAAAATCAACTTTGCAACATTGCTAAAGTTCTTAATTTCTATATGTACTGAAAGAGTGAATGTTCTTGAGTCAAGTCATGGTCTATAATTTTATTATACATGTTATAAGAGTAATTATTTTTTTGTGTTCTTGAGAGTGATTAGGTAGAGTTACCTAAGTTAAAATATTGATTAGAGTTAATCAATATTGAAGTAAGTTCTTGGTAGAGTTGTCAAGGTAGGCTTGTAGTAGAGTTTGTACAAACAGGTAGAGCCTAGAGTTAAGTTCAAATCGAGTCTGTAATCAAGAGGTTGATTATAGTTAATTGTTGAGTGCTTATGAAGGCATGTCGTGGTTTTTCCTCCCTTCAGCAAGGAGGTTTCCACGTTAAATCCTTGTGTTCTTTAAACTCCTGCAAAGTTTTACCTTCCCTACTACTTTACTGTGTTATTGCCTGTGACTGACTTTAAGGGACCCAGTTCCTCATAGTATGGTGCAACCCCCTTGCATTTCAACAATTGGTATTATAGATAGAACACTCTAAAAGGTTAACACCTAGGGTGATTTGGTTATCATGGCTGCTCCACCTAATCTAGAAGAAGGGCAATCTGCCAGTAGACCACCTAGAGTTAATGGGTAGTACTATGGGTGGTGTAAAACTAGGATGTATGACTTTATTATGGTTGAGGACAGTGAGCCGATGGATATAATACTTGATGTTCCTCATGTGCCAGTTAGAGAGGTCAAAGAAAAAGACATAACTAGAATGGTTTTTAAAATTAGGAGAGAGTATGATGATGAAGAAGAAGGAAAGTTGAGAAGAATTACAAGGCTAAGAAACTTCTATTTTGTGGCATAGGTTTTGATGAATAAAACAGGATTTCTACCTGTGAAAGTGTTAAGGAAATATAGAATTGCTTGAAGACTGCTCATGAAGGAACCACTGATGAAAAGGATTCAAAAGTTGATATGCTGACTACTTTGTATGAATCCTTTACCATGAAAGAAGGAGAAACTATCCAAATACATACCAAATTCACTTCAATCACCAATTAGTTACACTACTTAGGAGAAGTAATTCCTTTGTATAAACAGGTGAGAAAAATTCTAGGGGTTCTTCCTAAGTCCTGGGAAAGCAAAGTGGATGCTATTACTGAAGCAAAAAAACTAAAGACTCTCACTATGGATAGACTCATTGGTAATCTAAAGACCCATTAGCTCAAGAATCAACAAGGACAAGAGAAGAAGGAAGCAAAAAGATAAAAATCTCTGGCTTTGAAGGCTACAAAGTTTGATTCAAGTGAGGAAGACACAGATGTTTCCTATTTGGAAAAAAGAATTGCTAGGGTAAGAAAAGTGGTTAGTTTCAAAGAAGAGTAAGTAGCAGCAAAAAGGGAGGCATTGTGAAGGTCTATCACAAATGTGGAAGTCCTGAGCATTTCATTAAGGATTGTCCAATGCACAACATGGAATATTAAGAATATATCAAGACTGAAGGTAACAAAGGAAAGAACATGGACCAGGTCCCTGCAAAATCAAGAAGAAAAGGTACAACTGATTCTGCAGTTAAGCAGGCCTTAGCTGTCTGGGGGATTCTTTAAGTGAATTTGCGGAAGATGAAGAGCATGAAGATATTTTCATGCTAGTAGTGGAGGATGAGAAAGTGACTTTTGATTCCTTGTTTGCTCTCATGGAAAACACAGAAAATGAAGAGGAAAATGAGGTAATTCTTTCTGAAATTAAAGTAAACTTGGAAAACTACTCTGCAAGAAAGATTTAAAAAAAGCTTGCTAATGTGTTGATTGATTTTGTGTGTGAATTGACTATTGAGAAAAATGCTCTGGAAGAGAAATTAGAGGATCAAGAGCTTGAATTAATTACTTTAACTCTTCAGATATCTGAAACAGATGAACAGTTTGCTATGTTGAAACCTAATAATCTGAGTTTAATGAGTCAACTGGAGGAAGTAAATGATTTTGATGGTAAAGGAAAGAAAAAAGCTTCAAAGCTTCAAATTGTGCTTGAAGAAAAATTGAGGGATGTTCAAAAGCACCTTATGACTGCCCTTCATAAGAATGAAGAGTTATAAAGGGACCTAGTCCATATAAGGGAAGAACTTAACAAATTACTAAAATAGACCACATCCTTACAAATCCTTTCTAATCTAACTGGTAAAAGTGTCAATAATGGTAAAGGTCTTGGAGATCAGTACAAGAACCAATCACTTAGGTATCATGAGAAATCTAATCGTGGTATTTGAAACAGGGTCTACAAACCTCTATGTACTCATTATGGAAGAGATAGGCATTTGAAGAAAAACTATCAAAGTTAGCATAGAGCTAAAATGAGCAGTGCTAGATATATCCAGTAGAGGAATACCTATCCTAAGGCTTCCAAACCTTCGAAAAATATGATGAATCTCTTATTACCTAGATGGGCCAAGAAAGATTTGATCACACCCTTGTGTTCCTTCTGGGAACTCAAACTCAAGTGGGTTCCCAAATCTAGAAAATGAATATGTTTGTAGGAAAGTGGAGAGGAATGCAGTCAAAAATGGTTTATGGATACTAGATGTTCAAAGCATCTTATTGGAAAGATTGATTGTTTATCTCTCCCAAGGCACTTCAAGGTAAAGGTGTCTCAATAGGAAATGATAAAAAGGGTAGTTTTAATGGTATTAAAAAGACTGGAAAATCACCTAATCAAGAAATAGAAGATGTTTACTTTATTAAAGGGCTCAAGAGTGTTTCTCAAATGTGTGACAAGGGTAAAAAGGATAAATTTTTATCTAATGGAAGTATTGTGTCAAGCTTGAAGACTGGGAGAGTTATTCTCAAATCCAAGAGGATCAAAAATATATATTTGTTTAATTTAGAGTCTGTGGCTAATGAGGAATTAACTTGCTTAAATGTTCAAAGTGAAGATGGTAATTTAGGAGACGTGTAAATTCCTTCTTGCTAAATAAGCTGATTTCAAAAGACCTGGTCCGTGGGATGCCAAAGCTAAAATTTCCAATCAATTAGGCTTGGAATGCCTGTTTTAAAGGAAAAATAAACCAAGTCTTCCATTAAACTAACTTATAAGATTGTTGAATTCAAATCTGATCATATAACAGAATCTGAGAACTCTATGTGTTGAATAGAATGTGTGTATGGTCCTGATGAGTCAGGAAAGATGGTGAATCTAGGTGATGATGAAGATTCATAATTTAAAGAACTCATTCTTGTTCAAAGAGATGATACTGGCAAAGATGATGGTCAAAGGACTCAATGATACAGATGAAGATGATGAAAGTGGTGCTGATTCAGATCTCAGTTATAAACCCGTACTTAAGCTGAAAGAATATCGAGAAGGGTCCAGTGTAGTTCTTCAGGGACCTAATCCCTATAAAACTCATCTCAGAAGGTCAAATTAAAGGCACAAATCATCTCATCCACTTGAGAATCTGACTACACCTTTGGAATCTAGAATCCAAACAAAAGCTCAAGCTAGAAATTCCATGGCATTCTCAGCATTCCTAACCCAAAGTGATCCCAAAAAAAATATAAAAGTGGTTTTGAAAAATGCTGACTGGTTTAATGGAATGCAAAAGGAACCTTGGTAATTTAAAGGATGTTAATTCTGGGACCTGACCTATTTTCAGAATAATTTCTAGAATAAAAATAGTGCATTAAAAAAAATAAGTTAAGGCTTGGATTGATCAAGTTAACCTGACCTACTAGATGAATCAGTTCTTCTCTACAAAATTGGTTATGATCAGGAGACAGGTATCCTTGGTAAAGTGGGTATATATTGGTCTAACTCAGTACTATACCTTTGTAGGTATACATCCATGGGAACATTTTTGGAGGAAAACAGTTGAGGAAACCATAAATAAAGAATTCACTTAAGAAAGAGAGGGATCTGATCCTTTTTCTCAGGTTAGTACCAATAGAATATACTTTAAAAACCATAAAATGTTGTCTTAAAAGACACGTCTTTCCTTATCTGAACAAAATTTGACAATTCATAGCAATTATGAAGAGTCTCACCCATTGTTGTTAGACGTGTCAGTTTAAAAAATGAACCTTTTAAATGTTAAAAAATCAGCCCCCCCCCTTAATTACAAAATCAAATCTTTTTTATTTCATTCACCTCTCAATTAACTCAGATCATCCTTTTTAATTGTTCTCATCTCTAAATAGAACTGGTCCTTTTCTTTCTCTCTCACAAAGC
Organism: Capsicum pubescens; assembly: GCA_030864215.1. Classification (NCBI taxonomy): domain Eukaryota; kingdom Viridiplantae; phylum Streptophyta; class Magnoliopsida; order Solanales; family Solanaceae; genus Capsicum; species Capsicum pubescens. The sequence continues at coordinate 139,944,988 of CM061547.1, read as the reverse complement.
TTTGAAATTACAGACTTTCCCACATTCTCAACTCTCGTTAGAGATCCAGAAATTGTTAAAGTCCTAGAAAATTAGTCTGAAAAACCCTAAATCAAAATCTCTGATCCATTAACACCCAGACCCATAGAAGAAGTCACCTTAAGTCCTCAATAAGAACCTGTGTTAACTCTACCCACTGAGTCCTTTCCAGAACCCCCAATTAAGTCTGTCCCTATTGAAACTTCCTCACTTATTAAAATTTTGGCTGATTCAACCATCGTAGAAGATTTGAATCAAGGTTTTGGTTCACCAATTGAATAAGAAGATATTCAATCTGAAGTTCTTCTTTTCTCAAAAGAACTAAAATCACCTAACGATTCTTAAATCCCTCTTCCCTCTAAACAATTAAAAGATACAAAACTCTTAAAAAATTTCTAAGTACCTGGTTCCCTACTCCCTTGGATTCAAACCCTATTTTTGCTCAACTATTTGATGAAGAAATGCCTGTAAAGAGGTTTGACATTTCCAGCAATGAGAATTGGGTAGTTGAAACTTGTTTCTACTTGCAAATGACCCGAAAGAAAGCTCATTTAGTGTAGAAGAGCAAGTAGTAGGTGAAAAGGGTGATATGACAAAGGATGGAGAATTTGTGCTCTCTCCAAATGGGGAGAAAAAGGAATATGAAGATGAACTACCACTAAGGTGGTCTATAATGAAACAAAGGTAAAGGAAAGGCAAATAAAGGGTGGTTAATGCCAGTGTAAAGGTTGCTAGATCATATTCTACTAGTGGATTTGAAGAGAAGTTGTTAATGAATTCTATGAAGGTTAGCAAGTCTTATACTGCTAAGAGAAGAAGATTAAAGAAAGTTATTATGGACATCGATCCTAATGTTGTTATTACAACTGAGAAAAGAAGAAAAGAAATTTATGTTGTAGGAAGAACCAAGTCCTTAAGTTCGCCCTACTAGAAGCAAAAAGAAACACATTGTTGTTAAGAAGAAAAAATTCTCTGAGGGACCTGGTCCCAAGAAAATAAAAGTTGTTGAAAAAAAGAAGCCAAGCAGTGATTCCAAAAAAAAAAGGAAGAAGAAAAGAAGTCAGCATCTAGAGAAGTAAGAAATGCAATTTTGAAACCTCAGAAGGTATTGTCTGGTAGAATGTTTGATCCCATGATTTATGAGAAATGTGGAATGGCAAAGTTGGTTGAGTATGTAAGGCACCAGGGATGGTTACATCTCTTAGAGGAACTAGCTCCATGGTTTTTAAAAATTAAGAGAATTTTACTATTCAATGGATTTGTCGAAAGATGAGTTAAGCCTGATTGTGCAGGTACAAGGAAAGGAAATAAAACTAGATAAAGAGGCACTGGAAAATTTTTTGGATGTGCCTATTATAGGTATGAGGATTTTTGTAAAACAACAGGCCTCAACTGAGTTCAAGATTAATGCTTCTAAAGTAGGAGGAACTTCAATAGCTGGTGTTAGGAAGAAATTCCACACAAGTGAGTTCCAGTTAGTGTTTAAATTTGTGAATAAAGTATTTTTTCCCAGGTTGGAGAAAAGTATTATTACTTCTGCTATTGAACTATTTCTAATAGAATGTTTGAGTAAGTTTAAGTTGATAAGTTTGCCTGCTCTTATGATAAAACACATAAATAAGGTGATCTAAAGAAGGAAGGGATACATGGGATGCCTTTTGAGTACTTCTTGAGCAAGATCTTTGAATACATTGGAGTGGCTGGGACTAAAGGGACTCCTAGAACAGTCAAAAAATATATCAGTATGGCAACATTAGTGAAAATTTAATGCATAGAAGGAAAAATGGGAATTGTGTCCCAAGTGTCAAAACTTTTGGCTGCTTATAAAAATTTAAGCATGGAAATAGAGGAGATAAAGATTAATTTATCTGCTAAGGATGTTGAGATAGTGCACTTAAAGATACAGGATCAGATGCTATCCTCAAAGAGATCTGGTGCCACTGAGGAACTTGCAACAGAAAATGCAAAGCTCCAGGCCTAGGTTGCAAAACTTATTGGTGAGGTTAAATCTTTATGTTAGTGTTTCCCCAGAGGCCATAAGTTAACCATCTCATGCTTATTTATTTCTTGGTGTACTATTAATACTTTTAAATGATGTTGTAACACCTCAAATTTTGGCCCTTGAAAATTCTTGAGCTTTGGGCTCACTGCCTTGGTCACAACTCGTAGTGACGAATCGTGAGATGTGGTTATGGTTTGTAGGACCCTGGTTGTAACCAAATCAAAAACATAGTGTCAAGGTTCTTCTCTGAGTATGAGTGGCTCATTATGAGCCGTGAGGATATGTTACGAGTGGTAGGTTCAAATCGTAGGATGTTCAGTGTTTAATTTATTTGGGTTCTATGTTGCTCACGACTAGACCTTACGAGTCATAAAATCTCACTATGAGTTGGTTAGAGAAGTGGTAAGATGGTCAATGTATGGGGGTCCTAGTCGCTGTCTTAGTTACGACTCGTGGTCACAAGTCGTAATGTATAGGTATGAGTCAAGGAGTTAACTCGTAACCAAAGATGACTTTTTCCATCTCTTAAGTTGAGGGCATTCTGGATATTTCCCCTCTTGTCCAACTTAAAAACCACGTATTATAACTTTTTTAGGTAGTCATTAGCTATTATAAGCACATCAAATAACCTCTCAGAACACTCCCAAATCATCAAGGTCAAGAACACTTAAGGCTTTCATCAAGCTAATCAATTGGGGCTTTCTAGGGTGATTTCTCTATTTACTTCTTGGTGATTAAGGCATGTTACCTTGCCTCATTGTTAATTTTTCAAAAGCATGTGATTTAAAGTATTGTTCATATGATTATTGGTTAGTTTTGAAAACAAAGGTTTGGGGTTTTTAATGTCATGAATTAAATAATGTTTCTCATGGTTTGTATATATGTTTTTCATGCTTTTAATATAGTTTTGAACTTGTGGGTGCATGGGTATGGTAAACGAACTAGGGAATTGTGATTTATCCAAACTGTGACTTTTGAAGTGGTTATGACCCCAACCCCATAATATGAAATTATTCTTGAGTATAAGAACTGTGGGGATTTGTAAAAATTGAACTAGTCTTGAACTATTACATGATATAAATAAGTATTTGAAATACAATGGTGTGATTTAATAAACAAAGGGAGTCGGTGTTCCCTAATGTATATTAATGAACAAAAGGAGTTGTTCTCCCCAAGTAAATGGGAACTTTTTTGGCATGTTGTTGTTACCTTGCAAGTGTAGTTGGTATGATGATACCAACAATGTATGCCTAAAAAGTATATTATGGTTTATTGAATGGAAATGTGTGATAATTGTTTTAATTGGGCTCTAATAATGGTTGTGTAGCTGAGTTGTGAAACTGGAGGTTCGAGTGATCAATACTAGAAACCGCATTAGTCGATGCAGGGGTCAAAGTGACCAGAGAGATTTGAGTCCCCCTTTATTATTTTTTCATGGTTGGAGAGGTTCGAGTCCCCCATAAATCGTTATGAAATTGGGTGCTTAAGTCACCTTGGTATATATTAGAGAGTTCGAGTCCCCCTATGTACATATATGATATTATTCTCCAGTTCGTGTGGCTACCGCACTGGGGCTCAACCAGGGAATAGGAGTTGAGGCCCATATAGCCCGTGGGTACTATTATATGATGGTTCAGATACACAATCCAGGCTAAGGTTTTGAAAAGCATGTTAAGCCTTATTCCCTATCCTAGTATTTGATATATATATATATATATATGTGTGTGTATGTATGTATGTATCTAAATATGTGCATTATTTTTGAATGATTTCAAACTATTGATTATATCATTATGTTATCCTTATCCCCGAGTTTTGTGCTAGTGTTCAACCTACTAACTATTTTTGGATGTTGTATCCCCACGCGATGCAGGAATTGATCAAACTTTTACTCTTCCTGCTCAGTGACTAGGTGATTTGGGGACAACTTTTGAGTCAGATTTAAGTGGTGAGCTTCCATACTTTGGAGGACACCATTTCATGCTATAGGATTTCTTTATGGCTTTACTATTTATTTAGTATTTATTTTGGGTATGGTCGGGGACATGTCCTAATTAGATATTTTTTGGTTTTGATTAGAGGTTTTGTCGAACTATTATTGTCATGGGCGATGTCGATATTGGTATTGATATTCGTATTCGTATTGTCATTGATACAGGTATTGTTTGGTTGCTTGGTTGTAGACAGTTCGTTATGGTTATAGACTTATTATAATGTCTTTAAATTAATATTCTCTTATCTTGTTATATGTTCAAAATTTAACTAACCTTGGTGTGGTATGTTTGGTTTGGTTTGGTGCAGGGGGTGATCTACGATCTATGCGAGACTTGAGATACCCGTCACAGCCAGACCCTAGTTTGGGTCATAACAAAGATGGTATCAGAGCCTAGGTTTGGTGTAATTAGGTATCCGACAAAAGATGTGTCGAGTAAAGTCTCTTTTATGGGTGTGTAGCGCAGCACACTTTTAAGGGAGGGGCTACGAGATATTAGGAATGTTTCCCTTTCTTATTGTTTTATATTAAGATATAAAGTCTAAGGCCTTGAGTTTCTCTGATTCCCATTTGTTCTCCTTTTAGATCATGCCTCCCAGATGATCTGAAGCTCATGAAAACTCCTCTGTCCCACTTGAGGACAATTCTGATGGGACACGGCCTTCTTGTAGGGTGCAGACCCAGTCTAGGAGTCCAGTTTCTAATTTCCCTGCTAGAGTTCAATTGGTCCCCTGTTGTCCTCCTCGAGCTCCTTAGGTTGATGTGTTGAATGCAAAATTTTGTCAGTCCATTCTTATGTTGGTTCAATTGGTAGTTTTTTAGTCTAAGCGTGTAGCTTTTGTTACTCCATCTTCTGAGGCCACAAGGGTTTCCCAATTTATGAGGTTGAGCACTTCTGTGTTCACTAGTGTTAAGGTTGAGGAGGATCCTCAAGGTTTCATTGATGAGACAGAGAAGATCTTCCGTGTTATGCATGCTACTAATGTGGAGGGTGTAGAATTTGTCGCCTATCAACTGAAGGATGTAGCAAACCAATGGTATGAAGAATAGAAATAGTCTAGGGGAGATAATACAAAATCCACACTGTGGGATGAGTTATCTAGTGCTTTTCTGGACAGGTTTTCTCAGGAGTTGAAGGAGACAAAAGCGGAAGAATTTCTTAATCTGAAGCAAGGTAGGATAACGATCAAGGAGTAAACCATAAAATTCCATCATTTATCCTGTTCTGCTCTTGAGTTAGTGTCTAGCATAAGGGATAGAATGAGGAAATTTTCTTTTGGGTAATCCCGTGATTTAATTCTAGAGAGTAAGGCTGCCTTGTTAAGCAAGGATATGGACATCTCCATATTGGTTATGTCTATACAGCAGGTTGAGAAAGAAAAGAAAAAGCAGGCAGAGATAGATGAAAGGCCAAAATAAAAAGTTTAAATTTTTTTATCAGGGTGGAGGTCAACAGCAGAATTATAGAGATGGTGAAAAGTGGTCTAAGAAGAAGTGGGGGAGTTCTGGTTCCTACTCTATGCTAGTGCTCTTTATTTGAAGTCGTCGGGTGATTGTCATTCTCAACATGATAGTGGATTTAGGGCACCCAATCTCAGGATGGTGGGGCTTAGTCCGCTCCATTATATACTTCTTGTAGATTCTGTGGGCAGGTGCATCATGGATTTTATGAAGAAGAGAGGAACAAGTGTTTTAAATATGGTTAGATTGGTTATTTGTAGAGAGATTGTTCTTCTAAGGTTGCTTCAGGGGCAAACAAGATTCTTGTTGCCGCTTCATCAACTCTGGAACCAAAGGGTGTTGCTTTTACTTCTGGTACCGGCACTGGCCAAAATTGGTTATACATTTTTGCTACCCTCTAGGACTCTAAGACATCTCCTAATGTTGTCACTGGTATGTTACGACTCGATTCTCGTGATGTGTATTGCTTGCTTAATTTAGGGTCTACTCTTTCTTATGTGACCCCATTTATGGCTGTGCATTTTGGTATTGGTCCCAAGTGTATCCCCGATCCCTTTTTTATTTCAGCCCTAGTGGATGACTTTGTGGTTGCGAAAAGAGTCTATAGGGGTTGTGTGGTATTTTTTGGTGGTAGAGAAACTCTGGTGGATCTGATAGAGTTAGACATGGTTGATTTTGATGTCATATTAGGGATGGATTGGTTGTATTCGTGATATGCCACCTTAGATTGTCAAACCCATAAGGTCATATTAATTTCCCTAATGAGCCGGTCATTGAGTGGGAAGGGGGTTCTCTAGTGCCTAAGGGAAGGTTCATACCATATCTTAGAGCCCAAAAGTTGATTTCAAAGGGATGTCTTTATCATTTGGTTTGGGTTAAATATTTACACTTGAAGGGACCTTCATTGACATCCGTTCTTGAGGTTTTTCCTGATGTTTATCCTAGTGTTCCTCCTAATAGAGAGATTGATTTTGGGATTGACCTGATTCTAGACATTCTTCCTATCTCTATCCCTCCTTATAGAATGTCTCTGACTGAGTTGAAGGAGCTTAAAGAGTAGTTGAAAGACTTTCTTGACAAGGGTTTTATCTGTCCTAGTGTGTCTCTGTGGGGTTCTCCTATTTTGTTCGTGCGTAAGAATGATGCTTCCCTTCGAATGTGCATCGATTACCGTCAGTTGAAAAAATCTACGGTAAAGAATAAGTATCCTCTTCTTCAAATTGATGATCTGTTCGACCAGCTCTAGGGTGCTAGGTGTTTCTCTAAGATTGATCTTAGGTTCAATTATCATCAGCTAAAGATTAGGGAAACGGATATCCCTAAGACTGCCTTCCAAATGTGGCATGGACATTATGAGTTCTTAGTCATGTATTTTGGTTTGACTAATGCCCTGGAGGAATTTATTGACTTGATGAATAGGATCTTCCATCAATTTCTATATTTGTTCATTATCGTGTTGATAGATTATATTCTGGTGTATTCCAAGAGAGAGTGGATTATGTCGATCACCTCTATATCATGTTACAAAGTTCGTTATCATTTTTGAAGTACGAGTTCTAGTTGAAAGCTATTAATTTTCTGGGCTATGTCTTTTTTAGTGAAGTTATCATGGTGGATCCGCAGAAAGTTGTAATAGTTAAGAAGTGGCCTAGGCCCACAACTCCAACTGATATTTGGAGCTTCTTAGGTTTAGTCGGTTACAATAGGAGATTTGTGGAAAGTTTTTTTACTATATCTGCCCCGCTAACTAAGTTGACCTAGAAAAAGGTGAAGTTTTTATGGTCTGACGCTTGTGAGGATAGTTTCGAAAAGCTAAAAGACAAGTTGACTTCTGCTCCAGTTTTGACTCTGCTTGAAGGCACCGATGGTTTGGTTGTCTATTGTTATGTGTCTCATGTGAGACTTGATTGTGTGTTGATACAGCATGGTAGGGTGGTGGCCTATGCTTCTCGGCAGTTGAAAGTTCACGAGAAGAATTACCAGACTCATGACTTGGAGTTGTTAGCTGTGGTATTCGCATTGAAGAACTAGCGTCACTATTTCTATGGGGTCCATGTAGATATCTTTTCTGATCACAAGAGCCTGCAGTATGTGTTCACCCAGAAGGAGTTGAATCTCAAGCAAAGAAGGTGGCTTGAGTTGCTGAAAGATTACGACATGAGTCTCCATTACCACCAAGTAAAGCTAACGTAGTTGTTGATACTCTTAGTAGGTTATCCATGGGAAGTCTAGCTCACATGTATGAGGATAAGTGGGAATTGGTGAAGGATATTCACTATTTGGCTAACCTTGGAGTTTGTCCCTTGTACTCTAAGGATGGTGGTGTGTTTATGCAAAAGGTGGCGAATCCATCCCTTGTTGCTGAGATAAGGAAGAAGCAGGTATTGGATCCTGTCTTAATGAAGATTAAAGGAGATGTGGGTCAACAAATGGTTGTAGCTTTTGAGATTAGTGGCGATGGTATCTTAAGGTACCAAGGCAGATTATGTGTTCCCGATATAGATGGGTTGAGATAGAGGATCTTGGTTGAGGATCATGAGTCGCGTTATGTCATTCATCCTAGTTCAAAAAAGATGAATCATGATCTTAAGGATATTTACTGGTGGAATAATATGAAGTGAGATGTGGCCAATTTTGTGGCTAAATGCTTGGTGTGTCAAATAAAGGTTGAGCACTTGAGGCCCGGTACATTGACTCAAGAGATTGAGTTTCTTGTGTGGAAGTGGGAAGTGATTAATATAGATTTTGTTACCGGTTTTCCCTGGTCTCAAAATCATGGATAGAATAACCAAGTCTGCTAACTTCTTGCAAGTGAGGACTAATTATTCGGCAAAGAATTATGCAAAGTTGTTCCCTCAAGAAGTTGAATGGGGCACCTATTTCTATCATATCAGATCGTGGTACTCAGTTCTCATTACATTTTTGGCATTCATTTCGGAGAGGTTTAGGAACTATGGTGAGACTTAGTATTGTATTTTATCCGCAGGCAGAAAGGATGGTTCAGGTCTTGGAAAATAGTCTTCGGGCTTGCGTGATTGACTATGATGGTAGTTGGGTCGATCATTTGCCTCTCATAGAGTTTGTGTATTATAATATTTATCACTTTATCATTGGTATGGCTCCTTCTGAGGTGTTGTATGGTAGAATGTGTTGTTCTCCTATTAGGTGGTTCGAGGTTGGTAAGGCAGAGATATTTGGTCGGGATTTAGTTCACAAGTGATGGAGAAGGTGAAGGTGATTCAAGATTGACTTAAAGCTGGCCAAAGTCGCCAAAAGTCCTATGTGTATGTGAGGCTTAAGGAGTTAGAGTTTGAGGTTGGCAATTAGGTGTTCTTGAAGGTATCTCGCATGAAGGGAGTAATGTGGTTTGGGAAGAAGAGAAAGCTCAGTCACCGGTTTACTGTCCCATACTTGGTTTTGAAGAGGGTTGGTAAGGTTGCGTATAAGTTGGAGTTGCTTCCTAGTTTAAGCTCTATTTATCTAATGTTTCATGTTTTGATGTTGAGGAAGTGTGTGGGTGATTCGTCGCTAATTGTGCCTATCAAGTATATTGGTATTTAGGATTCCTTGTCTTATGAGGAAGTCCCAGTTGAAACCTTAGATCGGTAAGTTTGTCAATTGCGGACGAAGGAAGTAGCTTCGGTAAAGGTTCTATGTAGGAACCACAAGATTGAAGAGGCTACTTGGGAAGCCGTAAAGGACATGAAGTCCAAGTATCCATTCTTGTTTCCCGCTTTGTACAATCGTGCGTAAGGTATGTGTTATTCTTAACATCTTTATTTTCTGACTTCGTTTAAGAAAAGGGTGATTTCCTTGGCATTTTTATTTTCTCAGTTTGTTAAAGGTAAGAGCAGGGAAATATATAGTCAAATCGTGCTAGCAATTGCCTTATCCCATCATTCGAGGATGAATGATCAAAGTGGGGGAGAATGTAACTCCCTAGATTTTGGCCCTTGAAAATTCTTGAGCTTTGGGCTCACTGCCTTGGTCACGACTCATCACGACTCATGAGATATGGTTACGGATAGTAGGACCCTGGTCGTAACCAAATCAAAAGCTTTGTGGCAAGGTTCTTCTCTGAGTACTAGTGGCTCACTATGAGCCATTATGATATGTTACGAGTCGAAGGTTCAAATCGTAGGATGTCCAGTATTTAATTTATTTAGGTTTTGTGTTGCTCACGAGTAGACCTTATGAGTCGTAAGATTTCATTATAAGTGGGTTAGTGGACTCGTTAGATGGGCAGCATATGGGGGTCCTAGTCACTGTCTTAGTTACGACTCGTGGTTACGAGTTGTAATGTGTGGGTACGAGTCAAGGGATTGACTCGTAACCAAAGGCGGCTTTTTCCAGCTTTTAAGTTGAGGGCATTCTAGACATTTCCCATCTTGTCCAACTTAAAACCCACGTCTTATAACTTCTTTAGGTCGTCATTATCTATCATAAACACGTCAAATGACCTCTCAGGACACTCCTAAATCCTCAAGGTCAAGAACACTTAGGGTTTTCATCAAGCTAATCAATTAGGGCTTTCAATGCTGATTTCTCTCCGTACTTCTTGGTGATTAAGGCATGTTACTCTTCCTTCATTGTTAATTTTGCAAAAGCATGTGATTTAAAGTATTGTTCATAAGATTATTGTTTGGTTTTGAAAACAAAGGTTGGGGTTTTTGAATGTTATGAATTAAACAATGTTTCTCATGGTTTGTATATATGGTTTTCATGCTTTTAATATTGTTTTGAACTTGGGGGTGCATGGTTATCGTGAACGAACTAGGGAATTGTGATTTTCCCAAACCATGACATTTGAAGTGGTTATGACCCCAACTCCATAATATGAAATTGGTCTTGAGTATGAGATGTGGCGATTTGTAAAAATTGAACTAGTAACTATTGCATGATATAAAGAAGTATTTGAAATACAATGGTATGATTTAATAAACAAAGGGAGTGGGTGTTTCCCAATAAGTATTAATGAACAAAGTGATTTGTTCTCCCCAAGTAAATGGGAACTATTTTGGTATGTTGTTGTTACCTGGCAAGTGTAGTTGGTATGACGATACCAATAATGTATTCCTAAAAAGTGTATTGTGATTCATTAAATGGGAATGTGTGATAATTTTCTTAATTGGGCTCTAATAAGGGTTGTGTAGCTGAGTCGTGAAAGTGGAGGTTCGAGTGACCAATACTGGAAACCATGTTTGTCGATGCGGGGGTCAAAGTGACTAGGGAGGTTCGAGTCCCCCTTATTGTTATTTCATGATTAGGGAGGTTTGAGTCCCTCATAAATAATTATGTAATCGGGTGCTTAAGTCACCTTGGTATATGTTGGAGGGTTTGAGTCCCCCATGTTCATATATAGGGAATTATTCTCTAGTTCGTACAGCTACACACACTAGGGATCAACTAGAGGGTGAGAGTTGGAGCCCATATAGCCCATGGGTACTATTATATGACGGTTGAGCTACACAATCTAGGTTAAGGTTTTGAAAAGCATGTTAAGCCTTGTTCCCTATCCCTACACTTGATATATATATATGTGTGTGTGTATGTTTATGCATCTGAATATGTGCATTATTTTTGAATGATTTTAAACTGTTGATTATATCATTATGTTATCCTTATCCCCGAGTTCATGCTAGTATTCACCCCGCTAATCATCTTTGGACGTTGTATCCCCATGCGATGCAGGAATTGATCAAACTTTCATTCCTCCTGCTTAGTGACTAGGTTATTCTGGGATAGCTTTTGTGTCAAACTGAAGTGGTGAGCTTCCACACTTCGAAGGACTCCATTTCATGCTATGGATTTCTTTATAGCTTTACTATTTATTTGGTCTTGGTTTTGGCTATTTTCGGGGGTATGTCCCGACTGGATATACTTTGGTTTTATTAGAGGCTCTGTCGGACTACTATGGGCATGGGCAGTGTAGTTATTGGTACGGGTATTGATATTGGTATTGTCATTGATACTGGTACAAGTTAGTTGCTTGGTTGTGTACGGATGGTTTTGATTATAGACTTATTATAATGTCTCTAAATTGATATTCTCTTGTTATATGTTCGGAATTAGGCCAACCTTGGGTATGGTGTGTTTGGTTTGGTTAGGTGCATGGGGTGATCTCTGGTCCATGCGAAACTTAAGATACCCATCACGGCTATGCCCTGGTATGGGTCATGATAGATGCCAAAAGGAGGAATATTGAATTCATGTGGTAGGGACCAGGTGGTGTGTGATGCATGATGTGTTAAGGACCAGGTATCAGGTATACAAATGAATGTTGGTGAGGCATGATGGCTTATTGATAAGGGGATTGATGAGTGCAGGTATATTGACAGGGGCAATATTGAAACATAGTGAATGAGTTGAGTTTTTTATGTCAATTGACAACAAAGGACCAGGTCCCTATATTGCATGATATATTGACAGAGGAAAGCAAGGTGCAGTGATAGCGGGAACATTCATTGATAGTAGTGGTGATCACTCTGATTAATGGGATGAATGAACATTGATGCTCCAAATTTGTGGTTGGTTTGTCATCATCAAAAGGGACGAAAATGGATATATCTTGTTTTGATGATAATCGGCTGACAACAAGGGACCAGGTAATGGGTCTTCGAATTGCTATATCTTGTTTTGATGGTAAGCAGCTGACAACAATGGACCAGGTCCCTGGATCTTCATGAATACAGTCTAGTTGTCACTGTCCTGCGCAGTTTTTTTATGTAGTATAACAAACTGTGCAGGTGAGCTTGTACCCATCAGGATACCTGGACCAATCAGATTTCTACCCTAATCATTATTCCACTATAAAATAAAAAGAATGCTTCTCGATTGGTGAGTTTTTGCAAATCAGAATACAGAAGGGGAAAGAGGCAAAAACTCAACTTTGCAACAGTGCTCAAGTTCTAAATTTTTGTATGTACTGAAAGAGTGAGCGTTCTTGAGCCAAGTCATGGTCTGTAATTGAATTACTCGTGTTATAATAGTAATGCTTTCTTTGTATTCTTGAGAGTTCTTAGGTAGAGTTACTAGAGTTAAAATATTGACTAGAGTTAATAAATATTGAAGTAAGTTCTTGGCAGAGTTGTCAAGGTAGACTTGTAGTAGAGTTATTACAAGCAGGTGGAACATAGAGTTAGGTTCAAATCAAATCTACAATCAAGAGGTTGATTATAGTAGATTGTTGAGTAATTGTGGGGTCAAGTCATGGATTTTCCTCTATTGAGCAAAGAGGTTTCCATGTTAAATCCTTGTGTTCTTTAAATTTCTGCAAAGTTGTAGCTTTCCTACTGCTTTATTGTGTTATTGCATGTGACTGACTTTAAGGGACCTGGTCCCTTATAGTATGGTGTAAACCCCTTGCGTTTCAACAAAAAGAATATATGACAACCAATAATGATAATAAATATAAACAAACTCAAATATAAGCTTAAGTATTTATGTTCTTGGCCTCAACCCTAGATGAGGGTGTTTAATTATTCAAAGATTTACAACAAATCACAAGATTGAAATTCATGGATAAAAACTAAAAGTAAACTACAAAAAAGATTTAGAACCCTAAAAGAAGCCTCCTATAATGTATTTCCATCCCCAAAAGTTGTTCAAAGTGTTTACAATAAGTCCTAAGTATCTTATTGTCATGAGTTGAACCAAGGCCTGGCCATGACGAGTATCTCATGTCCACCGAGGATCGGAGACCACCCTTTTTCCTAGTCAATCAGAACATAACACCTATATAACAGAAAAAGCAAATCCAAAAGATCATATATATGAAATAAAGAAACCATATTGAGGTTCTAAGTACTCAACATCGTAATCCACAGTTATCCACAAATCCTCTAAAACTCTAAAAGACAACCTAAGTTGGGACATGCCCCCGAAGATAGCCAAAAGAAACAATAGAATAGTTTGAGACACAAATAAAACCACAATTATGAAATGAGGGTCTTTCGGAGAATGAAATCTCACCACTTAAATTTGATTCACAAGCTATCCAACGATCACCTAATCACTGCGCAGGAAAAGTAGAAGTGTCTCCATTCCCTGCATCGCATGGGGATACAGCATTCGGAGATAGTTAGCGGGGTGAGCGCTAGCATGTAACTTAGAGAAGGGATAAAATAATGCTAAGTCAAAAATCACAGAAAAATCCACATAAACACATTGTACATACATATATATAACATGCTAGGATAGGGAACAAGGCTTAGCATGAACATAAAACATTAGCCTGGGCTATGTAGCATAACCATCATAATATTACCCATGAGCTATATGGGCCCCATCTCTCACTCCCTGTTTGGTCCCTAATGCGTGTAGCCGTGCAAACTGGAGAATAATCATAACAGACATGCATAGGGGAATAGAACCTCCCAGTAATATATCAAGGATGACATAAACACCCGATCATAAATTAAGGGTGACTCAAACACCCGGTTATTTCGACTCCCATGATGGCAAACTTGGTTTCTAGTGGTGGTCCCTTGGGTCCTCCTCTTTCACGACTTAGATACACAACCCCCTTAAGACAAATTAAAACATTTAGCACATAACCTATTCATTTAATAAAGGAGTCATTATTTTAGGCATTATTACGTGGTATCGTCATACCGACTATAGCTTGCAAGTAAATGTCATCATGCCAAATCAAATAGACAATGAGACTCTAACCCATAACCAATAGGACTTCGACCCATTTAGCCAATTGGGACTCCAACCCATCAATCAATAGAACTTCCAAATATTTAGCCAATTGGGACTCAAACTCGTTAAGCCATCTAGACTCCAAAGTTCCATTTCAAAATCAATCCATGGACATAAAGGCCTTTCAAATAATTTATGTTTCTTTAGCCTTTTTATGAAATTGTCATAATTCAAGAGTAGTTCAATGTGCATATACTTATATTAAAAGCCAATTTTACGAGATTGGGTTGGGGTTATACCAATTCAATTATCAAATTCACAAATTTGGGGGAAACCATGACCCCCTAGTCTATTCACCATGCCCATGTACCCCACATGTTTAAAACCATCACTTCAAACTATACATGATTCATAAAAGCCATGGGAAAAGCTATTAATTAAACAATGTTCAATAACCCTCAACCCATATTTAAAATTATCAATAAAATCACATGGTTATAATTATAAACACATGCTTTCAATAAAATAGGTTTTGGGAAAGAGTAACATGCCTGAGAAATCAAGAATTACGAAAAGAAATCAACCCTTGAAATTTTAGATGACAAACCTTGAGAAAATCCTAGTATTCTTGACTTAGGGATTTAGAAAGGAGAAAGCAGTGTTATGATTTGTACAATTAAAGATAATATGGAATATTAGTGTTTGTAAGTCATGGGGGGGGCGAATTTGGGATGAGGAAAAAACCAAAATACCCCTAAAAACAAAAAAAATGTAGAAATTCTTCAGTTGACAACAAGGTTGACGACCTGTAAGTTAGGTGACATCTCATCACCCTAGTCGTCATATTCAACATGGACTTTGCCATTTTATGGTTAAGGCTGATGACTTGAGCTGAAGGATCATCACCTAGCTGAAGGCTCGTGACCTTAGTCATCACCAAGTTGATGGCTCGTCAGACTAGTCGTCATTTTTTTATAGACACACTCCCAAGCAAAATGAGCATAACTTTCTACTCCAATATCGGATTAAGGTGAAATTAGATGCGTTGGAAAGAAGACTCAAAGATATTTTATTTGGTATATAGTAGTCTACCTACCTCATTATATTCAATAAGTAATAATCATTGGAAGTTGTACCAAGTTAAAACATTCACTAAAACACAATTAATGGAAAAGTTCTCAAGTCGTCTTTGAGTTAGGGGATTTTTATGATCTCAAATCATCTCCAAAGATGTTTCCAGACTATAGAATTTATCATTACACTCATATTGACATAGAAGCATTAGGTTCGGGTCTATATATATCGTAACGATGGTGCAAATTCTAGCCCGAAAATATGGGGTGTTACACTTATTTATAGATGGAAGCCAAGGGCTCATTTTTGAATCACAAGTGTTGAACGCCCATGTATTGGAGCGATAAGGGTGTGGCACGCCCTTATCACAGATTTTTACTGGTTTTACATACTTTAGTTTATGTCTAACGGCATGGAACACCCTTATCTTGGAGGTTCGAGGGCCTGGCACACCCTTGTGCTTAGAATTTCCAAAATTTGTCCATGTTTCCTCCATCTATCTGGCTTTAAGTTCATCACTTCATGGTTGTCTTTACACTTCAAATTCAGCTTTTGTAGCATTACATCATTGATTTAAACATCTCACAAGGCTTACTATATTATCAAACACCACAAATTAGTGCTTAAACACAATAGAATCCAATAAGATCAATTAGAACATCACATAGCTCAAGATAGTAACACTAGTTTTCTCGTCTAAACTCTAAGTGATTGTTTTCATTCCAAACTTATTTTGAACACACCTTGAACATTATTAACATGTAATTTAACACTTCATGCTCAATTATATGAATATCAACTCATTTTGTACAGTCCTCAAAACTAGGTTAAATACGTAGAGATTATGACACTTACGTGCATAAATCTACCTAAGATCAATGGGACCAAGCCATAAATTTAATAATCTAAAAGTTATTTATTACTTCTTCTATTTTAGTTTGTTTACCCAATTTTTAATTGACATAAAGAGTAAGAAGACTTTTGAATCCTGTACAATTAATCTAAAGATATGCACAGTATTTCAAAAAAAAAAATTATGATCTAAACATGTTATATGAAATGTTAAAATTAAAGAGTTGTGAAGAGACATTATTTTTCATGTTTTTAGATAGGCTCGATCCATTTAGGATTGGGCCAACCTTTGTACACTTGTTTTATTTGGCTTTTTCTAATAAATGGCCTCTGGACACTTTAATTAAAAAACATTTTAAATACTTTTCCTTATATACTTGTCGAGTTTTATTTCACAAGAGTTAATTCAATTAACTTTCAAGACTAAATTACATTAGATTAATTTAATATTTAAAAATTAGATGTTCGAAATTGTATGAAACATTAATTCTTCTCATACTAATATAATAAAAAATCACATGTCACGATTAGGCCAAATCGGAGCATTGAAAATGGGCTTTTAAAGTTAGAACAAGCTTAAGTAGTAATTCCAAAGACTTGACCCAATAATCAGTATTTCTAGTTAATAGATTAGTCCTTTATTTATGTCTATTTCAATTAATTCCTCATATGATGGAACACTTAGAGGTGGACACGATTCAAGTCATACAAGTGTGTTAGTGGTTGAGCTAGGAGATTTTTTTCCCTATTATTTAGGAACGATGATGTATTGTGTGAATGCATTGAATATTTAAATATTATACTATTTTTGTAAATTTAGTTTCTAGTTTCCTTTCTTATTCTTTATCCGATCTTAGATTAGTGTTACAATTGGTATCAGCGCATTGGATCTTGGCTCCAATGGTGGAGAGCAACGGAGACAAATCCATCGGTGATGTTCCCAAGAGTTTGAAACTTCAAATTCAAAGCTTCATTAAGGTTTCCATGAATTGGATAGAGAACTTAGAAGCTATGTAGAAACATACTGAGAAATCCAACCAAAGGTTGGAAAATATCATTTCGGATATTCATTAGATGGGAGAATCCAGGTCGACATCATGGTCATATTTGGAGCTGGCTCAAGGTAGCTCATTTGCGGAGATAGATCATTCTTTAGTGGGGGCATCTCTCAACCACTCTCGATGCCGGGAACTGCAACACTGACTCTAAGCAATCTCAGCATCAATGAGGGTAAAATTTTCCAGTCAACTAATCCTTTGTTTCCACGATTAGGAACAACTCCTACAATAAATGAGTTATTCTTTTTTGGTTCAATGAACCCATATTTTTCTCTCAACCCAGTTATAAATTTGACTATTTCCATCTTTTTGGACTCATCTAGACCTTTTATCCCTTTTTAGCACCAACCAAATCTATTCATCAACCTTAAATAAACCCCTATGCTCCTCTGTATCATTCTTCAAGCAGTAAACCTTCGGCTTTCAGAATCTATATGACCTCATCCATCATCAAGGGTCAAGCTCTATATATACACCCATTTCCTCATCAGTACGCTCTGATTTCTTTCCCCCCCTCAAATCAAGTGCGAGTTTACTCCAGCCAAACACCCATGACCACCACCCAGCCACCTCAATTTATGGACACTCACTCATTAACTCCTCAAATCACTTTTGTGTTGTGGGATTGAGATAGTTTGGCCCCACCTGGATGTACTATGATCCATTTTTAAAAAGTCAAAAATATTTCATAACTTCGTGGCGAGAAAAATAATCTATTTGATATATTTAAAAAATAATTTAGATTCGCCAATTCAATTTAGGAAAACTAAGAGACCATTTAAAAAGGTGATTTTGAAAAAAAAAATCTTTTAAGAATAACCAGAGTCCAGGTAAGTGTTCAAGTAAATTCGAAAGAAGGTGTTAGGTAATTTCGATAATCCACAAAGTATGATTTCCAACAGATTTAACTTATTTGGCTAATTTTGAAAGTTCTTTAAGAAACTTGAGAAAACCTTATTTAAAAAACCTTGAATTTATTTAAAAATCTTATGTTAAATAAATAGAATTTATTTGATACTAATCTGTTTAATTTATTCTACATAATAAATAAACTAAACATCAAAGTTTCAAAATAATACTAACTTTAACAATTTTATCCGCATTAAGACTTTGGGCTAAACAGTTAACTCAATTTCTTAAACATGGTTGTAAGTTATTTAATAACTATGAAAGGATATGAATAAATCATCAAGTTACTATATAAACTTAAGTTTGCCTAAATAGATGAATTTAAAAGATAGTAAATAATCAAAATAAAATGAATAATTTTAATATAAATTTGCTCCCCGGGGATTCATCTAGATTAATTAAATTAAATTACAAATAAATAATTAAAATTATACAAGGAAATAAAGGAAGCAAAGTTGAGATTTGGGCTCCCTTTTTGGCCTCCTAAAATCTGTCCAATTCTTGAGCTTGCAAAGTTCATTTTCATCCCCTGTATGTCAAATGTATATCATAATCCTTCATCGTTGCATTTTTATTTATACCGCTGTGTATGCATTGTATATAAACATATATTTTGTCTTCCAATTGTATCTTTGCTTTCATTCTTTAATTCCCATTGTATATCCTCTATATACTATAGTATATCTATGTACACAACCTTGTTTTCTTTAAAAATAAGTCCATTAGAACTTGTAGGAGGCTTGGACTCGATAATGCTCAAATGCAAAGGTAATAGGAGTCCAAATGGACTCATTTGAGATAGTTAATGCACACAAAAGATTATAAACATTACTATGTATTCAACTCAAGCTTGGTACATATTCAAACATTAATCGAAATGATTTGACAAAGAACTAAATAGGTATGATCATACTTAATTGCTTACTTTATATATATAACCAACAATAACAAATACTAAAAAATAAGGTAAATGCTTAAACAGAACAATCTCACAAAAACTTCAGGAAAGACGAGAAGGACCATTTCGATTCATTAATTTCAAGAAGTGTCATGATTTTTTCAAAATGATAGCTCAATGTACACAGATTCTATTATTCGAATTCAAACATCAAATACTCGAGAAGAATAATAAATATATGAACACAAGTCAACTAGCAATTACAGTACAATATAGGTCCATTGACATCAATATGCTATTAGTTGAAAATGTGACAAAAACTTGGATAATTAACACAATTCCTAACTCAATATACCATTTTTTCATTCTCACTAAGATGTAAGATCAACTACTCATAAAAACAAAATAAAAATATAAAGTTAAAAAGAAATTGTATGTTATCAACAATATAGAAACAAAATCATTCGATCTTTGGATTTATCCCCTAAAATAGTAATTCAACAAATTATGATAACCAATCCTAGGTACTACAACAATAAAACAAATTATATAGAGGATAACAAGAGAAATGAAAACGAGCAATTATGATGCTAATTCCATCATTAACTATCATAAACTATCATTTTGCATGAAAAGTAAAAAGAAACAGAAGCAAAAACCTCGACTACAATAGCAAAATCATATTCTAAGTGAAGCTAACAAATAATGTCAAAATGGATTCAACAAAACTACAACCAAAATTCATGAAGCCAAGAACATCAATACATAAATCCTACAGCCTTTGAAGCCTCTACAGCATACAATCTCACCAATTACGATGATGAAAAAACTATGAAGAAAAAGATAAAGGGCAAGAACAATTAATTAAAAAGCTCGTAGAAAATAAAAGGGTGTTTACCTTTTTTAGGGCAGCAAACGGGGACTTTGAGCTTGTCAGATTCTCTTCGCACCATTAAAAGACTATGAATAAAATTCCTAAGCTGAAGTCCTATGCTCAACTATCTTACAAGAATTTAGCATGAAAATATTTGAATTTAGCAAAATTTCTTCCAATTGGGGTTCTTTGCTAATTTCTTTTATTCCTCCAACCTCTTTCTACTAAAACATAGCGATATTTATAGGAGTGGATTGAAATAAAATTTTGTCTTTTCAGCGAAGTGGGAGTTGATGAACTCGAGGATAACTTTGAAAAATTCATTGAGGAGAATTTCAAATCCACCAAGGAATAAGGATTAGGTGATGTTAAAGTGTACGCATTCGTACTAATTAGTACGAATTCAAATTTTAAATTTACAAAAAAAATTCAAACGAATCGAATCTCAAGGCGGCAGCGTTTGACTGAGTTGGACGCGCGTCATCATTCAAATTGGAGTCGAGTTCATCGTCGGGTTGAAGTTCGGTTGGAGTCGAGTTACTAGAGATGTTTTTGTCGAGTTGTACACAAATGCTATTAAAATTGTTATCATCGTTTTTGATATTATTTGTTAAATAGGTTGTTGGTGTTGTACGGGTTTGCTGGTGTTGTTTGTACATTTAAAGGGATATAAAGGGGTGAAGGTTGTGGGTCGAGTCGGTTATTGGACCTGAGGTGGTTGGGCTAGAGTTTTAACTATGGGCTGTTGGAGCGGAAGGTGGCATGCCCAATGGGAAAGCTGTGTAGTTGGGCTATTTGGAATAGGGGTTTAGTATTAGGATTTATCCATCTCATTTAATATTTTGGTCATATTAAAAATTAATTGGCCAATTGTGTTGCAATTTTGGCCTATTTGATTTCAATCATAACCAAATTTAATAAGTCGGCTAAATTAAATTGTAATTCGACATGAATTAATACCCAATTTATTTTGAGTTTCTAGGTTTGATAAAATCAAACACATATTTTTTTTAAATAATTATTTTTGAGGACAAATTATATTTAAATCAAGACTTTGCTCATTTGAATTAATTTTCAAGATAGCCCTTGGCTAAAATCTAACTTTTCATAAAATAATTATTTAAGTAACAAAATTAAATGATTTTGCATATACAAATATGAAAATATATAGTCGCTACTTAAAATAATAAAATTACCTAGATAAGTAATTTGAAAAGTTTTTATTTGAATAAACTAAATATTGTAATTTTTCTTAAAACCAAAGAAACTCAAAATTAAACTTAGTTGTGGAGGGCAAAAACTAAGTGTCAATAGGATGACTAATATTTCGTCACCTTCAATATTAGGAGTCTGAAAAAAGAGACAGGCCAATCGGTGAAGGTGGCTAATCCCTACTTTGGTGACAACGTATAACATGGTGTTGTTATATGAGAAGTCTCAAATGGCACTAGCTAAGCAGAGCACTCCCAAACCCAACAAGCAAACTTTTCCAAATTATTCCACCTAACAAAATTTATTGCCTTATGCAAGGCCAAAATGGATTCCAAGCCTCCACTTCCAAAGAAACAAACTATCAAAACCTTGCAAGAAAGAAACCTATATTTTCTTTGTCGTGAGAAGTTTATCCCAGGGCATCAATGTAAGGATAAAGTAGTCAATACTATGGAAGGGGAAAAAGAATTTGTGGAGGCTTCTGATGCAAAATTAACCAACGAAGTATTAGAGAAAGAAGATGAACAAGGGGCAATGTCCTTGAACATGGTTTTCGGCTTGCACAATCTGGCCAACACTGTCTGAATTGAAGGCTTAGTCAAAAAATAGCCCATAACCATGTTGATTTATAGTGGGTCAACCCACAATTTTATGGATCCTCAAATCATTAGCAATTGCGATAAAAGATAAGTCCATTGGGCCAGAATATGTGGGTGAGAGCTGCCAATGAACATGAAATATTGTGCATTCATAATACTCAATTTTTACATGGAAAATAAATGACGAAGTGTTTTTGTTTGACTTGTAATTATTAAGAACTAGAGCTAGTGATCTGATCCTCAGAATGGATTAGATTGATACTGTCTCACCCATGGTGTTGCATACCAAGGCCCACAATATTTCTTTCTATAAAAATGATAAGTTGGCCAAAATTTTTGGTTGTGGAACAGTCAGAATTATGAAGGCAAAGGAATCTAAGTCCATAAAGAAATTATTGGACATAGGTCAATATGTACTCACAGGAAAGTTGACGACCATCAAACCCCAACAAGATCGGACCCTTGCTGGTATAATTCAACCCTTGATCCAAGAATATTTAGACCATTTTCCAAGAACCCAAAAGGCTGCCACCAACAAGATCGTGAGACCAAGCCATCAACTTGTTACCAGGGTCCAAACCTGTTAATTAAAGGCCCTATCACTATTCCTATAAGAAAAAAATGTCATCAAAATATAGTGGCAGAGATGATGAAATCCCAGATTATAATGACAAGCACGTACCTTTTCATCCACGGTGATCTTAGCTAAGAAGAAAGACTCTTCTTGGAGATTTTATGTAGATTATTGAAGGCTCGATGAGATTAACATCAAAAATAAAGATCCTATTCTGGTGGTGGAGGGCTTGTTAGACAAAATACATGGAGTACAAATTGCATTCAAAATTGGAATTAAGGTCGGGTTATCATCAAATACGAATGCGTCAAGGAGATAAGTTTATGATTGCACCCAAGACACACCATGGCCTTTGGGAGTTCAAGGTTATATTGTTTGGGTTGGCTAATGCTCTGGAAACCTTCTAAGACTTAACGCATACCATTTTCAGTACTTATTTGTAGAAGTTTGTACTTGTTTTCTTTGACAATATCTTAATCTATAACATGAGTATGAAGGATCATATCAAGCATTTACCAGTGGTGTTTAAAGTATTAAAGGGAAACAAATTGTATGCTAAGCAGTCCAAGAGTAGTTTTTCCCAATAACAAGTGGAATACTTAGGCCATATCATATCGGGCCAAGGTTTAAGTACGAATTACACTAAGGTAGAAGCTATGGTAAATTTGGATTCTCCAAAGACATAAGGAATTATGGAGATTCCTAGGCCCAACGGGTTTTTATTGCAAATTCATCCATCACTTTGCTCTAATCAGTAAACCTCTCACTTCTTTGCTAAAAAGGGGGATTTTCATTAGAGTGATGAAGTAGTGGTGGCATTTGAAAGGCTCAAGCAGGCGATGTTAAGGGCCACCCATCTTTGCATAACTAAATTTTAATAAATTTTTTATGGTTGAGGTAGATGATAGTGGAACAGGGGTGGGAGCACTTTTAATGCAAAATCACAAGGCAATAGCCTTTTTGAGTCAAGACCTACGTCCCAAGCATCTTGGACAATCAACCTACGAATAAAATGGTGATTGTCCTCTTACTAGACATAGAGAAATGGAAAAATTACTTGCAACCCAACCATTTCTTAATCAAAATCGACCACTTCAACATCAAATTTTATAGAGACTAACATATAACAATAGACTTTCCATATAAATGAATTTCTAAGCTTATGGGGTTGAGTTATGCGATATAATTTAAAAAGAGAAGCGAAAATGTGGTGGCAGATGTTTTGTCTCAAAGATTTTAACCTAAAGATGAATACTTGGGGTTGACCATTATATTACCCAAGTGGACTCAAGAAGTGTTAAACGATACACAAGAGATACGTAAATTCAAAAGGTAATTACTAAACTGAGCATCGATTCCCAATTCATTCCAAACACAAGTCTGTTAGAAGGGATTATGGGAGTAGCTTGGAAGGTATGTGTAGGTAGCAATGGTGAATTGAGAGAGAATTTAGTAGAGAAAATGCAATATACTACTTGGGGAGGTTATTTGGGTATCATGGAACTCAACAAAGGCTACACGTTGTATTCTATTTGCTAGGATTACTCAAATAAGTGAAAGAATGGGTAAAAGCTTACGATAACTGCCAAAGGAATAAGGTAGAAAGTGTTCCTTATCTCAGATTGTTACAACCATTACTAATTCTTGTTCATGCCTGGGAGCATGTGACGATAGACTTCATCGAAGGATTGTTGATATCTCATAGGAACAGGTGGGGATTGATAAATACATGATGTATGCATATCTATTTACCCTGAATCACCCTTCATGTCACAAGTAGCTCAAGCTTTCTTGGACAATATATACAAACTACATGGGACATCAAGTTTAGTTTTTTTCTGTCATGATCCAAACCAGGGCCTGGTCGTGATGAGTATCCAAATCCCATATGGATCAGAGATCACCTCCTTCACTTAACCTAGTCAGCTCACAACCTAATGTGTCAGATAAATCCCAAACATATAACAAGATAGTGTAAACTAACACTAATATTTAATCATGAAATGTCTAAACCAATCACTAATAACTGGATAGTCGTCCGTCACCAAACCAATCCACCAAAACAACACACCCCAATCCATAATAATCCAACAAAGCCCCAATAAATTTGAAGTCAAAAAAATGTTGGGACATGCCCCCCGACAGTAGCCAAAAACAAAGTCTAAACAAAGTCTCAGACATAGAATATAAACACCATGAAATGAATCCTTCCAAAATATGGCAGCTCACTACTTCAATGTCAACTCACGAACCACTCGAACACCTAATCACTGCATAGGAAAAGTAGAAAAAGTTTTGGTACCTATATCTCATGGGGATACAACATCCAGAGAAGGTTAGCATTTGGAGCGCTAGTATGTAACTCAGGGATAGAGGATTAAAACAATGTCATTATTCAAAATCAAGTCAAATAACTATATGCAATCACATATATACATATATATCATGTCAGAATCGGAGACAAGGCTTAGCATACGTTTAAAATCATTAACCAAGGTTGTGTACCATAAACGTCATATAAAAAGGCACCCACGGGCTATATAGGCCCAGATATCCCCTAGCTGGAAGGACCCTAGTGTGGTAGCCACATGAACTAGAGAATATCCATATCAGTATATGCCTTTATGGAGGACTCGAACCTCCCGGCATAATTAAGGTGACTTAAGAACCAATGTATACAATATAGAGAACTCAAACCGCCCATTCATATATCCATTTCGTGTTCTTAAACCTCCTGGTCACTTAGACACCCACACCGGCTAACACGGTTTCTAGTGTTAGTCTTTTAGACTCCACTTTTACGGCACGGCTACACATCCCACTTTCAAGCCCAAATTAAAACATTCATTGCATATACATAACCATTAATCCAATTACTTACCAAAGGCATCCAATTGGTATCATCATACCACCCACACTTGCAAGCGTACAACATGCCATAACCATTATTAATCAACTTTGGGGATCGAACCCATTGTCTAAACCACGACATTAATTAAATTCAAGGGAATCAAGCCCATTTAGAAATTCAAACTAATTTATGGCCAACAAGGCTTTCATAAAATCATTTACCAACCACATACATTATTAGGCCAATGCCTTAGTTCAAAAGACAATTCAATATGTGACAAGATCATTCTCATAGAAAATTTCACAGACAGGTTGAGGCATACCATTATCAAACCATTATTCAAGCCAAAAACCATTAAGTTAGGGTTAACCATGACCCCTTAGTTTAAATCACAATTCTCAAGCACACACATGTGCAAAACCATTATCAAAACATGTATAATTATAATTTAAACCATGAGAAAATATTACTCAACATTATGCATTCAAACCCTCAACCATGGTTTTCAAAACCACCTTTAATGATTCATGAACAATGCTTAAAACACATGATTTTTGTGAACTTACAATGAAGAAAGAGTCACATGCCTGAGTTATGAAGATTAATAGAGGGATTGTGATCCTTAAGCCTCTAGATAACCATCTTGAAGAAACCCTAGCCCAATCTTTCTTGAAAAGTTTTTGAGAGAGTTTAGAGAGTGTTTTAATCTTGCTAAGTATAGAATAAATACCCAATAAGTGGTATAAGATATGGGGTCTTAAGGGCTTGGAGGGGGGAATATCCAAAATACCCTCAACTTAAAAGTTATAAAATCCCGCAGGTGGGTATGAGTTCACCCTCTAACTCGTTACCACATCATATGAGTGGTACCATCAAGTCATCACTAAAATAGAAGGTTGGACACCACATTCTGTCCAAATTATGACTCCCTTTCCCAACTCGTCACTAGACCATACGACTGGTAAGGTCTAGTTGTATCCAAGGCAGAACATCAAGGGATAAACACTGGACAACATACAATTGGACCTTACCCTCTCATAATATAACCATACGGAGTTTCTCATAACCAGGACAAAATTTATCCAGCAACATACTAACCAACATAGGGCTAGGATCCCTAGACTCATACCATACCATACGGATTATAGTGTGAGTTGTATGATGAACAAAAGTTCAAGACTCGAGAATTTTGCAAGGGCCAAAGTTTAGGGTGTTTCAGTCTCCCCCACTTAGGATCATTCATTCTTGAATGATGGGACAAGGAAGTACAAGCACGATTTGGACTCTACACACCTCTACTCCTACCTTTAACAAAGTTAGGAAACAAAGATACCAAGGAAATTAATTTTTCTTTTAACAAGATAAGAAAACAAGGATGTTAAGATCAACATATACCTCAAGCATGAATTTCCAGAATCGGAAATAGAAACGGATACTTGGACCCTATGTCCTCCTCGGCTTCAAAAGTAGCTTCTTCAGACTTTTGGTTCCACTATAGAACCTTTATCAAAGCCACGTCTTTCATCCGCAACCGATGATTTTTTCAATCCAAGATCCTCATTGGGACCTCCTCATAGGACAAAGATTCTGAGATGCCAATGTTCTCTAAGGGAACAACCAACGAAGGATCACTCATGCATTTCCGCAATATCGACACATGGAATACCAGATGAATAGAACTCATGCTAGAAGGCAATTCAAACTCATATGCAACATTACCAACCCCTCTCAAAACTAAGTACAGGCTAATATATCGTGGACTGAGCTTTCCCTTCTTCCCAAGATGCATCACAATAGACGATGAAACCCTTGGTACCTTCAGGTAGAGTCAAAACTGGAGCTGAAGTCAACCTTTCTTTTAGCTTCTCAAAGCTACCCTCGCAAGCATCAGACCACAAGAACTTCACCTTCTAATGAGTAAACTTGGTCAATGGAGCAGCAACAGAAGAAAAACTTTCCATGAACCTCCTCTAATAACCGGTTAAACCCAAGAAGCACCGAATATCGGTTGGAGTCTTGGGTATAGGCCACTTCTTAACCATAGCAACCTTCTGAGGATCCATCATAATCCCTTCACTAGACACGACTTGACCCAGATAAGTTAGGACATTCAACCAGAATTCATATTTGGAGAACTTAGCATACAACTGCTGATTTTTTAAGGCCTGAAACACAAGACAGAGGTGATTGGAATGATCCTCCTCACTCTTAGAGTATACCAAAATATCATCAATGAAGACAATTAAGAAAAAATCTAGAAACTGGCGGAAGACCCTATTCATCAATTTTATGAAAGCCGCAGAGGCATTAGTCAAGCCAAACGACATCGCCAAGAACTCAAAATGCCCATACCGGGTACGAAAAGTTGTCTTAGGGATATCCACCTCCCTAATCTTTAACTGATTATACCCAGACCAAAGATTAATCTTGGAGAAAAACTTATCACCTTAAAGTTGATCAAATAAATCATTTATCCTCAGAAAAAGGTACTTATTCTTTACCGTCACCTTATTCAGTTGTCGATAATCAATACACATACGAAGGGAACTATCCTTCTTATGTAAGAACAATACCGGTGCACCCCACGAGGATACGCTAGGACGTATGAAACTCTTGTCTAAAAGATCCTTTAGTTGCTCTTTAAGCTCCTTCAACTCAGCTGGAGTTATTCTATACGGGGGGATAGAAATTAGATGAGTGTCCAGAACAAGATCAATACCAAAATTAATCTCCCTATCGGGAGGGATACCAGGTAAGTCATAAGGGAAGACTTCAGGAAACTCATTTACCACAGGAACACAATGTAAAGAAGGACCCTCTGAGTTAGAATCTTTAACCCGGACCAGATGATAGAGATACTCCTTAGAGATCAATCTCTGAGCTCTAAGATATTATATGAACCTCCCCTTAGGAGATAGGGAACTACTCTCTCAATCAATAACCGGCTTAGTAGGGAATTTAAAGATGACCATACAAGTCCGACAGTCAAAAGAAGCACAGCCCGAATGCAACCAATCCATCCCCAGAATGACATCAAAACCAACCATGTTTAATTCAAATAGATTCACCAAAGTCTCCCAACCACCAACAGATACCACATAGAACCTATAGACTCTTATACCAACCATAGAGTCACCCATTGGGGTAGACACAGAAAAAGGGTTTGAAATACACTCGAGACCAAAACCAAAATGCAAAGCCACAAATAAGGTCACATAAGAAAGAGAAGACCCCAGATCAAGTAAATAGTACACATCACAGAAAAAGATTTTCAATATACTAGTAATGACATCAGTAGATTCCTCGAAGTTCGGACGAAAATATAGGGCATATAGGAAATTTTGACCAGTGCCGATACCAGAAGAAGAAGAAGAAGCACCATTTGGTGCAGGAGCTGATGGAGAGAAAACAGGAACCTTATTGGCCCCAGAAGCAACCCTAGAAGAAAAATCATGTTGTATATGGACAATCTAACCATAATTAAAACATCGATTTCTTTCTTTCTCACATTGACCACAATGTGGCTGACCACAAAATCTGTAAGGGGGATATGATGGAGCGAACTGAGCCCCACCAGCCTGAGATTGGGCACTCTGTGCCCTGTGCCCTGTACCCTCCACCATGCTGATAAAAACAATCACTCGGCGTCTTCGGGTAAGGAGTACTAGCCGTAGAGAAGGAACCAAAACTCCTCCATTTCTTCTCAGGCCACTTTTCTCCATCTCTACCACTCTGTTACTAGTCTCCATCCTGATCAGAAAATCTAAACTTCTTACTCTACCTCTCACCAATCTCAGCCTACTTCTTTTTTCCTCTTCAACCTATTACATATAAACCACAAGCCGCGAAATATCCATATCCATGTTCAACAAGGCATCCTTACTCTCTAGAATTAACTCACGAGACAACCCAAAAGAAAACTTACGCATTTTATCTCTCATACTAGACACCAAATTAGGAGCATACCTGGACAAATGATGAAACTTCAATGCATACTCCTTGACCAACATCATACCTTGTCTCAGATTCATAAATTCTTCTGTCTTCGCCTTCCTTAAATTCTGAGAAAAAAAATGGTCCAAAAAGGAACTAGAAAGGTCATCCCACAATGCAGAATTAGCATCACCTCCCCAAGACTATTCCCACTCTTCATACTGGTACGCCACATCCTTCAATTGGTACGCAGCAAACTCCGCACCTTTAATATCTGAAGCAAGCATAATCCTCAAGATCTTCTCTATCTCATCAATAAAATCTTGAAGATCCTCACAACCTTAACACCAGTAAAGGTGGAAGGACTCAATTGCATGAATTGGCCAACCCTAGTGGCCTTAAAATATGGAGTAATAGAAGCACCACACTCAGGCTGAGAAACTACCAACTAAGCCAGCATATGAATAAACTGAGGAAGCTTAGCATTTATCATATCGGCATGAGAAGTTTCAAGGAGGGCTAGAGAGAACTGGTGGAACTCCAGGAGGACAATCAGGAACTTGACCCCTAGACCAGCTCTGAACCCCATAAGCAGGGTATGACCCATCAACAATTTCCCCAAGTAGAACAGAGGGGTCCCCATGAGCTTCAGATCGTCTGGGAGGCATGATCTGAAAAAGCGAGCAAATGGGAATTAGAGGAATTCAGGATCTTAGACTCTACATCTTGAAATAGAATAACAAGAAAGGGAAATATTCCTAAATGTCTGCCAAAGGAATAAGGTAGAAAATACTTCTTACCACGGATTGTTACAACCATTACTAATTCGTGCTCATGCCTGGGAGCATGTGATGATAGACTTTATCGAAGGACTGTTAAAATCTCATGGGAACAGGTGGCGATTGATAAATAAATGATGTATGCATATCTATTTACCCTGAATCACCCTTATAACATGTCACAAGTATCTCAAGCCTTCTTGGACAATATATGCAAACTACATGAGACCTCAAGTTCAATTATTTTCTGTCACGACCCAAACAGGGCCTGTCCATGATGGGTATCTCAAGTCCTACGTGGATCGGAGATCACCCCCTTCACTTAGCCTAGTCAGCTCACAACCTTAAGTGTTGGATAAATCCCAAACACATAACAACATAGTGTAAACTAAGACTAATATTTAATCATGAAATGTCTAAACCAATCATCAATAATCATACAACCGTCCGTCACCAAGCCAATCCACCAAAATAGCACACCCTAGTCCACAGCAATCCAACAAAGCCTCAATAAATCAAAAGTCAATAAAATATCTAGACATATCCCCGGTAGTAGCCAAAAACAAAGTCTGAGACATAGAATATAAAGACCATGAAATGAAGCCTTCTGGAGTATGGAAGCTAACCACTTCAATGTCAACTCACGAACTTTTAAATACTTGATCTCTACACAGGAAAAGTAGAAGTTCTGGTACCTGCATAGCGTGGGGATACAGCATCCGGAGTTGGTTAGTGATTAGAGCGCTAGCATGTAACTTAGAGATAGAGGAATAAAATATTTCCATTATACAAAATTAAGTCAAATAACTGTATGCAATCACATATATACATATATACCTTGCCGGGATAGGGAACAAAGCTTAGCATGCGTTTAAAACCCTTAACCTAGGTTGTATAGCATAACCGTCATATAACAAGGCACCCAAGGGATATATGGACCTAGCTCTCCCCTAGACAAAAGGGCCCCAGTGTATGTAGCCGCACGAACTAAAGAATATCCATATCCATATATGCCTTTATGGGGGACTCGAACCTCCCGGCATAATCAAGGTGATTTAAGCACCAATGTATACAATATGGGGGACTCGAACCTCCCATTCATATATCCATTCGGGGGACTCAAACCTCCCGATCACATAGATACCCGCACCGGCTAGCACAATTTCTAGTGTTTGTCTTTTGGACTTTACTTTAACGGCTCAGCTACGCTTCCTGCTTTAAAGCCCAAATTAAAACATTCATTGTACATACACAACCATTAATCCAATTACTTACCAAAGGCATCCCGTTGGTATCATCATACCAACCCTACTTGCAAGCGTACAACATGCCATAACAATTATTAATCAACTTTGGGGCTTGAACCCATTGTCTAGACCACGATATCAATTCAATTCGACATTTAGGGACTCCAACCCATTTAGCAATTTAATTCAATTTATGGCCAACAAGGCTTTCATAAAACATTTACCAACCACTTACATTATTAAGCCAATGCCTTAGTTCAAAACACAATTTCATATGTGACAAGATCATTCTCATAGGCAATTTCACAAATAGGTTGAAGGCATACCATTATCAAACCATTATTCAAGACAAAAACCATCAAGTTAGGGTTAACCATGACCCCTTAGTTTAAATAAAAATTCCCAACCACCCATATGTGCAAAACCATTATAGAAATATGTATAATTATTATTTAAACCATGAGAAAACATTACTCAACATTATACATTTAAACCCTCAACCATGGTTTTCAAAACCACCTTTAATGATTCACGAATAATGCTTAAAACACATAATTTTTGTGAACTAACAATGAAGGAAGAGTCACATGCCTGAGTAACGAAGACTCACAGAGAGATTGTGATCCTTAAGCCTCTAGATGACCACTTTAAAGAAACCCTAAACCAATTTTTCTTGAGAAGTTTTTGAGAGAGTTTAGAGAGTGTTTTAATCTTGCTAAGTGTGGAATAAATGCCCAATAAGTAGTATAAGACGTGGGATATTAAGGGCTTGGGGAGGGAAATATCCAAAATACCCTCAGCTTAAAAGCTATAAAATCTCGTATGTGGGTACGAGTTCACCCTCAAACTCATCACCACATCATTGAGTGGTACCATCAAGTCGTCACCAGAATAGAAGGTTGGACACCATATTCTATCCAACTTACGACTCATTTGCCCAACTCGTTACTAGATCATACGACTGGTAAGGTCTAGTCATGTCTAAAGTAGAACATCAAGGGCTAGATACTGGACAACATACGATTGTACCCTACCCTCTCATCACATAACCATACGACTCGTATGAAGTCTCTCATAGCCAGGACAGAATTTGGCCAGCAACACACTGACCAACATACGACTAGGTTTCCTGGACCCATCACCACACTGTACGACTTGTGGTATGAGTTATATGATGAACAGAAAGTTCAAGACTCAAGAAATTTGCAAGGACCAAAGTTTGGGGTGTTTAATTTTCTATAGGGACTCCATATTTACAAGCATGTTTCAGAGATAATTATTCAAGGGGTTGCAGATAGATCAAAAATTGAGCATGGTGCACCATCCATAAATCAACGGGAAATATGAGAGACTTAACCAATGCATCAAAGTGTACCAACAGTGTATGACTGGACATAAGCCCAAAGATTACAGCAAATAGATATTGATGGCAGAACTTTGGTATAACACCAACTACTAATCCTCCATTAGAATGACCCATTGTAAGCCATTTTATAGATATGAACCTCTGCAACTTTCCTTTGAGCTCATCTCACCATCCAAACTAGAGGTAGTGAATCAAGAATTAACAAGAGGCAGTTGATCAATAAAATCTTGAAGTACAATTTAACTAAGGCTCAAAATTGAATGAAGCAGATCGCAGATTCAAAATGCTATGAGAGGAAATTTAAAGTGAAAGATATGGTCTATCTCAAGCTACAACCATACCGCCAAATGTAAGTGTCGATTTGAAAGAATTTAAAGCTCTCGACTAGATTTTTCGGTCCTTGTGAAGTAATTTCTAGGGTCAGAGCAGTGGCTTATGAGTTGGAGCTTCTCAAAGTTCAAGGATTCATTCAGTCTTCCATGTGTCGCAATTAAAGAAGAAAATGGGTGACAAGGTGGTTCCATCCCAAGAACTTTCTTATTGCAAAGAAGATAGTCAAATTCTAGCAATCAGTGGTAATATTAGATAGGAAGTTGGTTAAGAAGCGGAATAAGAGAATGACTCAAGTCATGGTGCAGTAGGAAAATTTGGCTAAAGAAGGAGCGACTTGCTAAGATTATTCATTTCTTCACTCTCAATTTCCCAACTTTAATGCAGAAAAGTAAAGACTTCGGAGAGAAGAAAAATGGAATTGTCACGGTTGGGCCGCAGTGGGGCATCAAAATGGGCCTTTTAAAGTTAAAATAAGCCTTATAAAGTTAGAACAATCCCAAGTAGTAATTTCAAAATTGACCCAATAGTTAGTATTTCTAGTTAATAGATTAGTCCTTTATTTATGTTTATTTCAAATAAGTCCTTGTACGTTGGACCAATTAGAGGTGGACACGTGTCAAATCATAAAAGTTTGTTAGTGGCTGAGCAGGGAGATTCCTCCTTAGTATTTAGGAACGATGACGTATTGTGTGAAAACATTTAATATTGAAATTTTATCCTAATTTTGCAAATTTAATTTCTTTTTTTCCTTTCTTGTTCTACATCCGATCGTAGTTCAACGCTATATTATATCTTAAAATACTGGTCAAAATTCATAATTTAATCATTGAGAAATGAAAAGTGACAAATAAAAATAGAGGGAGGATATTTTAAGAGTATTTAACAATAATATAAGTTGTTTGTATTTTTTTGATTGGAAACTTCTCCAAGTGAAATACTTGTTGACTATATGTTTATGCCAGCATATTCATTTGCAACATTATTACTAAACACAAATTCAATCAATTCTGAAAAAATTACATAAAATTATATTTTTTAAAAATAAATAAATTAAAGTATCTCATTGTACTTTCTCTATTTTAAAATATTTGTTGTACTTTATATTTCGAGACTTAATTTAACTAATTTTTAGAGTTAATTATATTAGATAATACTTTTAAATTAAAATTTAAATACTTAAAAACTTCATAAAAGGTACAATAAGTTGAAATTTTAAGTAGAATAAGTTGTAGTCTTATAGCATGTTTGACCAAACTTATTTTTTCTCAGAAGTACTTTTTTTGAAACGGAAAAGGGCTAGAAATACTCTTAAAGTATTGAAATTGGTTCAAAAGTACCCTCTATTAATCTATTGGACTAGAAATATCCTTCAAGTATTGAAATTGGTTCAAAATACACCTCCATCCACCTTTATGACTCAAAAATACCCTTGCAACTAACGTTTTTTAAAATCGTAATTAAAATTTTTGAAAAAGGGTCAGAAATACCCTTCAAGTATTGAAATTGATTCAAAAATACCCTCTATCTACTTTTATGGCTCAAAAATACCCTTTCAACTAACGATTTTTTTAAATCATAATTAAAAATTTTATTAAATACGTGGCAACTTTCTATTGGTAAAAACTAAATTAATTAAAATGTTAAATTCAATCCGAACCCAACTCAAACTACCCGACACAAACCGTACAATTGCCCCAACTAAATTTCCCGGTAGTATGAGTAATTTTTGCTATTAAATGAAGGAAATATGTTGACTTAGAATCTGTCAATCTAATGTAATGTTGTGAAGTATTCTATCTCCTAATTATAATGTTAGTTTGATATTTCTTTATGATGTATATTTCTCTGTCTTAGCTAGCAAAACTAATTGAGATGTCTAGGTTATGCCATGTCTTAGGCAACACTATCTTGTTACTTCCTACATTTCATTTTACGTGACACATTTAGTTTGTATCAAAAAATATAATATTCTTTTCTAAATAGTTGTCACTATCTTTATTTATAGAGAAAATACATCATTTCACCCCTGAACTTATCGGCATAACTTACTTTAGACCCTAAACTACACTGGTAATTATATACCCCCTTAATAACTTTCAAGTGAATTTTATACCACTCTAAAAATATTATACCACTCTCACTACGGAGAATGCAGTACACACGCGGTACGTCAGCACCACGTAAATAATTTTTTAAAATAATTCCTCAAATATATATATATAAAGAAAAAAAATATTTCTAACATTTCTTCTCCACCGCCCCCACCCCACCCCCAAACCCTTTTCCTTTCTTTTCTTGAATCTACGATTTCCCCCACCCCACACCACTAAATCCAGCTTCAGCGGCTCCTCCCCCCCTCCCCTCCCCCCCCACCCCCACCCCCACCCAAAATTCATCCCCTTTCTTTTTCTTGAATTTGAGAGAATTATCAAATATATATGAATGAAGGAAGAAAAGAAAAGATGGATGAAAATGAAAAAAAAAAAATGTTGACAAAATTGGGGTTTAATTTCTAACGTGTAAAGATAAGTGAAAAACTCACATAAAATGGAGTTCCTTGTTGGAAAAGTGGAGGGTCCATATGCATTGTTGGATTTGGATTAGTTGAAAAATTAATTTTTGAATTAGTAGATTGAAAGTTTGACCACTAGTTGGTGTTCTTTTAATTTCCAACTTTTTTTTAACTATTATTTAAAAATTTCAATCAAATATGCCTCAATCATAAATTAGTTAGGTTTGTTGAATGAATTTGAAAAAAAAAAAAGATGAAGAATGAGAGGAGGGGGGGGTGATGGACTGTGAGGAAGATGAAGAAAAGAAAATTTGTAAAATTTAAAACTGGACCCCACTTTTTTTTCCACCTTTTTGGGCATTTACGCGCTAAATTTTCTGAATTTTTCCACGTCAGCTATTAGGGTGGTATAAAATTCACTTTAAAGTTATTAAGGGGGTATATAATTACCCATATAGTTTAAGGTCTAAAGTAAGTTATGCGTACAAGTTCAGAGGTGAAATTATGTATTTTCTCTTATTTATACACATCAAATTGTCTTGCCACCACTGATAAGTGCATTCCCCGTGCGACACCATTTCACGCCACACACTTCACACCATTCACCGATCAAACTTATGATTAATTTTGTAGGATTTGGATCGGTAGTTTTCGGATTGCCTTAACATTTTAATTGGTTTAGTTTCAACCAATAGAAAAATGCCACGCATTTAATAAAATTTTTAATTATGATTTTAAAAAATCGTTAGTTGCAAGGGTATTTTTTAGTCAAAGGTGGATGTAAGATATTTTTGAACCAATTTCAATACTTGAAGAGTATTTCTGACTCTTTTTCGAATTTTTAATTATAATTTTAAAAAAGCGTTAATTGCAAGGATATTTTTGAGTCATAAAGGTGGATGGAGGGGTATTTTGAATCAATTTCAATACTTGAAGGGTATTTCTGACCCTTTTTCGATATTTAAATGTGGTGTTGACCAAGTTTTTGAAAGAAAATAAGTGTTTCTGGAGAGTAGAAAAAAACAGTTTTTCATAAGCTAAAAAAAGTAATTTTTTTCTAAAAACACTTCTTTGAAAAATATTTTTGACAAAAATACACTTAGAAATACTCTTAAAAAGTTTGACCAAACACTAGTTGTCAATCGCCAAAAGTATTTTTAAAATTTATTGTCTAAACACAAATTGCTTCTTATAAAAAAAAAATACTTTTTTTGAAAAATACCTCTAGAAAAAAATATTTTTCAAAATAATCTAATTTTAAAAGTTTGACCAAACAAACCATCTAAACTAGCGTCTAACCATAAATTTTTCTTAATCAATGTGTCATCTCAATATTTTCATTACTCAATAATTAATTATTTTGAAAAATTATTTTTATTATGTAATGTGCCGCATATCTCAATATTTTCATTACTCAATAATTATTTTTCATGTGCCATCTTAATTTTTTTCCCAAATTTTACTTTGGAAAATCTATGTCCAAACGGTTCCTAAATTTCAATCTAGATTTCGGGTTAGCCCAAATCATGCCCACCAGGAAAAAAAAAAGAAGAAGAAGCAAAACGCAGCGTTTTAACCATAATCGAGCCTTTCAGTTGTTTGACGATCGCAAGGAAGAAGCCCCCATTTCATTTGCATCACCAATGGCGGCCATCTTAGCTCGCAAATCTCTATCTGCTTTACGTTCTCGTCAGTTTGTAAGTTTCCAATTCTTTCTTTACACATTCCAATCAGTCGATCCCAAATTAGTTGTGATTGACCATCTGCTGCTCATACAGTGTTATTCCTGTCCAATTGAAACCTAACTGTGTTTTTCACGAAGATTTCAATTTGTGGTGTTTGATTATCGGAGAAACTTTTTTACAAAAAATAGAAATGATGAAATGAATTCCCTCACTTATGGGCGGAACTAATTTTCTGTGCGAATATCTCAACTCACACTCCATACCACTTGCTCTAACCAATACTTTAACATTATTATCTATCTATATTTCTGTTAAAAGTTTCATCAAAATCTTCAATGCATATCACATTCCAATAGTTGGACAATTTTGTCAATCTACCAACAACAGGTACCTGTAACTCTGGATATGACGGATGGAAGGAAATGACCTAGTGTTTTTGCCTCTGTTGGGATTTGAACCCAAGACCTCATGGTTCTCAGTTCACTTCATGACCACTTGGTCACACCCTTGGTGCTACCAAGCACACTCTTCAATGCACACGTTCCTCAAGACGGCTTGATGTTAACAGCCCTAACTTCTATATCTTTGGTGCTTTTTTATGTGGATAAAGTAAGAGGGTGATAGTAGGTTGACAGCGTGAAAAAACACTCAAAAGATTTATGCATTCTCTATAAATAATAGTTTCAGTAAGAATATGTGCATCTGACCGTTTCATTGTCCTTGCGTGCTTAAAAAAAATCCTCGCTTGCTCATGGAGCTCTTCAGAAGTCAGAACTCTTTTTTTATTATTAATGTTAGACTTACCTGCACAGTATTGGAAGGAATTAGGTTTGAATAGGGGTAGTGGATATAGATGATTCATATAGTGGAATGCAACTAGTTTGAGTTAAGAGGAAGCTGATTGACTGGTACAAGAAATGCACATGGTGGCTAAGTGATGACACGCAGCAATTAGTTGGTTAGGATTAGTTGAAAGTTGTTGAG
Organism: Capsicum pubescens; assembly: GCA_030864215.1. NCBI lineage: Eukaryota > Viridiplantae > Streptophyta > Magnoliopsida > Solanales > Solanaceae > Capsicum > Capsicum pubescens. The sequence continues at coordinate 139,907,128 of CM061547.1, read as the reverse complement.
ACCAACTTTGACGGGAAAGTTAGTTAGTGACAGTTAGAATCAGTTCTGTTGTGATCTCAATTCCTTTATAAGGCTTGTATAATGTTTCAGTGATATTCATTCAGAAATACATATCATTTTAGCTTAATTGCTCTTCACTTTCTACTTCATCTCTTCTCTCTCTCACCAATTAGTCAAATTGCTCGAGTTCTTCCATTGAACTCCTGTATTTGGCATAGAGTTTCTCGAATCCAAAGTAATTCCTGAAATTTTGTTATCATTGACTGATTGAAATGTACCTGCATGACACTCGATTGTATGAATGTCAGCTTTCACTGTAATCCGTCGTACCCTTAGCTTATGCTTTAGGGGAGAACCTCCTTGTCTTGTAAAATTAGTGTTTGCTTTTGATACTGTGTGATTGAACAGTAAGGGATGCAAACAGTGCTCGGCATTTTGCATACTGTTGTTTTTCAGATTGGAGTTCCTTCAAGGCACATTTTCATTATTCTGGAATTATTTTTGAAAAATAGGATAAAGAATAGTCTTTTGCTGCATTTCCCTTTTTTCTGCCCTTACAAGATGCAGACCGTGATAAGATATTTTGGCTAGTCTCATATTTGAATAAGCTTAAATGCGTCAGGAGGAAAAGAGGTTTTCTTGGGGGGGGGGAGGGGGGTTATGAAACGGAAAAGGCAAGAAGATAATGGATATCTATTATTACTGACTTCTACTCATGATTGACGCCATTAAGATATGCTCTGTCTGTTTGAGAAATTTTGGTGGAAAGGAGAGGGGTGAACCGGTACTTGGCTACTTTAGGCTTTGTCTGTATATTACAACACAAACATGTATGCATATGTGTTTATAAAATGTGTCAAAGGACTCAAATCTAAGTGGTTTGATCTTTTCTTCTTTGTTTAGGAAATACAGGTTTTGGCAGGACAGGCATTGCAAGGGACTAATGGCCACAGTGGAACTCTGCTTGGTACCCGATCATTTGCTACCAAGCATTCGTTTTCTACTGACAAAGGTCTGTGCTAAACTCTCCTGTCCTCCGCTCAATCCCCCAAAGTCAAAAGCCCCCTTTTTACTTTGTATATCTCAAACATAAAAAGCACCTATATTGCTGACATAGCCTAGAATAAGTTGTATTTGGCCTATTAGCTACTGTGAATGCCCAGAGGTGCGTGATTTTTGACCTCCTAGCAATGTGCTATGTCGTATATGATCTCTACAATCAGATAACAAGAAGGATTATATCCACGTTTGTAGTACGCATGTCCACATTAACTATCTATTGTGATTGAGGACCAAATGAAATTGGTTTTACTGGTTTCATGATACCGTATGGTGGCCTATTCCAGATGTAGAATGTTGCAAATGGAAACTACTTGGATTAGAGTTGATGGGCTTTATCATTTGGCAAGCTGGTTCTTGGAATCTAATTACTAGGTTCTTGTAGAATAAATGATCTAGTTAATTTTCTCATGCATCAGATGATGAAGAAAGAGAGCAGCTTGCAAAGGAGCTATCAAAAGATTGGAATTCAGGTAAAAGCCTTTTCAAAGATTTCTACTTGGCATTGCATTTTGGTTTCTCTGCATTGCTGAATGTTGTCAAATAAATGCAGTTTTTGAGCGAAGCGTCAATACACTATTTTTGACTGAAATGGTTCGAGGTCTAATGCTGACGCTCAAGTACTTCTTTGAGAAGAAAGTAACGGTAAGTCTCTTGCTGCTTCAACTTTTTATATCTGTGTCTTTTTTTTCTTCCATCAGCCATCTACTGATTCTGTGCTCCACCTAATTAAAACATGGTTGCACTTTACATTTTATGGTGTCTTTCCATCAATTGAGCAGAAAATCGAGTAATCATTTTCACTTTACAGATTAACTATCCATTTGAGAAGGGCCCTTTAAGTCCTCGTTTTCGTGGAGAACATGCTCTTCGACGTTATCCAACTGGAGAAGAAAGATGCATTGCGTGTAAACTTTGTGAAGCTGTAAGTGCTAGTTTGAAACGACTAATATCAGCTGTAATAGTGATATACATTTGCCAGAGGGGCTTTGCCGCTTTGGTCTAGCGGTAAAGGAAGTACAACGCGGAATGTGTGGTATGCACATGTCCTTGTGTTTAAACCCATCTGGTGCATAAGGGGAGGAGGGTAGAGTGATGGGCCTATCCTCTCCCAAGTGCCAAACCTATGCACCAACGGGCCGGGTTAGCTAACCCTCAGGGGAATTCTCATTTATAAAAAATACAATAAAACAAGAGTGATAAATTTTATTTTTTGCATCCTGCTTACATTGATAGCCGTTGGTTACCCTCATGAAAGTCATGGTTTATGTTATTTAAATGTATGCATATGCATGGTTACTATCATGTTAAGGTGAGACTTTTCTAAGGTAGAATATGAAAGTTGGTCTTTTATTTTTGAGATTGATATTAACTGTTTGTATCTTAGGTAACTGCTATTTTAGTCTTCTAGGGAGTGTATGCACTTAAGTTTACAACTTTCGATATATTTGTTGCCATGGAACTTTTATTCTTCTAACTGCCCCACGAAAAAAGGGTGTATCAAACTAGAGGTTAAGTAAAGTTAAAACGGCCTAGTACTTTGGTCTAGTGGGAAGATCGCAACATGTGATTTGTGAATTAGCGCACATCATGGTTTGGATCCAGCCATAGGTGAAAACATGGTGTTTAAGTGGATAAGGGTAGAGGGATAGGCCTAATATCCACCGAGTTTCGAAACATGCACCACTTCCGACCCTTGGAATTTCTCAATTAATTAAAAATAAGTTCAAATGCCCAAAGATGATGTGATAAAATGTAGTTAGTTTGTCGCATCAACCTTGAAACATCTCTTTTCCAGGTCAAGTATCCTGATCAGTTAGTGTGGTGATTAAAGGGGAGAGTTGACAATGTATGCCTTAACTTTCAAGGTTGCGAAAGCTGTGACTATTACAACATTCTCGTCTGGGTAGAGAATGCAGTTTATAGAGCAGCTCCAAGAAGTGTAAAAGCAAACAATCACGTAAATTTATTTTATACAATGGTCACTAGTATGGTCAATGTTTAAACTTCCTTAGTGGGCGTTGTAACAACCCAAAGTAGAAAGAAAGAGCTTCCATGTACCAGAGATCTTTTATCCTTTCTTCAAAAGGTTGTTGTGTCCACTACTATGAACCATGATGGTATGGTACTAGCCTACTTTAATTCTATATGGTATGATGTGTCTTAAGTACTGAAACAAATAAAATTTGAATTTTTAACAGATTTGTCCTGCCCAAGCTATCACTATCGAGGCTGAGGAGCGAGAGGATGGGAGTCGTCGTACAACTAGGTTAATAGTGGTGGTTTTTCCAATATCATAGTTCATACTAGCTATTAGATATCCATCACCCATGCTTATCTGTAGATTGAATTTTACAGGTATGATATTGACATGACCAAATGCATTTACTGTGGATTCTGCCAAGAAGCCTGCCCTGTAGATGCAATTGTTGAAGGGCCCAACTTTGAATTTGCAACGGAAACTCATGAGGTTTGTAGTAATAATTAAATTGATTATGCATCTCAGTTAAGGTTGAGATAAATAAATAATTTATATCCTAAAGCGTGGAAATGTGGAGAATAACTACACCGGCTTGACTAACATATTACTTAATACATTAGGAACTTCTTTACGACAAGGAGAAGCTTCTTGAGAATGGTGACCGATGGGAAACTGAGATTGCAGAGAATCTAAGATCTGAAAGCCTCTACCGCTGAGTGCTTTTGGTTAATTTTTGAGTTGAGATACAATGAAACTTTCTAGCTTCTGAGGAATTAATAAAATAAAGGGATCTACTGAAGGATGTTGTTTCTGTTGCCTTCCCATTTTTGAGATGGCTCTATTTAGTACACACTTTGATTGGTGAAAATATATAGCATCGTATTGTATTAGATGACATTTTGTGAACGGAATGTTCTCGTTCGTTCAGGTTGCTTCATCATTAAAATTAAACATGGTCTCCTTTAGTCTCAAGGAATTGGTGTTTATTGTATGAGACGTGTTAAGTTTTCGCGACCGCAATTTTACCACTTGAGCAATGTCTCATCAGCGATATTAGTAAATTTTAGACCGCATTCCTTTTATTTTTTTGTATGGACTACAAACATTTCATCCTCAAATCCTACTTTGTGGGACCACTTTGTAGGAATACACCGGGTATGTTGTTGCATACCTTTTATTTTGATTTTGCAATCGTGTTTACTCAAAATTATAAGAAAAATTTCTGGTAATAGCTTGACATTCGCACTACCTTCTGTACACCATGAAGTGTTTCCTTAATTTACATTTACAGGTTCTATAAATAAAAGGTTATTCGTTATGTTTTATAATCCAAATGCAGTTACTCTCTGTAAAGCTAATAATTCATCAATCCATTTTTATTTGTCTATTTTCTAAAATCGATGTTCACATCTTTACTTGTTCAGTTTAGAAAATGGAGAAATAATTTATCACTTATAAGGTAATTTAATCTTATTATTAATTGGTCATTTTTCATTATATTTCATTCTCTTTATTGTTCCTTAAGCAAATGTGTCAACTCACTACTGAACAATTAAAAGTGTGCATATGAGTACTAAAATTTAATCATCTGGGGACAAACTATTTCTAGATACAGTATTATCCACCGGAAATAATTCAACAAGAGGTGTGTTATTTAAACTACAATATTTGCAATTTTTACTACTATATTTTTTATATAGAGAAAGATGAGCAAGTTGAACGATTAAGGGCATCATGGTCATTTCAAAAAAAATTGTGCATTGCATACTTATTCTTTAACCTGCATTGCTTGGCCACAAATTCTTAATGACAAAATAATCGAGCATCTTTTTCTAAATGTCAATTTCGTTCTATGACAACTCATATGGGTCAAGTATCTCTCCAATGCTAAAATTACATGGGATGTCCTCAATAGTGGGTAGTTTTGAATTTTTGACTTCTATAAAAAAAATCTTTAAAAAGTAGCCTTTTTTTTTTTTTATGTATAGTACAAGTACATTTTTATCTCTCTACACCTCAAATATTTTTAAATTTTTCACTCATTTATCTCTCAACTTCTATTTTTATTTTTTTTAACTTAACTTTTATTTTTTTTTCTTGGTTTAATTCATTTATCTCATTTTCTTTTACTTTTTTTCTCTTTTTTCCTTTTTTCTCTCAAACATTATTTATTTCTTCATTTCTCTCTCTTTTTTTTTTAATTCATTGGTCTCGAGCTTTATTTTTTTTATGTGTGTTTTATCATTTCTTATTTTTTCTTTTTCATTTTTCTCAAACTTTATTTTTATTTTTTTCTCATGTTTGTTTTTCTCAATTTTTTTCTTTTTTTTTTGTTATTTATTCTTCTCTTTTTTTGTAACCTTTATTTTTTCTTGTCGTTTCTTTTTCTTTTTTTCTCAATTTTTTTTATTTCTCTATTTTATTTGCTCTCTTTTTTCTTTTTTCTCAACTTCTATTATATTTTTCTAATAAATAAAAAGTTGCATAATCCACAAAGGAATCTTCTTTTTTTACGTCAAAGCAAATTTAAGGGCATGGCTTGTTATTAGAAAGTTTTTTGGGATAAGTTTTGTCTCTAAGGCAAAAATTATAGAACAACTCATCAATCAAGAAACAATGTGGTGGTGTCAAGTCTTGCTTGTGAAGCATAACTTGTTGTTTGAAAATCCTTGAGTTAAGTCTTGCTTCTAAGGCAAGAGTTATAGAACATCTCATAAATCAATAAATAATATGGTAGTGTCAACACTTGTCCATTGGGCGTAACTTGTTCTTTTGGGAGGTTCTTGGGCTAAGTCTTTTCTTAGAGGCAAGACTAACAGAGCATCATATAAATCAAGACACAATATGATAGTGTCAACTCTTGTCCATGGGGCGTAACTTGTCGACTAAATCTTGTCTCTAAGGCAAGAGTTACAGAATATCTCATAAATTAAGACACAATGTGATAGTGTCAACTCTTGCCCATGGGGCGTAACTTGATGTTTAAAAGTCTTTGGACTAATTCGTGCCTCTAAGGCAAGAGTTATAGAACATCTCATAAATCAAGATATAATACAGTAGTGTCAACTCTTACCCATGAGGCATAACTTGTTGTTTGAAAGTTCTTGATTTATAAAATATCTCATAAATCAAGACATAATGTGATAATGTCAATCTTACCCATGAAGCGTAACTTGTTGATTAAAAGTCCTTGAGCTAAGTCTTGCCTCTAAGGCAAGAGTTATAGAACATCTCATAAATCGAAATATAATGTGATAGTGTCAACTTTTATCCATAGGGCGTAACTTGTTGTTTGGAAGTCCTTGGGTTCAGTTTTGCCTCTAAGACAAAAGTTATAGAATATGTCATAAATTAAAACATAATGTGGTAATGCCAACTATTGCCCTTAGGGAACAACTTGTCACTTCAAAGCCCTAAGTTTAAGTCTTGCCTCTAAAGAAAGAGTTATAAAGCATCTCATAAATCAATACACAATGTAGTGGTGTCAACTCTTACCCATGGGGCATAACTTGTTTTTTGATGGTCCTTGGGCTGAGTCGTACTTCTAAGACAAGAGTTATAGAGCATTTCATAAGTAAAAAACACAATGTATTAGTGTTGACTCTTGCTCAATGTACGTAACTTGTTTGAAAATTCTTGGGATAATTCGTGCCCATAAGGCAAGAGTAGTAGAACATCTCATAAATGAAGTCATAACGTGGTAGTTTCAACTCTTGCCCGTAGGACATAATTTGTTGTTGAAAGTCCATGAGCTAAGTCTTGCCTCTAAGGCAAGAGTTGTCGAACATCCCATAAATGAAGACATAACGATAACGTGGTAATGTCAACTCTTGTCTGTGGGGCATAATTTGTTGTTTGAAAGTCTTTGAGCTAAATCTTGCCTCTAAGGCAAGAGTTGTAGAACATCTTATAAATGAAAATGCAATGTGGTAGAGGCAACTCTTACCCGTGAGGCATAATTTATTATTTGAAAGTCCTTGAGTACCTCTAAGGTAAGAGTTATAGAACATCTCATAAATCAAAACACAATGTGACAGTGTCAACTGTTGCCCATGAAAAGTAATTTCTTGTTTAAAAGTTATAAGTCTTGCCTCTACAATGTGGCAGTGTCAACTCTTGCTTTGAAGCGTTACTTAATTGAAAGAAATCGAAGAAAAGAAAAAAATAATTATAATTACGAAAAAAGAAGAAAATGAAGAAAAATATTTTTCAAAAAAAAAATAAAGAAAATAAAAATAAATAAAGAAATTATAGAAGCTAAGGGGAGAAAAGAAGAAAAAAATAAAGGTTGAAAAAAAATAAAAAAAAAGATTGAGAAAAATTTTAAAGCAAAAAATAAAAATTAAAGAAAAATAAAAAGGAGAAAAAAAAAATAGAAGTTGAGAGGAGAAAAGGAAAAAAAATGTAAACGTTGAGAAAACTAAAAAAAAAAATAATAAAAATCAAAGCAAAATAAAAAAAGAGATTTTTTTTTTAGAAAAAATAGAAGTTGAGTGGAGAAAAGGATAAAAAAAATAAGGATTGAGAAAAACTAAAAAAAAAAAAAAAGATAAAAATTAAACAAAAATCAAAAAGAAAAAAGTAAAAGTTGAAAGATAAATAAGTATGAAGCTGTTTAGAAATATTTGAGGGGCAAATAAATAATTTTGCTATATAAGAAAAAAGAAGAGAGACTAGTTTTACCTGACCTGTGCAGCCTGAGCCATATAGATAGGTTAGCTCCGTATATCATTCTGATACTTTTGGTGAGGCTCCGCACTGTACCTGTGGAGAACTATTATTGCTATTTTATCCAACCTGTACAAGAAAATACGTTTATATGCTTAATTTATACATGGAAAAGTCTTTTCAAATTAAAATATCTTCATTTGGATATATAATTTTAAAACCAAAGCATGAATACACTCTTTAATCCAACAACTTTTCATATTGAAAAATGCATAAGATAGAGAGATTCGTTCATGCATGTCGTATGAGTAATCATAGGAATACAATCTTAAATTAACAACTTCGTTTATGAAATCTCTATCACACAAAATGAAAAAAACTATAGATACATGCCCCGGATACTCAAGAGCTCTAGGTGCAAATCATGTGGATTTGTGACGTGGCAGTGGAACCGTCAATTTAGCATCCGTGTGTCCTCGGACATTAATCTCAATCTTCACATGTATTATGATGTCGTTTGGCTAGTGATTTCACTGATAGGACCTCCATTTCTAGGTATGTACTGTTTCACGGCCAAAACCTCATTGATTGGTTCTAAATAAACAGAAGATCGTACGTACCTCCCTCTTCCACGAAAGCTAAATATAGAACAATGGCTAATGATCTTGCTGAGACGCTCTAGGCTAACAGTCTACAACTTAAAACTGCGTCTTGTACTTAGGGAATTAGTTCCTAGTTCCTACCAGTTACCGTGACAAACATTGGTGTCACCATTGGAGCAAGGATTTCGTCTTTCAGTCATATGAAACATGTTGAGGTGGAATTTATTTTGTGGGCAAGCATGTCGCAAAAAATAGGGTTCGTGTTGTTTATGTCATCGATCAACTCGCTGAAACTCTTACCAAAGCTCTATTCAGGCTTGCATTCGATCGACCACATGATCAAGTTAGGCTTAGTGACACATCGTCTAACTTGAGAAGGGCGTATTGGAGCACTACCATTTGATGTTATTTATTCCGTTTAGAATTTGTTTATCCTAAATAATTATGTCGCTTATGTATGTCTCTTGTTTCTATCTTTTAGCATATATTATTATCTTACATACTTCAAGAGTTTTCCTTTATTGCCTGTTTGGAGGGAATCATGTTTGTTTTGATTATTTTATAAGAAGTATGGTATGGTATGGTATGGTATGGTATGGTATGGTATGGTATGGTATAGTATCTTTTCATGATTTGATAACCATGAAATCCCTCAATTTTTAGAACCACCGATTTGATGGTATCCCATGATTTTATTTTTTTTCAATTATACCCTTATATAATATTATCTAATCCTACTTTACCTTTTACCCTATATAATCTGTCTATTTCCCTCTTTAAATCGTTGAATGATTAATCTGCTCCCAAAGTTAATGAAGCTAAATCATATATTATACTCACCAATGACCTAAGAAAAAGCAAATGAATTGTTGCTATTAATGAAACTATCATAATCTATCTCATCACATGCTAGTATTATCTATGCTAAGTAAATAAGTGAAGCACCAGTTACTAATGTATTTGAACTCAGCAGCAATCATGTTAGAAGATTGCAAGGTAGACGAACCTTTCTTGCTACAAAATAGTTAACTTTGCCCTTCACAACAAAAGACAAAATAGCATTTTAACTTTATATCATGTTTCTGCCTTGACCTATATAAACTTCCTCACTTTTCAATTTTCAATAACCTACCCGCTACCTACTGGTCTTATCTTGCCAATTTTCTTGTTGGATAATGTTGCTAAAATTTCTTCTATGATTCCAATCATTCTATTCTATCACTGGCACCAAACACTTCCAATCTAAACCAAAACAATCTTTGAATACTTATGAAGTTTTGCTGAGAGGTTTGGTGGTAGATGCTCTTTGAATGTGTTTTTATAGGCCAATGAGAACACAAAGAAAATCCTGCTCATAGCTAATAAGAAAACACCCCTAATTATTATAAATTTAAAATTTATAATAATTAGGGGTATTTTAGTAAACTTATCTGTTACTATATAGTACGATACCATCAAACCAAACAAAAAAATTGTTATGAAACAGCAGTGAATGATACAGTCAATATAAACATTATATTGTATTATACTATATTGTACCATACCATATCATACTGTACCATACATTATGAAACCATGGCAAACCACCATCCAAACAGAGTATTAGCTAAAATAGTCTGATTTACACAAGTCTCCTAATATAATGAGTCATCTTAGGAATCAAGTGTTTATAAGTATGCGGTCTCAGAAAGTAAAGGTTGCATTTGTTTTTATTAAGATTTAGATGTCTGAATATGAATGCGTATCAGAATGATTAAGATGTTATCTTCAGATCTAAAAACTGAATGGTTAAGACTATTTTTTTTTCAATATCTAAATATGCAAAATTTATTTATTTGCATATATAATAAAAAATATAATTCAAATAAAAAATAATTATATATTAGAAAAATATTTGATTTTATACAATAAAATTATTATTTGATTGAAAAAAATATTTATATTTGCTAGTGATAATGGAGATGATTTGTAATGGTGGTGGTGGTGGTGGTAATGATGTGAAATTGGTTGATGTTAGTAGTTAGAGGTGTTGATTATGATAGCTTTAAAATGAATGCATGATGGTTGACGAAGTGTTGGTGGTAGTTGGAGATGATGTTAGCTGCGATGGTGGAGATGATTATTAGTAGAGATATACTGTAGCGATGATGGTAATTGAAGCAGTGGTAGAGATGGAGACACCGGTGACAATGGTGATGGTGGTGGCGGCCGAAGAATGTGTGGATACTGATGATGTGTTAGTGGTAGTTAGCGGTGGTGCTAATTCTGATAGATGAGTTGGTTAATAGTTGAGATTGGCCGATAGTGGTTGATGATGGTGGTGGTATTGATGGTGTTGGCATTGACGGTGGTGATAGAGACGGATATAATTAAAATAATGGAGGTTGTAGATATGATAGCGGCTAAAAATAGCAGTTAGTAGCAATTACGATTGTGAATGGTGGTTGAGATGGTGGAGGTGGTTGGTGGTGGCTAGGTGGTGGTTGAAAATTGTGGTGGTGGCAAAGGTGGTTAGTGGTGGTGACCGATGATTATGGATAGAGTGGTGGTGAATATTATCCTATACAAGAATACCTCTTAATAATTAAGACTTAGTTCAAGATCTGAATTACTAAGACATATTCAGACCTATTAAGAGTCAAAATATTAATGAAAAACAAACGCACTTAATGGTCTGAAGTCACAAATGAGGCCTAACTCACATGGACCAAAAAAAAAAAAATCCCTTTAATATTAGTAAAAAAAAATAGTGATTATTCCTTTACTTTCGGAGGAGTATGAGGAAGGGAAGAGTACTCGTAATTTCATTTTGTAAACACTATTATTACGTAAATATCCTTAATCTTTCCTTTCTTTCCTTTGAGAATCCTCCCTTCTCTTCTACTAAATGTATCAATCACCACTTGTAATTTTTTCTCCATTCTCTCTAATTCCTCTCTAATATGTCTTTTCTTTCTTCAAATTTGTCTGTACAAGATGGTACGAAAGAATAATATGAAATATTTGACTTTTACATTATCATTTTATTCATTGTTTAGGAAGAATCAGATTATATTAAAACACTAGGCTTGTGATTAATTCCGCATGCAATTGCATTTATTCCATGTTCTAATTTAGTGTGATTTTCGACAGGAATTGATTATTTTGGGAAGAGTGACGAGGATCTATACGATGTGCTTTTACCTAGCTATGGGTTAACTACCGACTCCTCAAAAATGTCTTCATCACAACCTGAGGAATCTCCACCTTCCTCTTCCTTTTCCTCATCATCCCTACTGTCACACGATAACTCTTCATCCGATGATTCAAATTCTAAATATTCTTCATCTAACCAGGATTCACCACCCAGTCCACCATCCGGAAATAGAAATAAATCTTCTTCTAGTGATACCAGCGACAATAATAATAATAATAATAATTGTTTTGCGGAGAAATTTGACTTTTGAAAGAGAGTGCCACTTAATTTTGAAAAGAAATTAAGAAACCTTTAGAGAGTTACTTTAAACGATTAAAACAGAAAAATCGTTTTAAGTTAGAGATTCTGAGTAAGCGGTTCTTATTAACGTTTTAGGAAGGTGTTAGGCACCTAAAACGTCCGCTAACTTGCGGTTATCCGAACTGTTTGAAAATCGTCTTTGATTAACCTTGAAAGAAGTTGATTTTTGAAAAGAAAGCGATTTTAGGAATATTTTGGTGTTTATGCAAAACCAGTTTTTTAGCCACTTGACTAAGGATTTAACTAGGTTCGCAAAACACGTAAGACAAACAAGCAATAAGAAAAGGGGGAAAGGGAGAAAGGAAGGGATTTAGACCATTGGGCCCAAATCAATGAGACATGTCCTAGTGTAATTGAGCTCTCGCCTCATTCCACCTGTCCTAATCTATTCTTTCAAGCCCGTTGGCCCAAAATCCACTCCACTTGTATTAAACAACCTTGGCTTCGTGGCCCAAATGAATGAATAAAAATAATAACTAAATAAATAAAGACAACAATAATAAATGACTAAATAAATGAATGAAATGGAAACCGAGACTTTCAAGTATCTTGGCCGCTTCAGATACGGGACTTTAATCCGTGCTTCTTCCTTCAACTTCTTGTATCCAATGTTATGTAACCGGCTTTGAGTTTCCTTTTGGGGTTGATCCGAAGAGATGGGCCTCACGTCCCCTCATGAAATACAAGAGGCAAGAGTCCATTTGGACATGGACTCTCAGGTAAACCACCACATCAGTTTAGGACAGTATGTTCGACATGGTCACGTTAAAATTACGACTTGAGCACTGCTCCAGGGAAATGGTACAACAACAGTCACAAAACAATCCCTAAGGCCATCATAGCCAACTACAGCAGACAGATCCCAGCCTCATTCACGATACATGGATAACTACATTCTCTTTCGGGGCAGCAGACGGGACGACGAGCTATCAGCAAACTTATCGCTACCAGAATCTCGCGATGTCGACCACCAACAGAGCGTCCTTTTGCTTTTTTCTCTTAGAAATTTTGAAACCCCCCAGATTTTCAAGTAAGACTTTCAACCTGAATTCAGAAAATCCAAAAAAAATTCTTTTCTCTGCTTTCAAAATCAGAAACTTACTCAGAAGATTTCTCTCTTTTCGAAACCCTAATTTTTTGAACCCTCCTTCTTCAAACCTAGAATCTCCCCCCCCCCCTTTTTTCGTCCCTTTGAACAAAGAATGAAGGTCATCTTATACAGAGGACAAAATTGGGTCCTTCCGAATTTGAAAGAAGGAAACCCTCGGATTTTAAATTCCCCCTCGAGAAATTCTCCTCCCAACCCCGTCCCTTATCCTCAATCGTCTTTTTTTTGGATTTTTTTGAGAAATTTGTGACGGGTGGACTAATAGGGTTTGGAGAAAATTCATTCCTTTCAAGAACCAATAGAAAATGTACCAATATGTATGAAATAGTACCATTTCAATCGAGAAACGTGGTATCGAGCCGTTGGAGGTGACACCTAAGCTGTTTTCTAGAAGCTTCACAGTTCTTCTTGGTTGTAATATCGCGTGAGACGCGTGTGAGAATGATCGGGTCGGGTTGTTCGGATCGTTGACGAGTTGTTGGGGGTGTTATCGGGTCTTTGGATTTGGGTAGAGAGTTGTTGTTGTTTGTGGTCAAAGGTTGTACGCTGATTGTCATATCGAAAATTGAAAGTTGATACTGTTGTTTTGGCTGAAGGAGAGGAGATATATGGGATGGGCCGGGTTGGAAGGTTGTTGTTGGGCTGAAATAAAATGATAATACAAAAGAAACTGGGCTGCTGGTGGGCTGAAATTGTTGTTGTGTTAAATTGGGCCGGTTAGGTTGATTATTGTTGGGTTGTTGTGTTGGGCTTGGGAAATTGGAGATTAATTTAAACTAACCCTCAATTAAATTATGCTATGGATAGGTTAGGCTATTTTGGCTATTTATTAAATAGCCAAAAGAAAGAAACTTTAGGCAATTTCATTTAAAATTTAGCCTAATTAAACTCAATCGACCAATTGCATTGAAATTATGGCCGAATTAATTTCAATTAAGGTCCAAATTTAAATAGGTTGACTAAATTCAATTGAAATTAGATACGAATTAATCCTTTGTTCGATCCCGAGCTTCTTGATTTAATAAAACCAAACAAGTATTTCTCCAAATAGATTATTTTTAAGAATAAATTGTATTTAAATCAAGATTTAATTATTTAAATTTATTTTTCAAATAATCCTTAGTTTAAAGTTCAATTTTGATGAAAATGTTCATTTAAATAACATCATTTATACAATATTGTATATGCAAATACGAAATATATAATTATCACTTAAGTGAAAAATTTAGCCCAAATACCTATTTTAAAATGCATTTATTTGAAAAAAATAACTGTTGTGATTTTATTTGAAAATCGAAGAAACTCGAGATTAAAAGTAGTTGTGGAGGGCAAAAAATTAGGTGTCAACAACAACAACAACAGCAATAATAATAATAACAACAACAATAATAAGAAGTTACAAACTTCACTAAAATTATCAGATTCATCTAAGGGAGAATCACAATCCCCTCCGCCCCCACCACCTCCGCCACCTCCTGACTCTCATTCAGGTTCCTCTCATGAACATAAGCCACCGTCGCTACCAAAAAATGATAGTGACTCATCTAACAATGATAATCATAAGAAAGCAATTTTTATAGGAGTTGGTGTTTGTTGAGGATATAGAGATTAGCTAGTTAGGGAAAATTGGTCCTTTCATATAGTTAGTTAGTTAGTTAGTTAGTTAAGAGTGAAATTAGTTGGTTACTGTACCATTACAGTTGTATATATAGCACATATTTTGTGCTCTTGCATTAAGATAAATAATAAATTTTTAGTCTCTCTTTCTCCCTTATCAATGTTCATCTCCTTCCATCTTCTTACTCTTTCTCCCTTCTGATAAATTAATATGGTATCAAAGCTTTATAGCACAAATTCGTAGCTCATTCACTGATTCTGGATAATCTGTCTACTCTGTAATTCTACAACTCTATTTTTTTTCTTTTCATTCTTTCTGATTCTACCTTCTTGATTCTTGCAAATCTTTCGCTATATCAACTAAAATCCAGTATTATACCTCCTATGTTTGAGAATTCTTGAAAAAAAAATGGTGAACACTCAAAATAATGGAATCTCAAGTTCAGAACAAGTTTCACAGGATCCACCACTTGATGAAACCTTGGGTCAAAGTGTTACAATCAAAGCTACTCATTTTCTGTATCTTTCACCTTGTGACACCAGTGGTATCTCTCTAATCTCTTCTCTGTTAACTGGTACTGAAAACTACTCTTTGTGGAGTAGATCTATGAGAATTGCTCTTCTTGGTAGAAATAAATAAGAAATAGTTGCTGGTTCTTGGAAGAAAGAAAAATTTCATGAGAAATATTGGTATCAATGGGAACGTTGTAATGCTATTATATTGTCATGGCTTATGAATTCTATTATGCAAAGTTTGATTAGTGTAATTGCATATGCTACAAGTTCTTATGATGTATGGATTGATCTTAAGAAGAGGTTTGATAAAATAAATGGCTCTAGATCATTCAACATACATAGAGAAATTGCAACGACTAATCAAGAAACTTTTTCCATTTCTACTTACTACTCTAGATTAAAGGAATTGTAGGATGAATATGAGACATTAGTGCCCTTACCTAGTTGTAATTGTGAAAAATCTAAAGATTTCTTGGTTCATCTTCAAAGGCAGAAATTATATCAATATTTGATGAGCTTAAATGACTCTTACACACAAGCAAGAATCCAAATCTTGCTCATGATTCCCTTGCCTAGTGTTAACCAAGCATACTCTACGCTTATGAGTGATGAGAGCCAAAAGGTTATGTCTGCTTCTGTATCAAACAGTGTTCTAGGAGCACCACCAGTATCTTTTGGAAGGAATTATGAAACTACTGCTTTATATGGTGCAAGATATACTAATGGAAGTGGTGCTAGTAGTTCTAACAACTTCAATAAATTCAAGAAAACTGGAAATTTGTACTGTGAATTCTGTAAGATGAGGAATCATACCAAAGAAAACTGTTACAAAATTATAGGATATCCCTCAGATAAGTTCAAAAAGAGAGGGGGAGTTCCTACTACAAGTGCTCACAATGTCGTGTTTAATCCATAAAATAGTAGTTCTACTGGTGCTCACAATCCTATGGTGGGATCACAAAGTCCTAGATCACAGGAAGTGTCTCACTCACCACTTTAAATCGCTTCTACTCAGACATCAGGACCAGGTAATCAAATGGCTTTATCTTGTATGTTCACAAAGGAGCAGTATGATCAAATTCTTCATATGCTAAATGGTGCTCAAACTACCTATGTAGATAACTCAGTAGGTATTGATACTGCTCTCATAACTATTAACTCCAAGCAAGATTGGATAATTGATACAGGTGCTACTGATCATATGGTAGCAGATCTTAACTTACTTGCAAGTTCTGTAACCTTGAATAACTCTCAAAAGATGTTTTTACCAACTGGAGAATCAGCATTTGTCACTCATATTGGTTCAAGTATTTTAACAAATGGATTGGCAATTAACAATATTTTGCATATACCAAAATTTAAATTTAATCTTCTATCAGTTTCACAGGTAACCAGAGCTTTACAATGTCTTGTTGCCTTTTATCCTAACTTTTGTTTATTTTAGGACCTTTACACTGGAAAGGTGAAAGCGATTGGTATACACAAAGATGGTTTATATTTGCTACCCTCAGTACATTCAACAACAAAACACAATAAAGGCTTGTGCTCTCTGGTTTCACATAACCCCACTATAGCTAGTTTTACTGATATAGGCCTATGGCATAATAGACTTGGTCATACTTCTTCAAAAGTTTTGAACAAGATACTATCAGTTTCTCTAGATAATTGTACTCCTTTTGTAAAAAAGTGTGTTGTGTGTCCTTGTGCAAAATTAGTATGGTTACCTTTTACTAGTAGTAATATCAAAAGTACTGAATGCTTTGATTTGATCCATGTTGATGTATGGGGACCCTACAAAGTTTCTTCTTATGATGACAATGGATATTTCCTAACAGTGGTTGATGACTTTACAAAAATGACATGGTTATTCTCTTAAAACTCAAGCCTGATATCTGTGTAGTATTAAAGCAATTCTTGACTTACGTTAGTACACAGTTTAATAAAATAGTAAAATGTGTTAGATCAGATAATGGAGCTGAGTTTGTCAACTCAGTCTGTGACTCAATATTCAAGTCACTTGGCATCTTGCATCAAACCTCATATGATTACACACCTCAGCAAAATGGTGTAGCTGAGAGAAAACATAAGCATATCCTTGAGGTGTGTAGAGCTATTAGATTTCAGGGTCACATTCCTATTAAATTTTGGGGTCATTGTGTCTTAGCTGCTACCTATCTTATAAATAGAATGCCTACTGTTGTTCTTAATAATAGATCACCTTAAGAGATGTTATATGGGACTAAACCTTTATTAGACCACTTAATAAAGAAGTAATTGAAACCTCAGCAGCACATGAAAGAGGATCATCTAGAACTAGGATTGCACCTATTTGGTTAAAGGAGTTTGTGACAACAAAGAAGTCTAGTTCTGTTATTTCTTACAGTATCTCAAACTACATTCAATATAATCATCTTTCTCATAACTATCAGGCCTTTGTTGCAACCAGTTCAACTGAAGTGGAGCCCTCTTTCTATGATGAAGTAATCAAAGATCCTAGGTGGGTAAATGCAATGAAGGATGAAATAGTTGCCTTGGAAAGAAACAATACTTGGAAAGTAGTTTCTTTACCTAAAGTAAAAAGAGCTATAGGCTGTAAATGGATTTTTAGGATCAAATATAAAGACACAGGTGAAGTGGAAAGATTCAAGGCTCGATTAGTAGCAAAGGGATTTAACCAAAAAGAGGAGATTGATTATCAAGAGACATTTTTCCCTGTTGTTAAAATGGTAACAGTAAGGGAAATTCTCACAATATCTTCTATCAAACATTGGCACATCTATCAAATGGATGTGTACAATGCATTTCTTCAAAGTAAGCTAAATGATGAGATTTATATGGAGGTGCCGCAAGGATTCCAAAACCAGGGGAGATCATACCAGTATGTAAGCTTCTCAAATCCTTGTATGGCCTAAAACAGGCTCCAAGGTAATGGAACATGAAGCTTTTATAAGCAATCCTTAAGTTTGGGTTCAAACCGAGTGAGTATGATCACTCTCTATTTCTGAAAAGAACTAAAAGTGACCTAACAGTTATATTGGTGTATGTTGATGATCTTCTGATCACTGGTAACAACTTAAAATTAATTCAAGATACAAAATACGCACTAAGTCAAGTCTTCAAAATGAAAGACCTAGGTGAACTAAGGTATTTTCTTGGCATTGAGTTTGCTAGATCAAGTTCAGGAATATTGATGCATCAGAGAAAGTATTTATTAGAACTAATTTCTGAAACTGGATTGAGTGCTGCAAAACCTATATCTACACCCTTGGAGACAAATATCAGATTCACTACTAAGGAAATAGATGATCATGTAGATGGTTCAAACAAAACCATCAATGATCCTGAAACAGATGTAGCAGAACATCAAATGATTGTTGGAAAACTTCTTTATCTGACAATAACAAGACCTGACATATCCTACAGTGTTAAAACACTTAGTCAATTTCTACATAAGCCCAAGAAGTCTCACTTTGAAGCAGCTATGAGAATAATAAGATATGTCAAGCAACAGCCAGGGAAAGGAGTTTTACTTTCAAGCAGTAGCAAGGAGCAGGTCTCAGCTTATTGTGATACTGATTGGGCAGCTTGCCCAAACTCTAGAAAGTCTGTGACAGGTTTCTTAGTTAAACTTGGAGACTCATTGATATCTTGGAAGTCCAAGTACTGTTTCTAGAAGTTCAGCTGAAGCTGAATATAAAAGTTTGGCCTCAACTACAGCTAAATTAGTATGGATTCTGGGATTGCTTAAGGAAATAGGACTTTAACTCAGCTTACTAGTTCAGGTCAACATTGATAGCAAAGCAGCCATGCAAATAGCGGCAAATCCAGTCTTTCACGAAAGAACCAAGCACATTGAAATAGATTGTCATTTTGTAAGGGGAAAAATTCAGAATGGCATGATCAAAACTGTGTATGTGTCTACAAAAGCTCAGCAGGCTGATCTACTAACTAAGGCTCTGAATAAAGCTCAACATTGGTTTTTTTGTTCCAAGCTAGGAATGCTTAATATATTTGCACCACCTAGCTTGAGGAGGAGTGTTGAGGATATAGAGATTAGTTAGTTAGGGCAAATTGGTCCTTTCATATAGTTAGTTAGTTAGTTAGTTAAGAGTGAAATTAGTTGGTTACAGTATTGTTACAGTTGTATATATAGCACATAGTTTGTGCTCTTGCATTAAGATAAATAATAAATTTTCAATCTCTCTTTCTCCCTTATCAATGTTTATCTCCTTCCATCTTCTTACTTTTTCTCCCTTATGATAAATCAACAGTGTTAGTGCTGGATTATTATTTCTTCTTATGTTAATTTTCCTCATTTCTTGGTGTAAAAGAAAAATGAGGAGCCCACGTGATCAAATAGGCTTATACATGGACAATTCTTACGAAACCCAAGAGTATAAATATATTCTTTTTTGAAAAAATTACAGTTTATAGGTAAAAATCTTTCAGAATTATATGGTATGGGTAATGTTTTAAATAATTACAATTCATAGGTAATTGTTAGTTAAAATTCAGTTTTATGTGGTCCTATTTATACAAATATAATTTCTAATGTATATAATAAAGGAAAATTAATTTTTCTCTCTCATAATTAATATTTAATTCTCACTCTTACCTGATTGGAGTTCTTTGCTCTGATTGAACTTTTTAAGCTGCAATAGGTTTTTATGCTAAAGAGATTGTGCTAATCTCAAACTTCTTTCAACTGAAATATCATAGAATATATCTCTTCCTATTTCTTCTTCGAAAATTTCTCAAATATTATGTTCTTCACCTACAGATAAGCTGATTTTTGTCTATTGAAGATTACGTGAAGCTTTTTTACTTTTTAGGCGGAAATAGGTTTTTATGTTAAAGAGATTGTGCCAATCTCAAACTTCTTTCAATTAAAATATCATAGAATATATTTCTTCCTATTTTTTCTCCCAAGATTTCTCAAATATTGTGTTCTTCAACTACAGATTAGCTGATTTTTGTCCATTAAAAATTACGTTGAAACTTTTTTAATCCCTATAAACTCGCATAGATTTGATTTGAAGATTTTTGCGGTAAATTTTATATCTTTACGGATATATCTGTTTGTTCTTCTTTATTTTTTTAAGTTATTCTCTACATTACCTACTAATTTTATTCGTTTTTTCATATATATGCAGTGTTAATTAGGTGTGCAAATAACCAATTTCTAGTTTTCAAATGGATGGGGAAACCCCTTTTAGGAGAGTAACAAGAGATATTGAACATGTAGATAAGACTAATCGTGGTACTCCATCATTTGATTTGAGATTCAACATAAGGTATTTTTGTATATTTATCAATTAGACTTTTTTGTAGTTTAGTTGTGTAGAATCTCATAATATTAAAGTTTTGTATTTGTGCGATTGTATTTGGTGTAAAGAGATATACATATATCTACATCATACAGTTATACTTATGTAAATATAACTATGTATGTAAATATATACCTATATACATATATATATATACATACAGTTATACATATATTCAAAACGGTTAGCATATAAAATTTTTATTTGTTTTATGATATGTAGTTGTATATAATTAGTTTATGGATGAGGCTTTTTATATATTTGATAATTTTTTTGTGAACATTTGTATTTTTGTGATTAATCATTTGTGTTTTTTTGGTTAAACAGGATAGTAGTTTTGTCATCACAGATCTTCCTAAGAAGTCCCTGCATGTTTTGCGTTATGTGGAGATGAAGATATTTGATACTTTAAAACAAAATCTATTCGGTGTTCAGCTTAGAAGATTTATGGGGACATGCTTTGGTCAATACGCCACTATGTTGGAATCATGGGTTGAATCCCAATTGTTTAGGTGCGCTATATCTCTTGAGTTGAAAACTAGTTTATATACATTTTATAAAAAATTTCTTAATCATTTGTATTTTTTTTGGTTGATCATTTGTGTTTTTTTTATTTAACAGGATAGCAATTTTATCATCATAGATCTTCTTAAGAAGTCCCCACATGTTGCGTGTTATGTAGAGTCTTCATTGTTGCATATGCGAAGTATCTTAGCCATGAAAAAGATATACCACCTGGATATTTGATGCAGAAACTTTTCGTACCTGTTATGTTGCTCTTCTATGAAAGCATGGGACTCAGAAGAATGAGATTGACACAGTTAGTGATGATGAGAGTCTGGATAAGTCAGTGAGGCCTCAATTTGAGTGTGAGAGTAGTGACATGATAATTATCCCTTAGACAGTACATATGTTCCTCCGTTTTATTGGTTTTAGTTGAAAATACAAACTGATCTTCAGTTTTTTTTTGTTTAATTCTAATATCAAATACAATATTTCATTTTGTTGAAAATTGTCCAGTGACATATTTTTTTCAATGCTAAACTAGTCTTTGTAATAAGTGTGTTGTCTAAAGAATAGTAATAGTACACATAATAATGAGTATGCATTAGGTAATTGAATATGTTTCATAGATGAGCCATGTAATACGTATTTACAATAGCCTTTGCCGTTTTAGCAATTGAAATCTCTATTGACTAATTAGTGTTTGTTTATAATTATACATTTATTACGATTTTTTTTTTATATAAAACTTTGTATATCTATAGGTTAATAAAACAAGTCATGATGGTATATTACCAATCTTTTCAATTGTTATCTATAGGTTAATACCATATTTTTAAATGCACAAATTCAATCTCTTAAGTTGTGACTGACATTTATTTTGACACATATACTATCTTGTAGAATATGGTATATATACACAAATATACATATATACATATATACATATGATAGATTAAATGAGCGTTAAAATCAACTGCATATTACATTAAACCGCATATATGATTAACAACTGCATTACCGGTATTTTATTTATACATTTGGAGTCATTCAAATAAAAGTTAAACATAAACAAATTAAAATGTATACAGTTATATAAATATATTTATATACATATATACATATCAATTGACATTCCCACATATATACATACATATATATCAACTGACATTTTTTGGTATACGTTAATTTAACTGAAAATACATATATTCATATAAATATATTACTCATATTATTAAACAATTACGTTTTATATAATTTAATTTGAAACATATACAATATGAAAATTGTACAAGTATAAATATATGTATATATACATTTTAAGTAAATAAAAATACATATGCATAGAATATGTTAAATATCAGGATAGTTAGAACCGACAAATTATTGCATTAGGTTGCATATTGATATAGTTATAATGTTAAGTGAAATATATGTGCAAACTTACAGTCAATATATAACATGAAAACAAAGTATATAACAAAGTATATAGCGTGAAAACTTACAATTTCAATTTAATATGCAAATAAAGTATATAACAAAATGCGTCATGTTATTAATCATTATTCGAACTACAATCAGTCACAAGTCGTAACAAAATTTTATATGTGTTTCGCCGTATACACTCTTTTATGGTTGGATAACTTCTGCTTCACAATGCCGCCAATCAATGCACTACTAACATGATTTTGCTCGTACACCCGGTCCTTTAAAAGATAAGTATGCTCCTGACAAAATCAGCGGATCTTAAAGAAGTCAATCTTTTTATTACTAGATGGCATTAGCAACTAACCACATCCCTTCGATTTACACACCAAATTATACCTGCGATGTAAAAGTTATCTATTAGTAATTTATACAAAAAAAAATTGTATCTTAAAAAACTTCAAAACTAATTTGTTAACGTATACAATTTTGTTTATCAAATTCTGTATGAATAAAAACATATAATAACAACTGTATGTATTTAGTTAGACAATAATATGAATAAACTTAATAAACTTATTCATATTATATATACATAAATACATTTTTATCATAAGACAAAACCATGTACAGAATAAAAACACAAATGTTTTAATACGATAAATACACTTACCTGACTGCATTTGGTTGTATCATATTGAATTCTTTTACTGCTAAATTCAACTTTATATTCAACTTTCAATATTTTAAAATTCAACTCAATACAAAATTGCTTATCAATCAATTGAATCAAACCATCGTATTTTTCTGTTTCTTCAATTGCAATCAAGTCCAACTCGTACTGTTCATACTCATTATAACAGTTTCATACACCTGAATGCTTCAGAACAATTGGTAACTGCCCCATTTTTAAAAAAAAAATCTGTAAACAAATACAGTATGCAAAGTGTCAGTAACTATGAATTCAAAATAAACTAACAATTATAAGGTTTCAAAAATTATAAAAATTCGTGTGTTAGATCACAAATTGAAATTGCAGTATGGATCGTGTATACATTAACGAAAAATAATGAATCAAAATATATTGAAATTTATATAATTTAGTCGAAAACAACAAATACACTAATATAAGCGCAAATACATAATTTTGATTTTCAAAAAAATCGTCTTTCAAGAATTTTTAAACGAAATTTGAATTGAGAAAGTACCTATTAAAATTTATTGTTGAATAACTCCTCTTTCTTCTCTCAAATCTTTTCAAAATAAATTTTTTTAGCTTTAATACAACCATTTTTACGGATAATGAGCTTTAATGCTCATTAATAGATGAGCAATTAGTGAGAAGTTGAAGTAATTTAAGGTAATTTGCTTCTTTCAAGTTTCCTTTTTTATCTCCTATTTCAGTTAGATTATGTTTCTTCTGATTTGTATAATTCTTATATATATACAAATAACTATTAACTACTTTTATCTATGATTTGTAATTATTGAAACTTTCACTAGGAAGTTAGTTATAGATCTTATACTTTGCCTATATGTGAATTTTTACCTTCTTTTTTTCATGTATTCTTATAGACCCTTGTATTGTTTGTTATGTTGTAGATAATATGTTTTTTGCCTGATATCATCTCTTAGCTATATAATAAATTCATGATAGTAACTTCTTTCAGCTAATAAACTAGATGGATCATGTCTCTTCTTATTTTCCCATTTTACTTGTATTAATCACATTTAGGAATATACATCGTGTTTAAATTTGAGTATGTCATATGATCTGTGTTTTTGTGTTCTTTTGTGCTGACATAGTTGTCAAGTCGGCAAAAAAGGAGCACAAAAATATTCTGATACTTGACAGTCACGTAAGCAAAAAAAGCACAAAAATACAGAAAAATTGAGTCTAGCGGTAATAGCACCCGTAAAATTTAAATGTGTCATAGCAACTTTGGGTATAGTTTAGGGGTTACCTCAAAATAAAGCAATTAATGAATTTTTTTAACATATTAAATTGCACTGGTAATATAGAAATTTCTAATCAGATAATTCTTCCGATCTCCTATTTGTTTGCTTTCTTGCTTATTGCCATTTTTTTAATTTGGCCTCTAATCAAAGTTTCATATATTTGTACAGGAGATGACTATTATAACAAAGAACAACATGGGAATTGGAACAACTCCAATGTCAAATCTACGGAACATATTGTTAAGATGCCCCCTCCAACTAATAGTGCTGGAGTTAGCTCCGAATATAGTTGGCCAATAGCACAACCACCACCAATGAGCAACACGAGCTCCGCAAATTTCTCTGGCACACAACAACAACAACCAAAACTCCTAATTTGCCACATTCCCCAAGCCCATCAAATATATCTTCTGGTTTTATTAACCAAAGAAATTATACTTACGATGACTTAGCAACTGCGACTGGAGGATTTTCTAAGGCCAATCTTCTTGGACAAGGTAGTTTTGGACTAAGGCCAATCTTCTTGGACAAGGTAGTTTTGGACTTGTACATAAAGGGGTTTTACCTAATGGCAAAGAGATACCTATAAAAAGTTTAAAATCAAACACCGGACAAGGAGAAAGGGAATTTCAAGCTGAAGTTGAAACTATAAGCCGTGTCAATCATCGACATCTTGTGTCGTTAGTTGGTTATTGCATTGCTGGATTCCAAAGGATGCTTGTCTATGAATTTGTTCCTAACAACACTCTTGACTATCACCTTCATGGTATGCTTTATCATAAGTATTACTATGTATTTGGTAAGATGAAAGTCATTATTCATTAATATTTTTCATGAGAAAGTCATATTCTGATGTTTCATAACTAATAAAATATATTCTTCAAGGAAAACAGAAATATTCTAAAAGGAAAATAACGTACTGTTTTTTTTTTCCGAAAATGACTTTCATCAATACCAAACACACTTGAAACAATAAAATTCTAATTTAGTTATATATATATATATATAAAATTTTAAACAGGTTCATCCTTTTCTTAAAAAACAAATTTCTCATTTTACATATCAAATTGTAGGACTTGGTAACCCAGTTAAGGATTTCCCAACGAGGCTTAAAATTGCAACAGGAACAGCCAAAGGGTTTGCTTATATTCATAAAGATTGTAAGTCAATTCATTATCATTAGTTGTCTCGCTGGATAATTGATATACATACATTTCCTTTGATGGCTAACTAGTCTTATATAAATTCCAGGCCACCCTCACATTATTCACAGAGACATTAAGGGTGCAAATATCTTACTGGACGACAACTTCGAAGCCAAGGTATACATAATATTCATTGAGTATTTCTTTTTTCACTATTACTGTAATTTAACCTGCGCGCTATTGAAGATTATTACAATATTACAGGTCTGATTTTCAAATTAATATCATTGGTTATGGGTAATTGATTTTAGGTGATATGACAATGTTCATATACATGTGCTGAGAACCATGTCACAGAACAAGACCTACTAATATTTCGGGAATTTCCCTTTAGCTAACTATACATTTATTCAACTCTCTTACGAATATTTTATAAGTAGGTGGCTGATTTTGGGTTAGCTAAGCTTGCGGCCGATAACTTTACTCATGTGTCTACCCGTATCATGGGAACATTCGGGTAAGCAATCTAACTATATCTTTTTTATTTACTCGTCATTTGAAGAAGGGGGGGTCAGATTTGTTGGTAACACTGTTTGAAATTTAGCAAGTTTAAATAGTACAGGAACAAATTTGGACTTTTTATTTTTAAGAATAACAGAACTTTTTTATTTTTGAAATTCTTTTCTTTCTTTAATGTTTCCGTTTCCCTCAAAAATATTAAATGAATTGCCTGTGTTTCTATTTATTTTCAAAAAATAGGTACTTGGCACCAGAGTAGGCTTCAACCGGCAAGTTGACGGAGAAATGTGACGTATATTCTTATTGTGTTATGCTTCTGGAACTTATAACTGGACATCGTCCTACAGATGTCAATAGTGACGGTGACAACTTAGTTGATTGGGTATGTATGTCTTAACTTCGTTGCTTCAAAAAAAAATAATAAATAAATTTCCTTAGTGATCTTAAGTTACTTTATAATTTACTACCAAAATAAATGTTACGTTATAATTTCTTCAAACTTAAATGGTACATTTTAATATCGGTACATTCAGGCTAGGCCAATTCTAAATCGTGCAACTGAAGGTGGAAATTATGATGAATTAATAGATCCACGCTTGGAAGGAAACTTTGATGGCCAGCAAATATTATGCATGGTCACTTGTGCTGCTGCATCCATCAGACATTCTTCTAAGAGACGTCCAAAAATG
The DNA here is from genome assembly GCA_030864215.1 of Capsicum pubescens. Lineage (NCBI taxonomy): Eukaryota > Viridiplantae > Streptophyta > Magnoliopsida > Solanales > Solanaceae > Capsicum > Capsicum pubescens. The sequence goes on along the minus strand of CM061547.1, from coordinate 139,880,513 downwards.
AGTCAGGTTAGTTTCTCTTTTATTACTGTCGTACTTTTATGCTCAAATCATTATAGAAATCACGAACAGTAGATTTCCTAATTTAGCAAATATTAACTCTAAATTTTCAATCGATTAGAAGACTCAAATGTGTGAGGGATGGTGAAGTTTTGATGATGGACATGTGAATGAAACATGTTGTGCAAGCTGTCCCATCCAAGTGAACAAAGCTGCAAGCAAGTTATTGAAAAGATGACTCTGCGTGCAAAATAGGAGTGGATAACACTTATCACAACAGAAGTCGAGTTGAACAAGAAGTTGTGCAGAAGTTGAGTTGAACAAGAAGTCTTGCAGAAGTTGAGTTGAACAAGAAATATTGAAGAAGTTCAGTCGAACAAGAAGTCTTGCACAAATTATGAGATAATCAAGAAGAGTCCTATTCAAACGACAAGAGGGAGAGAAGGCAGAAAAGAATGAGTGAAACTACCTGGGAGTCCTAGTGAGGATAGAAATATACATCAACTAAAGGACTCTATCAGGTGTTGGCTTAAATAGAAGAAATGACTTTCAAAGCATTCACTCATGCACTGACAAGATAATCAACAATCAGCAAAACAGTTCACTTACTTGAAGAAGAACCTGGTCCCTTATTTAGCAAGTCTTAGACTGTTTGTAGTAGGTAGGCTCTTTGAGTTGTAATGAGTCATTCTAGTCCCAGTGATCTATAAACTGAGTTAGGAGTTGTGTCTTCAAGTTGGGGAACTCGAAGACTTGGGAACACTATGTTTATGTAGTTATAGGAGTTAGAAGTTTTAATTCCTAGTTTACAAGAAGTCTTGTAACTTTGTTGGTTGTTGAGGCTCAAGAGTTATAGTGAAGTTGGATTAAATTCTGTAGAGGTACAGGTCGTGGTTTTTTTACATCTTTCTTGAATCGGGTGTTTTCCACGTAAAAACATTGTGTTTAACTTTTATTTCTGTGAACCACGTTTACTTACTTGTTCCAGGCAATCAGTAGAGTACAACAACAACAAACCCAGTGTGTTCCTACAAAGTGGGGTATAGTAATCAGTAGAGTATAATATTAAAATTAGTAGGGCTCGTACTCTAACAAAATGATTTTAGTTTCAAGTACATGGCAAATTAATAATAATGTGTTCTATTTACGAAAATAAATATATATAGTAAACATAGAAGAAGTGTTGTATAATGCGTTTGGAAAAGATTGGTTGATCAATGACAATGATGACATATTTGGCAGATTGTACGTACTTTAGAAGGCGATGTTTCTTTATTAGATGATTTAAAAAAAGGATCAATACCGGGTCATAGTGGAATATCTGGATCACGAGAAAGTTCTGAATGTGATGGAGCTGGTTCATATGGCATTAACAAGGTAAAGAAATCTGAAATATCAAGCGAAGAATTCACAAGTAGTGAACATGGATCAACTGGTGAGTTTGTCCATTCCAAGGAAGAATCTTAAGCAATACTTCGCTTCTTATTGATTGTAAAAAAATTGTAGACACAACACATACCTCATGGATGTTTCAGGCATTGAAAAATAGTATTTGTTTTTCTTTTGTGTATATACTTCCACCATGAAACATTGATTAGACTGATGGTGGTGAATGTAAGGAATTTAATTGTTCGCCAAGTAACACGAGTACATAGCCACTTTATGGATTTGTTTGTTTATAAGTTTGAGTCAGTTGTTTTGTTGGCATTTAAGTTAGTGCGCATGCATAATTAATGTGGTATGTGTCACGATTCGAACCGAGGCCCTGACCGCGACGGATATCTCGAACCGTGAAAGCCCGAGAGCCCACTTCAACTGGCAATCATATGCAGAATTCATCAAATAATCAAAATGCGGAAGTAAACTGAAATCATGATCATCTTATCATTTCAATTAAACAATACAGACATACGTTCATAAGGACCCAAAAACCATCTAACACAAGTCTGTGAAATCTCTATTAAATTAAAAACAACATCATTCTGAAACTGGGACAAGGCCCTCGGTCGGACCATGAACTAAAACTGAATGAAAACATTATATGAAACAAGGCCTTCCAAAATAAGGGAGGCTCACCAACTTCAACTGTCTGGCAATGATCTAATGCTTAGCGGGACCCCGGGACTGAGCCTTAGATCTTGAAATATAGGGGGTCAATACAAATGTACTGGTATGTGAAACAATCCAAAATAACCATACTTTATACAACATGAGTGAGAGCATTTCATAGAACATTTAACATGAGGTAAACGAAAACTAATGGGCATAACTTAAAAGCTTTCAAACGTTTTCTTGAAATCATGACTCAACTCTTCATATTTCTTCTGAGTTAGATGGTACACCCTACAAACGTGCTTATCCACGGGCTATATGGACTCCTCCCTTAACTCGGCGGCCAAACCTCCAATCCAAGTTTACCGCAAAGATTGGGGTTTGTCATTCATACTACGCCATAAGGTCGTCGCCAGCGTACAATCCCTAATATAGGACATCATAAGCCCGTATCAGCAAAACATGGTTTCGGGCTAAGAGTTATCTGAACTCAACCTTCTTCGAGTAACCAACTAGCTCTCTTTAAGCCCAATTTTCGTCCTTTAAGACCATACTTCATGCTTTTAAAACATTCCATACTTAATCTGCTAGGGACATATCATCACCGGATATCGTCATACCCAGACTTGCAAGCCATATCGTATCATGTCATAATTCATAGCCCTTTTATAAAAGAAGTCATATAGACGGCCACTCTCAAAGATTTAAATATTTCATGAGAACATGCTTAATTCAAACACATGCAAACGTATACAAAATATTTTCTTTTGAAACACATTATCATATATGGTGGTCAATCTTTCTTTTGGACACATGTTTTTCTTTCTATTAACATAATGGACTTTTGTAAATAAGGAGATTTTTCCCTCTCATCACGTCATAAACCGTGTCAACCACAATAATGTTAAGGAACTTACTTTCAAAACCCTTGTTCATGCATTCGAAATAACTCGCAATACAAATAGACATTATATTTCATATCAAGAGTGGGAATTCATAGTTCATGCTCTCAATTAAACTTTCCAAAACTGAAAACGTATATACATAAGGGGCTACAATTCAATTCCACGAAAAGAATTCAATACAATATGTATACTTTCATCAAAAACGATTCCATGACATGCTTTTCGAAACAATATCAAAACCTTTCTTTGTAACATGATTATAAATCCTTAAACATTGATAAAAATCAACAAAATTTTATGCCCCTGGAGTTTAGGATAGTCCCACATATCTTAAGTTCTTAGTTTGAAGAGTGAAACCCTAATCTTGACACTTTTCTTAAGAATCTTGAACTTAGAAGGATTGAATTCATGACCTTTGGGAAAAGGGAAGGGTTTGCTTTGAGAGTAATTTGGAGAGAATAGGCATTATTTACCCTAACTGACGATATAATTTGTCCCTTTACGAATTGGAATGAGAGGAAAAGACCATATTGCACTTCTGGCAATTAAATTCATGATTGGAACGTCGATCACAAGGCCACCACGATACGGTGACGGCCTTACCGCAACGCACCACAATCATGGTGAGGTTCTGGATTCAAAATCCAAACGCGGCCCAATCCTCATCCAAAAAATCCAAAACTTCTCCGAAACATGTCCCTTACACCCCTGAACATGAATCAACTCTAAAATCTACATCTCGGGATCGAAAAGACCAATTTAAAAATCATCAAAGTAAGAGGTTTGGAATATGACTAAGTCGCCAACACTTAGAAAAATTTTCAGGCCTTAAACTCCCTATGCATGCAACTAAGGATTGAAACAAATCAAAAATATTACGGGGTGTTACATTATCCCCCCTTGGGATCATTCGTTCCCGAATAAGGACTCGAGACATAAATAAGCACGATTTCAAGCACTCAATGGAAAGAGGGAAAGAGTATAAGATTTGTACCTTTCATATCATCAATCCATGGTTTCAAAGAGATTCGGGTATCTCGTCCTCATGTCATCCTCCGACTCCCAAGTAGCTTCCTCTATTTTGATTCCTCCACAACACCTTAACCCGAGACTTCTCAACTTCCAAACTTGACGATCTAAAATAGCAATGGGTTCTTCTTCGAATGACAATGAGTCCTTAACATTGATTTCTTCTACAGGCAACATAAGAGAATGATCTCCAATACATTTCTTCAACATCGATACATGAAATACAGGATGTACAAAAGCCAAACTCGCAAGCAAATCTAACTCATAAGCAACTCCATCAATCCTTCTTGTAATTCGATATGGGCCTATGTTACGAGGACTAAGCTTTCCTTTTTTTCTAAGTCGCATGACTCCCTTCATAGGGGAGAATTTTAGAAATACTCAATCATCAACCTCAAATTCCAACTCCCTTCTTCTAACATCGGCATAGGACTTTTGGCGGCTCTGAGCTGTCTTAAGTTGCTCCCTAATGATTTTCACTTTATCCATCGCCTGATGAACAAGATTCGGCCCAAATAATCGAGTTTCACCTATTTCATACCACCCAATCGAAGACCTACATCTCCTTCCATAAAGAGCCTCAAAATGAGCCATTTGTATGCTGGAGTGATAGCTATTATTATAGGTGAATTCTATCAACAGAAATTGATCTACCCAACTAAACTTAAAGTCAATCACACAAGACCTCAACATATCTTCTAAGGTCTGAATGGTGCGTTCTGCTTACCCATCTGTTTGAGGATGAAAGGCAGTACCAAGGTTTACTTGGGTACCTAAACCCCTCTGAAAAGACCATCAAAACTGAGAAGAAAATTGTGTACCTCAATCAGATATAATATACACAGGAGCCCCATGCAACCGAACTATTTCTTAGATTTACTACTTAGCATAGTCATCCCCCAAAAAATTTGTCTGTACTGGAAAGAAATAGGCAGACTTGGTCATCCTGTCTACAATCACCCAATCCTGTCTACAATCACCCATATGGAGTCATATTGGTTTCGGGATCTCAGAAGTCCCGTAATAAAGTCCATGTTGATCATTTCTCATTTCCACATAGGCAATACTATCTCTTGGGAAGTGTCACCTGGCCTCAAATGTTCCACTTTAACTTGTTGACAATTCAAACACTTAGACACAAAGTTAGCAATATCTCTTTTCATATTATTCCACTAGTAAATCGCCTTAAGATCATGGTACATTTTATTAGAGCTAGGGTGAACAACATACCTAAAAATGTGAGCTTCATCGAGAATTTTGTCTCGCAACCCATCCACATCAGGCACTCATAACCTACCTTAGTACCTCAAAATCCCATCACTTTCAATTTCAAATGCCATCACTTTTTATTGCCCAACCTCTTTCTTGATTTGCATCAAAATGGGATCTCTGATTTGTTTTTTCTTAACCTCAGCACATAAGGATGATTTAGCTACCTCATGAACGAATACCCCTCTATCTTCGAAATCCGGGAGTCGAACTTCCAACTTTGCAAGCCGAAGAATATATTTCACCTTATTCCTTTTTCTTTCCTCCACATGAGAAAGACTGCCCATTGACAGTCTGCTAAGGGCGTCGGCCACCACATTGGCCTTGCCCGGATGATAATACAGGCTCATATCATAATCCTTTAATAATTCCAGTCACCGTCTCTGCCTGAGATTTAGCTCTTTCTGCATGAAAACATATTGCAAACTTTTGTGATCAGTAAATATATCAACATGCACCCCATAAAAATAATGTCACCAAATCTTTAGTACGAACACCACAGTCGCTAATTCTAAGTCATGGGTGGGATAATTATTTTTATGCACCTTCAGATGTCTAGATGCATAAGTCGCCACCTTACCATGCCGTATGAGTACACCCCCAAGTCCTACCTGGGACGCATCACAATACACAATAAATCCCTCAGTACCCTCAGGTAGAGTCAAAACGGGTGCAGTAGTCAACTTTTCTTTTAGTTTCTCAAAACTATTCTCATAAGAGTCAGACCATAAGAATTTTATCTTTTTCTGAGCCAATCTAGTAAGTGGAGCATCTATGGAGGAAAAACTCTCTACAAACCTTATGTAATACCCTACCAAACCCAATAAGCTTCGAATATCGGTTAGAGTTATGGGTCTGAGCCATTTTCTTACTGCCTCAACCTTTTGGGGGTCAACTTTAATTCCCTCACCAGAAATAATATGCCCCATGAAAGCAATAGTATCAAGCCAAAATTTACGCTTGGAAAACTTTGCATTCAAATCATGATTCTTGAGGGTTTGAAGGACGATTCGGAGGTGATTGGCATGATCCTCCTCAATTTTTGAGTAAATCAAGATATCATCGGTAAAGACTATGATGAATATATCTAGAAACTAGTGAAACACCCTATTCATTAGGTCCATAAAAGTTGCGGGGGTATTAGTCAGTTCGAAGGACTTAACTAAGAATTCATAGTGACCATATCGGGTTCGGAAGGTTGTTTTGGGAATATCAGCCTCCCTAATTTTCAACTGATGATGCTCCGAATGAAGGTCTATTTTGGAAAACATTTGGCACCCTAAAGTTTGTCAAAAAAGTCATCGATTCTGAGAAGATGGTATTTATTCTTTACTGTAACTTGGTTCAGCTGACGGTAATCTATACACATACAGAGGGAGTCATCTTTCTTACGCACGAAGAGTACAGGAGAACCCCAGGGAGAGACACTAGGACGAATAAAGCCTTTGTCAAGAAGGTCTTTTAACTATTCTTTCAACTCTTTCAATTCTGCAGGAGCCATTTTGTATGGCGGAATAGAAATAGGACGGGTTTCCGACAATAAATCAATGCCAAAATATATCTCCCTATCTGGCGGTACCCCGGGAAGGTCATCAGGAAAAACTTCTAGAAATTCATTAACTATAGGGATAGACTGGAGGAAAGGACTTTTAGTACTGGAATCTTTGACCCGAATAAGATGGTATAGACAACCCTTTGACATAAGCTTACGGTCTCTAAGATAAGATATGAATCTCCCCCTAAGTGCTAGAGAATATCCCTCTCACTCTATCACTGGCTCATTTAGGAAAAAGAAAGTGATTTTTCTAGTCCTACAGTCTAATATAGCATAGCATGAATAGGGTCAATCCATTCCCAGTATAGCATCAAAATCAATTGTATCCAGCTCTACAAGATCAGTCACAGTATCACGATAAAAAATAAACACCACACAATTTCTATAAACTCTCCTAGACACAATAGAGTCGCCAACAAGAGTGGAAATAGAAAAGGGTTTCAGAATATTTTTGGGATCAAAACCAAAACTAACTGCCATGTAAGGGGTCACATAAGATAAGGTAGATCCGGGATCAAGTAACACATACACATCAAGGGAGAAAAACTTTAACATACCCGTAACAATATCTGGCGAAGTCTCTGTATTCTGGATGTTAGATAAGGCATATAACTGGTTGCGACCACCTCCAGTAGCGAAAATAGTATCCTTCGGTGGAGGGGCTGTGGAATTTGTCTGAGATCTAGTAACTCCGGTATTCCCAATGGCTAAGGGACAATACCTTTGAAAATGGCCTGCCGGCCACACTTGTAGCACACATTACTCCCTAAATAGAATTTCTTCGAATGATCCTTTCCACAAGAACTACAGTGGGGGTATGACATAGCGGACTGGCCCACACTCTCCTGGGATTGAGTGCCCTACATATTTGTCTCGCTGTTCTGCTGGGAGTTGTAAAACCGCTGATCGATGGAAGATCTGGGCATTGAGGCACTAGCTGAGGACTGGGCATTGCTCCAAAACTTCTTCTTAGACCACTTATTACTCCAATTGCCACCCTGATGCTGATTGGCATTTTGATCCGCAGACCTATCTCTCTTAGTTTGCCTTTCTTTTTTCCTTACCTTTGTCTGCCTCTTCTTCTCCTCTTCTACTTTCTGCATATGCACCGATCACTTGGAGAAATCTATGTCCCTGTTCAATATTGCTCCCTTACATTCCAACACCAAATCGTCCGAGATATCATATGCAAACTTCCTCATTCGAGCCCTAATGTTGCCCACTAACTCTGGAGCATAACTAGACAGATGGGTGAACTTAAATGCATACTTTTTAACACTCATATTTCTTTGCTTTAGATTCACGAATTCTTCAGTCTTTGCCTCCCTCGGTTCTTGGGGAAAGAAATAGTCCAGGAAAGTTTCTAAAAATTTACCCCACACAGAAGGTTCAGCATCACCACCCCTCAAATCTTCTCACTCATTATACCACTGGTTAGCTATGTCTTTCAACTGATAGGCTGCCAACTTAACCCCTTCAACTTCATTAGCATGCATAACTCTAAAAAATTTCTCTATTTCATCAACGAACCCTTGGGGGTCTTCCTTAACCTTTGTGCCAGTAAAGGAGGGTAGGTTTAGCCTCATGAATTGGACAACCCGAGTAAGTTCAGATAAACCAGACACAAAGCCCACATCCTCAGATCAACAGATCTAAGAGGCCACAAGATGAGCAATCATATGGATGAACTGTCGAAACTCAGCATTTAAGACTTCTATCTGAGGAAGCTAGGGATGATTAACACCAGTTTATAGAGCCCGAGGTGGACTAGTCGGGACTGAAGGAACTCCTGGAGTAGCAACGAACTCTGGAGTACGAGCTCTATTATGGGTCTGTATCCCATGAGTAGGGCGGACATCCTCAGCTTGAGTATTCTGTTCGTTGGATCTATGGGGAGGCATGATCAATCTCTAAAATATAGGTCATCATTGATTAGAGGACATTCAGACTCTAAAGCACAAACTAGATCATGAAGAAAAAGAGACATTCCTAAATGTCTAGTAGCTTCTTCCTTATAAGTGTGGCATATTACATACTCATAAAAAGGACTCTACTCGATATAACTTTGCAGACACCCTGGGACCATGAACCGTGCTTTGATACCAAGTTTGTCATAACCCGAACCGAGGCCCTGGCCGTGACGGGCATCTCAAACCGCGAAGACACGAGTGCCCACTTCAACTGGCAATCATATGCATAATTTATCAAATAATAAAAATGCGGAAGTAAACTGAAATCATGATCATCTTATCATTTCAATTAAACAATACGTACATAAGTTCATAAGGACCCAAAAATCATCTAACACAAGTCTGTGAAATCTCTATTAAATTTAAAACATCTGTCTGAAACCGGGACAAGGCCCCCGGTCGGACCATGAACTAAAATTGAATGAAAATATTATATGAAACAAGGCCTTCCGAATAAGGGAGGCTCACCAACTTCAACTGTCTGGCAATGATCTACTGCTTAGCGGGATCCCAGGACTGAGCCTCAGATCATGAAATATAGGGGGTCAATACAAATGTACTGGTATGTGAAACAATCCAAAATATCCATACTTTATACAACATGGGTGAGAGCATTTCATAGAACATTTAACATGAGGTAAATAAAAACACATGGGCATAGCTTAAAAGCTTTCAAATGTTTTCTTGAAATCATGACTCAACTCTTTATATTTCTTCTGAGCTAGATGGTACACCCTACAAACATACTTATCCACGGGCTATATAGACTCTGCCCTTAACTCGGCGGCCAAGCCCCCAATCCAAGTTTGCCGCAAGGATTAGGGTCTGTCATTCGTACTACGCCATAAGGCCATCGCCAGCGTACAATTCCTAATATAAGACATCATAAACCCATATCGGCAAGACACAATTTTGGGCTAAGAGTTATCTGAACTCAAGCCTTCTTCGAGTAACCAACTAGCTCTCTTTATGCCCAATTTTAGTCCTTTAAGACCATACTTTATGCTTTTAAAACATTCCATACTTAATCTGCTAAGGGAATATCATCACCCAGTATCGCCATACCCATACTTGAAAGTCATATCGTATCATTTCATAATTCATAGCCTTTTTATAAAAGAAGTCATATAGACGAACACTCCTAAGGATTTAAATATTTCATGAAAACATGCTTAATTCAGACACATGTAGACGTATACAAAATATTTTCTTTTGAAACACATTATCATATGGTGGCCAATCTTTCTTTTGGACACATGTTTTTCTTTCTATCAACATAATGGAGTTTTATAAATAAGGAGATTTTTCCCTCTCATCATGTCAACCACAATAATCTTAAGGAACTTACTTTCAAAACCCTTGTTCATGCATTCGAAATAACTCGCAATACAAATAGATATTATATTTCATATCAAAAGAGGGAATTCATAGTTCATGCTATCAATTAAACTTTTCAAAACTAAAAAGGTATATACATAAGGGGATACAATTCAATTCCACGAAAAGAACTCAATACAATATGTATACTTTCATAAAAAATTATTTCATGACATGTTTTTCGAAACAATATCAAAACCCTTCTTTGTAACATGATTTTAAATCCTTAAACATTGATAAAAACCAACAAAATTTTATGTCCCTGGAGTTTAGGATATTCCCACATACCTTAAGTTCTTAGTTTGAAGAGTGAAACCCTAATCTTGAAACTTTCCTTGAGAATTTTGAACTTAGGAGGATTGAATTTTTTATCTTTAGGGGAAAAGGAAGAGTTTGCTTTGAGAGTAATTTGGAGAGAATGGGCAATATTTTCCCTAACTGGCGATATAATTCATCCTTTTACAAATTGGAATGAGAGAAAAAGACCATATTGACCTTTTGGTAATTAAATTCACGACTAGAATGTCGATCACAAGGCAACCGCGATGCGTTTATGGCCTCACCACTATTCCACTGTGATGCATCACAATCGCGGTGAGATTCTAAATTCGAAATCCAAATGCGGCCCAATCTTCGTTTGAAAATTTTGAAACTTCCCCGAGACATGTCCCTTACACTCCTGAACATGAATCAACTCAAAAATTTACGTCTTGGGGTCGGAAAGATCTAAAAATCGTCGAAGTTAAAAGGTTTGGAATGTGATTAAGTCCCAAACATTTAGAAAAAAATTTAGGCGTTAAACTCCCTATGCATGCAACTAAGGGCTGAAACAAGTCAAAAATATTACGGGATGTTACAGCATGTCTTTTGATTCTTGTTTTTAAATGTACCGACTTGTCAAATGCAATTTGCATATATATGTATGTAGGCAAGTTCTAGCTAGAACCCTTAAATATATTTGGATAGTTTGCTCTTTGCATTCCAATCATTCTGAGAACGTTTTCTTATTTACCTCCAATCATTTTATATTATTTCCAATTAATCGTTTAAAATTATATAAGGACGTGTCACATAATTCTAGCGCTATATCAGAATGCTCCACGTATGTTTCAACACGTAGTTTTGCATAGAAGACATCAAAATGAACTCGGACAAAACACAAAATGAAACAAAGCTAAGTTGTGATATACTGATATATTTTTAATCAACCATGTGTCATCTGATAGTAATTAAATGACATCAATGGTGGATAACGAGAAATGTTATAGTTCAGATATTACATAGTCAGGAATGACATTCTGTGGGAGTTCTTTACTTCGATTGACAAAAATGTGGAATCCAAGTGTAAATCACAAAGTATGAAAAAGGTTGCAAAATCTAGGCACATTAACATAAAGTTTGGTGGACAGAGGTCTTTTGTTGGCTTTAACGTAAAATCTACGCATTAACAAAATGATATTTGCTACACGAGTGGGTTTAGTTGAAACTTCTACGGGTAAAATATATAAATACTAGTACAGAGTACGTGCGTTGCAAGCACGTGTATCAAGTTTTTTAACTAAAAGTAATGGTAATATATATTTTGATATCCAAATTAATGAATTGTGGTAAAATATACAAACAACAACAACATACTCTTTGTAATCCCATAAAGTAGAATCTGGAAAATGTAAATTATATAGTGTATAACTACCTTAGAGGTAAAGATATTAATTCAGGTAGACCCTCGGCTCAAACAAAAAATATGCCAAAGAAGTATAGAGAAAGAAATAACAGAAATGAAGACAGTCATGACAAATACCATAGATAATCTGACAAATCATACTAAATAGTAGTCGTAATTAGATACAATGACAACCAAAGTGTAAATCCACAGTAATAACCAATCTCAAAGGACAAGAAACTATAATAGAAATATGACTAATAGTAAAGAAGAATAAGCGACACAATGCTCAATTATCTAACTAACTTTGTACTCTAATCCATGACCTCCATAACTTATTATCTAAGGTCGTGTCCTCGGTAAGCTGAAGTTGTATCTTGTCCTATCTAATAACCTCTTCTAATTCTTCTCGGTCTACCTTTATCTTCTTTTAAAAGCATACATAGCCAACTTCTCAAACCTTCGCACAATTGCATCTGCACTATCTCTACCCAAGTTTTGGCTCTATTATACACGTCCTTAATCACCTTGATATACGCCACATGTAAACCTTTATCCTCCAAGCATCTCCATATAACCTCCCTAGGTAATTCGTCATAAAACTTTTTCAGGTCAATGAACACCATATACAGGTCCTTCTTCATATTCTTGTACTGTTTCACTAGTCTTCTTACAAGATATATCACCCTCGTAGTCGAGCGTACCGACATGGGAGCCAACAGATCCATATATATATATAGTCACATCTCATTTCCACCACACTTTTTTAAACTTTCATAGAGTGGCTTAACAGTTTGATACCCTTATAAATATTGCAATCTAGATGTCACCCTTGTTCTTGTACAACAAAATCATCTTACTCCAGCTCCATTTTTCAGACATTCTCATCATCTCAAGAACAATATTAAACAACCCAGGAAATCACTCTCATAATTGTGTTTCAGTAAACTCGGTAAGATAAAATAGAGCTTAAGTTGTCTTGAAAAAAAAAAGATTATTATCATATATTTTAGGACTCCTTATATTAATTTTTCTAAGACCTTTTACCATATATTTTCTTATACTTAAAAATATTTTGCTATATGAATGAAAACAAATTCTCAATCATAAGTCTACATTATATATAAGCTTAAAAATATAACACAACTACTTATCACAAATTAACAATAATATAAAGAATTATGATAAAGTTATGGACAGTTCTATGGAAAGTGATTATAACTTAAATCTATTATGGTCAGATTCAAATTTAGCGATTTCACCATTACTTAGTTAATCTCCCCAATCTATATTTTTTTTTACTAATAATAATGATCTAGGAAAAATAAAATAAAAATAATTGTGGTCCAATAGTAGTGTGGGCAACTTATTTTTTGACGTGTGACTTTTGACTATTTTTATTCTCTCGTGTGGGCAACTTATTTTTTGACGTGTGACTTTTGGCTATTTTTATTCTCTCCTTTATTCAATCAAATTAATTGACTTGTGTATCGACTTACTTCTTAATAAAATTTTTAAAAAGTGAATGAATAATAGTAATAGAAATTTTGCCAGCAACATAAGATTACAATCATCCTATCATAGAATATTCTTTGCCATGATGTAATTAACAATTAACCTTGACTGAGAGTACATTCTCCCATTGGGATAATGGAAAACCCATGTACTATAGAACAAAGTCAAGTTCCAAGCCTGCAACTTCCTTTTGTTTTTTAACCATCAATTATTGTACTTTTACATTATAAAAAATCCTTGTTAAATAATTTGCACATGTAATTGTAAAAGATGAGTGCACGTGTGTGTCTTTCTCACGACCTTCAAAGATTGATTTGATGCCTACCTGATTTAGTTGTATTATAGTCAGTCGAACAACATAATAGTTGTTGTTGTTAGGATTTTTGCCCTGATTTTCTTATCAAATTTAAGTTTTACTTTTCTTAGAAGAAAAATAAAAGTAATACCATAATTAGTTTTACTTTTTCTAAAAGGAAAATATAATTTTTTTCCATATTTGACAAACTTCTTTCTATGAGGAAGGGTTTTGGAACTTTATAAATAGAAGACCCCCCTTCTCCTACAACAACACAATAGCATTCACAATGTAGTCCTTAAAGAGTCTTATTTAGGGGGAGATTTTCTCCCAATAGTTTTATGTTTTTCCTAATATTATTTTTCATGTGTAGGCTAATTGGCCAAATAATATCAATAATATATTTTTAGTATATTTTTATTTGTCATTTGAATTATCATCGCCTTGGTTTGCAAAATTTAAGCTTCCGCATGACGCCCTCTCAATTTCGAACCTAACAAGTGGTATCAGAGCTTACGGTTCAAAGGTCCAAAGGTCTGGTGAAACGAGATTAAATAGGTTAAAAGCGGTTTCAAATCAAGATGCAACCAGTTTGGAGATAATGACGTTTTTGTCCAAATACATATGGAGAAGATATTTCAATCATATTTTCAACAATCTTGCTATCACATCTTTAAAAATAAAGCTCTCTTTTAACCCTACAAAGGGCTCCAATATTTTTAACCCGAAAAGGGCTCATATACTTTTAACCCAAAAGCTTCACTTTAAAGCATGTCAACTAGCAGTGATGAAGACTATGTGAAGAACAAAGATCAAAGATATGAAAAAGGCGGATCAAGTGAAAAAAATTAATCCAAAAAGGAGAGATTTGTTAGGGTTTTTGCCCTGATTTTCTTACCAAATTTAAGTTTTACTTTTCTTATAAGGAAAATAAAAGTAATACCATAATTAGTTTTATTTTTTCTGAAAGAAAAATATAATTCTTTTCCATATTTGGCAAACTTCTTTCTAGGAGGAAAGGTTTTGGAACTTTATAAATAGAAGATCCCCTTTCTCATACAACAACACAATAGCATCCACAATGTATTCCTTAAAGAGTCTTGTTTAGGGGGAGATTTTCTCCCAATAGTTTTATGTTTTCCCTAATATTAGTTTTCATGTGTAGGTCAATTGGCCAAATAATATCAATAATGCATTTTTAGTATATTTTTATTTGTCATCTGAATTATCATCGTCTTGATTTGCAAACTTTAAGCTCTGCATGACGCCCTCTCAATTTCGAACCCAACAGTTATTTCATGAATTTTCTTCCATCCTTTGACATCTGGATAGCCTGTTAATTTGTAACAAGAGAACTGACAACAGAACAAAAAATATCTATTTCATAAATTAAATTTACTTTTGAAATGTTTTGCAAAAAATACTAATAAAAGAGATGCATCATATGTAAAGAATGATAAACTAAAACATAAAATGAAAAAGAATTGTATACCTCATAACCGAGGGACCAAACAGGTCAGGCAATTAACTATAGTCATGTCAACATGTTGCAAAATTCTTTCAATAGACTTATTAATACAAAGGTACCTATTCTAGGAACAAAAAGAAAAACAAAGATAAGTATCAAATCAAAGGAAAAGGAGAAGGAAAAGTGAAGGTACCTCGAGGATATTTCGAGTGTTTGATGTTTTTCCTCCGTATATAAAGCGTTTGAATCACTTTTCTAAAGATTTTCACACTTTAATATATTGTAGATGTAGATTGTAGATATAGATAAATAAACCCTTTTCTTTTTTTTTCCTCCACAATCATTTTTCTTTGTGATTTCTTTAATTTGTTTCTTCTCAACCCAAGCTTTTGATAAGCTCGATCAAGAAAGTTTTCATGCTAAAAAATTTTTGTGCACCCATTGAAAAAATTATTTTCTATCATTAACTATTTAACTATATTATAGTTTATGTGAAATTAAAATAGGGCATGTTGTAAGCTCATAAATGTTTGAATTATTTTTTGAGATTAAAGTAAAACAACTTTCATCAGTCTAATTGATGAAACATTATGACAAAATTAAATTCTTCTACTAAAATCAACTTAATACATAAAATATTTTTAAAAAAAAAGTGATTTTCAAAAATGTATTTTGGGGGAGAAGTTGTTTGATCAAGTAATTTTGTGTTTATATCCGAAATTAAATGTCAATATACTTTTTATTTCACCCTAAACTTTTATTGAAAGTTAACAATGACAAAAATCTAAAGCAAATAAACTTTATATAATACTGCTAATATCAAAAAATATATAATCATCCATTTAAAATTTGAGAAATATGACATTAAAAATGAAAATTAATTTGATCGTATACAGTAGACTCTGCATTTACATCATTACACCGATCAATTTTTATTTTCTTTTTGCAAGGAAGAGAGGTTAACAGATGATTATGATCAAAGCCAATCAAATGATATTCTTTCAATCATAATTTAACCTTTGATTTTTCTTCTTCTTTTCCAACTCTCTCAAAAAAAAAAAAATTACGTCTCTCTTTGTATGTTATGTATGGATGCAGTATCCAAGACTTTTTTGACTTGAAGAAGTGATTTGTAGGTAACGATCCATGTAGAAGCCAATTATAGGAGTTTGACATGGCACATAGGAGATAACCCTTGCATCAAGATTGCTATATTTTCAGTTGAAATAGCTAGTATGAAATCGGATAAATGTAACTCCAACTTTCAAATCAATTTCTTGACGTGCATCTACAACCAATGTCTCATAGCTGTTGGGTTCAGCTAGGCTACTCATTGCTTTAAGAATATCTTTTTCTGTAACAGAAGAGAATCAAGTACAGTAAATTATTCTACCATCACTCGGGTGAAATTCAGTGCACTCTTCGAAGCATTTATATTCTACTTCATGATCACAGTCCAACCATAGCACCAAACGTGTACAACTGCATGGGCTTTCTGGCTTAGATGCCTACAAATATGAGCCTTTGGCTTTGTTTCCTTCTTAAGTATTTACAACAACAACAACAAACCCAGTGTACTCTCACATAGTGGGGTCTGAGGAGGGTAAAATATACGCAGTCCATACCATTACCTCCGAAGAGGTAGCAAGGCTGTTTTCGACAGATCCCCGACTCAGGACAAAGAATAATAAGCAAATTTATAATACAACATGAAATAAAATAAGTTGGCACAGTATAGAAGAGGCACCCACACAGTAATACCCTATACTAACAAACCAAAGGCACCCTCACCCACATACCCCCACCCCAAAGTTCTCCTAGCTAGTGACTACGGCCCACCCGCAAGCATTAACCTTCTACCCTTATTTGCGTCCTCCAAATCTTTCTATCTAGGGTCATGTCCTCAGTAAGCTGTAACTGCTCCATGTCACGTCTAATAACCTCACTCCAATATTTCTTTGGCCTACCCCTACCTCGCCTGAAACTATCCAAAGCCAGTCTCTCGCACCTATGAATTGGAGCATCTGTGCCCCTTCTCCTCACATGTCTGAACCATCGCAACCGAACTTTCCGCATCTTGTCCTCCACCGAAGTCACTCCAACCTTCTCCCGAATAGTCTCACTCCTAACCCTATCACTCCTAGTAAGCCCACACATCCAACACAACATCCGCATTTCTGCCACCTTCAATTTTTGGATATGGGTGTTCTTCACTGGCCAACACTCTATTCCATACAGCATGGCCGAACGGACTGCCACTCTGTAAAATTTTCCCTTAAGTTTAAGCGGCACCTTCTTATCACACAACACTCCCGAGGTAAGCCTCCACTTCATCCAACCTGCCCCAATTCGGTGGGATATATCCTCATCAATCTCACTATTTTTCTGAAT
Source organism: Capsicum pubescens (assembly GCA_030864215.1). Classification (NCBI taxonomy): domain Eukaryota; kingdom Viridiplantae; phylum Streptophyta; class Magnoliopsida; order Solanales; family Solanaceae; genus Capsicum; species Capsicum pubescens. The sequence continues at coordinate 139,863,027 of CM061547.1, read as the reverse complement.
TATGGACCCGAGATACTTAAAACTATCTCTCCTACACACAACCTGGGAATCCAACCTAACTACCACCTTGTTCTCCCGCCTCAAGTCATTAAACTTGCATTCCATATACTCTGTCTTTCTCCTACTCAACCTGAACCCTTTAGACTCAAGGGTTTATCGCCAAACCTCCAATTTATCATTCACACCTACCCGCATCTCATCAATCAATACTACATCATTCGTAAAAAGCATGCACCAAGGCACCTCTCCTTGAATACGCTGCGTTAAAACATCCATCACCAAAGCAAATAGAAAAGGGCTAAGAGTCGAACCCTGATGCAACTCTGTCAAGATAGGAAAATGCTTTGAATCTCCTTCCGCTGTCCTCACATGAGTCTTAGCTCCTTCATACATGTCCTTAATCGATCTGATGTACGCCACTGGGACCACACTCACCTTCAAGCATCTCCAAAGAACCTCCCTAAGGACTTTGTCGTAGGCCTTCTCCAATTTGATAAATACCATGTGAAGATCCTTCTTTCTTTCCCTATACTGCTCTACCAGTCTCCGCACCAGATGAATTTCCTCCGTCATCGAGCGATCGGGCATAAAGCCAAACTGGTTCTCCAAAATAGACACTATCTTCCTCAACCTCCGTTCGACCACTCTCTTCCAAATCTTTATAGTGCCTGGAAAAGACCTGAAGGATCTGTATTTATTCAATATTGAAAAGCTACTGAAAAATCTGCACTAAGAATATGACCAATCACTTTGTAATGTGCTCGTGATCTAAGAAAACATCACATCAAACTCGTGGACTTCTATACTACCTCTTCATATTGACATTTGAGCACAAAAAAAAACTGAGGTAATTAATAAAGCAATGCTAGGCTTTCCTACTATCATGAAAATTTTTTGAGCCATTTTTACTGAAAATTTCTCTGACTTTAGAGTTGAATAGCTGACCTTTGCGTCAAGGGGTAGATATTTAAGACATAGTTTCATATTCTTACTATGTATTGAATTAGTTGCTCCCAAATTTTAGAAAATATGTTGGCTGAAAAGAGAAAGACGACACACGTTGCAATTTATAATGTTGAGTTCAATTTCCTTCAACTCCATTTAACTTAGAGAACTCAAGAAGAAGAATAAATGACATTTAGTGGACTCAAAAGCGGACATTCTTGCTATCTTCACAAGGAAAATCTGTCTTGTATATATACAAGCTATCAAGGATGCTCCCAGAAGTACCAATGTCCCTAAAAAAAATAGGTGGTGAGAACATATGATCAAAGCCAAGGATGAGAACCCAACTGACAGGTGAAAAATTTCAAGGGAGGATGATCTTCAGAAGCTCTTGAAAGTAGTAATATGGAGTCTCTCCTTGGTCAATAAAAGTTGGAAACAAAATCAATCTCCAATAGTGATCAGGTAAGTTAATATGAAGATAATTGCAACAACATAACACCATCTTCTAGGTATAAATCGCCTATACATCTTTGATTTTCTAGCCATCAATTTATCTAAAGTAAGACTAATAGTCAAAATTGACACGTATACAAAACTCCTCAATTAAAAAATCTAATATGAATTCTTACCATATCATATCACTTAATTTTCGTAATAATTTATGATAAGTAGCAAGAAATACTATCTAATACCATATCTATGACGTAGTTTCATATTCTTGTTAATTTGGAGAAGGAAAAACTCAAAAAAAGATTAATATGTAAAATTTGATTTAAAACATGAGCAATCACTTTAATAATAATATCATTATTAATATATCTTATTTATATTTTGCAGTATTCTTGTAAACCCTATGCAATAACCTCTTAGGAGTCGTTAGGTAGAGTGTATAAGAATAATGCAAAATATGGTGTGTTCATAATGCTTGTATTACTAATGCTTGTGTTAGCTATTCTTGTATTTTTCTTATGCAATGTTTGGTTTGATGTATTAAAAATAACATGAAATAAATAATTTTAAAAAAAATTACAAAAATATCCTACATATATATGTTGGAAAGGATGTGAAAATTTTTTTGACCGATAATAGTGTCTTTAATCATGTTAATGCATGTATTGGATCCATTGCATTGCTAATACCACGAATTTTGAGGTATTAGTATACACACTTCAATACACAAAAGAGTGTATAACTAATGCTTGCATTAGTTATACATAGGGTGCAAAAGTATACCAAACAAGGTATTAGTAATACACGTTAAACTAATGCATGCATTAATTTTTAAATACACTCTACCAAACGATCCCTTAATGTGCTAACTGGACGATTGCTTCAACTTCGCAATAGAGGTTAGTTCCAACAAAAACTAAAATAGCATTAGCTACAAAAGAACAAAAAGTAACAAAAGAAAAAAACAATAATATAAAAGCTAACAGAAATATTTGAGATACATAGCAATAATATGGTAGACAAAAAACATTGATGAAAAGGCTATTTAGAGAAAATAACACAAAGAAAATATGAAATTATGAGTGTTTTTATAAATGTAGAGAATGCATATATTAAATCGAACACGAATTAAAAAGGGGAATATTAGGAAAATATTTTTCCTTAAAAAAAGACTTCTATATGTACCCAAATTAAGTAATCCTACCATAATTTGACTTTTACCAAAACAAGGAACTCCAACGACAGTCTTTTGATTTTTTTTCTAAAAAAATTGTTAGGAGATTCATAAACCAAAAAGGATTCAAAAAAAAATAAATTAAATGATAATAATTTAGAAAAATAGTAAAAAGCCGTTTTGTCTAAGACTAAAGCAGAAACTTTTAATGAAGCATAAAAAGTTTAAATCACATTTCTAAAGGTGTATATTATAGATATAGATTATATATATATATATATATATATATATATGTTATAAACAAGAATCAATAGATTCGTCGTCCTCACACAGGGAAAAGGAGAATATGCTTTAATGAAGTCAAATAAGAAAGCTACATGTGTCTATTATTTCTTTGTTTATTTAATTTTGTGTACTCATATTTTTTGTTTTCTTTTTTTTTTATCTTTCCTTATTTTGTGGTTTATATTTTTTCTCTATTTCAATTTATTTGATATATTTTAATCTAATAGTATAAAATTTCAAAAGATCAAAGAGACGTTTAAAATATATGTTCGAGAATCAATAGATTCGTCGTCCTCACATAGGGAAAAGGAGAATATACTTTAATGAAGTCAAATAAGAAAGCTACATGTGTCTATTATTTCTTTGTTTATTTAAGTTTGTGTACTCATATCTTTTGTTTCCTTTTTTTTTTTATCTTTCCTTATTTTGTGGTTTATATTTTTTCTCTGTTTCAATTTATTTGATATATTTTAATCTAATAGTATAAAATTTCAAAAGATCAAAGAGACTTTTAAAATATATGTTCATAAATAAGGGTATGCCAAACATTCTAAAATATTTTTTTATTTTGTGTATCAAATATGTCAAGTGGATAGTTGAAATTAAAGAATTTGTAAGAAAAAAAGAATCATTCTTTTTTAAACGGATTAAGAAAAAAATAGGTCAAATAAATTGAAATGAGGTAGTAGAAAAAACTTAATAGCTTAGTTGACTGACTATATGAACTCTCACCTTGTTGTTGAAGATTCGATTCTCACAATTTAGTATCTGTTTGGGATTGCTTATTTCCCAAAATAAGCACTTATTTTAAGAAAAAAAAAATTTAAGAAAAAGAGGTGTTTGATAAACTTGCAAAAGTGTTTTTAAAAATAAGCAAAAGCAGAAGCAGAAAATTATTTTTTTGTGACAAAAATATCCCTATCACATACACAAATATATATATATATATATAAAAACATGTTTTACGAGTTTAATTAACATTTGATGTTTAGAATTTTACATTCATATTTACGTCATAATTCTTTATGATTTATATATTATTATTTTATTTTCACTCATTTTTATTTAAATAAATTTGAAAATATCATTGATGATGATGACTAAAGAATATATAATTTTTTGTTATTTATTATTAATGATAACAATTGACAGATGAATCACGTTATAAGATTGTATTTTGACAGCACATGTAATTTTTTTCTTGAATATTTAATTTTAAAAAAATAATTTATGAAAATAAACATATTTGTTACAATGTAGTGTGTATTCAATTGATAGATGTCCTTTTTGGTCATTTGTCTAAAAAATCACTTTGTCAAAAAGATTATCTAAACACAATTTGTTTATCAAAAACACTTTTCAAATGAATTTACCAAACATAAATTACTTTTTTTTTAAAGCATTTTCCTGAAAAGTCATTTTATAAAAGTGTTTCTTAAATAAGTAGTTTTGTAACAGTAATCTCAAACGTGCTCTTAATCCTGCTCTCCATTCTTCTTCTCCTACATACCCCTAATTTTAATAGAAGACTAAAAAATAATTTCTTACACAATCAAGATAGTATTAGTAATTTCCTTAGTTGTTTTTTCTTATTTAGATAAGTCAATTTTTACATATCTAAAAAATTATATTAAATTAATAGTAATTAATCAAGAATAATATAGTTAAAATACTTTATACTTTCTTTGGAAAAACTGAATCATAAAGTGTGTTCAAGAAAAAAATCATAAAATATAAATTAGAGGAAACAATAGATTACTCTTTATATTTTTATCGGGTGATTTTGTACAAATACTTTGTACTTTTTAGAGGTAAGTTTAATGAGATGCATATTAAATATGCCACTAAATTATATTAACTATGTAGTAAGAAAATACTGCCTTTGGATACCTTTAAGCTACTTATTAAGATGTTCTTTTCAGGGGGTCTTCGAGTTGGCTTTTTAAACTAAAACATTATATATTTGAAACTTAAGCCCGGGCCTCTTAAAACTAGTAAATTAATATGTTGGTAGAAGAGCACCAAACACTAGTATATATATATATCAAATAAATGTGAACCATTATTAGATTAAAAAATTTGACGTGCTAATAACCTGAAGCACAAACGGAGAAAATGGAGAGATTATGTACTAGAGAGGAGTCAGCTCCTAACGTACAGGAGAAAAGGAACCATAACAGATTACCCGTCCGTTGACAATAATAAAGTATCTCCATAAAGCTTAGTCATTTTTTTACGCTAACCTCGGCGGGGCGGGGCCGGGGGGTTACTGCACAGGTTAACAGAAATTAACATGGTCTCAATCAAATGCAATTTTTGTTTCGAGGAGAAAAGAGTTGGACAATGGCAGCTGTGATATCAGCATTACAGGGATAGCCTCCCCTGTCAGATTCAATAGAAGACTTGAAAACTTGGTGGCTCAAGAACTATAGCTTGTGTTTTTTAATAAAAACTGCAATTAAATTATCTAAACAACACTCAACCACTCAACTATTGAAAACATCAAAAAGGAATATCTGCCGAGGATAAGATACCTCACATAAATCAAGCTCTTAAAATACAAAAATTACAGACGTGTGAATTGTGACGCAGAAAAAGTCTACTCATTCTTCGAAAAAACTACCTACACGAAATGCAGACAAAATGCACAAGATACAATTATGCGAACATAAGTTACACTCAAGAAAGAAAATAACCAACCACCCTTAAAACGCTTTTAGAAAAAACAAATTGCTAAATAAATACGAAAAAAATAAGCAATTGAATGAGGAAATTGTCGCCAGTTAACCTCCTGAATGGGAGACAGATGTAGTCACAAACTGGCCATTCTTATATACATGAGAAAACTGCTGCGGCAAAGCATGCTCGCCCTGCAACAATTGTTCATATGTTAAAACTAGTTCAAACTTATCACCCAAAAAAAGGAAAAAGAACTAGTTCAATCTAAACAGGAAATACAGGGAGATCTAGCGCTGCCAGAAATAAGTTCAACCACTTCTGTTAATGGGATATATATCACCAGCCAAGCCAGATGCAAAACATATCATAAATGTTGAATTCCCAAAAAATCCTTCGTTTGGAACTGCCCTTTACCTTTCCAAAGTGGAATTCCTCCTTGCATGGGATATATGTGTGTGTGTGGGTGCGCGCGCGCGCGTACAGTATTACTATGGCATGTGTTTGCACATTAGTTGAGATGCCAAGTTTTGTTCACCACTTTATCTATTACTGATTGAATAATAGGAAGGAAATAGCAACATCTTTTCACTTTAGCAAGGAAAAAGCGCGTCTTCAGGTTTACTTGCTTGTATGAAACTTATGGTGTTTCCAAGAGCGCCCAAGTGAAAAAGTGAAGACAGAAGAACACAAGCAGATGAGAACATCGCACTGAATACTAACATAGCGGGATCTTCTTTAAAGAGCTATGGTTTGGTGTCAGGTCCGCATTTAGCACACAGCTTACCTTACAGTTTTTAGATGGTGAAAATTATATCCAGAATAGTGCTTCAAACACTACAACAGAAAACTCAGATTATAAACATCAACAGCCCCTTTCTTCTCTGCCACGTATCAAACCACTAAGGTGGCATTTGTCAATGACTTCACAGCCACATAAAGAGATTTCACCTTGGAAGTTGGCGTTTGTCAAATTGAGAACAAAATTTAATCTTGAAAAGAAAATTTCAAGTTGAATTGTGGTTTGAAGTTTTTCAAATCTACTTTTACACAATGATCTACTTCCACAAACCTTTTTTTTTTTCAAAGAACTACAACTATCCATGCCCACTTTCAACTTACAGAAACTTTCCTCCGACTTCTGATTCAAAAATATTTTTTTTTCTGACTTCAACTTCAATTATATGTCTAAACTTGCATGAGTTATCTTCATGCAAGGGTATATTTCAACTAAGAACTGGTCACCAAGTGAGGTAACCGACAATGCTGTCAGAGATCATTTGTTCCAAGTCATCCCATTCGAGTTTGATGCTTAGCAGTTAGCACCAAGCACAAAAAGAAATACATGAATAGATAGTTAAAAAAGGAAAAAATGAACATACCCAATCACTATCAGGCCCTGCACCAGGAACCAAAACGTTGATTTCACTTGACTTAGCTGTTGTAATGGAAGTTTCCGAAGAATCTTTGCTCAAGTATAATTGGCATCCAGTTGTATTATCAACTGAAATTGTTGGTGCTGAACCCTACAAGCCCACACAAGGGAAAAAATAAAAATGAAATTCCAACAAAAACATCCTAAACCTCAAAGGAAAGCATTATTTGGATACCTGACATTGCATCTCCACACCATTGCAGTTGACAACCTCACAAGCTGCCACGACATCCTGTCCACCAAATTTTTATAAACCAAAATAAGCACTTAGGTATAGGAGACAACAGCCTCCAATACTTGAACAACCTATTCCCTCCTTTTGAAAAAAATCACTGACCGTGAATACAACTCCCATTTTAGTGCACTTATCAATTGTTATGTTGTTGACTTTCCCTGTGAGACATCAAACAAGATCATCTGCATATTAGAGTGCTGAAAATCAACTTATCATTATCCAGTTTTTGCCACTACTTTATGTTAGTCGAAAAATTGAAGTTACCTTGGATCTGCAGAACTGAATCTTTGCACCCAAAAATATAGACAGATTGTTTTGCATCGCAATCATCAATGACTAGATTCTTTCTTCCTATTTGATTCTCAACCATCCATCTTGGAGTAAACACGCTATGAAAGTTAGAAACATATTTACCATTTCTCAAGCATCGATTAATTGAAAGCAGAACTTTTACTCACTTACGGCCCATCTGAAGCTCCAGTTTTGGAGGTCCAGCTTTAGAGAAAGAGGGTGAGCTAACGCGACCTTCCTTTTCTCCGGCACTAATGACACCGGTTCTGTCTGCTCGGTTCTTTGTCTTCATATCATCGGTCACCTTTCTTAATCCTATATAAAAGAGCAAACAACTAAGGGTAAAACTGTATATTACAATAAACACGAGAGAAGGTAGCTGAGTATTACCGGTGGTAACTGGCTTCCCCGAATTAATTTCATCAAAAACAGCTGCCATCCCTTTCTTCGGGCGTGATGATGAAGCCTGGGAAGATTCAGAGCTGAATAGAGAAGCTGGCGGCGGGGGAGGCGGCATGGGACAACTTGGCAAAGGAGCTTTTGGTGGTGCAGATACAGCAACTTTACCTGTAGCACTCCATACAGGGCCCAGTGGATAGTGACTCTTAACATAATCCCACAAGCCAGGGAGATAAAGCTCTTTCAAAGCTTTTGCCCATTCAACATGATTTGGGTCTTTGTTTCTGAACTCCACAAGGACCTATATATCATGAAATTCAATAGAAGTAAGAACATATGACACCTTATATTGTGCACTATTAAACCACCTTATATGTCAATGAGGGAAAACAACATACACAACAGCTACCGAACAGCAGAGCATAAATTGGAATATGATCTTCCAGCTCGGAAGAAAAATCAAAGCAAACATCTTTTTCCATCAAGACCCGAATGGACTCAATAGTACTTTTTTGCCTAAAGGAAACTCAATCAATTTTGATATTTAAACTTTTATCATTTTTCTTTTGGAGGAAAGACAAAAAGTAGATTTGGATATTTGGTAAGTCTCCTAGGAGATGGCCTAGTCGTCGATGCATGCGAGTAATAACCTAGAGTCCGGGTTCAAGTTTCAGTTATAGCATTACATTAAAGGCGAGCCCATCTGCTCCGGGTTCGACAAGCATGATTACTTTGGCAAGCTATACTTGTGGGTTGGAAAAGTTTATGGGTGGATTAGCCGAGATCACACAACTAGGGGCATGAACACCATGACTAACAAAATTACATTTGGGGTGTGTTTGGTATGAAGGCAAATATTTTCCATGAAAAATGTTTTCATGGAAAACAAGTTGGTTTCTTACTTAGTTTCTCTCGTGTTTGGTTGGTGAGTGGAAACATTTTTCAGAAAATATTTTCCAGTGTTTGTTTGGTGAATGAAGTATATTTTCCAGGATATATCTTTTAGCATTTGGCTAGAGAGTAAAATTATTGTTTAGAAAAATAGTTTCTGACCCGGGAATGAACCCCGAGGACCAAACTCCGACATCCAAATCAGGACCCGATTCCAACAATATTTTCCAGAATATATCTTTTAGCATTTGACTAGAGAGTAAAATTATTGTTTAGGAAAATAGTTTCTGCCCCGGGAATCAACCCCGAGGACCAAACTCCGACACCCAAATCAGGACCCGATTCCGACACCCAATTCGAGACCCGACCCAGACACCAAATTCGATAATCAAAACCGACAGTCGAACTGAGACCCGACCCCAAGAATCCACCCCGAGACTGGACCCTAACACCCCGAAACCCAACCTGGGACCTGACCTCAACACTCGATCCGACCCCGACTACCGACCACGACTCCTAAACCAAGACTCGACCCCAACACCCAACTCGAGACCCGACCCTGATTCCCAACCTCGACTCCCGACCCAAGACCACGACTCCTAAACCAAGACTCGACCCCAACACCCAACTCGAGACCCGACCCCGATTCCCAAACTCGACTCCCGACCCAAGACCTGACCTTGACTCCCAACCCGAGACTCAACCCCGACACCCGACCCTAGATCTGACCCCGACTCCCGAACCGAGACCCGACCTTGACTCCTGACCCTGACTCCCGACCTTGGCACCCGACCCGAGACCCGACCCCAGCACCCAACCCGAGACCCAACCCCAACTATCGGCTCAAGACCGAACCCCGACTCCCGAGCCCAACTCTCGACTCAAGGCCCGACCTTGACTTCTGACCCTGGCCCCGACCCGAGACCCAACTCTCGACTTAAGATCATACCCCGACTCCCAACCCGACATTGGCACCCGACCCGACCCCGACTCCCGACTTTAGAACCGACCCCAAGACCCAACTTAGACTCTTGACCCGAGATCCAACCCAGACTCCCGACCCTGACTTCTGAATCGAGACCTAAACCCGAATTTCGATTCTATCACCGACACTGACTTCCTACCCAAGACCTGACCCAACTTCTGGCCTCGGGACCCAACCCCGACACCTGACCTTGACTCCCGATTCGAGATACAACCCTGACTCCCGATCTGAGACCCGACCCTGACTCCTAACTCGGGACTCGACCTTAGCACCTGACCCACGACTCAATCCTGACACCCAATTCTAAAACCTGACCTCAACATCCGACCTTCAATCCTACCGCAACTCTCGTCCCAAAACCCGACCCCAACTCCTAACCCCGATTCCCGAGTCGAGAATCGGGAGTCAAGGTCGAGAGTTGGATCCCTTGTTAGTGTCGAAAACTGGTACCCACACTTAGGTTAGGATCGAAAGTTGAGGTGTGAGGTTGAAAGAATGTTTTGAAAAATGTTTTCTAACTTTTTGAAGGGAAGTCAGTTTCCTTAAATTTGAGGAAATTAAGTTGAATTGGAAAACATTTTACAGAACATTTACGCCAACCAAACATGAGAAAATTGAAAAATATTTCCCTTCGTACCAAACACACTATTAATAATTAGTTTCTTTGTTTTTCAAATCAACAAATACACACCAATCTCAAATAGTTGGGATTATTTATTTATTTATTAATTTTTTTGATAACCGTGGTGTCTGGGTCAGCTTGTGAGCACCTCAACTAAATTCATGGGATACCTGCCACCTCCCATCAGCAACCGGTACCAGGTAACACTGTCCACCAAGGCTAGAACAGATAGTAAAAAACACCTAGTGTTTGTCTCTGCTGGAAATTGAACCTGAGACCTCATGGTGCTCATCCAACTTCATTGAACCACTAGGCCACACCCTTGGGTGCATAGTTGGGATTATTCACAAAACAATAGGCAAAGAAAGGAAAAAGGACAATGTTTTGAAACAACAATTCTTTTTTGAAACTTAAAGAGTGGATGTTACACTTGTTTGGGAACACTTCTAGACACAATTAGCTACAAGTTCATTCTCTCTTAGTCATTTCTTTATCCTTGATACCACTCTCACCTCCGGACTTATTTTGGAGATTCTGGCTTTATCTACCCTGCAGAGCCCCTCTCCAACAAATACAGAACTTGGTAATGGAAGGCCTTAATTTTCTTTTTGATTGTTGCCATGTTGGAAGACCTCAAATTTTCTCCCAGAAATAAGAGATCACCAACACCTAGGAGGCCTCTAGAGAACTCAAAAGGTGCTTCTGGGTCTTTTAACCTCTCCTCCCTCCTTACAGACTGAGTTCACATCCTCTTCCACTCTTTTGGATGCCCTCAGCCTTTTCAAATTGCAACAATTTTTTTTTAAGAAAGGTAAGATTATAAACTGTAACAACCTGTTTTTAAATTGCAACAAGCGCTCATGATGATATCGTCCTTCCTTTCTTTGATAATCAAGAAGTCTGTGTTTCCATCTTTGAAGCTTGATCAATAATCGACCAATCTCTCTACCGACATCTCCACTTAAATACCAGGCTAGATTCATGGGTTAAAATTCAAACATGTAACATGAGCCTACAGTATATCTTATACTAACTCTGATATAGAACAAATACCCATTTTAAGGAGAAGGGAACCTTGAATTGAAAACCCTTTCTTCTGCCCTCACCACTTCTTCGCAGCGCCTATCCACCTCCTTTGCAGAATACCAGAAAAAGAGAAGAATTGTTCTGATCATCAATAAGAAAGAGAAACGGTGGGCCAGAGAGGTCCCTGATCACCAGCACTATTTCAAATATGACCCAATAACGTTTAGAACAGACTGGTTTCTATTTGGGATCATCTCACAAAATTCCTCAAATGTTTTATAAGCACATATTTGAACTTTAAAGAAGTTCCAATGAAGAATTACCAATTTACTTCGTAGACCAGGTTGTGACAAAGCTCATTTTTTTCCCCAATTACCTCTTTGGAAAGCATTCCACTATACTTTGATTCAAATAGTTTGCTAAGAAGGAAAATGTACTGCAGATCCAGTTACACCCGAAGAAAATACGCTCCGTTAAAAAGGAAAAAATGACTTCTGCCACTTATTAGTGACGCATTTTCATTTACAAATATCCAACTCTACACCATATCACTTGTTTCAATCAACATTTTTTTGACAACCTAGAATTTCCTGAGGGCTAATTATGCACATACCAAAACTCGGTGGATAATAGACCCGCCCTTCTACCCTTTCTCCACTATAATACCAGATTTTGTTTGTAGCAACTGGAAAGGTTTGAAGTATAATCTTTAATAATTAAAATATATCACCACAACACCGCCCTTCTACACCTTGTACTACTAGGAGTCATTTGGTATGAGGGATAAGGGATAACAATGCCAGGATCAGAGGACAACATGAGAAGCTAGACAAAGACTTACCTTGTTATTGTAAAATTCAGCCATCTGCCAACTTTCTTCCACGTGTGCAATAGGCATACTCATACCTAGAGAGTACCAACATTGTCAACAAGTGGACTGGGACTTAACAAAATGAAGAAGTTACGAGAATATCCTACCACAATCTTTTCCAGTGTAAGCAATCCATGCCAGGGCTATTAGACTATCAACAGCAGCCTTCAAGTGGTTGAAGAAATCAAGTCGCCATCCTTCTGTCATTTTTGTAGCTTTCAGAATCACATCATTCAGAGGTTTCAGAAATTCAGGCAAACCAGACATGCTAGGTTTCTGCAGATGCAGACCAAAAGTGAGCATTATATCGGCAGCATAAGAAAGAAGTAAATTTCGAACACGGAACAGATTTTTGTGCTAATCAGAGTACATTATCACAAAACCTCAAGGCCCTTTTTCACTTTGTTTTCAATATAATGAACAGCAGACTGGTTACAGATGTTCTATTAACAGTCTATAGCAGCAGTATGTATCTTGAATTAAATGGAACGAGATAAACGTGAAAGATTCCACATAACTTGCATACACTCTTGATGCACTGTGGGTAATTTCAAATTAATAAATCCAACACCTCTTTTGACAAAAATTGTGAGTCGACCCAAAAACTTGGATAGTTCACAATTGTTTCAATTAGCAGAACTATAGAAGCTACAAATAAGACCCTTTATCGATAAGCAGAAGTTACCAGTAAAACCTATTCTGTTTCTGAGCTCTATCTTTTCCATGCAGTTGAAACGAGACTTCTTATGCTCCAAATTAACCTTTCTTCTGAGAGAAATTACAAGTCCAATCCAAAGACCGGGACACCTCATACTTGTTTCAATTAGCAGAATTCACCAACAAGACGTATTTCAACTCTATCACCTTCATACACTTGGGACGAGTCTCCCTACCTTCCAAATTAAACTACTAATATATTGTAAGAATCACTCGCACTTCTCCACTCTCATGATGCACAAACCACATGAAACACTACAATGAGAGAATAAAAAGTACATGCTATATAAGGCCTCACATTTGCATTACTTAAATTGAATAAACAGACCGCCAAAAAAATAACTTGTATGACTTATCAAAACAAAAAAAGGATGTAACTTTGCATCACAACATTTCAACTGTATATTGACATATTCAACTCATATATAACCAACTGTAAGTATATATCATCTGTAATTATGTACTTACCACCAGCATACTAATCAATTGAGCCTCTATCCCAAACTAGTTAGAATCAGCTAATAAGAACCCTTCCTATCCATTATTCTATAAACTGAGTTCATTTAAGAAAAATGGCCAAACACAACTAAAATTTCCAAATATCATTTCTCACTTTGAAAACAAAAAACTACTTTTTTTCTATTTTCACAATGAAACATGGCCAACCGCCTACTTCAACTGTATATTGGCAAACTCAACTCGTCTACGACAGAGAACGCATATCAATTAACTGTAAAGTATATCACTGTAATTCCGTATACAGCATATTAATCAATTAAGCTTCTATCCAAACTAGTTAGAATCAGCTAATAATAATCCTGCCTATCCTTTCCGTTCCTTTAAGAAAGCTAACCTGAGTTTCCTTGATTTTGATAAGAAGTTCTCTCTGAGCTTCAAAAGCCTCTTCAACAATCTTGGTCACATCCAAAACTTGTCCACCTATCTTCTCTGCAGCACCAAGGACTCTGCCTACGAACTGTGACCTCAGATCGTCAAAGGCAATAATAGATGGATCTAAAGCTGCCGCAGCTACACCATCTCCAACTGAAGCTCCGCCACCGACTGACAGCGCCTCCAGCTGTATTACGGCGGACTCCAATCGCTGTATCAATTTCTCATCCATCGGCACGGTGAATGCCTATGTCCTCTTTCTCTCTCTATCTCTAGAAATGAAATGAAATGAAATGTAATGAAGAAGTGATAAGAGTAGATCTGGTGAGTGTTTGTTGTTGTGTCTCTCTCGTGTGTGTCTGGTGGGCGGGGGGGCGGTGAATGTTGGTTAGCGGAAAAGGAGAAAACGAGAAAATGAGCTCAGAGGCCCTTCTCTGAGTCTTAAATTAAAAAAAAGGATTAGTAGATCCACAATATTATTAAGTTAGTATGAGTATTACTAGGAGCTCCTAGAGCGTTACGTTGTTTTAGAATTGATCGAAATTAGTGTTACTTCTAAATTAATTATTTTTTTGATTAATAGTTACTGTTATTTTTTTTTTATGTTTCTAGTTTTATTTCTTAAGTTAGATAGTCGTTTAATAGCGATTTAGACATTGATAAATTTGAAATTTTTCGTTGAATTAATTTTGAATATGTGATAAAAAATAAAGTTGAACTCAAAAGGTATTTTCGTCGCTAAACCTATAGGAATAAAATAAAAGAATTTTAGTAGAAAAAAATTAATAATTACTGTACATAGAAATAATTATTATAAAAATAACATCTAAAGTAGATTTTGGTCTTAGATTAGTGTTTTCTCTCTCATATGCAAAATCTTAATGAATACTCCAACCAATCAAAATGTAATAAATAATGTTAATATTTTGCTATCTCTATTAAAATTGTTAAAATAAAAAGTGATTTACAAAATTGAAATATTCCAAAAGAAAGTTTTAATAGAGTCTATAAAATTGGACACTTTGATTTTGTAAAAAATTATAATATTAAAACTTTTGAATCTACTATTGCAATTAATAGAAATATTGAGACTATTAAATCATTAGCAACTGAAGATATTAATATATATAGAAAAAATTACAAGTTCCTTCACATAGGTCTTGTTCAAGTAGCAGTTAAATCATTATATAGTTTAGGTTTAAATGTACCTATATGTCTACTTTTAAAAGATAATAGGTTATTAAATTTTGATGATTCGTTATTAGCAGTATTACAAAGTAACATCGCTAATGACCTGATATACTTTAATTATTATCCTAATTTTTCTATAGATATTAATGATCAAAATGTTATGGATGCATTAATATTAAATGTTAAAATAAAAAACATGAATAGTAAGATAAATATTAGAGAAACAACAATAATCTATAGAGTATATTATATATTAATGAAAATAACCTGAGCTTCTAAGGCTAAAATAGTAAGTAATAAAGGAGATATCATGCTGAAGCTAATCATAATCATAATAATACATTTGTCCAAAAAATGATAAAATGAAATAATGTATTAATAAAAGCTAATTGACATTTCGATTCTATAACGGAGCCAGAAATTGAAGAAGAAAATTCAAACATTAAACAAGTTATACAGTATCCAGACAGATCTATAGATTTAAAATTTCTAAGATCTCAATCCTTTAATAAGCATCTTCAAGTAGAAAAACGTCCTTTTCTAGACCTCCAGTCTCCAAGTTTGTAGAGCAAAGGGAAGTAACATTAGAAGATATTAAAAGAAAATAAAAAGGAGTAGAATTTTCAAAAACAATTCCCAAAGTAGAATACGAATTTAGAAATTTAAAGACTAAAAAATCAACTAGTCCCACTGCTAGTGAAATGCTAGGAGTAAAAGATTCTCTATGCATGATTAGGTTATATGTAATATTTGAACCTGACTTTGAATATTTAGATAAATTATGGAATAGCCTAGGAGAAATGGTATAAATAAAGATATTCATTAAAAGAAAGATATTTTTTAGAGAAAAATGATGTAATGACATGAAAAGATTAAGATATAATACTGAATTTTTTAAATGATTTGAAATTACAGAAAAGTTAGACGATCAAAAGGAATCAGTAAAGATGCTTGTTAATGAATGGTATACTAGTGATAAAGTTGTAGAATCAGTAATTCCTTCGTTAGAAGAAATTAGTCTACCAGTAGATGGTAGAATTGTTAAACAACTTAGTAAAGTTGCCGAACAACTTTGATAGTTATTAAGACAACTTTTATAATTATTGTGACAACCTCTTTAATTATTGAAGCAAAAATATTTTTCAAAAAATTGAATTTTTCTTATCCCTCTTACCTAATTTTTAAAACTTAAAGGACCTCACTTAATCGACTCTTTACTTTGAAATGTCGAAAGGGAAAGCGAGCATTTTTTTTTAATACTTCCTCCGTTCTAAATTATCCGTCCCAAATTAAGATGGCACATTGATTAAAAATAATAATTAATAACATGCTAGTTTATCATAATACCCCTATTAAATGATGTTTACATTTTAATTTAAAGAAAAAGTAATCAATGCAAAGGATAAAATATGAAAAAAAAAATTGTCTCTTCTTGATTAATGAAAAAACACAAGTAAAATGAGAAATCAAATTAAAAAATTTGGGACGGATAATTTGGGACGAAGGGAGTATTAATTATTGTTGTTTAAAGTTTTTGCAATTTGAACGCCTACACGTGTCTAGTAAGGGGAAAATGATGCCCTTTTTTTTTTTTTTTTTTAATATTAACTAGGATACTTGACTGCGCTTCGCGCAATTAATAATATTATTATTCAACATACAATTTTTTTAATTGAAATATAGTGATTTATAGTTCTTTTGAAATTTTTGGTTACATCATAAAAGAGATATTTATCATATCATTAGTTTATAATATATAATACTTGAAAAATTAACTCATATTTTTTTAACTTAAACCGTATCGATGAGGATTTGTTTTTTCACCTTTCAGTCCCCTCCTCTTCCATTTCTCCTCTTCCCAAAAAAATAAATATATATAGTACTTGTGCATTTAATTTCTATATTTAAAAGATTAAATAAAGAAAAAATAGTAAAAAGGAGTAGATAAATAGTCACTGAAATTTCTCTTTTTTTTTGGTGAAAAGATGATTTTATTTATTTACTAGTATGCATCATAGGGTAATACAGAGCTTGCTGATGGCAGGCTATCCAATATTATGGCATTACAAGTGCCAGAGATACTGGTAATAGAAGTACTGGGCACAACAATCACTGGAAATTTTTAATATAGCCGATTCTCTTATGAGACAAACTAAATGAAAAAAATCCTTTTCACTTTATCCCTAATTTCGGCCGAATCTTTTTCCTTTGCTTTCTTTTTTTTCTTTGGTTACTACATGGACATATTGGTTACATCGTATACTATGACTATATTTTTTAAAGTAATTGTCAAAAAAATATGTTGGAAAAGAAAAATATACCATGAGACCCTCTCAAAGTTTGACAATTCCAAAAAAAAATAAAACTTGAATCACGAAAATTAAAATAAATTTTACAAAAAATTTAAATGACAATAATATTGATAAAATAAATTGTTGGCTTGCCTCTTCATATCAAACAACTTCATCTTCACCATCCTTTTTATAAGATGATGATAATATACATTAAAATCAAAGATATAAAATAAAATTAAAATTAAAAAGAAAAAAGAAAATAAAGGGGAAGAGAAAAAACATACCATAAGATCCTCCCAAAAAATGAGAAGATTATATATAGTATGGAAAATAGAATATGAATAGGCAAAGATTGGCCACTTAATAGCCATTCATTTTCCTTATTCAATGTGCAGATTTTTTTTTTCATAAATATAATGACTTGTAAAATATTAAAAAAATTCAAAAATAAGAGAAAAAAGATAAATATCTTTCTTGGCCTATGAGGCATGCCGCATAAGCATGCCTATAAGTATCCCTTATATATATATATATTGTTGTTTAAAGTTTTGGCAATTTGAACGCCTACACGTGTCCAGTAAGGGGAAAATGATCCCCCTTTTTTTTTTGGTTTTCTTGTGGTGTCTCGTATTCTGTATTTGTATTGGAGTTTGATTAAATTCAAATTTGCATCAAGAAATTCCATATTGAGGCAAAATGCCACTTTACAAAGATGACCTCATATTCAAAAAGACTCAAACTCAAAATTTCTAGTTAAAAATGGAGTGAATTTCCTAAATAGTCACTCAAATTTTGAGAATTTTCTTCAAATATCACTTATGTTTCATTTAGGACCACAATATCGCTCAACTATAATTTTTTTCCTCAAAAAATACTAAACACCTCAAAAGTATTCTTCTTTCTTAGTTAGCATGCAATGACATTAAAATCACATTTTTTTAAAGAGATAATACATCGAAACACCCGTAAACTTGTAGCCAAAACTTACTTTAGACGCTAAACTTGTATGACAATTATTTACCCCCCTTAACAACTTTTAAGTGAATTAATTTCAACCTCAAAATCACAAGCCCACTCTCACAACGGAGAGTGCACTACACACACGTCATGTCATTGCCAAATCAGTGCCATATCAGTGCCATGTCATTGCCACGTAATAAATTATAATTTTTAAAAAATATATATAATCCCACACATATATGTACTATATATATATATATATATATATATATATATATATATATATATTAAAAAATAAAATGCCCCCCCCCTCAATTTTTCTTCTTCTTCATAACCTGTTTTCTCTTATTCACAACAAGAAAATACTACAATGGTGTACAGTAAAGAGCTTGCGAATGAGAGTAAACGACAGTTAATCTCAAAGCTAGGGATCCATCCACCCCCGCACCCCCTCCCTTGTGGGCTTTCTTCTTCATCCCCCTTGCAACCGCCGCCGCCCCCACCCCCCTCTCTTCTGTCTCCTTCTTCCTCATTTGAAAAAGAAGTTTTCAAACTCCAGATAACCCCCAAGTTTCAAATTCATCTTCAAATTCATAGATGTTTTTCAATTTCAATTTTTCATATCCACAAAGATAAATGAGACTCCATTCAATTTCAATTTCATTTCAATTTTTTATATTCATAAAAATTATATATATTATGATGAGTGTGTCTATTATGAAGAGAAAAAAAATAGAATCTCGATCGTGGTGTTTTCTGGTGAGGTGGGTGGTTTCCGATGATGTGTGTGCCTCCTCCGTTCACTCTCGATCTCACTGTGTGTGTGTGCACAGTGATCTGTGGAGTGAAAATAAAATAAAATGAAGTATCCAATCTTTCAATGTCACATTAAAGAATTTTATCAAATTTTTAGCAAGTCTCAATCATATTTGGCAATTAGATGAGAAGAAGCCAAGATCTTTCAACTTTAATCTTGTTTCTTGTGATGACAGTTTACAAATAATGCACCAACAATGTATTGGGGGGTGGGGTGGGGTGAAGGGAACGAGGGGGGAGGGGTTGAAGAAGTTGAAGAAGTGAAGAAGATGAAGTGAAGAAGATGAAAAAGATGAATTTGTTTTATTTTTTTATATATATAAAGAATTTGTAAAATTTAAAATGTGGGTCCTGCATTTTAAAAATGTTTTTTTGGCTATTCACTCGCTGTTTGTTTAAAAATTTGCCACGTCAGCAATTTGTGTGAAAATTAATTCACTTGAAAGTTGTTAAGGGGGTAAATAATTGACATACATGTTTATAGTTTAAAGTAAGTTTTGGCTACAAGTTTAGGGATGTTTTAATGTATTATCTTTTTTTAAAATAATAAATCATTTAATTCATCAAACCCATTTAACCAAAATTATAACTTTTTTTTTTTTTCGAAAAAATTGCATTATTTTAATTTTCATGTTTAGAAATTCTTTACCACACTTAATCTTTACCATATTATTTTACTTGCAAATTAAAATCTCTAGATAAATTATTTAATTTAGTGATATTATTTTCTTTAGAAAACAAATGATCTTTGTAGATAATTATATATAAAAACTTGAATGATCATCTAGCAAAATAACTCTAGAAAAACACTGTATAAATACCTAAGTATGAGAATTTATTCTTAATAAACTATTATTTTTTTAAATAAGATTATAATTTTGGTTAAATGAGTTTGCTGAGTTAATATATTTATTATTTTTGAAAAAACGATGATTTACAGATATGACATGTTAATTAGAAGAGTATGAGACTTTGAAAAAAATTGATAACTGAGTGATATTATTGTCTTAGCAAAAATAAAAATATTTTTATAAGTGATTTCAAAAACATAGATAACAATCCAAGAAAATAACTTTAGAAAAAATAAAAAGTTCAAGTAATGGTAAAAGATTCCTGAACATGAAATTTTTTTCTTAGTAAATTAATATATTTCTTTTAAAGAAAAGAATAAGAATATAATTTTAAATAAATATCTTTGATAATTTAAATAGATTTATTATTAAAAAAATAATTTAGTGATATGGACCGGCAATTAGAAGAGAAAGAGACATTTCTATTATTCAACTTTTTGGTGAGACCCGTGAGCCTCATTTTATTAAAATATATCTGTACAAAATTAAGCAAAATGCAAAGTCCAAAGTAGACTCGATCCATTCCAAACAAACTAAAACTAAGACAAAAAAAAGAAAGAAAAGGAAAGTAAAGTCAAAGGAAACCTAATGGACAGAAAAGGAAAGATTGGTTCAGCTGTGTTAAAGCTTCCATAGATGCCGATCTCCATCGTCGACCGTCACTTCCAGGTAAATCTCTGATTCAGTAAACCAATAGCTTTGTGAAGATGTGAAGTAACCGAAATTTGCAACCATTTCCTTGCTTTGTATTTGACTAGTAATTTCCATATCTTTTGGGTAGGTTCCATCTAAATGCATCCCATAAGCTCTCACCGTATGTCATGGTAACCAATCCAAATGAAGATTTCTTCAAGATGTGGATTTGTAGAGTCAATTCAAAACTCAAGGTAAGGTTTTTAATTATATCTGTACCCTCTTCACTATCTCCGATGAATTTTTCATGTCACTCTATTTTACTAAGCTTTTCCTTCATCTTTCAAGCAAGTTGAACTTCATTAAGAGGTTAATGTCGCTGCTTAACCTCAGAAAAGAAGAAGCTAAGTCAAACAAGCTATTTTAATTCTACCTTGTTCCATTTCTGTTGCCCTTGCAGTACTGTAATGTTTCTGTTGTAGCCCAATTGCTTAGAAATTGCTGACCGTTTATTCCTTCTTACATGCTTTGATTAAATTGTATTGTTGTGCCTAGTATTTTTGACCTTCTGAAAACGAAGCCTTGGAATGATTTGTTTGTCTATATTTAGTAGTTTCCTTGCTCCAGTAGGTAGTTTTGCTAATTAATTGTAACTTAAAGATCCTACAAAAAAGAAAAGAAAGTTAGCTAGAAAATCCGCCACCTGATTCCCTTCTCTCATGTTGTGTTGAAATATGATCTCTTCCTTTTCCTTCCATCCTTGTATCCTCCTAACTTCCATATTAATGTTCCATGGGATCTTCCATCCATCTTCAATGAAGCTTTTCATAGCTAGTGAATCAGTTTTCACCACTAAAGACAGTAAATTATGTTCTATACAAAAATCCATGCCTTGTTCAATTGCTTTAGCTTCAGCATAGATACTTATTGAGTTGTGGATCTTATTAGCACTAGCAAACATGAAATCCCCTGAATCATTTCTTATGCAAAAGGCCCATGATGCAGGTCCTGGATTCCCTTTAGAGGAGCCATCAGTATTGTACTTATAGTAACCTCTAGGAGGGAAATGCGACTTTTCAGCCTGACACGAAACCTAAGATTTAAATCCTTCAAAAAACTGCACAATCAACACCCATGTCATTGGTATTTCGGATATCCACGGGTAAACCATCACAGATTATTGATGTAGATTCAAATCAATATCATAGGAAACTCTATTTATGGACATATTACCTCCATGAATCTTACTGTTTCTCCATTTTCGAATTTGCCACACTATAAAAGTAGGAGCCACCCTGATTAAGGGTTTTAATGTATATGGACATTTTTTTTTTGAAAAATGGTACTGTTATATTCCTCAGCAGTAAAGGATGCTAGACACCTCCAAAAATAGTTACAAAAGAGAACTTAGAGTCTAGAATTACAATGCTCCTAAGAAATCTACAAATTCGTCTACGTCCTCTATACAATTCTCCTTGCACCAAAAAAATAGCGTGACAATACAATTCCATTTTACATCATTAATGGACCTGACTTTGTCTTCGAAGCATCTCCCATTTCTTTCCGTCCATACTGACCACCAAATGCAGGAGGGTATCATCCTCCACCACTTCTTTTGACTCTTGCTACCACCTCTTCTGATCCAACAACTTAACAAATCAGCTGTGTGCTCAGGCATTGTCCATTCCAATTTAGTGAGGGTGAAGAACAAATGCCAAAGTTGAGCAGTAAATTTGCAGTGTAGAAATAAGTGGTTATTTGTTTCCCCAGTTTCATTGCATAAAAAACATCTAGGAACTAGTGTCCTTCCCTTCTTCTGGAGAACTTCTTAAGTGAGACATGCCCTTCTGACCACTAGCCAAGTGAAACATTTCACTCTAGTAGGAACCTGAATCTTCCATAGGTTTCCAGAGCTTTGATACTTCCCCCTGTACTGAGTTGTTTTCCTTCTTGTAGAGTCTATTCTCTGTGAGAATGCCATCTTCTGTGTGTTTCCACCTTAGAGTATCTGGATTAGTAGTTGTGCCCGTGAAGACTTCTAGCACATTCAACATGTTTGTCACCCTGTCCACTTCCCAATCATTGAGATGTCTTCTGAATGTGAGGTTCCAACCTTGAGGAGACCAACATTCCAACACTGTAGCTTCAATGTTGCTACTTAGTAATGTATATGGACATTTTACTTTCCACCATTTAACAATTGTTTGTTTAATCTACACAAATGGCCTTGAATACCTGCAGCCAAGGCATATCTTGCCCAGATATTAGAGACAATCTCTCCTGTGAGAAATAAATGCTCTATTGTTTCAAGTTGTGGGTTGACACAACATCTACATCTTGAAACCATAGGAATGCCGCATCTAGCTACAATATCATCAACATGAATCTTTTCTCTCCAAATCCTCCAAAGGCAAAAGGCAATTTTAAAAGGCAATCTCTTTTTCCACACTTTAGTCAAAAACCAAGATTTATCTTTTCTGTTGTTGATCTTTTCCCAAGCTGTTCTGACAGTAAATTCACCACTTTTAGACAACGGCCACCAAGGTTTGTTACTACTACTAGTGTTGCTATTCAAAGGCAATAAATTGCTAATATGGTTAATCACCTATGAAGGAAGTTTCTGATTCAGAAGTGGGAAATTCCACTGACCATTGGACATTATTTCACTAACTTCCTCAATATTCAAATCTCTAGGATCATTAGGATGTAAAATACTTGTCAGTGATCCTAATCTAGTCCAATTGTCATGCCAAAAACTTGTATTACCACACCTTGTTTCCCATCAAATATATTTTTCACTGGAGTCTCTTGCTTCCAACATCAACTTCCAAATCTGTGAACCTCCTTTCTATACAACCTGAGTTGGGTTTATTTTTTTGCAATATTTGTTCCACATTAAAGTGGACCACAATGTAATTGTAACTCTAAACTTCCACAAAGTTTAGCAGATAGGGCTTTTGAAACATCAAACAGAGATCTGAACCCTAACCCTACTTTTTCCTTAGGCAAGCAAATATTCAACCATTTAGACCGATGTCTGCTTCTTTCTTCCTCTTTGTTGCTCCAAAAAAAACTTGCAAAAACTCTGTGAATTTCATTAATGGTGAATTTTGTTGGGGCCATAGCTGATAATAAATATAGGGGCATACTCTAAAGAACATTATTGATTAACATAGCTTTACCCCCAAAAGATAGTGACTTTTCTTTCCAATGTGCAACCAGTCCTTAATCTTCTTTATTAACTCATTATAGAAGACTTTCTTCTGCTTAGTATGAAAAATGGGACACCCTATATATTTGAATGGGAATGAACCATGTTAAAACCTGTTATACTAGACACAACCTGTCTCAATTCTGAAGAAGTGTTTCTGTGCATATAAAATGCATTTTTTTCTCTATTAACCAACTGACTAGATGTTTTCTCATAATCTTTCAGTACTTTCATAGTCATCTAAAGAGAAGTTATCATCAGCATAAGATAAGTAGTTAATGTTTGCACTCCACTTAGGAAGACCAAACCCCTGATAGTTATCCTGCTCAAACAAACTGTTCAGTGCCCTAGAAAGGACTTCTGCTGATAGAATGACAAAAGCTGGTGAGAGTGGATCCCCTTGTTTGACTCATCTTATAGAGTGAAAGAAACCATGAACTTTCCTATTGAAAAGAATTGAATACCAGTTGTTTGCAATTAGTCTCCGTATCAACTCTATATACCTCTCTGAAAACCCCATTTTTCTCAACACTTTGGTAAGGAATAGCCAAGATACCCTGTCATAGGCTTTGGCCATATCTAGTTTAATAATAATATTGGCCGGCTTATCCCTCTTCCTTATGTCTGTAACAATCTCCTGAGTAAAGAGAACATTCTCAATCATGCATCTTCCTTTCACAAAACCTGACTGATTGGTAGATATAAGTTATGGGAGCAATTTCTCCAATCTATCATGAATCACTCTAGAGAAAACTTTACTAATAAAGTTGCTCAAACTAATGGGTCTAAGATCAACAAACCTAACTGGATTAACTTTTATAGGAAGCAAAATTAGATTAGTATGAGTGATAGCCTTTAAAGGGTGCTTCATTCAAAGAAAGCTCTTACCAATTCCACAACATCTGGTTCAACTATTTCCCAACAAACTTGATAGAATGTTCCTGACAAACCATCTGGCCCAGTAGCACTTTTTCCCTTAAGATTGAAAATAGCATGCTTCTTCATCTGGTAAGTTAGTAAGAACTTCATTTTCTTCTTTAGTAATAAGATTAGGAATGTGCTCTAAAATAGAGAAATCTAAATTTTCTTCTTCCTGATGAAATCGTTTTTGATAAAAATCTACTGCTTCAGAGCCCATAAGATCTTCTTCTAACCAATTACCATCAGATCCTTGTATTCTCTTGATTTCCAGCCTATTTCTCCTTGCCTTAACTAAATTATGAAAAAACTTAGTAATTCTATCTCCCTCTGAAAACCAAGTGAGACCAGTTTTTTGTCTCTGAAATTCCTCTTCATAGTGCAAATATTGTTTAAGCTCTGCTTGTGCCTTTTGAATGATACTTCTATTTTCAGGAGATGGATCTTCTAGAAATAGGTGTTCTTTCAATTTCAATACTTCTTCCCTGAAGATAATCTGCTGGAAAATGTCACTAAAATTCTCCCTACTCCATTTTGAAAGCACTTGTTTTATATGTTTAATTTTGTGCTTAAACTTATAAAAACAACTGCCTTCCACATCAGTCTATCAATTATCTCTCACAATGTCTAAAAAAATCTTCATGTTTAGTCCAAAATTGGAGAAATTTGAAAGATCTTTTATAATCCTGAATTCTCTGGGTCAGAGAAATCAACAATGGGGCATGATCACACCCGGACCTTACCAAATGTTCTACTTCCCCTTTCTAATAACCAATCTTGCATGTCTTGGTTTATGAAGACTCTATCTAATCTTTCAAATATACAATCTGAGATAACTCTATCATTCCACCAAGTAAAAGGGTTTCCTTTGAAAGGAATTTCTTCTAATTCACAAGAGTTCACACAAAAGGCAAAGTCCTCACACTGTTGTGGTACAATAGGTAAACCTCCCAATTTTTCTTCGAATGGTATTTGTTGACACCTAATTTTTGCCCTACTCATTTAAGTTTAATTTTTGAATTTCTTTGGTTTTAAATAAAATTATAATATTTATTTTATTCAAATAAGAAACAAATTCAAAAATATTTTCTGGGTAATTTTTTCATTTTAAGTAGCATTTATATATTCCCGTATTTGTATACGAGATCGTATAATTTTGGTGCTTAAATAATTATTTTATTAAAAATTTGATTTTAATCAAGTGTTGTCTCTAAAATTAATTCAAATGGGCAAAATATTAATTTAGATATAATTTATTCTTAAAAAATAATTTATTTGGAAAGTATTTGTTTGATTTTGTTAAACCAAGGAGTTGCGGATTAAACTAATTGATAATTCGTATCGAATTTTTTTTAATCTTAGCCAATCTGATTGAATTTGATCGTAATCGAAATTAATTTGGTCATAATTACAATGCAATTGACTAATTAATTTTCAATATGATTTAAATTTAAAATAGGCTGAAATTAGAATTTGGGGCCATTTATTAAACAACCTAGTCTTAAATCCCTACTCATCTTTAGTTAAATTAAGGGAAAATTTCAAAAATAGCAACTATAGAGTCTTAATTGTAACTTTTTTAGCAACAGTTTCAAAATTATAAAAAATAGCAATATGTATTTGTATTTGAGTAAACTGTTGCTACTTAAATACATATACAACAAAATATTAGGTTCCTAATAGAACGCAAATCAGTTTTAGTTTAAAATGGAAAAAACGGTTTCATAATTTATGGCACAATTAATTGTCAGATTTCCTTACCTTTTAAAACTCTTTTTTTACATCAATGATAAATTACAACAATTAATTCAAATTCAAAAAATATTTTCAATAATCAGAAACTAAAATCAAAATCCAAAATACAGATTCAAATTTTAAAAAATAAATTTAATCAGTTAGAGTTAAATAAGGAATGAAACTGTTCCTTGATTTATGCCACATTTAATTAAACAGATTCCTTTACCTTATATGACTCTTTTATTTTTACCTCAGCCGTTAATTTACATCAACATAATTCAAATTCAAACAACAATTTTCATAAACAGCAAATCAAAGCTAATTCAAAAAACAAAGTGCTTCCAATATTTTTGATGATCTTCTAAAATTTTGAAGAAAATATTGAAAATACAAC
Organism: Capsicum pubescens; assembly: GCA_030864215.1. Taxonomy (NCBI): domain Eukaryota; kingdom Viridiplantae; phylum Streptophyta; class Magnoliopsida; order Solanales; family Solanaceae; genus Capsicum; species Capsicum pubescens. The sequence continues at coordinate 139,836,126 of CM061547.1, read as the reverse complement.
TCTCCAATTACAGGTATCGATAAACAAACTTGATTATGTTTGTGAATTTCATAAAAAAATATCCCGAGAATTGCTGAAAAACTTGCAACAAAGTTGCGTAATAGTTGTGGAATTTCAAAATTTGAGATTGTATATGAATTCTATTAGTTCTCAAAAAAATGGTTTGAGCGAATTATTTCTTTCAAATTTAAAGTTTTTCATGTCGTTATTTAATTTGAAATTTGAGATACAATTGTTATACGATAAATTTGAATTTTAGTCGATGATAACTAGTATTAAAAAAAATGTTCATGTTTGTTGGAAGTCGTTTTACATTTTATTTTTAAAGTACGTATTTTAACAGCTATATGCATTTGACTTTATATATTTTAACAGTTGTATTTATTTATAATATACATATATAGTCTATTTATGTGTTCACTGTCTGTTTCAAATGTTTCCAGGTATATGTATTTATATTATACATATGCAGTAATTTATATGTCGTAATGAAAATACGTATGCATATCATAAATATACATATTAAGACTTGTAATATACATATGTTGCTTCAGAATAAATACATTTGATAAACTGGAATGATTTGAATTGTCAATTATTTTTTAAAAATTATTCTTGTATTAATAATTTCAGATTATACCAGCCTCAGAGTATGTCTATACAATCCACGACATGGATAAACATTTTATTGTTTGTCTTAAGGAAAAAAATGTTCTTGCCATGCATTCCAATTGGACGAGATACTGTGTGCATGTTTGTGCAGTACTTGATAACAAGAGTTTTCAAAAGGGACCATATTGCTATTATCTATACAAACTAAAAATTGTGTTAAGAACGTATGATCTTCCCATTTATCCTCTACCACACAAAATGAGTGGATAATTCCACAAGAGATATTGGAGGAGATAGTTTTGCGCTCAAAATACAAGTGACCCCTGGGAGACCTGCAAAGAAGAATCGTGAAAAATCGAGAAGAGATATGTTCGAAAAAAAAACAAAAATTATTGTAGTTCATTCACATTAGACGTTCATGTAGAAAATATAATAAATGATAAGTTTATTGATGTATTCAGTCAAAAAATAATTGCTTCATTTTTCACTGATTATTATATGATTCTAAATTTTGATAAATTTTTTAATGTTATTGAACTTTTTGTAGTTAAATTGTTGCAAATGCTATCATTAAGAATATAGTATACAAGACGTGTAACATCATTTATTTATATTTAATGAATTGTACGTTACACAAGTCAAATTTTTAATCTAAAAAAATTCATATGAGAATCTAATAAAAACCTATGCCTATCTATAAAAAATAAGAATAAGTTAACATATATTTATGTAATAAATAAAAGTAAATACATATAATGACTTATCAATTACATAACTAAAATTTTAAATACATTTTTTTTTTTTAAAAAAACATATACATTAATCATACATTACTATGCATTATTCATATATATATATATATATATATATATTCATATATGAAAAAAATCTATGAATAACTCATAAATACATATGCTTATGTGGTAAAATGCATATGTATTAAACTGGACAAATACACATACATATGCATGACCAAAAAAGTATATATTCAGACAAATATATATATATATATATATATACGCATTTCTGATAAAATACTTATGTATTAATCATAAATATATACGCATCATAAAAATATATAGACTTATGTAAAACTATACAATAATTATGTATTATTCAGAAGTATATGTGCAGAATTGAAAAAAAGCGCATGCATTGCTCAAAATACATATGCATTATTCAAAAATACATAAAATGAAAAATACAAATGCATAACTGAAAAATACATATAATGACTGAAACATACATATTCATTGCTGAAAATTATATTCAAAACTAGAAAACACATATTCATACCAAAATATGCATAACAGTAGCATAAACTAAGCACGAACAACTGTAATTTAGAAGTTTAAACATCAAAAATCTAACAATTATAGCAAAGAAAATATTAAGATATCAATTTTCAACATTAAAGTGACATATGAAACCTAAGAAATATTCAACTAAATCTTAGTCTACCTAAAGTTCATTATTGTAAAATACAACAAATTCAAAATAATCTTCAAATATCATGCACTTCAATATCTTCTGTTATCCCAATATCCCTAAGATGCCCCATTGGTGCTTCATCATCACTTTGTGCCTTCTCTTCTTCTTTCCTCGAACCATAATGCCACAACATTAAAGCATATCTCGTGCGAAGAAGATCTGGATCAAAATCAATAGTTGGAACACCGTTAACAGTTGAAACATACAAATGAATTACTCTTGCCATGTATATTTTGAGAACGCAACACCTATACAACATAAAAATACAATTATATGTCTAAACAGTGCATCACATGTATTTAAGAAAATACATCCTAAAAGTTACATTACTAGTCAATATCTAAGTTATCAACACATCAAAATAAAAAAATTATCATCACCTGATGTATGTAAAGAATATATTTCAACAAACAAGAACTACATATCACATTCAAAATGTAATGACTACCAAATACAACTTAACATCGAATAAAATTCTTAGAGGTAAACATAAAAACACATATCTAAACTGAATGTATTTTCAAAATACATATTAGAATTATATTTCAACAAACACATATATATTTTGTGAATACATGAATTGTACAAATTTAATTTACAAGAACAAAGTATAACAACACATATACAAATTATATAACAAATGTATTTTCAGAATACATAATACACTTCTATATAAAAATATATATACAAAAACCTTGCTATAGATAAATACAAATATTTTACACAAATTTTAGTACCATACCTCTACTTTTTCTAGTTCAGATTCATAATCTGATGCAACGGGACTTGCAATTTTACTACATTCTTCTTTTTCATCCGATTTTCTCCTTTTCACTGATTTTTGAAATTTTATGAATTTTGGGGATGAAGATTTTGTCAATGCTCCACAATCTTTTCGGGATTGTTACAGTGCTTCGATCTCAACTCTTCAACGATAACACTTTCGTTAGACAGAATATTAGTAAAACCCAAGTTAAAATCTTCACCTTGTGTTAAACCAAGACTAAACGATGGTAGTTCATCGGAAACTAAATTCTTCGATTGATTTTCTCTAATTGAACTACTACGATTTGCATGTTGAGACATTATACATTAACTCGTACAATTTCAACAGAAAACAAAATAAACCCAAAAAGACGAGTTTCGCAAATTAATTTTGAAAAAATGGCGACACTAAAACACCTTAACAGAAATTAAATGGAAAAAAAATAACATGCATTAATTAAATAAAAACTTACCTTAAAAAGTGGAGATGGTCTTTATCAAGATGTGAAATTTCATGCGGAATTTGGGGAATTTAAAAAAAAAAAAAAAGGAAGTTTGGGGGAAGTGAAATAGGTAAAGTAGAGTAAAAATAGAAAATTGAAAATAAGAGAGTAGATTTCCCGTGCTTTTAAGAAAAAAGGGTAAAATATTGCTAGCTTTGTTATTAGTTGTAATTTTGTCAAATTATTATTATTTCTTGTAATTAATATCCTAAGATTGTTAGTTTATGTAATTTTTCCTTAAATTAACCTACCCATTCCACCAAACAATACCCCAACCGGCCCACCATAACTCCAGCCCAACACCACCACTGACCCGGCCCAAATTTCCATTTCCCATTTAACCCCTGCCCTTCAGCGTACAACTCTAACAAGAGCGACTTCAACTACGTACAACCAATTCAGAAAACAACGACTTCAACACAAACGATTTCAACGACAATGTGACAATATCAGCAGCAGTTTCAACGCAACAACGAAAAAAACCCACCAGCAACGACGGGTCCAAACCGTCGAACCCGGTGACCCGACGAACCCGACCCAACAACAACGAACCCCTAAATTACGAAAATCCCTCACCTTCGTAGACCTCGAGCCTTCATATTTGACTTTTTTTCAAGGTGGTGTGTGCTTCTTGCTCCCAAAATCTAATCTGAATCAGAAGCATCACAATCAAATCCGAATTTTTGGGATATGTTTCCATCCCCTTTTTCAATTTTTTGTCAAATCCTCAACCACTTTATGTCACGGAAACGGCTCTCTTTTGAATTTTAAATTAGATTTTTCCGATTATAAGTAGTAACTCATGCTTCCATTGACGAAGGGGGAGAATTTTGAGAATAAAATTGGGGGTTTTGGAGGCGCATGCTTCTAACCTCACGCAACCGAAATTCTCGAAGGGGACAACTCGAAAAATCAACCTCCGATGAAATTATTTTGAGTTCCTGCGGATTGAAATCGAATTTAGAGTTGGAAGTTTCGTCGTACAGTCTCGTAATCCCTGTTCGCTGCCCAAAACTGGTAATTCCTTTACTCTTTTATCTCTTTAGATTCTAGTCATTTTGAATGAATATTTTTATTATTTTAAAACGTTAGTAGTTATGAATATTATAGTAATAAAATGTGCACGGTATTTTTATATGCTTAAAGAAACAATGTAATGTATTTTGAGGGCAACTAAAACGAATGAAAAGAGTATAATTTTTGGACAGTTGAAGACTTGAACTGGTGTTTGAGACTATAGGCATGTGCAACAAGAAGTCATATTTTAAAGTAAACTTTTGAAGAAGGATATGCAATTAATTTTGCAAAGTTTACGAGATAGTTGTATGTATATGTATATTGGATTTTCTGTATACACTTATTTCGACTAAAGTTTAGAGCTAAGACTGAGTTTGGCCTACTCAGAAATGGTAATATTCAACATGGTCTCTTTGTTTATTGTTTTCTGTTTACTTTTCTCAATTTTCCATAAAGTTAAGAGCATTTTTGTCAAACTAACTTATCTTATCCTAAGTTTTGTTTTTGACAAAATTCATGTATTTGCTTAGTAATGTTATGATCAATCACTTGACTTTGTCATGTTTGAGAATCCTTTATCGTAAATTAAAACTAAAGAGATCTCTTTTTCTTTTTGTCTCTTACAAATTTTCAAAGTGGTGGTTTGAAGCTTTCCTCAAAACCAAGAGGGTCGTTTGTGAGTCTATCAAGTTTATCGAATATATAAGCATATGAGGTGTTGTGGTGGTTGCAAGTTGAAACTCCCCCTTCACTTCCATTAGTTTTCGAATTGTGTTTATTTGAAACACTTGATTGAAGTTGTTGCACTGTTGTTGTTTGACTAATACCCTGTCATGTCTTAAGTATTAATTCATTCTCTCTTTAGCATGTGGATCGAGCATGTCAATATGCTATCTTCTTTAGAAGATGGTAAAGTTTGTTTTTTTTCTAAAAAAAAATCTTACTCATGAATGTGAACTGGTCACTAATCCTTATCCTTGCATTAAAACGCCATCGAGTCGAGCCTTATTAAAGTAAAAAATTGGACTGATATACACAGGATAACACAAGTATACAAGCTGGTATACGCTGATATACAGTGTGTATACATGGGAAACAGTAGCTGCGCATTATCACACGATTTATGATGGAAAATGGAGGGGGAAATAAGCAGTCTTTGGCGCTGATATACACTGTATATGCAGTGATATACATAAAAAAGTTGAGACTTAATCTGTTGATATACAGCTGGTATACACTTCAGAAAATGGACCCAAAGTCCATAATTTAAAGTCCAAAAAATGAGCAGCTTTGTTGATGGGCCAATTAAGGGCCCAATTTCAAACTCTTATATTAATTTTGGTAGTTATCTTTGCTTGTTTGTATAAATAACGTTTTAATCATTTAACCTAGACAAATTCCCTGAAGTGTTGTCATTTTATTTTATCTTAGCTTTCTTTTACTTAATTCATAATTTTTTTCACCTAATTTGTCTCGTCTAAAAACGGATTAAAATGGTTCCTTCGATTTTCCCCTTACAACAAGTCTTTTAAAGATTAAGTACTTTATTTCAGAATGATATTTGTTATGTTCATACAACTACTAGTCTATTTGGATTAAAGTAACTTTCTTCAAATTTAAGAAACTAAATTTTCTTATAAATTTCAACTTTCTGTAATTAATATGATACTTTTAATTTGATACGGTCTTAATATTTTTTTTAAAAAAGTGTTATTTGTAACAAAAACGGACTTCCTATGGTTTTAATAATAATAATAAAAATAATTATACAATTTTCTTCTTTTTCCATAAAAACAAAAAAAAAATATTTTCCTCTTGAAATCCAGTGAAAAATTACAACTTAGCTTAATTCGAGTAGAGTGTTTCTCCTTAAAATAAATAAATGTCTTTTAAATGTTTAAATAGATAATTTTAATATATTCTATAAAATCAAATCTTTAAAAATATTAGCCACTTTAATTAGCCGAGTTAGTTATTTTTGGTAAATCATTTTAAATGGACGCTCCTAAGTGTCTTAAAAATCTTCTTAGGGCGTTAATTAAACCCTTACCCAATTTCTCTAATTTTAAAGGTTTATTTATATTTTTGAACCTTTGAAACTCTTTTAACTTTTCTTGATTTTTTCTATAAAATCAAGTGGCGACTCTGTGAATTTCTTAACATTATTTTGGAATTTCCTTGAATCTTTTGAAATAGTTTTAAGAAGGTCAAAATCATTTTCTCGCCAAAATAAATCCGGAAGGGATAAAACACTATTAAAGTCACCTCCCACAATCCAAGGCTGATTCATTTCCTCAGAAATTTGATAAATATCATTCCACAGAGTCAGTCTTTCATTTTCAGATCATTTAGCATGCACCAAAGTTACTACACAATGTCTGTTCAATTCTTGTAAGAATAATTTGAGAGTTATTTGCTGTTCTGTGTCGCTCAAGATCTCCACATCTATTTATTCCCTGATAAAGAACCATATTTTCCCTTTGCAATTTGCTCCAACCTGTTCCATTCTTAATCTTCTCTTATACATCTGAACGTGATTAGCTCTTTGGAAAGGTTCCAAAAGAGCTATAATGAAAAATTTGTGATGGTTATTAAGCATTTGAACCCTGTGAAAAGCTTTTTGGGTTCTGACTCATCTTATGTTCCATATGAATGCCTTCATCATTGATTTTTATTTGCTTTTCTGGCTACACTCCTTGTATTGACCCCTGTGCTTTTTTTTTTCTCCTGTTCTTCATGTCATTATTATTATTCTGCACACCTACTAATTCTTTTCCTTTTTTTTTGCAGGAATCTCTTCCTTGCATTTGTGAGAGACTATCTCCTGCAAATTCTTGATAGGAGATTTCTTCTTTAAGGAATTCCTTGCAACATTAACATCTTGAATTGTATGTTCATGAATTTTACCCCCTATTGCAAGAGGGGATATTTTCAGTACTTCCGTATCTTCTCCATCTTCTATACCTTGTTCTGCAATATTTTTTACTGCCATGTCTTTCTCCTGAATTTGTTCCTTGATAATTAAATCAGTGGAAACACTGACTGCATCACCCTCTTTTGGCTGTTCTTTCTCGGATGAATTTGCTGTCTGGTTATCACCATTGCTTGTATCTAGAGTTAGCTTTTCATCCTTATTTGCATCACTGGTATCAGTAATGTCCTTCTTATTTGATTGCTCCTTTTCCATTGTATTAGAGGGTACTGTATTATTTGTTTCAACTACTGCTGCTATAGTACTTGAAACCTGTTTTTCCTTAACTGCACCATCATCTGCTTTTTCATTTGTACTTATACCCAAATCTGTTGTACTACCTTTGTCTTGTTTATCTGTCACCTGTGAATCCTCCATGTAAAAAGTACTATAAACCCAACTCTTGGTAGTATTCTGTTGTTGTATGTCTTCACTATGACTCTCCCTCTGATTTTGTAACTCCATTCTACTCAAGTTCTTCCTGCTTTCCCCTTCTTGTTCTTCATTGTTTTTGTCTGCTAATGCTGCAAAAGATTATTTGTAACAACCCCTTCTGGTGTCTTGTCCTTATTAATGCCATTCAAATTGTTTTTATCAAACTCTTCAATATTTTTTTTTTAGGAAACAATTTCCCAGTTGGATTCCATTTGGAAAATCTTCTATGAAACTTTCTTGTTTGCTCTTCCTTATTACTGTTGTCCTCTGCTTCCTCCACATTAAATTCACCTCTGTTCTCTCTTAATTCTGGATGAAGGATTCTGCATTCCTCCTCGTTATGACCTTGAAGTTTGCACTTCTTACAATACTTTGGGAGCATTTCATATTGTATGTTTATTTTCTCTACTCTAGACACTTTTGTTATAGGGTCCTACACTTTTGTTATAGGGTCCTCTATTTCCAGCTCAACAAATTTTGGAAAATCAGCCATTAAATCCACCTGTACTTTGACCCTTGCACAACTTGGCCTAGTTTTGTTAATTGTGGCCATGTCTAGATGAATTCGTTTATCCACCACAGATGCTAAAGAAAATAGAGTTTCTTTAACAAAAAATGTAGGCCACAGATCAGGGATGAAATCCAGGCCATGGCTTGTGTTGTTTCTTTGCGAACTTTAAATGTTGCATCATAAATAAGTGGTCTCATATGATATAAAGCTCCATACTTGGCAGAAATATAGTATGGACTTTTCGACATCATGTTAACAAAATCTTCAAATAGCTCAAAGCGAATTAGAACATGTCTATTTCGCAACAGACCAATTGTGCACTCACCCTTTATGTTGCACTGTTTAGGAATTTGATATCAAAGTTCCTCCAAATCAGTCCACCCATATGAGAATTTGCAAATCACAGTATATTGCAAGTTCTCAATAGTATTCACACACTTGACTTCTTCTTCAGTCTATGTTATCTTGGGAATTCCATCATTTTAAGTAGGTTTTTTGATGTGAATTGGTTCCACTCGAGGGTTTGTTGTATTCTTTGGGAGGATTATATTTGAAGGTTTTAATAAATCAGCAAATTTGACCACCTGTAATGTTGAATTAACCTCACCGTTACTTTGTTTAGGCTCAATAAGTACAGTAGGATTCTTATCAGAGTAGTTTTCCAATGATGTTGCAATTTTATTATTAGTAGTGGAAGGGGAAGTAGGAAGTGCAGGAAAGTCAGACTCGAAATATAATGGTAGGGACTGGCCAACCGATGAACTCAGTAGCCGAATTGGCCATGGTCACATTAAACGATGGTGGCTAGGGTTTGTATGAGAGAGAAAATAGCTTTTTTAAGCTATGGTACTCCCCCGGTCCTTTTTTTAGGGAAAAAGGGATTAGACGTTTTAAGTTAAACTAAATTAATATTTTGAAGTGAAAGAGACATACGAGATATTTAGTGTTTTTTAGAATAATAGTGATAGATGATTCATATTATTATCTCTAAAAAACAAACGTAGGTAATTCAAAAATTATGAGTGACCATAGAGAAAAATAACCCTTACAAAAATTTATGTCAAGTTTTAGTACCGATAAAGTTTTTTTAAGTATAAAAATTTCTTTTTAATAAACTAATGTATTTTTTTAAAAAATTATAACTATAGTTTGATGAGTTAAATAGGTTTAGTATTTATTAAAAAAGATGTTTTAAAAACATGGCATGCCAACTAAGAGAGAAGGTTTTTGTAACACCCCGTACTTTTGAGGTAGACTTTGAAGCGTTGTTCTTACGTGTGTTGACTCTAATTCCATGAATTCCTTTTGAATAGACATGTCATGATCTTTATCCTAGTGTGTGACGTTATTTCTAGGTGAAAAATGTTCATAAGAATCACTTAGATCAAAGTTGAGCCAAGAAACTTTGATTCGTCCAAAGTTTGGTATTCGATTCTACAAGAGTCTACTTTGAATGTATATAACTTTTTATAGACGTAGAATTTAGCAGCTCAAGACCCACCAAATTGTATATAATTGAGTCAACTTTTCAATGATACGAATTTTGCCTTAATCCGATAACCCGAGCAAAAAATTATAGCCATTTTTGTGAGAGAGGCAGTAGCTGCCGCAATTAGCATGCGACACACGCTCCATTTCACCCCTGAGGGAGCATGCGATGTCGCATGCAGAGCACGCTCCATTTTGGTGCTCCAGAGCATGCGACACACGTTCCATTTCACCCCTGAGGTGTCCAGCTTTCAATCATGCGACACCTGCCGCAATTAGCATGCGACACACGCTCCATTTCACCCCTGAGGGAGCATGCGATGTCGCATGCAGAGCACGCTCCATTTTGGTGCTCCAGAGCATGCGACACACGTTCCATTTCACCCCTGAGGTGTCCAGCTTTCAATCACGTTTTTTCAAGGGTATTTGGGTCAATTCCACTTACTTTAATTCAACCAAAACATGAGATTTAGGTCCCAAAACAACATTTTGGCCCCATAATTCATATTTCTCCCAAATTAAAATCATCTCCTCTCAAGAGCAAACCCTAGCCCCTTCAATCTCCAAGGTCGATTCTCAAGAAATCCATCTATAACTCCCAAGAACTTTCACGAATTCTTCAAGCAAGGTATGTTAGATGGTTATTCATGGGTGCTTTTCACCAATGGAGCCCAAGCACCGTTTTTAAGATTTAAAGCTATAGTTTTTACATGTTTATGAGTAATTTTCATGAAACGATTATGAACTTTGATTTGAAAATTATGATTCCCATGTGTTTTGTTGGAAATTACCCTTAATATGTTCGAATAACGATACTCACATGCTAAAATCCTTGACTCATGCTTTAGTATTGGAATTTTGTTATATTCATATGGTTTAAATATTCCATGCTTTAACTCACGACCCCCGTGTGTCTGATGAAATGCCTCGAAGAATGAGTTTTGAATAATGACTACTTATCATGCCTTCAAAGTTTTACTATGATCTTATTGTTATTGCTATCGAGTCTTGGGGGCTTGAATACCTGAAATTTAACTGTTTATCTAGTTTCAGTACTTTCAGAATAATTTCAGATAAACCATTAACAAAAACAGTTCATTCAGTTGTCATAAGCAGTCAACTTACATTAGTTCAAAAATCAGTGTCTTTCAGTTAGGAGTAAAACTTAGCACCGAGTGAACATATGGATATCGTCTCCCCCGTCAATAAACATGAGGCACTTGTCTCCCCTGTCAATAGGCATGAGACATTAGTACCAGTCCCTAGGTTCTAGACCTACGGCGCCACCGTAAATTTGAGGGGTCCCCCGTCAGATAGGCATGACATCCTCGTTTTTTGAGATATCAGATTAGTGGATCCATGCGGGTACTAACACCCTTCCAGCTGGGGTTACAAGTTGGACCCTGATATTATATTAGGGCATGTCGGTTATAGCTAGCTCCCACAGTCTCAGTCTAGAAATAAATTTCAGGTTTGCAGTTTGTAACTCCTCGAGAGCATACCCTGGATGCCACACAGTGCTTACGGTCATAAGTGACCACAAGCTAACCCATGATACTCGTACGTGTTGTGAGCATTGGGTAAAACTGATAACAAAAGATCATATACGAAATTTAACTGAAAAATGCCCTAAGGTTTTAAATTAAAGTTCTGATAATGTCTGTAAAACAATACTGGTAATACTGATTAAATGGAAGATAATAACAATTGAAAACTGACTGACTGTCTGTACTAGTCTTAAAGCCTCTAAACTATCTGACCGTGGAGTTGATGGGACAAGCCCCCAACTAACTCCGACTAACTAAATAGCTAAACTACTGACATAACTAAAAATAACTCATCCTCGAAGGATTAGGACTCACCACGGCTGCTGTTGCTAATGCACTGGAAGGTCTAAGTGCGATAAAAAATCAGAACGTCCGAACCTATGATATAAGACATCATAGCCTAAGAAACGAGTATGCGATTAGTACTTTAAATTAAGGGTGTTAAGTGGGACGGGACGAGTCAATCCGGAACAGGCCTGTTAATTTTAATTGGTTTGTGGGCCGGGCCGGGGTTAAGTGGGCCGGGCCAGTTCTGGTTTAAATAATAAAATTTTAAAAAACAACCCTGATCCGGCCCACTTAACCCGGTCTAACCCACCTAAACCCGGTTAAAAAATCAGTCAAACCCGATTAAAAAATAGATCAAATTCGGTCAAAAAAAATTTCCAATATACACTATATATACCCACCTATATACATTTTAAATACGTTAAACAATATATATACACTATATATATAGCATATACTACATTAGAATTTAAAAAATATATACACATACACAATTACACATATATACATAACATTCAATATATACGACTATACACACTACTTTAAATAAAACATATATATACTACAATATATATAAGTATATATATAGAGTTATATACTAATTTATAAAACATATACACATGTATATGTTAAATATATACGTCTATAGAAGATATATACACATATATACGCATCATTCAATATACATGTACTATTTTAAATAAAACATATACTACAATATATATATAGTTATATACTAATTTATAAAATATATACACATGTATACATTAAATATACACGTCTATAGAAGATATATACACAAATATACACACCATTCAATATATATGTACTACTTTAAGTAAAACATATACTACAATATAAATATATACTACAATAAATATATAGTTATATACTAATTTATATAACATATACACATGTATACATTAAATATATATGTCTATAGAAGATATATACACATATATACTACATTATATATAGTTATATACTAATTTATAAAACATATACACATGTATACATTAAATATATACGTCTATAGAAGATATATACACAAATATATGCACCATTCAATAAATATGTACTACTTTAAGTAAATCATATACTACAATATATATATATACTACAATATATATATAGTTATATACTAATTTATAAAACATATACACATGTATATGTTAAATATACACGTCTATAGAAGATATATACACAAATATACGTGCCATTCAATATATATGTACTACTTTAAGTAAAACATACACTACAATATATGTATATACTACAATATATATATTGTTATATACTAATTTATAAAATATATACACATGTATACATTAAATATACACGTCTACAGAAGATATATCACAAATATACGCACCATTCAATGTATATGTACTACTTTAAATAAAATATACTACAATATATATACATTACAATATATATATATAGGTATATATATATAGTTATATACTAATTTATAAAATATATACACACGTATACGTTAAATATACACGTCTATAGAAGATATATACACACATATACACACCATTCAATATATATGTACTATTTTAAATAAAATGTACAACAATATATATACATTACAATATATATATATATATAGTTATATACTAATTTATAAAACATATACACACGTATACGTTAAATATACACGTCTATAGAAGATATATACACATATATATATACTCTCCATTCAATATATATGCACTATTTTAAATAAAATATACTACAATATATATATATATATATATACACACACACACACACACACACACACTACAATATATACACAATTTATAAAACATATACTTATGTATACATTAAATATACACGTCTATAGAAGATATTACACATATATACGCACCATTCAATGTATATGTACTACTTTAAATAAAATATACTATAATATATATACATTACAATATATATATATATATAGTTATATACTAATTTATAAAATATATACACATGTTTACGTTAAATATACACGTCTATAGAAGATATATACACATATATACGCACCATTTAATATATATATATATTACTTTAAATAAAACATATACTACAATATATATATATATATATATACACACACACACACACTATAATATATATACAATTTATAAAACATATACACATGTATACATTAAATATACACATCTATACAAGATATATACCAAATATACAAAACATATGCTACTTAATATAAAAAATTAATAATAATTGGTAGTAAATTAATAATATATTAGAAGTAAGTTTTTAATTTAAAGTAGAAATTCAATTTAAATCATTAAATGAAAAAAATTACAAAGTAAGGACTAAAGAGTGAATGAATGTTGAATTTTATTGATTGCGAAATGATCCAAAATTTATAATTTACATGAATGAAAAATCTACAAATTATGCATCATTTTTTTTTCAACTCATTCATGTTAATATTAACGGGAACTTGCATAAGATAGTCAAAGTCAACGGGGGCAAAACCATGTATTGGACTTGATTCTGCTGAGTTCTCCCGTGAAGACATAATTTCTTCAAGTTTCAGCTCGTCGTTCGGCTCCGGTTCCATTCCTTGGTTTCTTCTTTCCGCTCTAATCCAATCTCTGAGGCAAACTAGAACATTCATTGCATTGCTTCCCAATGAGTGTCGGTTGTCTCCAAGCTGCTTTCGTCCCTGACTAAAGGCGCTCCCTGATGCAACGGTTGACATTGGAACATTTAAGATATCTTTAGCTAATATTGAAAGCACAAGATATTGTGTTTCATTACTCCTCCACCAATCCAACGTGTTGATCCGTCGTCTGCGATCCTCTGGTGGCGACCGAAGATAATATTTCAACTCTTCTCGATAAGATGATGTGTAAGCTCTGTCATCAACACTGTTCCAACAAGGTAAATCATAAAAGAAATAAGGAAAACCATTATGATCCGGCCTTTTAGAAGATGATGGCTCCTCGGGAGGATGAGAAGCGACAGTTGGAGTGATATTTGTAGGTACGGCTAAATAAAATAAATCAGCATAGTGATTATATAATTTCTCTTTATATTTATTCGCATCACCCATAGCCGTCCACAAATCAGATTGTACTTGTTCAGAATCATTGTTAGTATTTATTTCTAAGTTAGCATAAATAATAGTACTAAAGTGGCACATAGTATTATATTTTATGCACGGATTTAGCATAGCACCAACCAAGTAAGTAGGAGGAATTTAAATTTAGTAAACATGACACCAACAACTTCTTTATAACCTTCTTTATTTTTATATTCTTTGAGCAAATCAGAAATATCGGCTATATATGCCAAAATGTTACAAATAATAGGATAATAAGCACCGAAAAATTCAACCGTAGCTACATAAATTTTTTCTAAAAACTTAACAAGATCATTAATTACAACCCAATCAGAATCATGTAGCATGCTATCAGCAGAATCAACAAATGAACCACAATGTTGGTTAAAAGCTAGTGTAATAGGAACTCTATATTTATAACAAGTTTTTAAAAAATCATACGTAGAGTTCCATCTAATATCAATTTCCTCAGGCATCAATATCAGTGCAAGTCCATTTTCTTGACATTTAACTTTAAATTCTCTAATTCTTTTTCTTCGATTATTTCCTTGAATAAAACCAACAACAAGGCGGATTTTTTCAATATAAAGGTAAAAAAACTCAAGACCATCTTTTACAATTAAATTATATATATGACATACACACTTAATATGAAAAATTTCAGGCAACGGCGGAGATAACTTAGATTTTAATTTTTTTTATCGTAGTCTTGTTGTTAGAAACATTATGAAAAACAATACATAAGATTTTATTTTTGATACCATAAAATCCGAAAACTTTAACAATAGAATCAACAATAAAATCTCCAGTATGTTTACGATCTTCATCATATAAAAAAGCAAGAATACGTTTTTGCATCACAAAATTACTATCCATCCAGTGACAAGTAACGGTTAAATAATCATTTTTATTTACAGCACGACCAAGATCAGAAGTTAGGGACAATCTACATTGAATATTTTTTAATAATGTTGATAAATAAAAATAATATTGTGAATGAAGTCTAAAAATATCAGATCGACAAGTACTTCTAGGAACACCATTAAACATAAGATTATAAATTGCTTGAATATAATGAATAAAGGCATCAGAAGAAGGAAAACTAAAAGGCAAACAACCCACAACTACCATTTTAGCTATTTCTTCCCAGTCCTTCAATTTATTATACTTCTTCTTACCTGATCGATTTCTGGGTCCATTCTAGTTTGCGTTGGCCCACTAACATCCCCACCACCTCGTGCAGTATTTAACTCTCTTTCGTGAGCATCACCTATATGTCTCATTAACGTACCCGTATCCCCTTGCTTGCCTCCACTTTTATGCTTATATATTTATTGACAAATATTGCATTGATCCTCAGTATCTGATATACGTTCAAAAAATTATCATGCAATACTAGTTGTTTTACGAGCTCTTGGGGCAAGGGGAGGACGGGAAAAGAGATTAACCGATTCAGATCTAACGATAGAATTTTTTACTGCGGGTGTTTCACCAATATTTTCATCATCTTCGTCTAAATTAAGCGCATCTATTTCATTTTCTTCTTCTATACCGTAACTTTTTTGAGCTTCTACATAATCCATATTGTGAGCACCTATACCTAAAGGTACACCTACTTTTTCCTCAAAAGGTTGACTAAGCGGTGTCGGAGGCACACAGGTATATCTACTACTTGAACTACCTCTACCACAAGTAGTTTGCTTTTTACTACCACTACCGCTTCCGGAACAAATTTTTTTAACACCTTTAGTAGCGAGGTTTCTTAATTAATCCATAATATAAATTAAACTAAAAAATTCAAAATACACAGATATAATAAAATTAAATATTCAACAATTAATACACTAAATAAAAATTAAACGTAAGAGATGGAACAACAATACCAAATTTGGGAAGTATCTGAAGGTTGCGACTTTAGAAACTTCTACTCGTACTTTGTAATCGCAAAATTAAAAAATTAAAGTGAGCACTTTAGAAAATTAAATTTATAGAATATTTGAGAATTAAGAATTAAGAATTGAGAATTAAGATTTGAGAGAGAATGGGATTTGAGAGAATTAAAAATTGTGTGAAAAATGATTTGAAGGTGTAGGGTATTTATAGAATTTTTTTTTGAATTAAAAAATAATTTTAAAAGTATTTTTTTTTAAATTAATGGGCCCAAACTAGCCGTTTGGACCCAAAAGGCTATATAGTCGTTGGGCCAACGGCTAGTTTGGCCCAAAATCTAAAAAAATAAAAATAAAATAAAATCGGGTCGGGCCGATTAACCGGCGGGCTCCAACCGGATTGGGCGGGCCGGGCTAACCGGGACAAAAACAAAAAAAAAATTGGATCGGTATCCGGTACCCTAAAGCCCTTGGGCTTACCGGGTTGGGTCAAACCGGGCCGATTTCATTAAATGGGCCGGTTTGAGTCGGGTTGGGCCGGGTCAACTCGACCCATTTGACAGGCTTACTTTGAATGTACTAGTATGCTAAATAAGGTTAGCCTAATATACAGGGGTTCACGTGCATGAGTAATAACTGACTGGAAGTATAGCATGAGGTACTGAGTATAAGGAGTTCCAGTGTAATACCCCAGAAAATTTTTCGTTGAAATTTTATGCGTAAACGTGTTGGGTTCTATCTTCTAGAATGAATTATAAATTTTTCGTGCGGAATGTCTTAGATTATGACCCACCATTGTGTAGAGTATCGAATAAGATTTCCAACGATATGTGGATCATCCAAAACGGACACCCGAGCGACGAGTTATGAACATTCCGATCGAACTGTGAATAGTAGTGAACAGTAAAACGTGCAGGAAAAAAAGTACTGAGGCCTGGCGTATTTTTGATCCAACTTTAAACGATCATAACTCCTTGTACATAATGATCTGGGTGATCTACTATATATCAACGGAAAGCTCTGCGAGTCCTGTTTCCGATGAAATTGGTTTCATCCAATTTGTCTGTCGGAGAAAAAAGTTATGGTCGATCTACTTCAGCCTATCAAAAGTGAATTTTTGGGTCAACTTCAAACGATCATAACTCCTCATACACAATGATCTGGATGAGATACTATATATCAACGGAAAGATATCAGAGTCCTCTTTCTAATGAAATTGGTTTCATCCAATTTGGATATCGGAGTAAAACGTTATGGTTGATCTACTTCAGACTATCAAAACAGTCCACCAAAGGACAGATGCGAGAATTATTTGATTTTTAGGGGCGTTTTGGTCATTTTTCCTCACCCAAAATCCGTCCAAACCCTATATTAAAGCTTATTACAAGCCTTATATGTTGTATATTTCATCAAATTCCCTCAAAAAGAAAACCCTAAGCTCCTACATCCAACTTCAAGAACCTCCAAAGTTCACCATTAATTCTGCAAATTTATTCAAGATTCCAAGTTCCTAGTTCAAGAACTCCAAGAACCATCATTCAAAGGCACGATTAACATCTCAAAAATGAGTATCGATCTAAAGTTCATCATTCAAGGTATGTGGGGTTTTTCAACAAGAACTCTCTTTCGTTCTTGTGCCCAAATTGATTTTTGTTTTATGAATATACATGATTTTACATGTTTTGATATGAATTTTAAGCATGAATTTATACCCTATATGATTTTACATGAGATTATGATACTCTCTATGTTTTGAAAGTTGAATTGAATGAGAATGATGACATTTTTGTACATAAAACTGAATTTTCCAGATTTTAAAGTAAGTTATATATATTTATGATGAAAAGCATGAATCTTGAGAAAATTTAATATGATTTTGATGTATGAGACCTTGAGTCCTAATTGGAATTGTACTTTGAGAAATTATGTGCTATAAGCACAATGAGATTTGAATCCCAAAGCTAATTTTCTTTACCAAGATGTATGATTATAAAGCTGAAATTTTAAGTTTTAAGTGATTATTTTTGTGCTTATGTCATAAAGTATGAAACTTTGGAAGGTTTTATGGTGATATTGATGTATGGGTTTTTGGAACCCTATTTGATATTTTTATTTTGAGAAAATCATATGTTATAAACACCTTGAGTTTAAATAATTTGAGATGTTTTGAATGATTTGACCTTTTGGTTGTGAATGAGTTATTTTGAACTCGACTGTGAAAGAAATCCACGTTTTTATTAATTATGATAAAGGGGTAGCAAATTGGCTCCCGATGAAAAATTGTTGAAGTATTTATTGTGGATTTTCTTTAATGTGAGCCTGAGGCTGATTTAAATTTCTGAGATAAGTCCGGGAGTAATCTTTAGCATCGAGTGGGAGGTATAAAGTGACCTTACTTCCCTAGAACTACGTGCTCCCGTAGGATGTGAGCCTGAGGCTGATTTATATAGTGATCACTAGTGTTTTTGAATTGATACTGGAAGTCCTACTCCGATGGCAAGGATAGGACGGCTCTCCCCAACGTGGGTTGTACGTTGGACTCCATGTAACTCACATGGTTTATGTCGGTTATAGGATCTCCCAATGTGTGTGTGTGTGTATTCTTCTACCTGAGATGAAAACATATTTGCTTAAAAGGCTGAGTTTGAGAAAGTCATTATTCTTAAAAGATTTAAGGAATATATTCTAATGAGAATTGACATGAGATTTGATTGTTTTGATGATTTGAAATTGAGATGAAAGTGAATTGAGAACGTATTGTAATGACTCACTTGTTTTACTTTACATGTATTATTCATCCATGATTTTGATGATTTAATTCGAGCTAAGTGAGTCATCTATATCAGCATGCATAATTTTATAAACTGTGATGATATTAAGATATTATTTTATATATGCATTGCACCCCCATATGCTCGGTATCTTTCCATGGTACTGACCCATATATTCGTATGTGGGCTACATTTTCTCAGAATGTAGGTACAAGGTATAGTTGCACCTTCGGATCCAGTCAGTTCGTGGTATCCAGTCAGCAGGTGATAAGTCCTTTTGATTCAAGGTCTTGGGTTAGTTATGCAGAGTTTATAGTGTTGTATTTTCTTTATTCAGTCGTATTGAGTTGGGGTAGTCGGGAGTCATGACCCGGCTACCTACAGTCAGTACTAGTAGAGGCTTCATAGACAGTCAGTAGAAGTTGATGTATTTTGTTTCAATTTTGGTTGTAAAGGCAGAATTGTAATCCTGTAAAATTCCATTTTTGTATCGATCAGATTCAGAAAGGAGTTAATTTCTGCTGATTTGTATGAATTTGTATTTTTATTTAGTTGCTTATGAGTTATGCCAGTAGAAGGGTTAGCTTGGGGTCACTTGTGACCCTAAGCACCGTGTGACATCTCGGGATCCGATTTTGGGGTGTTACATCCAGTTTACCCAACAATAAGAACCATGTTCCACGAATTTACGAATTCCAAAATTAGGTCATGCAGCTTATGACTCAAGTACTCATGCTTTACAGTATGTTCAGTTTCAGTACTCAGTCAACATTCTCAATGATCAGTGAAATTTAGATTTTTGTTATGTATATCCTTAGATTTGATTTCTTGAAAAATTCATGTCGTTGATACTATATTCCTCAGGCTTCAGTTTAGTGTCAAGTTCCGTATAGTGTTTATTCATGCTGCAGGTCCTTATGTTTTAACCTTTCAGTGACCTCTCCTTATGAAATGATGTAGTGATGAGCAATGGCTTAGATGGGAGAGAGTAAATATTTTATGTTAAGGAAACATTATTGCATGCTTGTTTTACACGACACTGTATTGATGAAGATAGGCTTGAATGTCATGTTGGTATGTATGTGGATAAATGCATTACGTATTAGTGAATGGCTAGTAAGAGTTATATTTGGTTATTGAAGGGGTAATTAAAATTATTTAGGAGATAGGAAGTTACGAAAATATAGAGTGTATTAAATTCATGACTCAGAATAGTATTATAGTGTTATGTGTGCATTTTGTAGGTTTGAGTAGGATTGACATACTGGGAGAATTCAGTCCAGCTCAGACTTCAGTAGGTAGAGTTATCAGCGCCCATGTGAATATTTTCAGTAACCTCAAGTGAAGTGCGGTGTCGAGGTACAAAGTATAGTTGAGGGAGTATTTGATAAATGTGGCTAAGGTTGAAAGTTAGTAGTTGCAGTGTATAAGGCATAACAGCTTTATCATAGATGATGTTTCGAAGGCTTGTGTTCCATATTACATAATTCTAACCAGGTTGTGATTTCTTATTCAGATGTTTTATTCAGACCATACCCAAGATTCTTTGCTCCCTAAAGTCATTAGAACTTCATAGAAAGAGTGTCGAAGAAATAACCCTGTTAAGTATAAGCTTTCAGTATGAATTAGTTTATATAGTTACTAATTCAGCTTAGCAGTCAGACAGATAAGATCCTATGGTTTTCCATCTTTTCATCTAGTTATACTATCCAAAGTCTAATGAATATGGCTATTCCATGAGGAAAAATATTCATACCCCTGCAAATTTTGAATTTAACTTAGTTCAGTTCATGCATCAGTTTCAGATTCCAGATATTCAGTCATAATTCAGTTCGTAAAAGTCCTGTACATTATCTCAGTTTTTTCTTAGTATTTCATTCAAGCCAGTATTATTTGGGGGACGAACTATCCCAATGGGGAGATGTTGTAACACCCTCGATGTTTTCATTTACTAAATCTCTTAACTTTTCTTCAGGAAACCAGATCTAGCTTGAGGCAGTGGTTACTCATAAGTTGAATCTCTCGTTTCTATCTTAGTCATATACTCACCTTCATGTCATTGCATGCATTCACGAATCAGATCACTCAGTCACCATGTTTCAGACTCAGTTTAAGGTAATAAGTTTCCCCAGATTTCCCCTTTTCCATTCTCAGTTCTAGCTTTATATAGTCAGTTTCATGATAATTCATGCAATCACAGATTAGTTTAGTCATGCAATCATGTTTTGAGTCATGCAAAGTTTAATACGTAATCTCAGACCCTCAGTATTCTCAGTCTAACGAATCTCATTCGAGGACGAATGCTTCCAAGGGGGAGATAATGTAACACCCCATATTTTTGGGCTAGACTTTGAAGTGTCGTTCTTACGTGTGTTGACTCTAATTCCATGAATTTCTTTTGAATAGACATGTCATGATCTTTATCCTAGTTTGTGAAGTTATTTCTAGGTGAAAAATGTTCATAAGAATCACTTAGATCAAAGTTGAGTCAAGATTCTTTGATTAATCCAAAGTTTGGTATTCGATTCTACTAGGGTCTACTTTGAATGTGTATAACTTTTTATAGATATAGAATTTAGCAGCTCAAGACCCACCAAATTGTAGATAATTGAGTGAGCTTTCCAACGATACAAATTTTGCCTTAATCCAATACCCGAGTGAAAAATTATAGCTATTTTTGTGAGAGAGGCAGTAGCTGCGCGCGATTAGCATGCGACGCACTCTCCATTTCACCCTTGTGGGAGCATGCGATATAGCATGCGGTACAGGCTCTATTTCGGTGCTCCAGTGCTTGCAACACACACTTCATTTCACCCTTGAGGTGTCCAGATTTCAATCACATTTTTCCAAGGGCATTTGGGTTAATTCCACTCACGTTAATTCAGCCAAAACACGAGATTTAGGTCCCAAAATAGCATTTTAGCCCCATAATTCATATTTCTCCCAAATTAAAATCATCTTCTCTCAAGCGCAAACCCTAGCCCCTTCAAGCTCCAAGGTCATTCTCACCAAATCCATCTATAACTCCCAAGAACTTTCATAAATTCTTCAAGCAAGGTATGTTAGGTGTTTATTCATGGGTCCTTTTCACCCATGGATCCTAAGCACCGCTTTTAAATTTTAAAGCTATAGTTTTTACATGTTTATGAGTTATCTTCATGAAATGATTATGGACTTTGATTTGAAAATTATGATTCCCATATGTTTTGTTGGAAATTACCCTTAATATGTTCGAATAATGATACTTACATGCTAAAATCCTTGACTCTTGCTTTAGTATTGGAATTTTGTTATATTCATATGGTTTAAATATTCCATGCTTTAATTTATGACCCCCACATGTCTGATGAAATGCCTCAAAGAATGAGTTTTGAATAATGACTACTTATCATGCCTTCAAAGTTTTACTATGATCTTAATGTTATTGCTATCGAGTCCTGGGGGTTTGAATACCCAAAATTTGGCTGTTTATCTAGTTTTCAGTACTTTTAGAATGGTTTTTGATAAACCATCAACACTAACAGTTCATTCAATTGTCATAAGCAGTCAACTTACATTAGTTCAGAAATCAGTATCTTTCAGTTGAGAGTAAAACTAAGCACCGAGTGAACATAGGGATGGAGTATCCCCCGTCAGTAGGCATGGGAGGTTAGTAGCAGTCCCTAGGTTCCAAACCTACGGTGCCACCGTAGATTTGAGAGGTCCCCCGTCAGATAGTCATGACACCCTCGTCCTTCGGGATATCAGATTAGTGGATCCACATAGCCATTGTTAGTATCCGTGGCATGGTACTAACACCCTTTCAGCTGGGGTTACAGGTTAGACCCTGATATTATATTAGGGTATGTCAGTTATTCCTAACTCCCACAGTCTTAGTCTAGAAAAAAATTTCAAGTTTGCAGTTTGTAACACCCTAAGAATACACCTTGGATGCCACACGGTGCTTATGGTCATAAGTGACCAGAAGCTAACCTATAATACTGGTACCTACTGTGAGCACTGGGTAAAACTAATAGCAAAAGATCATATGCGGAATTTAACTGAAAAATGCCCTAAGGTTTTAAATTATAGTTTTGTTAATGTTTGTAAAACAATACTGGCAATACTGATAAAATGGCTGATAATATCAATTGAAAACTGACTGACTGTCTGTACTAGTTTAAAGACTCTAAACTGTCTGACTGTAGAGTTGATGGGACAAGCCCCCAACTAATTCTGACTGACTAAATAGCTAAACTACTGACATAACTAAATATAACTCATCCACGAAGGATGAGGACTCACCACGGCTGCTACTGCTAATGCACTGAAAGGTTTAAGTACGATCGGGAATCCAAGCGTCCGAACCTATAATATAAGATATCATAGCGCAAGAAATAAGTATGTGATCAATACTTTGAATGTACTGGTATGCTAAATAAGGTTAGGCTGATATGCATGGGTTCACGTGCTTGAGTAATAACTGACTGAATGTATAGCATGAGGTACTGAGTATAAGGAGTTCCAGTTTACCCAACAGTAAGAATCACGTTCCACGAATTTACAAACTCCAAAATCAGGTCATGCAACTCATGACTCAAGTACTCATGCTTTACAGTATGTTCAGTTCCAGTACTCAGGCTACACTCTCAATGATTAACTAAATTCAGATTTTTGTTATGTATATCCTCAGAATTGATTTCTTGATAAATTCATGTTGTTGATACTATATTCCTCAGGCCTCAGTTTAGTATTAAGTTTCGTATAGTGCTCATTCATGCTTTAGGTCCTCATGTTTTAACCTTTCAGTGACCTCTCCTTATGAAATGATGTAGTGATGAGCAATGGCTTAGATGGGAGAGAGTAAATATTTCATCTTTAGGAAAGATTATTGCATACTTGTTTTACACGATGTTGTATTTATGAAGATAGGCTTGAATGTCATGTTGGTGTGTAATTGGATAAATGTATTACACGTTAGTTAATGGCTAGTAAGATTTGTATTTGGTTGTTGAAGGGGTAATCAAAATTATTTAGGAGATGGGAAGTTATGAAAATGCAGAGTGTATTGAATTCACGACTCAGACTAGTATTATAGTGTTATGTTTTCATTTTGTAGGTTTGAGTAGGATTGAACATAGTGGGAAAATTCAATCGAGCTCAGACTTCAGTAGGTCGAGTTATCAATGCCTATTTGAATATTTTCAGTAGCCTCAAGTGAAGTGCGGTGTTGAGGTAGAAAGTATAGTTGAAGGAGTATTTGAGAAGTGTGGCTAAGGTTGAAAGTTAGTAGTTGCAGTGCATAAGGCATAGTAACTCTATCCTAGCTGATGTTTCATAGTCTTGTGTTCCGTATTACAGAATTCTAGCCAGGTTGTGATTTCTTATTCAGATGTCTTATTCAGACCATACCCAAGATTCTTTGCTCCCTAAAGTCATTAGAACTTCATAGAAAAAGTGTCGAAGAAATACCCCTGTTAAGTATAAGCTTTCAGTATGAGTTAGTTTGTACAGTTAGTAATTCAGCTTAGCAGTCAGACAGACAAGATACTATGGTTTTCCATCCTTCCATCTAGTTATACTATTTAAAGTCTCATGAATATGGCTATTCCATGAGGAAAAATATTCACACCCTTACAAATTTTGAATTTAGCTCAGTTCAGTTCATGCATCAGTTTTAAATTCTAGATATTCAGTCATGATTTTGTTCATAAGAGTCCTGTGCATCATCTCAGTCTTTCCTTAGTATTTCAGTCAAGCCAGTATCATTCGGGGGACAAACTATCCCAATGGGGAGATGTTGTAACACCCTCGATGTTTTCATGTACTAAATCTCTCAACTTTTCTTCACGAAACCAGATCCAGCTTGAGGCAGTGGTTACTCATAAGTTGACTTTCTCATTTCTATCTTAGTCATATACTCACCTTCATTTCATTGCATGTATTCACGAATCACATCAGTCAGTCACCATGTTTCAGACTCAGTTTAAGGTAACAAGTTTCCCAGATTTCCCCTTTTCCATTCTCAGTTCTAGCTCTATATAGCCAGTTTCATGATAATTCATGCATTCACAGATCAGTTTAGTCATGCAATCATATTTTGAGTCATGAGAAGTTTAGTACGTAATTTCAGACCCTCAGTATTCTCAGTCTAGCGAATCTCATTCGAGGATGAATGTTTCTAAGGAGGAGATAATGTAAAACCCCTTATTTTTAGGCTAGACTTTGAAGCGTCGTTCTTACGTGTGTTGACTCTAATTCTATGAATTCCTTTTGAATAGAGATGTCATGATCTTTATCCTAGTTTATGATGTTATTTCTAGGTGAAAAATGTTCATAAGAATCACTTAGATCAAAGTTGAGTCAATATCCTTTGATTCGTCCAAAGTTTGGTATTCGATTCTACAAGGGTCTACTTTGAACGTGTATAACCTTTTATGGATGTAGAATTTAGCAGCTCAAGACCCTTCAAATTTTAGATAATTGAGTGATCTTTTCAATGATATGAATTTTGCCTTAATCTGATACCCGAGCAAAAAGTTATAGCCATTTTCGTAAGAAAGGCAGTAGCTGCGCGTAATTAGTATGCGACGCACGTTCCATTTCACCCCTAAAGGAGCATATGGTGCACATTCCATTTAGGTGCTCCAGAGCATGCGATGTACGCTCTATTTCACCCTTAAGTTGTCCAGCTTTAATCACATTTTTCCAAGGGCATTTGGGTCAGTTCCACTCACTTTAATTCAGCCAAAACACGGGATTTAGGTCCCAAAAC
This sequence comes from Capsicum pubescens, assembly GCA_030864215.1. Lineage (NCBI taxonomy): Eukaryota > Viridiplantae > Streptophyta > Magnoliopsida > Solanales > Solanaceae > Capsicum > Capsicum pubescens. Next base: position 139,809,999 of record CM061547.1, on the reverse strand, counting down.
AACATTTTAGCCCCATAATTCATATTTCTTCCAATTTGAAATCATCTCCTCTTAAGAGCAAACCCTAGCCCTTTTAATGTCCAAGGTCAATACTCAAGAAATCCGTCTATAACTCCCAGGAACTTTCACGAATTCTTCAAGCAAGGTATGTTGGGTGTTTATTCATGGGTCCTTTTCATCCATGGAGCCCAAGCACCGCTTTTATGTTTTAAAGCTATGGGATTTACATGTTTATGAGTTATCTTCATAAAACGATTATGTACTTTAATTTGAAAATTATGATTCCCATGTGTTTTGTTGGAAAATTACCCTTAATATGTTCAAATAATGATACTCACACGCTAAAATCCTTGACTCATGCTTTAGTATTGGAATTTTGTTATATTCATATGGTTTAAATATTCCATGCTTTAACTCATGACCCTCATGTATCTGATGAAATGCCTCAAAGAATGAGTTTTGAATAATGACTACTTATCATTCCTTCAAAGTTTTACTATGATCTTGTTGTTATTGCTATCGAGTCATGGGGGTTTGAATACCCAAAATTTTGTTGTTTATCTAGTTTTTCAGTACTTTTAAAATGGTTTCAGATAAACCATCAACACTAATAGTTCATTCAGTTGTCATAAGTAGTCAACTTACATTAGTTCAGAAATCAGTGTCTTTCAGTTGGGAGTACAACTTAGCACCGAGTGAAAATAAGGATGGTGTCTCCCCCATCAGTAGGCATGAGACACTTGTCTTCCCCATCAGTAGGCATGAGATGTTAGTAGCAGTCCCTAGGTTCCAGACCTATGGCACCACCATATATTTGAGGGGTCCCCCGTCAGATAGGCATGACACCCTCGTCTTTCGGGATATCAGATTAGTGGATCCACACATCCATTGTTAGTACCCGTGGCACAATACTAATACCCTTCCAGCTGGGGTTACAGGTTGGACCCTGATAGTATATTAGGATATGTCGGAATACTGGTTATAGCTAGCTCCCACAATTTCAGTTCAATATTCAATTTCAGGTTTGCTTGACCACAACATACAATATTAGTTATTCTGTTATCAGTATTTCAGTATTTCAGTTTACAGACTATTTTAGAACTTGTTTTATGCTTGGGCATGCATTCTTAGTCTTTACAGTTTATATACATTCTTACTCAGTACCTCATGCTATACATTTAGTCAGTTATTACTCATGCGTGTAAAACCATGCATATCAGCCTAATCTTATTTAGCATACCAGTACATTCAAAGTACTGACCGCATACTCGTTTCTTACGCTATGATGTCTTATTTCATAGGTTCGGACTCTCGAATTCCCCATCGTACTTAAACTTTCCAGTGCATCAGTATTAGCAGCTGTGGTGAGTCCTCATCCTTCGAGGACGAGTTATCTTATATTCAGTTATGTCAGTAGTTCAGCGATTTATTCAGTCGGAGTTAGTTGGGATCTTGTCCCATCGACTCAACGGTCAGATAGTTTAGAGGCTTTCAGACTAGTACAGACAGTCAGTCTGTTTTCAGTTGTTATTATCAGCCATTTTATCAGTATTGCCAGAATTGTTTTACAAATATTATCAGAACCGTAAGCACCGTGTGGCGTCTATGGAGTACTCTCGGGGCGTTACATTTTTTGAGGTGTTTAGTATTTTTTGTGGAAAAGATTGATAGTTTAGTGATATTGTGGTCCTAAATGAAACATAAGTGATATTTGAAGGAAGTTTTCAAAATATAAATGACTATTTAAGGAATTCACTCGTTGAAATAGAGGAGTACTTTGAACTCCACCATTTGAATGTAACTCCTCTCTGCATTGTAACACACCTGAAAATGACTTTTTTTTTTGAATCTTCTTTAATATTTCTTCTTGGATACAAATTGACGGAAATCAAATGAATAAAATATTTCATTTCAGAACATTCGATAAAATTAAAAGTAAAACAACACTTCCTCTGTATAAAAAAGAATGAAATAGATTGATCCTTTTCTTTTTTGGTAATATTTTAATTCTAATTTTTTATGTGGCATGTTTAAATCACAAAATCAAAAGAACATTTTGATACATTTGATATTCAATTTAGAACAATAAAATTTAAAGGTTTCTTTATTTTCTTTAACTTTGTGTCAAGTCAAAAGAGGTCATTCTTTTAAACGAAAAAAGTATCGAAAAAAGTTAACATCAAAACACAAAATAGAGAGAGAGTTCTAGAAGGTTAGCAGTGGTAAGTTATTGAGTTCGAAGTAATGCCTCAGTTACTCGAGAAAATTGTACAAAAGGTGTCACTTAATGCACACCCGGATTGAACGTGAGTGGCACTCATCCTATTCTCTGGTGGGAAAATCAATTACCAAGAAGCATTAAAAAAGTTTTTGAGAAAATAAATGATCCATCCCATTAATAGTTGGCTTAAGTCATCGACAGGCACTCTAAATCGTCCCAAAAATTCACTTAAACCTCTCAACTAAGGCATGTACCTATCAGGACCCTAACCCACCCGAATTTTGATCCAATTATACCTTTTTGCCTACATGGCACACCCTGTGCAATGTACTCGTGGGAAGTGCGTGCGCAGTGATTTTTTTACTAAATCACAAATAGAAAGGTGCCAAGTGGCACTGAGGGCCCCAATTTTTTTTTAATAAAATATATTTTTTTTAAAAAATCCTCCAACATATCCCTCCCCCACATCCGATACCCCTCTTCATCATCTTCTCCACTCTTCTTCCTCATTTTTTTTTCTTAAAACTTAATTCTCCTACCATTTTTTCTACTTTTTCTCCTTTTTTGTTCTTAGTTTTGAATTGATGTTTGTATTTGATTTAGTTCAATATTATTCTTAGTTCTTTCCCGCCATTAGTTTGCTGGAAAAAATAAAAGTTTGCTGAAAAAAATGGAAGTTTACCGGATTAATTCATTGCATTTAAATACTCAATGGTATAAGATAGATACCATTTTTCTTGTCCAAATCTTGAAATCTTGAGGTTAAGATTTCTTATCCAAATCTTGAAATCTCAATAGTATTTGGAAATGGAGAAGAAGATGGTGTATCACTATTTGGAATGGTCTTAAGAATTAACTGTTTATGTTTTTGTTTAAGTAAAATGAGAAGTAAAAAAAAACTGAATTTTACAATGGATTTCTTAATTTTTTTATTCATCTTGATTTTGTTATTCTTCACTTTATCATTAAGATCAGTAGAAGGAAACCAGTTTTAATTTTTTCTTTTAAAAAGTTCAACTTTTCGTAGGAAATGGAGACGAGAATGGAAGAGAGGTGGGGGTGGGGGGCGAAACCAATTATTTTTTTCTTAAATTATAATATATTTAAAATATTTTTTGGACCCACACAACATATGTCATTAGTTAATTGGATTTTTAACTTATAGTTTTTTTTAATTCGTTATCCACGTATTTTTTTCTTATTGATCAGTTTTGCCACATCAGGCGAGTATATTACACACTCTATACATTTTACTGATTGTATAAAAATGCCTGATTGGATCAAAATTTGGGTGGGTTAGGGGACTGATAGGTATATGCCTTAGTTGAGGGGTTTAGGTGAATTTTGGGACAACTTAGAGTGCCTGTCGATGACTTAAGCCTTAATAGTTCAAACAAAATTCAGGATCTAACATCAAGCTAAACACAGAAATAGAAATGCGGAAGATAGTACCAAATAGAACATCTCCAGGACTCAAAAGTCAGTGTACCAAAACTACTAAGAATTATCAAGAAGGGAATGCAACCCTAAATACTAAAGAAATAAGCATAAGTCTAAAGAAAAGACTCTAACATAAAGTAGGATCCATGGTGGCTGTCGCATCCCATTTTGTTTCGCGAAAAGCGGGATTCGACGTGACAACTCTTTTTGAGATTATTGAAATGACTGAAGAGTCGCTACCTAACAAATTAAGGTGTGTTAGGGCACCATTCTAGGATAACTACGAATCTATTTTTGTTGTTTAGTCTAGTTCACCAGAAATTTAGGTAAGGGTTCAAATTATCTCGAAAGGAAGGTGTTAGGCACCTTTCAAGATCCACAATAGTTTTATTTGGATCAGTACCCAACTTGTTAATCATTATCCGGCCCATTAGCTAGCAACCAAGACAAGCGATAATGTCTTACATCGTATCATCAATGTATGTTTGGGTATCGTCATTTCTGAATGTCTACCCACCCCCACCTAGGGTGATTGTCAAACCTAAAAGCATTCTAAAAGAAAGGATAAAAGTAACGCCTCTAAAATTCCTATAGTCCAAGAGGCATTGGACTTTTTTTTCTATTTTTTGGATTTGGGGTCGAGACAAATAAAACTAAGTTTCCTAGTTAGACTCAAATGCGTAAACACATTGGACAACATGTAGCACATAATAGTCTCAATTAAGCCTCTTGATTAAATAATAATTAATGAAAGTTATTATCACGCTAGACAAACACTTGCCTATTTTTTTGTATAGTTAAACCTATAGACATGCTACTAAGTGATAAGCGCATCAACCAATACAATTGAAGTATTAAATGCATTAAAACATTAACTGACAATATGCTAAGACTAAGCGCAACAGAATGTTAAGAGGCCAGGTTAAAGTACTGGAATAAATTGTGCCGAGTTTAGAAAAATTCAAAATCCTGAAACAGGCAACTTAATATGCCATAACCTACCATTTAAAGGCGGAACTGCTAAAAATTATTTAAAAAATTAAAACTGATTTATTTTTTAAGTTCATAGGAAATTATTATTTTGTAAAAAGTGATTGTTAAGGAAATAGAAAATGATTAGTATTGTCGTAGAAAATTGCCATTTTAGATAGAAACAGATTCGTATCATTGCAAAAATTATCATTTAAATAGAAACTGATTTAAGTCATTGCAGAAAATGATCGTTTTAAACAAAACAGATTTATGTCATCGTCGGTGTTATTATATAATAGAAACTGATTTGTATTATGCATAAAATTATATGACTTATCATTTAAACTTAATTGCCTTGGAAGGTTAAACTAAACGCTGAAAACTAACTTGAATATATTTAATGTGTGTTACAAGTTAATTTACGTACTCGAAGTTGATTTTAATTAGTACTTAATCCTAAAACATGCTCTCTATATGCCCAAATAAATTAATTAATCAACCTAAATTACGTTTGCCTAAATGAGTCATGTAGCACATAAACCACATAAACCCCACCCCAAGAAATTCTCGAATTTTATTATTACATCAATAGAGTTTACAAAGATTTTCACAACACAAGCAATAAATAAATAAAGGAAAAGAATGAACAGCCCCCTCCCCAATTCCCGGGCGACTCTTCAAATCCCAAATTATCTATTTGCACCTGTTAGATATAATAAAATGAGCACAAAAAGGAGAGAGACACAACAAATATATAGCAAATCATCACACCAAATAGGTCCTATAGTCATGTTTTCTAATAGTTCCACAACACAGTAAGGTCATCACATAAAACTAAGAAAATAAATTCATTGTTTTGACACTTACTGGTTAGCAATAAAAGTAATAAAGAACATGTTAGGCAGAGCAATTGTAGAAGTGAGGTAAGCCAAATGCTACAACAGAATTTGAAAAAAACCACCAAAGACCTTGAGAAAATATTTTATTCTTTGTATTAAAATAACTAGTATTCTTTTTTTTGTTTGAGAGAGTAATAATTAGGAAAAGTTGATCATTAAAGAGAAGAGGGACTGCTTATATAGTGAGAGGGTTAAAAAGTAAAAGAAAGGGTAATATTATGGGAATCAATTAAAATTATTTTTCTTTCTTAAATTGAAGAGTCCAAAAATAAGTAAATAAAATATAATCAAATTAAAGGAAAGAAAGTATTTTCCGCAATCAATTAGGAAATTTGTGTGTGAAGATATCTTGAATCAAAAAAAGGAATGAATAATAAACAAATCACTATAGACATGCACAATCTTGACACTTACCATAAATAGCAACTCGATAAGAGATACCAAGCAATCAATTAACCATGCAAAATAATTTATAATTAGAAAAACTTAATTGGGTGCAAAAAATCAAACTCCATTTTACCAAAAATAATCACATAACATCAACTATCACGCTTCTAATCTAATAACCATTAATGCGGTATGACAACAAAATTCATAGCTTAAAAAAGAAGAAAATCAACATTCGCCGATATGTAATACTCAAATCATGGCTTAGGGTCTTATTCATGCAAATTGTTAGCTTTCACAATACTTTCTCAATAATCATGCATGCAGATTTGGCAGATAAACTGAATAAAATTAACATCAGATTTGGAATTAGGGTTAGAACGAAACTCATGCCAATTTGGGGGTTTTCATATTTGTTAGTCTAGCGATGCAAATAATTATGAAATTGAAAAAAACGAGTTGGAATTAACAATAAGATGCATAAATTGTGAGAATCAGCCGAGGTTACACGTATCAATTTGACGTAATAAAACACAAAATGGGTTATATAAAATCATACTGGAGATGAACTTATAACAAATTTTAACCCAAAACCTTGTGAATTGACCAAGCCATTGATGTCTCGAGCGGGTCTTTCTTTGCTTCGGTGAGACAGTGGGTTTTGACAATCGTTGGTGACTGACCGACGATAGTAGCAGTGGCGGTGGCACTTGTTGCTAGATGTTATGGATGTCGCGATAAATATGGTTGTTTAGTGGTTAACGACGTCGATCGTTGGTTGGTATTCATCGGCTGCATAGTAGCGGAGAAAGGAGGAGAGACTGCATACACTAGCTGGTATTCTTCAGCTAGGAAGAAGAGAAAGAAGGATGTGGGAGAAGTGAAGGAGCGATGCTGGGTTTCTCTAGCCGTGGTGGCTGGCCGGTAGCGACAATCATGGTTATGTAATAAAGAGAGGAAAAGAGCTAAAGAGAAGGTAGAAAGAGGAGGAGGTGTGAATGATTTGGTAAAATGAAGGACTAGGGTTAGGTTGTTGGTTTAAAGAAAAGAAGGAGATAAATTGATCTCAGTTGTTGGATCAGCTTTGACCAATGACTGAGATTAAAATGATTTAAAAGTAAGCCAGAAATTCAGATCTAACTTAGCATAAGAAATTGATACTTATTTTTTGGCTAAAATTGACGTTAATTGAATAAAAATTGGCTAAAACTTAAACATGCAAGGAAAATTGAATGAAAGTGGCTGCTATTTTAATCATCATCATCATAATAATTAATAATAATAATAATTATATAATAATAGAAATTATAATAATAAGGACTAGACATTGTATTTGTAAATTATGAGTGTACATCTATAGTATCTTTATTAAAATACTTCGCAATAGATAAAATCGTCTTTTCATCATTTTTCTTCAATTATTGTCATTTAATAATTTTCCATAAATTAAGATGTTGAAATTAACTAAAGTCCTTATTTGATTAGGTAAAAAATCATAATATTTAACATTTCTATATCAATTAAAATTTTACCATATATATAGAAAAAGAATTCTATAAATCAATTTAATTATACAATTTTTTTCTACATACAAACATATGACTTATTGGCTTCTTACTATAATTAAATTCCTAAGTTTATGGAGTTTTTATTTTAGGTAAAAAATTACTTTCTTATAGATTTAAGACTCTATATACGTCACTTTCTATTTAATTTGGTCCCCATACAAACACAAATAGGTTAGAAATAATTATTTCTTCTTCTTTTCTGTATTTAAATTTTTTAAAAAAATCTCCAATATAATTCTTTATAAATTTACACAAAAACACTAATATGGAGTGTTTGTGCTCTCCAATTATGACTTTTTATTTTACTATTGAAAGATAAATTGTCTTAGGGTAGTTCGATTTCACACTTTATACCTTAGAGCGGATTCTTTTTAGGTTAGGTTAATTTAGTTTGTCCCATTTCTATTTTTTATTTGGTTTGCTCATGCTCTCTTTCTATATAAACACTTGTGTTTTTTCATTGTTCATGTTGATTTTTCATTGTCCATCGTTTATATTATTTGTTATGCCAGCTTAAATTGCTTAGTTTAATTTAGCTTAATGCGTACATTAACTTACTTAGATTATGGTGTACATTACTATACTTTGGAGACTAGTTGTTGAATGTCTGAATCAGCATATTGACTACTTTGCTCAAATTTTATTACCTTTTAATACATTGGTTTGCAGTCACTTACATTTTTTTAATGCAGATTTGATGTTGTTATCCGTTGTGCTAAAGTTGGTGAAAGTGCTGAGAAAACTCTGATGTACTATGACAACAACCTTATTGGAACAATTACCCTCTTGAAAGTCATGTCATCTCATGGATGCAAAATTTTTCACACTTTGGTGAACTTTTATGATGTGTTTCTTTTCTTGTAAGTCACTATCTTAACTGATTTTCTTTTCTGCTTCTCTAACTTGTGTTTTTATCATCAGTTACTGTTTATGGTTGGTCTAAAGAGGTTCCTTGTACTGAGGAGTTCTGTGAGTGTTGCAAATCCCTATGGACGGACAAAGATACTTTCAATTATTGTTTCATCTCACATTTTTAGCGCTCAACTTATTGAAGTCCAAAATTGACATGTAGCCTCATTTGACTGCTTTCCTGTCTAGCTTGCTCATATGAGCCAAATCCCTTTCCCTTCTTTTTGCAGTTTTACTTCTTGGTTCTTGTTGGTTCCGTCTCTAGATATTAGAACACTTCTCTTGAACATAGATATGACTAAACCTTTTTGTTTTCTTTATTTGTGACCTTTAGTTTGTTACCATATATACTTTATCATAATTTTTTCTTTTTATTATTATTAAATTTATTTCCAGTAATCGTATTAAATTATTATACTTATGTGAATTAATATACTTTGCTTTCCATTTACTTAAAATCTTCTCTTTGGAACCTTTGTTTGGGGAGTGTTCTCTCTTTCTTTTGTGTCAACGAAGGTTAGAATATTCGTTGTTGAAGAATAACGACAAGACCTTTTCGTTTTCTTAATTTCATCATAATTTCTAGGTTGTCATATTTTCTTTATCATAATCGATTTTGTTATTGTTAAATTTGTTACAAGTAGTACATGTATTATATTATTATGTTCATATTTAATACACTTCATTTTTTGTTTACTTTATTGTTTAGTGTGTTTACCTGTATCAAAATCGACATAATTTTGAAATCGAAAGTTTTGGTGTTCGGTGGACTAATGGACAAAAAGTTCCTTATTGACATTGGTATGTGATCCTTTCCTAATCAACTACTTCCTCGATTTAAATATCTATATATCCTCCTAATAGGGATGTGTTCCTCCGTATTTCTTGAGATAAAGTTTAAGAAATTAAGGAATACTTTTGAATCTTATATTAAAGATACGTAATGAAAGTAAGATCCACATTCACTTTACCCCTCTTATACCCTACTTTATGGGGATATATTATTATACATGTTTTTTGTACCTTTCATCCAGGAGTAACTTTTATGTTTGTATGTGGGTGACTTGTGCCTAATTTACTTTAACTTCCCTTAGAGTGGAAATGAGATAGACAACAAAACAAAATATCTTCTTGATTTGGAGAAGATCAAGAGTGGAGAAAATGCTAGGAGTAATTTAATACTTAAAACCATCCCAAACAAGTAAGAGCCATGTAAATTTTGAATTATCAAATTTTGAGTTTGTTTGATTATTCAATACTTAATAATTTGTATTCTTTCATTTGTTTAGGGTATATCTTAAAGATGCTACTTATAGCAATTGACAAGACTCATAAGAAACATATGATTTTCACTACTTGTTTATTATTTTCAACATACTACAATATATGGGGTCTTGAATCTGCAGCTAGGAATATTTGTGTGTTCGAGTTAAACCAATCTTTAAGGAGGTAGTCATACTCTTTTATGTTTTTTATTGTTATTAGACAGAACAACGACTTAACTTCCATTTGACCTCATGAAAGTAAAGTTTCAGGGATTTAAGGTTCTTCATTTTGTCTTATTTTGTTCTTGGGTAATAATAGATTAATTTTTTCTATTCTTGTAGTATGCATGAAATATTCATTTTCTGGGATCGAATTTAATTTTCATTATGTTATTCATTTTATTGTTTTTCATGTCTTGTCATAATCATCTTTTTTCAATAGAAGGCTTATGTGTTTTCATTACCCTTCATTAATACTATTGTCTGTTTGATTGTATTAACATCACGAAATTCATATAATCATCAACTGAGTTTTGATAAAATAACGTTCTTGTAGATGAACGAACCAATAAAAAGTACTTATAAACTTTTAAATCTATTCATATCTTTTTCTATTGACCTCTAAAATCACATGCTTATTTTTATACTTATGAAATCTATAACATAAAAGGTACACACTCTGGGGTTAGAGAGATTATTAACAATCTCTGTACAGATGTGTTCTATTGTTGGGGAATTAAGAATACAAATGCAAACAAGGAAAAAAAATAGGATTTGACCTTTGTAAAGGGTGTTATAAAAGCTCCTCAAAGCTCTCAGGCAGATTTAATCAATCACATACACGAGAACACTAATTTGAGTTAATACAACCACTTCAAGTCAAATATAAGGTATTGGCGGATGAGAATTTAAACAAAAGAAAGTTTAATCTATGCTCTAGGTGTTATTCATGTGAAGAAGAATTGGAAATAGTAAACCATCTCTTTTTACATTGAAATTGGACAACTCAACTATGGCAGATGTTCATCCACAAGAGAAAGATCCAATGGGTGAAATCTGAAAGAATTATAGAAGTGTTAAAGTGCTGAAATAGAGATGGCAATGCAGCAAAAAAAGAGGAAAAATGAAGGATTATCCTAGCTTGCATCTAGTGGACTATTGGAGAGAAAGAAACCAGAGATGCTTTGAAGAAAAATAAAGCAGCATGCAAAAGCTTAAGATAGATGGCTTAGGCCTTTATTATGTTTGATGTAAACGTGTAATGTAGGCAATACAATAGATGTTCTTAATGCTATTGACGGGTAGTAACTAGGAGATCCTAGGTGTTGTAAGGAAAACTTTAAGTAGATGGAGAAAACAAGGATAATATTCGTGTGAAGCAATATTATCTTCTGGAGTTCAGACAAGGTACAAATAATATTTGTTTACTTTTCTATTTGATTTTCCTTTTTTTTTTTAAATTGTTGGGCCTTTGTAGATTTTGGGCCATATTTTTTTTATTTTCATCTTTAAAATGCATGTTTATAACCAAAATTTTTGCTTACATTGTCTCAAATTTATATGATTCACTTTTATTTATAGTTAATCTCAAGAGGATGACATATTTCTAAATTTAAATATAGGGTATAGGTAAAAAATAATTGGATTTCCATGAACACGTAATTCTCTTCAAGGTCTGTTTCTTTTTTTCAGTACTCGATATTCACATTAAAGCCAAACTCTAAATATGCACCACGTAAGATCCATTTAAGAGGAAGCACTCCCTGTCAAAAAAAGTTTTAAAAATTATTACCATTTATGTTTTTAATTAAATTATATGTTATCTGTTGTTATAAATCATGTCATTAGGAATGAAATAGACTTTTATGGTTATTCTAACTAAATACATAATGTCAAGTTAGTTTAGATTTTAAAAAAATAAAATGTGCCACATAATTAAACAATGAGAATAGAATATTATAGATCAAATTATAATTATCTAAAAAATTATATATAGAAAATGAATTTCAGAGAATGATGATGAAAATAAACTATATACAGAAATTGTTTCAAGGAAAACTACAATTTACATAGAATACAAATATATAAAATATCTATATTTGAATTAGTCGTCAATACATCAACATCTTCGTATGCACCCATCAAATGTTATATAAATTATATAGTTTAAATACATAAATAACTTTTTTCTTATCAGAACTAACGCCCCGTAACATGTTATAGATTTATAATCATCTAAAATATCCAAAAATTTTATAATAATAAAAATAATGCTTCATAATGTATATATAATTGATATTTTTTATATACGTTTATCTTAATTAATATTTTGATACACGTGCAACACACGTACACTAATCTAGTATTTATGAAAAATGATATACGAAATATTAATAAAATTATGAAAATATTTAATTTAATAAATTATAAAAATGAGGATAAAAGTCATAAAATAATTTTGCATATTTGAAACCATGCATGTGACACATCATTATTTATTTGATATCAAAATAATATGTAAAAAATATTAATGTTAGAAACTAATAATTTTGACAAAATAGCAGCCTAAAAGGAGTATCGGATGTCAAAATTAGGTGTCAACAACTGCCCCTTCGTTGCTTGAGAATGATAAAAGAATTTTTGAGCAACGAAAGTTGACGTAGTAGCTAATTTTGTCTGATCAAGAAAAGAATTTGTTGGAATGAGAGTAACTGGAGATGGTTTTAAAAATAGTGTGGCTGAGACTTTGATTTTAAGTCGCCTATATATCTCCAATTTCACGAGAATCAGGACGTGTGTAGTTCTAGATTTAGGAATGAATGATATTCCTAAAGATTGTTAATGGCAACGGACGGGCATAAACAACGATGTCATGGGTCGATGAGATAGGAATAAATAGAACTTGTGATAACAATAAGAAGAGAGGTGTGGAAATAATAGGTGGGTGTATTCCAATTGAGTTTATACGATGGATGGAGAAATAAGTGGTATCTCAAAACAGGAGCAAAAATTATTCCTATTTATTACTCCTTCTTTGTTACCTTCGTACTTTACAGTATGCTAGATAACTAGGGTTAGGGCATGTAAATAATAAGAAATTAATAAACATAACGTGGGAATAAAGAAAACATATCTGTTATATTACAGGATCAACTGTTTGGGCTTCTCAATGCAACGTGGGATAGACTGTTGGGTTTTTTGATACACTGTGGGATTGGCTGTTAGGATTCTCGATGCACAGTGGGATCAGCTTTTTGGATTCTCGATGCACTGTGGGATCATCTTATTGGCTTCGCGATGCAACGTGGGATCGACTGTTGGGCTTCTGAATGCTCTATGGGATCAACTCTTGGTCTTCTCGTTGTAGTGTGGGATCAGTTGTTTGTCTTCTCGATACAATGTAGGATCGTCTATTGGGATTTTCAATGCATTATGGGATCATCTCTTGGGCTTCTTGATGCACTATGGGATCGACTCTTTGGCTTCTCGATGCATTGTGGGATCGGTTGTTGGGCTTCTCGATGCATTATTGGATCAACTCTTAGGCTTCTCGATGCACCGTGGGATCAACTATTTGGATTCTTTATGATGATAATTATTCGAGCTGTTATGGAGTGATTTCTTTCACCTATACCTATTAATCCTGCACTCAGAGAAAAACTATGAGTTTGTAAAAGGGGAGGTTGATTTGTGCCTCTGCCTTGACTAAAGTGTCTTCTTCTTGATGTCGTCGTTTTACTGATGAGCCTCATCTGGGTATTCACTTGGGTAGACAGAAAGTAAATAATTGTTTAAAAGAAAATCATATTTGCAAATAGTTGTCTTTTGAAAGTTATAAGTAAAATCCGTTAGAATAAAAATAGGAAATATTGTTGAATCATTGATTGTGACATTTTTTGAGACAATACAACATCTTATAAGTCCTTGTTCTCTTGTTGGAATTTTTGAAGATTACTCTAAAATTACTGCCCTAGTATAGAGCTATCTTGTTGCAAGGATTACAAAGTCTGCTCGTAAGAATTTTTGAGGTTGTCTAAACAATTCTGTCCCAGTTTATAAATTATACCGATATCACGCCCATATAGAATTTTTGAGGTCCTCTAAAAAAAGGTGCCCTAGTTATAATACTCATAGAGGGAGGGGAAAAAAGTATTTTATTATAATACGACTGAACTTTACCGGAGCGCCTATGTATTCCTCTTAAATGAGGATTAGGTCAAACGTAGTTCCAATTATAATGTAAGGGGCGTGAAATAAAGATTACACGTAGTATCTCTTAACAACGTCTATATTAATGGGCTTGGACCAAACTTTGCCATCCATTTCGGCAAGTTTGAGTGCTCCTCCTATCAACACTCGATGAACCACGTAAAGGCCTTGCCAATTTGGTGAGAATTTTCCTTTTGCCTCATCTTGATGTGGGAAAATTCACTTCAGAACCTATTTTCAGGTGCAAAGTGTCTTGGTATAACCTTTTTGTTGAAAGCTTTGGCCATTCTGTTCTGATAGAGTTGATCGTGACAAACTACATTTATTCGTCTTCCGTCAATGAGCGTTAGTTGGTTGAATCTTCTTTGTACCCATTCAACATCTCTCAATCATGCTTCCTAGATGATTCTCAAAGATGGTATTTCCACCTTAGCAGATATCACTACTTCGCTGCCATAAATAAAAAATTAGGTGTATCCCCAGTGGATGTTCTAATTGTGGTGCGATACCCCAATAATGCAAATGATAACTTTTCATGCCAGTGCCGACTGTTGTCAACCATCTTTCACAATATCCTTTTGATGTTCTTGTTTGCGGCTTCTACTGCTCCATTCATTTATGGCCTATATGCTATGGAATTTTGGTGCTTGATCTTGAACTTCTCACATGTGGTTTTCATCAAATCACTATTAATATTGGAACCATTGTCTGTGATGATAGACTCGGGAATTCCGAACTTACAAATAATATGATTTCGAATGAAGTCATCCACGACCTTCTTTGTGACTGATTTATCGGAAGTAGCTTCCACCCATTTAGTGAAGTAATCAATTGCGACAAAGATAAACTTGTGACTATTGGAAGTGGCCGGTTCGACGGGACTAATGATATCCATACCCTAGGCTGCGAAGGGCCAAGGTGAGTTGGTGACATGAAGCTCGTTAGGAGGAACTCGAATCATATTAGCATGAGTTTGACACTGATGGAATTTTGCATGTTGCGGATGCAATCAGTCTCCTTAGTCAGCCAAAAGTAGACCGATCTCAATATCATCTTTTCCAATATGAAGCCATTCATATGCGGAATGCATGTTCCAGCATGTACCTCTTCAATCAGTCTGGACGCCTCTCCGGCTTCGATACATCTTAGTAACCCCAAATTGGTAGTTCTCCTATATAGGATTTCTCCACTTAGAAAGAATTGGTTGTCTAACCTCCGAATGGTGCATTTTTGGACACATGTCGTATTCTCGAGATAATCTTCATTCTTTAAGTATCCATGCATATTTGTATACCATGGCTTTCCATCCAGTTCCTCTTCAATATGGAAGCAATGTGCAGGCTGCTCGTGTATGTAAATGGGAATAGGATCAATATAATTCTGGTCTGGATGTCGGATCATGGAGGACAAAGTGGCCAATGCATCTGGAAACTCATTATGGATCCTCAGGACATGTTTGAACTTTATCTTATGGAACTTCTTGCCCATCTCTTGTATACACTCCAAGTAGGGTAGAAGCTTTGTGTTCTTGATAGCCCATTCACCTCGTACCTGATGAATCAATTAGTTTGAATCTCCAGTCACCAATATCTCTTGGAAATTTAAGTTAATATCCAAGAGAAGCCCCAAGATGTAAGCTTCATATTTGTCCATGTTGTTGGTGAAAGTAAACATGAGTTTGGCTGAAACGGGATAATGTTGACTAGTCTCTGAAATAACCAAAGCGCTAATACCCAGTTCTTTGAAATTCGTGGCTCCATCAAATAATAATCTCCAAACATCATAACTTCATAGATATCCTCCCTCACAATACTGCCTCTTCATCAGGAAAGTAAGTCTCAACGGTTGATACTCGTCATCCATAGGGTTCTCAACCAAATGATCTACTAATACTTGTGATTTTACCTCCTTTTGTATGACATAGACTATGTCAAATTCACTCAACAATATCTGCCATTTGGCTAGCTTTCTAGTAGGCATTGGTTTCTGGAATATGTACTTCAACAAATACATTCTAGAAATCAGATAAGTAGTATGTGCCGAGAGATAGTGCCTCAACTTCTGAGCTACCCAATTCAAAGAACAATAGGTGCACTCCAATAAGGAATATCGAGCCTTATATGAAGTGAACTGCTTGCTCATATAGTATATTGCCTATTCTTTCTTCCTTGGCTCATCATGTTACCCCAATATACATCTAAAGGCGTAATCCATTACAGATAAATATAACAGCAATAGCCTACCAAGTTTGGGAGGGACCAAAATGGGAGTATTCAATAGATAATTCTTGATTTTTCCCAATGCCTGTTGACATTCTATTTTCCATTCTGTAGTAGCATCTTTCTTTAATAGCTTGAAAATTTGCTCACAAATAATCGTGGACTGAGCTATGAAATGGCTGATGTAGTTGAGGCGGCCTAAGAAACTCATTACATCCTCTTTGGTTTTTGGAGAAGGAAGATCTTGGATGGCTTTGATCTTGGTTGGATCCAACTCTGTACCCCTGCGACTGACGATAAAGCCCAACAACTCCTTGCAGTAACTCTAAAGACATACTTTGCGAGGTTTAGCTTTAGATTGTACTTCCCCAACCTATTAAATAACTTTTCCAAATCTTTCAAATGATTCATACCCTTTTTTTACTTAATAATGATATCGTCTACATAGACCTCAATTTCCTAGTGGACCATATCATGGAATAGAGCGGTCATGGTCCTCATGTATGTAGCTCCAATATTTTTTAAATTGAATGGCATGAATTTGTAGAAATAAACTCCCAGGAGGGTAATGAAGGCAGTTTTCTCAGCATCGTCCTCGTGCATTTTAATCTGGTGGTAACTGGCAAAGCAATCCATAAATGACTGTGTTTCATGGTTAGCATAATTATCAATCAAGATATGAATGTTTGGGAGTGGAATGTCGTCTTTAGGACTGGCTTTATCGAGGTCCCTATAATCTATACACACTATGACCTTCCCATTATTCTTAGGAACTAGCACAACATTGGCTAACCAAGTTGGATACTTCGTTACTCGAAGGATTCTAACCTCAATTTGCTTTGAAATCTTCTCTTTGATTTTCAAACTTAGATCGGGCTTATACTTTCTAAGTTTCTGCTTAACAGGGGGACAGGATGGATCAGTGGGAAATCTATGGGCTACTATGTAAATTCTTATCCCCATCATATTGGCATTGGACCAAGCAAAGACGTCTGGGTGCTTTTTCAAGAACCAAATATATGCCTCTTTTTCATCATTAGTCAAGTAAACGCTAACACAAGTTTCTTTTATGTTTTTAGAATCCCCTAGGTTCACTATTTCTGATTCTACAAGGTTTTCCATGGGTTTATCTTCAAAGTCTTCAACCCTATTAACAAATTCCTCGGGGATTTCATCCTCCTCCATATCTTCAACTTCACGTATATTTTGTTGTATCATCTCATTATATGTCACAGTCTCAGATTCAACATTTTAAAGGTGATTTTGATGTAAGAAAAGAAATAAATAAAGAGTATTAATAATGAAAAGAAAAACTTTTATTAATAATGCAAATACGTCTCAAAACATAGTGTTGAAATGAAAACAAGAAAACTGAAATTGCAAACCATCTCGAACTATCGAGTTTATTTGTTTTAACTAGAAAAGAAATACTAAAAATATCCAAAAATTGTCAAGTCTCCCCAAGTGCCAGATGAGGCATGGATAGAGTGGTAGTAAAGTTGCTGATAGTGATCTTCTGTCCATTGTTCTAATTAAGGGATCATTCTTCCTCACTGATGATAACATGACAACCATCTTCCCCAATTAGAAAATAGAACTTCAAACTATCCAAAATGTCTTCTTTACTATAGCCCATAAATTCAGCAGAGCGGAAGGTCTCATGTAGTGCGAGCAGAGGATTGGGCAGAGAGCGATAGTAACCTTTCTGAGGTAGCTTCCATTCGAGGTGTTCCTCTACACCATATCCCATGCCGAATATGGTTGTCTTAGGTTGTAGTTGTATGGGTTTGACAATCCCTTGCAGCCTTGACCCCAGACCTTTACCCTGTTCATATTCCCTTTTTAGCATTATTTTTTTAGCTATATTCCTCCAAGTTTTCCCTTCTCGAATTATATCCACCTCCATAGCTTTAATCATATCATTTCTCTTAGGATCAAGGGTGGTGTTCTCTATTATGAAGAGACCTTTCAACATTTCTACTATTTCACCTTTCTCGTTCTCATCATCATCATGAAACCCTGTTGAGTGAAAAATTTGGTACAATAGTAGTGCAGAATCAGGTGTTTTCTTGCCTTTGATCATCTGACCATCAGCTATATAGCCCAACTCAAAAGTATACTTCTTCTTATCGAACTCTAAGGGATCAGTTATCCCTTATAATCTAGTGCCAATACCTTTATCTTCTTCATATCCTAGCCAACGCATGTAGCTTAACGCATTTAATGGTTTCTGTGGTTTTATGTAACTCACCATGTCCTCTTTAATATTTCTAATTAGCTCCACGAAGGCAAGACCATCTTGTCCTCTCTCACCCAGTATCACCACCTCTTGTCATCCATATTCAAATTGAATACATTAGTCCAGTGTTGAAGGGACTTCACCAGCCATGTGAATACACGAATGTCCGAGCAACATGTTGTAGGAGGAAGAAATGTCAATCACTTAGAAGGTTATGGGAAATGTAGCATGACCCAATGTCATGTCTAGTGTGATCTACCTAATAGTGCCTCATTGAGAGCCATTAAATAATCTTAACATCCTCACCCGGGGCTGTATTTTGGCCAGATCAACTTTCCACCGAATCAGGGTAGCTAAAGGATATACGTTCACACCTGCACTAGGATCAATCAATACTCGGGGTATTTTTCTTTCCTCATACTATACTGCGACATACAATGCCCTACTGCGTGACCCTCTTTTAATGCTCCCAACTAACTCAAGAGTGTGAAACATCTCTTGATATTCCAACTTGAGGCATTGGTGGAGTGTAGAGAAGACTGTGCCATCCACGTGAATCCATGGTCGCCCAAGCATCAAGTTGTAAGAGGTAGGAATATCCATCACCTAGAAGGTTATGCGGCAAGTGACTGAACCCATAACTATGTCTAGTTTAATCTCCCCAATAGTCTCTCTTTGGAAGCCACTGAATGCTTTTACATTCATTTTCCTAGTCTGCATTTTGGCCAAATCCACTTTCAACCTGGTTAAAGTATTCAAGGGATAGATGTTTGTTCTCGAGCCTGGATCAATCAATACTTGAGATACCATTCTTTCCTCATATTGTAACATGATATGCAATGTCCGATTATATGATCTATCTTTGGGTGGAAACTCATCATCATGGAAGGATATTTTATAGGCTTTAAATACTTTTCCCACCATATGGGCCATCTCCCTACCTGTTATAGTAGCTGGTACATAAGCTTCGCTCAAAATCCTTATCAAAGCCTTTTAATGATTTTCAGAAGTCTTTAATAATATCAGGATAGATATATGGGCTGGAGTCTTATTCAGTTGCTCTGCTACACAATACTCCTTAGCCTGTATCTTCTTCCAAATGCCATATTTCTCAACTTCAATGGCAAGATGCTTTCCACCACTAGAACATCTATGAAACAAATTTTTAGGCGTATATACTCTGCTTGATCTGATTACACCCTGTGCAACATCTACCTTGGTGACCTTTGCCTTCCCAGGAATATTGAGTTTGTAATTCCACAAAACTGCATGAGGGAGATAAATGACTAGATAAGCTCCTACAACAGTGAAGGGAGTCTTGGGCGTGGACAACTAAACCTCAAATGGCGCCCATTTTTGCACACTAACGGGAGTACCATTTGCCTTTTCGATGAATCAAATAGAGTGCTCCAAGTCTATATCCCCATCAATGTTGAGCATATTTACTTAATGATCAGGAAGACAATTGTTAGTAACGTTTGGTTCTGGGTCCTTCAACTAAATTACCTTGGTTTTGATCAACTGCTGAATTTTGTTTTTCAAGGTGAAACATGCCTCAATGGGATGCCCTCTTATCCTTGAATGGTAGGCACAAGTTTTATCATGTCAATATCGTAGAGATTTTATATTAACTTGTACGACAAGAATGGTTGTGATGTGGCCTGCTTCAATGAGACGTTAATATAATTGAGCTAAGGAGTTGGCTAAGGGTGTATATTTCTTTCATTTGATGTTGCCTTTGGGTTTGGGATCAACAAGCTTGGCATCGGGGATGTAAGCGGGTCAGGGTATTGGCTATGAGTTGGTTATACATTGTATACGGGGTAAGAAGGGTTTGAGAATTGTGGGTGTATTTGGTATGGGGTAGACATTTAGTATATTGGAGTTTGATAGGGTGTTGGGGGTTGTAGTGGGTAGGGAGATGTTGGGTACGACTTTGGGGTTTGTGGGTAAGGTGAAGGAGGTGGAGCAAGGGTTTGATAGCTCAGAATACTTTTCAAAGGCTGGGCTGCCATCACTACCCCTACCTCTTTATTCTTTTTATTTTCTATAGCTCTTCCAAATTAAGTAGTTTTGTTGGTATTTTACAGTGACTCCAAATCGATGATACTAGCATTCTTAAGAAAATCTTCAATTATCTCCTTGATGATCTCAGGGAAGCTCTTTTCTATGATTGTTAGCAACTTTTCAAGGTATTGAGTCCCTTGTAATCGAATAAAATACTCTTTTATTTAATACTCCTCGACTAGGGATCAAGCTCTTACGACCTCAGCCCTCCACCTCAAAGCATACTCTCAGAAGGACTCATTTGGCCCTTTTCTCAATGTCTGCATGTAAAACCAGTTGGGAGCATTATCTGTATTGTATCCAAATCACTCCACAAAATTAGAGAACATGTCTATCCAGCCAGCCCACTTCTGCACATCCTATTCCATATACCACGTAAGAGCCTTCCTAGTGAGGCTTCTTATGAACAATTTCATTCTTATCTTTTCATTCTTCCCTACATCTGCCAGTTTATCACAGTACATGCACAGATGTGCCTTGGGATCTCCCATCCCATTATACAACTCAAACTTAGGAGGTTTGTACCCCTTCGGTAGTTCTACGTCCGGGTGAACACACAAATCTTCATAGCTAAGTACTTTTGATCGTTGATTCCTTCCAATTTCCTTAGCCTCGCAACCACAGACTGCATTGTATAGTCATTTTCTAGAGGCTCAAATGTGAATTAAGGACATGTGGGTGGAAAAGTTTCAACATATATGGGGTTCAGGTTATGGCTACCGGATGCGTGGTGGTGGTATATATTTAGATTTAGAGGCTTTTGTGGAGAGGGATAAGTGAAGTTTTTAGGATCTTGGGTATGATGGGTAGGCACATATATATGAGTTGGGATATTTTGGTTGTTTAGGATAGGATTTGTGAGGTTTTGGAAATTTGCAGGAATTTGAGCCTGAGGAGGAGACATTGGAGGGTTGGGAAGATTTTGGGACTCTGGTATGGCATAACTGTCGGATTGCAGCTCAGGAGTATTTAGGTTAAGAGAAAGCTTGGCTAAATTGCGCACTTGCGCCAATTCTCATTGTAACTCCAAAATTCATTGCTCTATTTTTAACATCATTTTATTTTGTCCAGTGACACTGTCTACCTCGAAACTAGAACCATCTTTATCCATAATATTATGACAATCACCCATCACTTCTTTACCTTTACGACTCGTAGGTAGAGGAGGAGGATAAGGAGGAGCCCCTTTTGATCGGGTGTGGAAGGCTAAAGTTCACAAATTAACTTTTAGGGAAGGGGAAAAACAAAACAAAAACAAAAAAGGTGAAGAAATTAGTGCGTAAGCGGTAAAAAGAAATAAATCAAATTAGCACATAGTAAGCACATTGTTTGACGTTTTCTATTTTGGGAGCCCATTTTGAGCCAGAAGTAGGACTATCACTGTTTGAGAGATAATTCTGCCATAAAATAATGTCATTTTGCTCATAAATAAACCCTAAAAACAAATTAATCTTTATTTCGTTCAAATTGTCTCATAAATTGTAGAAAAGAAAAAATACAAGAAATCTGAAAATGAAAGTTGAACTAAATTCTAAACACATCATCCTCTTGTATGCTTCCAAGGCTTTGTCAAAGTGATGGTGTCTGGTCACGAGATAAGATAATGCTAACCTTTCTCCCATGCTTCCCATGTCAAGACAATCCTTATCTTATTTGTTGAATTCGTCACAATGTTCTTGCATTTTTCTTCTCCGGTCAGAGCATGGTGCTTCCGAAACTCCAAATCTTTCCCTATTTTGGCGACCTCCTTTACATTTTCCATAATTATCTGGTGGTGGAGTGCTTCGGATTCCATAACCCTCTTCTTAAACTTTCGATAGAGAACTTGTGCCTCAGCTTCCTTATTGTTGACATGCTTACCCCTTTTGATGCCTGGAGTCACTTTGTTTTTCAAGTCAGCATGCAACCATTCAATGTGGCCTACCTTGTATGTTGTATGGTACCTGTCTGGATCAATGCTCTTTTTGTCTAGGTGAGTCTTTTTCCCCCAAATCTCGGAAAGCTCATTAGCATTTGGGATTCTATTGTCTTCGTAGTCCTTTCTATGTGCGTCCATATTGGTGACCCTTGGGATTACCTGTTTTCTCCTTGCTTGCTTTATCACTCTAGCGGGTTTATAAAGCCATAGACCATGAAGTCCAATCAAAACCAGGTAGACATGATGCTGAGTATAGATTATAAAGTCAATTCTAAGAAACTATTCAAACATCCATTGAACGAAGTCTTTGGTCAAAACACCCAACATTTGCCCCTACTTTTCTACCTCGTGTGGCCGTTTGATTTTTTTGACTCCCACTGTGACTCGAGTATCATGTGTGGTGATGTTGTTAATTACAATCGATATATGCATGCTTCTCACACAACAAAACTTTTGAAGATGTTCAATAAACCACAAATATAGTAGCAGGCTACACCCCTCAACACGTTTGGACCCATTCTTGCAACAACCGAGGGACCGGTAGATGTCTTCCACTATCATGGGCACGATTGTGCAAGGGACCTTTTCAATTCCATAGCATAAGGCATCAACTATAGTAATCAGGTGAGTATGTACCCTTCTTCCACTCCATTTGGGAAGACCACCATTCTTAGGAATTAGATGATAAATGCAAAGATTCGTTTACTTTCCCATGAGTTGGGGTCAGAACATTCTGCTTCATATTTTTATTTCCCTTGCTTATGCCTAAATATATCAACCAAGTAGCTGTTGGGAATTCTAGACTTCATCACAAATGCTATCATTCTACTGTCGTGAAGACCCAATTTGTTGCTGAGTTCTTCTAGGATGACGCTTTTTTGGTTGATAACTTCAGCTTTTTGCTACCTCATTTCTGATGACACACTCTTATTTTCCACATATTATCTGATTTCCTCCAGGAGTGTGGTCATTTCTACTTCTCCAAATCTAAACACTGATCTTGTCTCGTCCCAAAATATGGTGGTAGCTTCAATGAGCTCTCTACACGGGATGACTGGCATAAGAGATGGAAAGCTCCCCAATTCCTTCTTTACTATACTTTATCTGTGATACCCTAAGTCCAACCACGATACTCCATGTGCGGTGGCATGCACCAAACCATGCTAAACCTCGGATAAAAAGTTGGAATTGCCATTGAATCTGCAAAATAAAGTGTTAGCCTACCCTACCCCCAAAGAGCAAATGACATTATTCAAGCATAATTGTCTCTCAAAATGCACATAAGTAGTGAGGCGTTCTTTTCGGGATTATGGAATACCTTAGAGCTTAAGGCTAGGCTTTCTAACATAACATCCTAGGATTTTGGGATGTTTATTCCTTAGTAAAGGGATAAACGGTTTAGCTCTAGGAATAAGAGTGGTTGCATACACGGTCCCCTCAAGCGGACAACTTGAGAGTGAGAAATCTCATGGTTGTCGATGCACCGCTGATCGACCGATCCACAAGGAATTTTTTGAAGTGTTTTAGAAAAGAACGTCCATGTACCCACACAACCATTCGTAAAAGAAAAAAAATAGGTTCCAAGTAGAGGAGAGTATAAGCGGAATGCCAGTTATATAAAGCGGTAACACATAAAAATATAATAACATGCTTAGTAATATAAAAGTAAATAGATGTTGAATCACATAGCAAACAAGAGGAAAAACAGAGGAATGAGATAGGCATGGAGAACACACACAAAGAGGAAAGGAGGAGGGACTAGCATGCAAAAATAAATCATGATTAAAATGAACAATAAAAGGGGAAAGGGACAAGGGAAAATGTCAATATGTAGAAAATAAATAGCCAACAAAAGGGAAAAAGAGCAAGGTGATCATGAAAATAAAACAAAGAAAGTACTAGAATCCCATATAAAATACAAAACCGTAATAGTTATCACCTAAGGTCCCCAACAGAGTCGCCATTCTGTCGCGTTCTATTTTTCTCGCGAAAAGCGGGATTCATCGCGACAACTCTTTTTTGGATTGTTAAAATGAGTGAAGAGTCCCCACCTAACGAATTAAGGTGCGTTAGGGCACCATTATAGGCTAACTACGAATCTATTTTTGTTGTTTAGTCTAGTTCACCAAAAATTCGAGTAAGGATTCAAATTACCTCGAAAGAAAGGTGTTAGGCACCTTTCGAGATCCACAAAGGTGGTTCCCGCCCGAATTCATACTTTACATGGGGATTCTATGTGATAAACTAAGGTCAATTATTTTTATTAACTTAAATATTACTAAGTGATAGTAAACAATCAAGACATATTCATTTAATTATTTCTGATTACTAAGTGATGATAAAAACAAGATATGTAATAATGTGAAGCAGGTAAGCGAAAAGAGAGAAATAACACACTTTATAAAAAAATATTTCTTATTAAATTGACAGAACCTAAACTACCCCAAACAAATAAACATATAAAGTAAATGTAAATAGAAGAATAACTTTGAAAAATCAAACAAAGGAATTATTTTGATTTTATTCGGATCAGTACCCAACTTGTTAATCATTATCCAGCCTATTAGCCAGCAACTGAATTCTAGACAAGCGACATCATCTTACGTCGTATCATCAATTTATGTTTGGGTATCATCACTTTTGAATGTCTACCCACCCCCACCTAGGCTGATTGTCAAACCTAAAAGCGTTCTAAAAGAAAGGATAAAACTAATGCCTCTAAACTGTCTATCGTCTAAGATGCATTGGACTTTTTTTTTTTTCCTATTTTTTGGATTTCAGGTCTAGACAAATAAAACTAGGTTTCCTAGTTAGACTCAAGCGCGTAAACATATTGGACAACAAGTAGCACATAATAGTCTCAATTAAGCCTCTTGATTCAATAACAATTAATTAAAGTGATTAGCATGCTGAGACAAACACTTGTCTATTTTTTGTATAGTTAAACCTATAGGCATGCTACTAAGTGATAAGCGCATCAACCAATACAACTGAAGTATTAAATGTGTTAAAACATTAACTGGCGACATGTTAAGACTAAGCGTAGCAGAATGTTAAGAGGGCAGGTTAGTATGCTAGAATAAATTTTGCCGAGTGTACAAAATTTAACATGCTGAAACAGACAACTTAATATGCCAGAACCTACTTTTTAAAGGCTGAACTGTTGAAAATTATTTAAAAAGTTGAAACTAATTTATTAAAAAGTTCACAGAAATTTATCATTTTGCAAAAAGTGATTGTTAAGAAAACAGAAAATGATTAGTATCGCCCTAGAAAATTGCCATTTTAGATAGAAACTGATTCGTATCATTGCAAGAACTGTCATTTAAATAGAAATTGATTTAAGTCATTGCATGAAATTGTTGTTTTAAACAAAACAGATTTATGTCATCATCGGTATTATTATATAACCAAAAACTAATTTATATTATGCAGAAAATTGTGTGACTTGTCATTTAAACTTAATTGCCTTGGAAGATTAAACTAAACGCTGAAAACTAACTTGAATATATTTAATGTGTGTTACAAGTTAATTTACATACTCGAAGTTGATTTTAATTAGTAATTAATCCTAAAACATTCTCTCTAGATGCCCAAATAAATTGATTAATCAACTTAAATTACGTTTGTCTAAATGAGTCACGTAGTACATAAACCACATAAACCCTACCTCCGTGCAAACCCCAAATTCTATTATTACATCAATAGAGTTTACAAAGGTTATCACAACACAAGAAATAAATAAATAAATAAAGGAAAAGAATGAACAACCCCCCACCCCCCCACCCCCCCAATTTCCGGGCAACTCCTCAAATCCCAAATTATCTATTTGCACCTGTTAGACATAATAAAAGCGGACACAAAAAAGAGAGAGGCGCTACAAAGATGTAGAAAATCATCAGACCAAATAGGTCCTATAGGCATGTTTTCTAATGGTTCCACAACACTGTAAGGTCATCACATAAAACTAAGAAAATAAGTGCATCGTTTAGACACTTACTGGTGAGCAGCAAAAGTAATAAATAAGATGTTAGGCAGAGCAATTACAACACTGAGGTAAGCCAAATGCTTCGTCTGAATTTGAAAAAAACACCAAGAAACTTGAGAAATATTTTACTCTTTGTATTAAAATAACTAGTAGCCTCTTTTTTTTATTTGAGAGAGTAATAATCAGGAAGAGGTGATCATTAAAGAGAAGAGGGACTGCTTATATAGTGAGAGGGTTAAAAATTAAAATGAAGGATAATATTATGAGAATCAATTAAAATTATTTTTCTTCCTTAAATAGAAGAGTCCAAAAATAAGTAAATAAAATATAATCAAATTAAAAGAAAAAAAGTATTTTTCAAAATCAATTAGGAAATTTGTGTGTGAAGATATCTTAAATAAAAAAAGGAATGAATAATAAACAAATCACCATAGATATGCGCAATCTTGACACTTACCATAGATAACAGATTGATAAGAGATACCAAGCAATCAATTAGCCATGCAAAATAATTTTTAATTGAAAAAACTTAATTGGGTGCAAAAAATCAAACTCCATTTTACCAAAAATAATCACATAACATCAACTATCATGCTTCTAATCTAATAACCATTAATGCGGTATGATAGAAAAATTCATAGCAAAAAAAAGAAGAAAATCAACATTCTTCGATATGTAGTACTCAAATCATAGCTTAGGGTCAACATACTCATGCAAATTATTATCTTTCACAACACTTTATCAATAATCATGCATGTAGATTTGGTAGATTAACTGAATAAAATTAACATCAGATTCAGAATTAGGGTTAGAACGAAACTCATGCCAATTTGGGGTTTTCATATATGTTAGTCTAGGGATGCAAATAATCATGAAATCGAAAGAAACGAGTAGGGATTAAAAATCATATACATAAATTGTGAGAATCAGACAAGGTGAGACGTATCAATTTGACATAATAAAACATAAAGTGGGTAATATAAAATCATACGGAGATGAATTTATAAAGAATTTTAACCTGAAGCCTTGTGAATCGACCAAACCATTGATGTCTCGAGCGGATATTTCTTTGATCCGATGAGATAATGGGTTTTGACAACCGTTGGTAACTGACCAACGATGGTAGCAGCTTCGATGACACTAGTTGTTGGCTGTTCTAGCGGCAACGACGAATATGGTTTAGTGGATGACAGCGCCAACCATTGGTTGGTATTCGTCGGCTGCATGGTAGCAGAGAAAGGAGGATAGACAATGGAGGCTAGTTATTTTTCTCCGTCTAAAAAGGAGTGAAAGAAGGATATGGGAGAAGGGAAGGAGCGACACCAGATTTCTCTAGCCATGGTGGCTTATCGTTGGCGACAACCATGGTTATTTGATAAAGAGAGAAAGGGAGATAGAGAGAAAGTAGAGAGATGAGGAGGTATGACTGATTAGGTGAAATGAGAGGCTAGGGTTAGGTTGTAGGTTTAAAAGGAAAGAAGAAGCTGAATTGATCTCAGCCCTTGGATTAGCTTTGATCAACGACTGAGATTAAAAAAATTTAAAAATAAGCTAGAAATTAAGATCTAACTTCGGATAAAAAAATTGATATTCAATTTTGGCTAGAATTGGCTTTAGTTGAATGAAAATTGGCTAAAACTTAAACATGCATGGAAAATTGTATGAAAGTGGTTGCTATTTTAATAATAATAATATAATATAATAATAATAATAGAAATTATAATAATAAGGACTAGACATTGTATTTGTAATGGTGAGTTTGCATATTTATGAAAAATGATTTACGAAATATTAATAAAATTATGTAAAATATTATATTTAAATTAATAAATTGTAAAAATGATGATAAAAGTCATAAAATAATTTTGTACTTTTTGAAACCATCAATGTAACACATCAGTATCTATTTGATATCAGAATAATATGTAAAAAATAGTAATGTTAGAAACTAATAATTTTGACAAACTATCAGCCTAAAAAGAGTATCAGGAGGTCAAAATTGGGTGTCAACAGTGGCCTGAAGTATGTTGCTCACCCTTGAATCCAGAGTCTAACAACCTGAGACATGAGGAACCAAAAATATGAAATGTTGACTTCCGATGTATGGAAGCTCACCACTTCAATGTCAACTCACGAATTGATCCCAAATCTAAATCTGAGCAGGAGAAGGATACAGATGGCCAATTCCTGCATCGCGTGGATATACAACATACTTAGTCGATTAGCGGTTGGAGCGCTAACATGTAACACAAGTATACAGGATAGCATAATTCTTTGAATACGGTTCAAACCATTCAAAATTTCATGCACATCATCCAATGCATATACATATATTTATATCACATGTAGGGATAGGAAATAAGGCTTAACATGTATGTTTAAAATCTTAGTCTGGATTGTGTAGCTCAACATTCATAACTTACAAGGTACCCACGAGATATATGGGTCGAGCTTTCCCCCAGCTGGTAGGCCCCCAGTGCGTGTGGCTGCACGAACCAGAGGGTAAACATATGCACTATGGGGGACTAAAACCTCCCTGTATATCAAGGTGACACGAGCATCAATTCATGTAATAATATATGAGAGACTCAAACCTTCCTATCATATGAAAATAATAATAAGGGGGTCTCGAACCACCCGGTCATATAGACCCCCGTATCGACAGCCACATTTTCCAGTGTTTGTCCCTAAGGACCTCCACTTTCACGACTTAGCTACACAGTCCTTTTTAAAGCCCAATTAAAAATATTTAACACATAATTCATTCATTGAAGAACAATATACAGTTGGGCATACATTGTTGGTATTGTTATACTAGATACACTTGCAAGGTATCATCGACATGATGAAACAATTTCATTACTTGGGGAAATCCCAATCCCCTTGGTTCAATTCAACATTATAATGCAATAGTTCCAGAATAGTTAAATTCCCATATTTCTCATAACTAAAAATAATTTCACAATATGGGGTTGGAATCATAACCACTTCAAAAGTCATAAGTTTGGGAAATCACAATCCCTTAGTTTATTCACCATAAATGTACACTACAAGTTCAAAACCATAGTTAAAACATGAGTAATGAAAAACAAAACCATGGGAAAATTATTAATTGACCATTCATGTCAAAACCCTCAATTATGTCAAAACCCTTGCTTTAAATCACATAAACAATCATGTACTTTCATGAAATAGAGAATTTAAGTTTAAGGGTAGAGTCACATGCCTGGAATATCAAGTTTCACGGAGAGAATTTAATTCTAGAGCACTTGGATGACCAACTTGATGAAACCCTAACTTGACTTGCGTGAGAGAATTTAGAAAGCCTTTTGGAGTGTTAGAGAAGTTACTTAGATTGGTTGCTGAGTGTTAACGACACCCTAAAGGGGTTATAAGAAATAGGTTTTAATTTAGGTAAGAGGAGAAATATCCAGAATGCCCTTAACTTAAAAGCTGAAAAGGCTGCCATTGACTACGGGTCAACCATTTACTCATAACTACTCTTTATGGCTCATCACCATGAGTCGTAACCAAAGCAACCTCTAGGACCCCAATCATAGTCAACTCACAATCCATTTGGGATAGACACTGGAAAACCTATGATTTACACCCTATATTTTGTAACAAATCCTTACGGTTCATAGTGAGCCACTCACACTCAGAACAGAATCATGCCAAAAACTTACATGATTTGGTTACGACTCATCCTAACGACTCATATTGAGTCTTTATGACTCATACCCTCAAGTTATACTAAGATAGTAACTTCAACACCACTCTATAGACACCTTATGACTAGGGTTACATTACTTTTCAAGACACCCTACGACTCGTAGGATGAGTCGTAGTCAA
This sequence comes from Capsicum pubescens, assembly GCA_030864215.1. Classification (NCBI taxonomy): domain Eukaryota; kingdom Viridiplantae; phylum Streptophyta; class Magnoliopsida; order Solanales; family Solanaceae; genus Capsicum; species Capsicum pubescens. The sequence goes on along the minus strand of CM061547.1, from coordinate 139,779,846 downwards.
GACAGTGAGCTCAGAACTTTGAAAAATTTCAAGGACCAAAAACCCGTGGCGTTAAAGTATGCAATTAGACCCACATCCTCACGAATCCAAAAGGGACCAATATATTAAGATTTCAGCTTGCTCTTATTACCAACATCATGACTCCTTTCATAAGAGATACTCTGAGAAATATTTGTTCACTGACGCTAAAATCTATGTCTCTTACCTTACTATTTGCATACTTCTTCAATCTACTTTGAGCAGCCAACAACTTGGTTTAAATAAACCTTACCTTTTCTAGAGCCTTATTTACCAAGTTAGTGCCCAAAGGCTTATCATCTCCGATCTCAAACCACCCAATAAGTGATCAATACCTTCTTTCATAGAGTGCCTTAAATGGTGCTATGCTGATGCTGGAGTGATAACTGTTGGTGTATGAAAACTCATAGAATGGCAGGAACGAATCCTAGTGACTATGAAAATCTATTGCAAAGACTCTCAATATATCCCCTAGTACCTGAATCATCCTCTTCGATTGCTTGTTGATTTGAGGGTGAAAGATTATGTTAAAAGTAAGCATGGTGCCAACTCCTCGTGCATTCTGTCTTAGAATTATATAGTATATTTTGTGCCTCTATGAGAAATGATGGTAAAGGACATCCCATAAAGGCTCACTATCTTCTTGACATAGATTTTGGCTAATTTTTTGGAGTTGTAGTCTATCCGAACTGACAAGAAGTACGCTGATTTCATCAACCAATCCCATATAATCCAAATGGAATCATATTTCTCCATGGTCCTATAAAGACACACCATGAAATACATAGCAATATTCTCCCACTTCCATATATGTATAGGCATTTTCTGAATTAATTTTGTAGGCTTTTGATGTTCATAATTCACCTGTTGATAGTTAAGACACTTATACATATGCTCTTCTATGTCTCTCTTCTTCCAGGTCACCAAAAAAGTTGCCTCAAGTCATGATACATTTTAGTTACGCTCGATAAATAGAGTAATGCAAACCGTGAGCTTTAAAAAGTACATCATGAATCAAATCTCCAACTCGAGGAACACATATCATTCCCTTAAACCACAATGACCTACCTGCATCAAGAGTGGCGTTGGCCAGCTCTCTACTCACGACCTTATTTTAGAGCATGTTTAAATTATTATTTTATAACTGACGGGCCTTAATCTGATCTAGAAATGTTAACTTTACCTTGACACTAGCCAACACTCCACCTTTGTCTAAAATACTAAACTTGCACTGTGATGCAAAAGTCTAAAACTTTTATTGTGTCCTAGCACACACGCAAGTGTACATGGTCACCCAAGTAGTAAAGTGACCTTTAAAAGCCAAGCATCGATCCGACAGGGACTTGTGCTCAGCAATGATCTAATTCTAGTATTACTATGACGATTAAACAAGTGAAAGAGTAATCAATGATGTTTGAGATTTAAAAACATAAAGTAACCATAAATAATTCAATATTGTAAAGTGTTTGGGACAATAATGGAGAGAAATCAGGGGTTAAGGCACAACGAATAATCCTAATTAGCTATATAATTTATCCAGTTTAGTTAATTATCTTGGTTGTTGATTCACGAGGTTGATAACATAATTAGAAAACGGTCATCCTCTAATCGTCTATCTAACTTTGACCCACAACTATATTATTCAGCAGGGATGTGAAAACTAAGTTAAACGCATTTATATTTCATATCATATATAAACCAATAGGGGAGAATTAGTTATATTCCTATCATAAATGCAAACCTTAACTTTAATCCCTCTCCATCTAAGATTCCACTCCATATATCCCATGTTCTAATCTATTTTCCTCCTTTCGAACTCATAATAGAAAAATTAATTTATCATAAGGGTCGCAAATCCTTAGAATAGTAAAAACAAGGATATATAAGCAACCAATAATGATAATAAACATAAACCAACTCAAATAGAAGGTTAAATAATCATGTTCTTTGCCTCAACCCTAGATGAGGATGTTTAGCCACTCATGAATTTACAATGAATCAACAGATTGAAATTCATGTATAAAAACCAAAAATAAACTAAGGGAAAGATTAAGAACCCTAATTGAAGCATCCTAAAGTGTATTTAAAAACACAAAGGTCATCCAAGGTGTGTATAATAAGATAGGATTGTCCTATTTATAGTTGGAACCAAGTGCCCATTTTGAATACTTGGACGTGCCACACTAATGAATTGGCGCGATAAGGGCGTGGACCGCCCTTATCGCGGGTGCTCACTGTTATTTTCCATTTTTTTGTGTTCAAGGGAATGGAACACCCTTATATTGGAGGCTAAAGAGTGTGGCATGCCCTAATGCTCAGAATTTCCAGATTTCGTCCTTGTTTGCTCCATCGATTTGGCTTTGAGTTCCCAATTAGTGGTTGTCTTTCCACTTAAAATTCATCTTGTGTAGCATCCCATATTGTAACTACCCGAAATCTCCTCCCGGGATGTCACACGGTGCTTAAGGCTACAAGTAGCCCCAAGCTAACCCTTTGAGCCTATCACTACATAAAATAACTTATTTCGAGAAAGAAATAAACAAAATACTAGTACTGCCATATCAAATAATAGGAAATACGAAGAAAGTCTCGGTCCAAATGACCACAATACTGGAAATATCAACATACTAATAATCTGTTAACTAGTCTGACAAAGCCTCTACTACTTAAGTCTACTAGAGAACCATTAGGACAGGTCCCCAACTGACTCAAACTGAACTGAAAGCAATAATATGTCTACTAACAATACTGAAATGTCTGAAGATAGGTTCTCGAACCATGAGGACTCACCACTGTAGAGATGTAGACAAAGGTACTCGGAAATCACTGACGAGGCTGGGACTGAGCACCTGAACCTACATTATAAGACAATGTAGCACATAGACGTATATTTGGATCAACACTTGAAAATGTATTGAGTATATGAGGGTGTATGCATGTACATAAAACAATATCCATGCTCTTTATTCAATTCATGCATGCAAATATGAATGACTCACATAGCTTGAATAAGTCTAATATAATAAGCTCATAAATCATGTAGAATGAAACACGTAACACAAATCTCGTGAGTCATTATACTTTAGCTTTACAATTTGTACTCTTCTCTTATTCTCATTACTCGAAGACTAAACAAAGCTTTAAACAATACTTTTAGACTCATGCATATATCTCATGGAGAGTAAAACTTCGTTAATGCTCAAGAACTTAGAACTCTTTTAACTCAAGATGCTTGGAACTCAGAATTATATAACTCTTACAAGTAGTGAAACTACTTTCTTCTTGGGAAAATTTTACTTCAAGAAACTATTTTGAAAATCTTACTATTAGGGAAAATCACTTATCTCAAAGATTTAGGGAAAATATTCTATTTCAAGGGAAAATACTTTAGGGAGGTTCTGTTAACCGACATAAACCATGAGAGCTACATGGAGTCCAATGTCTTATCCTCCTAAGAAAGAAACCTTACATTGGGGAGAGGCGTCATACTCTTGCCAGGGAGTATAACCTCAACTCAGAGATCACTTATCTCGGCCTCGGGCCCATAAATCTTAATCCTACGGTGACACATAGTTTTGGGGTATAAAACCATAGTAAATTACCCAACTTGGTGCTAAATATTACTCCCTTTAGTTAGCTATGCTCATCTCATGGAAATCAACTTTAAAAATAATCTTGTGGTTCATAAAGAACCCAACTATAAAATCTGTAATCTCAGGTAATAAAGTGGATTTCAAAGCTACTATGACCATTAAGGTCAAAACTTTCTCAATAATCTCAGAGTACTCAAATCATGGGTGCTTATAGCATAAAAGTTCATAAAAATTGAAATCTCAAGTAGGGTTTAATGACCCATAATCAAATCTCAAGTTAACACTCATCAAAATGCATACTAGATGTCATAAGGATACACAAATCATATAGAAATCTGGAATGTTCAACAATTTGTCTTAAAATCTCAACATACTCATGTACTTCAATTTCTAGAACATTGGCAAATCTCAAATTCTCATGCATAGTAATATTAGGTATGAACCCACACTTCAAATTCATAGGAGAACTCATAAAGTCATATATCTTTGAAATTTAAAACAAGTTTTGGGCACAAGGACGAAAGAATTGTCCTTGTTCAAACCCCACATACCTTAGATTGTGTAATTGGATGTACAAACTTGTTTGAAACTCTTACTCTTACTCTTGGAGGGAGGGTTTTTGAAGCCTTGGACTTAGGGAACTCAAATCTCAACTCAATTTGAAGAATCTATGGTGATTTTTTGAATTTCTTGGAGAAGGGTTTTGGATTTGTTCTTTAGGAAGAAACCCTAGCCTTTGGATGTTTTGGGAGATAATGAGGCCATCTTCTTTGTTTTGAATATATCAGGGAATTAGAAGGGAAAAGACCCAAAAGATCCTTTTAAAAATGACTTAAAAATACTGAACGGGATTTGTGACGGTTGGAGTGACGGTCCGTCACTAGTCTGAAGGTCCATCGGATCATCCATCACACGTTGGTCAGAAAAAGGCCACACTGCCTTAGTTGCGATGGTCTTAGCGACGGTCTGTCGCTAGCTTGATGGTCCGTTGCTAGCTTGACGGTCTGTCATCTTGGCCATCATACTTGGGTCAGAAGAGGGAGTCACTGACTTGGTTGCGATGGTCCGGGCGATGGTCCATCGCAAACTCGATGGTTTCTCAACCTGTTCGTCGTACCTGGGCGGTTCCGACAACTCTCAGTAAAATGACCATAACTTCTCACCCCGATACTGGATTTGGATAAAATTGGTATCGTTTGAAAGCTAATTCAATTATCTACATGAAAAAAAGTTGATATTAGGGAAATTCTATGCGGTTTAAAATATTTATCACTTAGGAAGTCATCCCTTACTCTTCTTAAAGATGAAAATCGACCTAAAGATAAATACGGGGTATTATAATATCTCCCCCTTGGGAACATTCGCCCTCGAATGTTGCTTTTTAGACCAAGAACACTGGAAAAATTGAGTACACATAGCTGAATCAATTTGCTAAATGGCTCAAAATCTTTCTAAACTCTTGAATACTTTGAAAATTGCAAGAACTCATGCAAGAATAGATATATAGGTGAAATTTAGATTTAGAAGGGCTGAAGTAAGAAAGATAATACCTTCGGCTTGATCTGAACTCGCATAAAAGAGGTGCGAGTACTTGGCTTGCATGTCTGCTTCTGCTTCCCAAGTAGTGCCCTCAACTGACTGGTTCCGCCGCGAAACTTTGACCAAGGGAACCTCTTTGTTCCTCAGTCTACGGATTTGAAAATCTAGGATCTTAATAGGAATCTCATCGAATGAAAGATTGTTCTGAATATCAGCAATCTCCGAAGGATCCACTACAACGGAATCACCAATATGCTTCTTAATCATGGAGACATGAAAAATAGGATGAACGGCTGACAACTCTGCGGACAACTCAACTTCATAGGCTACTTTCCCAACATGGCTCAAAACTCTATAGGGGCCCACATGACGGGGACTAAGCTTCACCTTTTTACCAAACCTCTTCAACCCTTTCATGGGTGAAATCTTTAAGTACACCAAATCACCCTCCTCAAACTTAAGATCCCTTCTCCTCACATTGACATATGACTTTTGATGAGTCTAAGCTGTCTTCAACCTTTCCCTAATCAACTTCACCTTTTCCATAGCCTCGAATACCGCATCAGGTCCAATCACTGCAGCTTCACCCACTTCAAACCAACCTATGGGTGATCTACATCTTCTACCATACAAAGCCTTAAATGGTTCCATCTCGATGCTAGCATGGTTACTATTGTTATAAGCAAACTCTATCAATGGGAAATGCTCATCCCAACTACCTTTGAAGTCAAGAGCACATGCCCTCAACATATCTTCTAGAGTCTGAATGGTCCTCTCAGCCTGACCATCTGTATGTGGATGAAAAATGGAACTCAAATGAACTTGGGTACCAAGACCCTACTGCAACGCTTTCAAAAATTGAGAAATGAACTGAGTACCCCTATCCGAAATGATAGACAAGGGAACTCCATGCAGCCTGACTAGCTCCTGGATATACAATCTAGCATAGTCCTCATCTGTATAAGATGTATGCATGGGCAAGAAATGCGCGGACTTAGTCAGCCTGTCTACAACAACCCAAATAGAATCAGGATGATGATGCAAAAGAGGTAAACCAGTCACGATGCCATATTCTCCTCTTCCCACTTCCAAGTGGGTATACCAAACTCTTACATCACACCACTAGGTCTTTGGTGTTCTACCTTAACCTATTGGCACGTTGCATACTTTGATACAAACTTAGCTATATTCTTCTTCATACCACTCCACCAATAGATTTCCCGTAAGTCGTGGTACATCTTGGTAGCGCCGGGATGGATAGAATACCGTACGCAATACGCTTCATCCATAATCCTCTGCGTCAGATCATCAACACACGGAATACATAATCTTCCCTGCAATTTCAATATGCCATCTCTCCCTTGGAAGAAAACCTCTATCTTTTGGTCCTTAACCGACTCCTTCAGTCTGACCAAACTAGGATCTCGGTCTTGCTTCTGCTTCACTTCCGAAACTAAAGAGGATTCAGAACTACTTTTCACCAAAGTACTTCTCTCAGCTGAATCAAGCAACCTAATGCCCAATCTAGCCAGAAAATGTACATCACGAGGTAACTCTTTCTTACCTTTCTCTACATGAGCAACACTACCCATAGACAACTTGCTAAGTATGTCAACAACTACATTGGCCTTGTTCGGGTGATACAACACACTCATATCATAGTTTTTTAACAACTCTAACCACCTTCTCTGTCTAAGATTCAACTCCCTCTGGGTAAATACATACTGCAGGCTTTTATGATCAGTAAACACATCAACATAGACACCATAAAGATAGTGTCTCCAGCTTTTCAAAGCAAAGACCACAACAGCTAATTCAAGATTATGGGTTGGGTAGTTCTTTTCATGCGACTTCAACTGTCTAGAGGTATACGCAATAACATTACCTCTTTGCATCAACACACAACCCAAAACAACTCTAGAGGCATCACAATACACCACAAAACCATCTGTACCATCAGGCAAAGTCAATACAGGGGCTAAAGTAAGTCGAGTCTTCAACTCCTAAAAACTCTTCTCACAGGAATCTGACCACTGGAAATTAACTTTTTTTTGGGTCAACCTAGTCATGAGAGATGCAATAGAAGAGAAACCATCAACAAAATGGCGATAGTAGCCAGCTAGACCCAAGAAACTCCTAATGTCAGACGGAGAGATAGGTCTAGGATAATTTCTTACAGCTTCTATCTTTTAGGGATCAACTCTAATGCCTTCGACTGAAACGATATGACCTAGAAAGGCTACTGATCTTAGCTAAAGTTCACACTTATTGAATTTGGCGAACAACTGGTGATCTCTAAGAGTTTGCAAGATAATAAGATAATCTACATGGCCGTTCTCAGAATGGGAGTACACAACGATATCATCTATGAAAATAATGAAAAATATATCGAGATATTGCTTGAAAACTCGATTCATGAGGTTCATAAAGGCTGATAGAGCATTGGTTAGCCCGAAAGACATGACTAAAAACTCAAAGTGACCATAGCGGGTTTGGAAAGCTGTCTTTGGGATATCATATTCCCTCACGTTAAGCTGGTGCTAGCCGGATCTAAGGTTTAAAATATTAGGGAAATTCTACACGGTTTAAAATATTTCTCACTTGGGAAGTCAGCCTTTACTCTTCTTAAAGATGAAACTCGACTTAAAGAAAAATATGGGGTATTACACATATTTGAGTTTAACATATCACTAGTCATTTCGTATCACCACGCATCACAAATTAGTGCTTAAGTTCAATAGAATCCAACAAGATAAACTAGAACAACACATAGCTCAAGCTAGTAACACTAGTTTTCTCATCTAAACTCTAAGTGATCGCTTTCATTCAAAACTTGTTATGAACACACCTTAAACATCATAAACAAGTATTTTAACACTTATATGCTCAATTATATAGAATTTACACTTTTTATGCACATAAAGTGTCCTCAAAATTATGCTAAATACATAGAGAGTATGACACTTAGGTGTATAAATCCACCTTAGATCATCACCCAACACTTAAAGACTTGTTCATCCTCAAACAACTCTTAACATTAAGCATCATATATGAGTAAGACTCCAATATTAATACTACAAATAAGTCACTCAAGCTCACACTGAAATGACTACATGAATAACAAGTTTGACCCTAAACATGTCATATACATTTGAAGACTCGTGAACACTACATGAATTGACTCAACCAAGTTGCAAAATCTTTAATATTAATCAATCAATAGATCCAAAAAGACACTTAACTTTTATCAAATATGTTTCCTCACCATAAGAGAGTTACCCATATTTACTCACAGAGATATAATTCATCACAAGAATGGGTATAAGGATCAAATTTTGCTCACTCTTACAAAGAATTCACATGCCATATAAGATGAACCATAGGCTTGCCCGTAGTTTAGTAATCCACTAATATCATAATGTTAATGCTCAAGATCAAATAGGACTTTATTGGTTGTAATGTAGACTAAGGGACTGGTAGGGACTATTCTGCTAGTAATAATGAATATTTTCACTAAACGCTTTAATAAGTCACACTATACATTGAAATTCTCTCTCAACAACTAATTTTTCACCTCGGCCTCTACCTTCACACATCTCTTTTGTTTTGCCCCATCTTTGTAAGCTAGTTCACATATATTAAAGAGGGAATATTTTCTATCATCGCAACATGATTTAATTTTGTATAATTTTCTTTTTCTATTATATCACTCCCAACCACAACACATAAACTTTTTCAACACCACTAGTTAAAACTTTGGGGCTTCACTTTCACCTCTTTCCTTCATAAATTTCATACTCCTTAACCTTATTAATTTCTCAACTAAAGTACTTAGGAGCTTTGGGTCAAATTACAGACAATCAAAAAAGGGAACAAGTTACATATGAGGCTACCAAAGAAATAGGTTAAGGCTTAACGGGGTTAACTAAGATTACGCACAAGGATAGATAAAAAGGGGGTATAAATATGACTATCAAAGAAATGCCTATATCATCTCCTAAATCCAACATTCTTTATTTTGCTTTGCACATACACCAGGCAAGTTCTTGACATCACCATGCAACAAGGACTATACAAAAAACCTCACTCATATACGACACATGCTCAAATCAAGTAGGATTATTATATATTCCTAACTAAGCTAGAAAATGAATTCAAGATTATGCCAACATCGCACAAGAGTCATATAAATGAGCCTAAGTGTCTCAAAAGTAGTCATTCATATCAATCAACATGTTTTTTAAATTCAAAACCATTTGCATCATGTAATCACACATAGCAACTAACAAGAATATCTCACTTATTCCTAATACAAATATTTTACAATTTACTCCTATAAACTGAAAAAGAGATACTGGGTTCAAATTGCACCTCTTCAGAAAAGAACTGAAAAGAAAAATCAAAGGGTGGGTGAAGTGTGCTCTAACTACTGACACCACAAACTAAAAATAAACAAAGAGAAAAAGAAAATCTTTTTATTTTTGTCAAATTTAGTCAAAAAATAGAAAAACACAAATAAAATAAAATCCTATAGCAATGCTTCATCCTAAACCATGGGAAGATTCCACACCCACACTTAAAAACACACTTTATTCCCAAAGTATATCTCAAAAGCAAGGATAGAAATACTTTCTCAGGGCTCTAACCCTAGCTAGTAGCATCTTAACATTAATGAGGTTCGGTAGATCCCACACCCAGTCTTTTCCATGCTCATTACCTCTGGTTTTCGTTACTCCAACTTACCATCAACCTATGACTCTACATAAAACAAAAAAAACAAAAGTGAAATAACAACTAAAATCCAAAAATCAAACACATACTTAATTTGGGTTTTCTCCTAAGCAGCGCCTGATTTAGTGTCACAACACGACCTACATTACTATTTTTTATCTATATTTCTTCATCCTTTTCCTCCTACTCAGAGTCCATCATCTCACTATTTTCTAACCTCTGAATTCTTACTCTCAAAGTCTGCATCTTTTTCTATAATTGCCTTATTAGTCTCTTTCTTCAGCTTCAACTATTCAAGTGCAATTGGTGTCTTGAGCAACTCTATAAGATAATCCGAAGAGGTTTTTTATAGTGCGCACTCCACCACCCCACACTCATCCACTTGCATAGCTATAATCATAAACAAATCCTTATCATTCGAAGGTGGATTGAGTGGTTTGTATACTTTGAAGACCACCTCTTTATTATTCTGTCTTATTTTAAGAGTGCCCTATCTAATATTAGTTAGTGCTCCTCCCATCTCTAAGAATGAACATCCCAATATGATCGGTACCCTGTCATTTGTATTATAATTAAGAATAATAAAATCAACAGGAATGATGAACTTACCAACTTTAATAAGGACATCTTTAATAATTCCTTCGGGATGTACTCTCATTCTATTTGCTATTTGGAGCACCACAGAACATGTCCTCGGCTTACCCAATCCAAAAGTATTAAAAACATATAGGGGCATCAAGTTTATACTTTTTCCTAAGTCACTCAAAGAACATACCACATCATTATCACTAATTTGTATAGGAAGGTGAAGCTCCCTGGGTCCTTCAATTTCTTTGGCATCTTTCTCATCACAACTAAACTGCGCTCTTCAATAAGTACCACTGTCTTAATATCACTCAACTTCATCTTATTTTTCACCATATCCTTCAAGTACTTGGCTTACTTAGGCATACCTTACAAAATATCTAATAATGAGAGGTTAATGTGAAGTTCTTTGAATGTGTCAAAGAATTTCTTGAAGCATGTATCCTCCTTGGATTTTTTGAACTTTTGAGGGAATATGATGGTGATGTTTTCTGAACCCGCTCATCTTTCTTAGTTTTTGGGTACTCAAACTTTCTTATATTTTCAACCTCTTTGGCTGCAAGTTGCTTCTCTCTTACCTGCTATGTGACTAACTCTGACTGTACCTCTTAATTTTTCCTTGGAGGTCTATCAATGAGATCTCTAACACTCCTCGAGGGGATTTACATTACTTAATTTAGATTCTTTGTGTCACTTGGTAGGGCTCCTTAAGGTGTGGCATTCTGAGCCTGAGCTAACTATCCCTACCGTGTATCTAAGTTTTTCTGGGCAAGTTGCTAATTTTTGATTTCTGCAGCCATTTGTTGTTGATGTGCTAGGATCTTTTTCAATGTTTCTTAAATATTACTGGCCTGCATGTTCTGTTGTTGCTGAAAAATGCTGAGTTTGAACCTAATTATTGCCCTATGAATAGTTGGGCTGACTTTGTGATATGCTATAGATTTATGGAACTTTCAACATTTAAAACTATGAAAATATGCAAGTTTCTTATGTTGTTTTGTGTGATATAATGTGTTTTAGGTATGGTTTGTAGGAAATTAGGTTTTGGATGATAAACTGGAGAAGAAGAAAATTGACATTTTTGGTTACTTACCGAGGCAATTTTGGGTGTATGTGCCACTTACCGGGCATAGGTGATCAAAGTATGTATCAAAACTTGAAGTCAAAAGGCTTAGGAGCAGGAAAATAAAAGACTTTGCAAATACCTATGTCCACATACGATCCATATGTGACCCAGGTATGTGCAGATATTAAAAGTCCAGAGAGCTACAAGATTTGTGCAGAAGTTTTGCACTTACCTAGGTCCACATACGGTCTGTATGTGGTACATACGGTCCATATATGGCCTTATTAAGTGGACACCAACCTTAAATTTTCTTTTTGTCTGAGATTTGATTTTTAGGATTTCCTTGTGTACTATATATACCCTTTTGACATTTTGTAGTGAGGTTATGCACTCTTAACATTCACAAACATATATTTTGATTCCAAGATTCGTCTTTGATCTTGGGACTACTCTTCTATTGGTTTCGGTTGCTAATTCAGTTTTAGACTTTGATTTTATTCAATTATTCTTATGATATTGTTAATGACTTCCTTCATAAATTTCGTTGATCATTTCACAAGCATGAGCGACTAAAACCCTTAGCTAGGTTTGTAGGAACCCTCAACCCTGACATATTAATGAAGTAGGGTAAGTGTAAAGTTGTTTTGAACCAGTACTTATGCATACATTGTATTATCTTCAGTTTGATAGATGCTTTAACAGTTGCAAACGTTAGGATCCTGCCAAGATTATTGCTACTTACTCCACAAGAGGAGTAGTGACTAGGAAAAAATAATACAATAATAATTTGAAGTTTAACTGTCAATCCAAGATAATCAGTATTATCTATGTATGATGGTTAATTATCATCTAATAACTTGAGACTTAAAAGGTAATAGCTAATTGGGATCTAGGATAAGGGTTAGTAATGCGACATCTCGAGACTCAAATGGTAAAGAATAAAGTCCGTCAATGAGTTCACAAGATAGTTGATGGTACATAACTTATCATATTCTGCATTCAAGGTATTGGGCTAGTTCAACAAAGCACGATAAACCTACGGATTTGAGAATCCATGGAGAACACAACTCTAGTGTTCACCTCTGACTATTTACAACCAAAGTTATATACTGTTACTTGTTTGAGATTACAACAACAACCCCCATTTACTTTCTATTTTACCCGTTAAGTTCAGTAAACCAAAGATATACATCCAAGTCTTCCCTGTGGGTTCGACCTCAACCTAGTCGGGTTACTTTATTTGACAGCGACTACTTTATCCTCAATTAAAGGTGTAGTTTGGGCATTGATCATTTTGCCACTTGTAATTATAGGCATTACCATAATTTCTATTTTGTACATCACCCACAAAATTTATCAACTCTGGATTCGCTCCACATAAGTCAGTAAAGTAGCAACTAATACCACAAATCTTACACCATGATGTGGTCTGCTAGACTATAAATACCTAAGCCTGAGGTTGGTTTACATTCAACTTACTGAACTGCATTATTATTTGATTTTGCAAAGCTGACAGTTGAGCGGCCAAAGCTCTGATACTATCCACATCAATCATACCCGTAGGTTTTTTTTCCTGCACTTCTAGAGATATCACTATGCGAATCAGGAGTACCTTGTGCAATTCAATTCAGGAGAGTATAAAGCTCATCATATATTTTCTCCAAAGCTTGACCACCTACAACTGAATCTAGCAAATATTTTGTTTTATAGTTAAAAGCTTCAACAAAAGTATGAGCTAATACCTCGTTGGTCTATTGGTGATGTGGATAATCCCTAAGAGGAGATTTAAACCTCTTCTATGCATGATATAAGTTCTTATCCAACTTTTGCTAAAAAATAGAATCTCACTACGTAACCTTGCAATTTTGTAGGATGGAAAGATTCGGATGAGGAACTTCTTTGCCAGATCATCCTATGTAGTAATGGAGTTTGAAGGTTATACCTAAAAATCATTTCTTTGTTTCCCCCAAAAGTGAGAAGGGAAAAAGTGTGAACCTTACGTAGTCAGTAGAGACTCCAGTAGGGATAAAGGTGTCACTGATCTCTAAGAAGTTTCATAGATGAACTTGAGGATCCTCATGTGATAGTCTTGTAAATTTCCCACGACTGTGCAATAGCTGCACTATGTTCTATTTGAGCTCAAATCTACCCTCAGTTTTTGATCTGCGGATGGTGGAGGTAACATTAGTTGCGAGTGGGATTTTGACATGAACCAAACCAGGGCCTTGTCGTAATGGGAATCTCAAGCCCAGCTGGGACTGGAGACCACTCCCATTACCCAACCCAACCAACCAATACATATCCTGAGTAGGATGAATTTCGAACATATAACAAGATAGCGTTATTGCATAATCCAAGACTCTGGGATAGGTCTATATCCATGACCACCCAAATGAGTCCAACCATCTGATACCCAACCGATAACCAATACCAACCAAACCATAATCCAGAACTATAACCATATGAGTTCCATAATAATTATATATAATCCCAAAATAAAAGAGGATGGAACAGTGAGTAATTTAGTCAAACAATATTATCCCTAAAACGAATGCCAATACCAAGGCTGACACCAATACCGATCCCGCCCATACCAACCTATAGTATTTCCATAATAGCCTATAACCAAAAGAAAACCAATATCCAGTTGGGGCATGCCCCCAACTATAACCAAAACCAATATCCATAAAGTAACCAAAGTATATGAAAATGTCCATAACATGAAATAGAGCCTTCTGAAAGATGAAAGCTCACCACTTCAATCCAGAAGCTGATTCCAAAGTCCAATTACTATACAGAATGAGTAGAACAACCGGTGCCTACATCGTGGGGATATATCTGCCCAAAAATGGGTTAGCGGGTGAAAGCAAGCATGAACTCAGGATAAGAATAAAATAATGTCATCCAGTAAAACCAAGTAAAATAACCATATGCATACAAACCATACATACATACATACATACATACATATATATATAACTATGTCAGGAAAAAATGTCAGGTTTTGCATTCATTTAAAACCATTAACCTGGGTATATGTAGCTTAACTGTCCTTAACCACCCACGGGCTATATAGGTCCAGTGTAACCCTCTGAACATGACTCGATGCGTGTAGCCGTACGAACCAGAGATACCATAAGAGTAGGGTATTCCTGAGTACCCTTCGCTCTCCATGATACTTATGTACAATGTACTTAGAGGATTATCGTGTACCTCATAGTATCATGATTGGTCACTATAACAAACCCCTCATGTTGACAAATATGAGTTTTCAGTGTTTGTTCATTGAACTCCCACCTTTACAATTAGATATCACACCCCACCATTATTGCCCAATTAAAACTATTTCCAGCTAACCAATCCATCATTCTATTTATTATTAACCAAGGCTATTAATAGTGGTATCGTCATATCGACCATAACTTGCAAGTATTGTCCTTATCCAAACCTTTAAGGTAAAGGGATTCCCGTGTATCCATTTACCAAGTTAACTTGGGGGAGTCCCATACACCCCACAAGTGTTCCATTTTATTTTCTTGGGGGAGTCCCATGTACCCCACAAGTTGTTTATTAACGTGTTTACTTGGGGGATTCCATTGTACCCCACAAGGAATCCAATTAAACATACCCATAACCACCAAACCATTCCATTTACCATTCCAAACCATTTAGAGTTCCATTACCAATTTCAAACCATACAGTAGTTCCATTAAAAATCCAGTAATATAGTAAAAGCATTATCATAGGCATTTTATTAAACATGTTAGGGGCATTGTATTTCCAAAACCATAAACAATTACAATATGACCATTCCCATGCAACCAATTATCCAAAACCGCCATTAAAACATGTAAAAACATAATTAAAAAATGGGAAAACCATAACCAAACATTTATAACCAAAACCCCAACATATATTTGAAAACCCCAAAACTATACAATAAATCATGCCATGAAAACAATGTATAAAATCACTCATTTAGTTGGAACTAACAATGAGGAAAGAGTACATGCCTTAAATTGAGAAGATAATGGAGAGAAATCACCAACACAAGCCCCAAATTAATCCTTAAGATGAAACCCTAGCTTTCTTTGGCCAAGAAATTTATAAAGGATTAGAGCGTATTTTCTAAGTGATAATGAATAGAATAATAGGGAAATAATCTCCCAAGTTAGTTAAAAGTCATAGGGCCTTATTAGGTTAATTGGGGAAATATCCATATTGCCTTCACTTAAATTGCATAAAATTCCTATCAGGGGTACGACTAACCATACCAGTCGTACCCTCCAATACAAGTGGTACCCACCACTTGTACCCTAGGACTCCCTATTAAACCCAACACTGTCTAAGGTAAAAATTACCTAAACCAAATCTTACCCAAAGCATATGACCCATACCTCTGACCCGTACCCCTGACAGAATAGAATCAAAAGAGGACTAAACACTGTCCACTATACGAGTCCATGGTATGACTCATACCTTAGATTACGGCTCATGGTGAGCCACTCGTACTTAGATCCAACTTAAGTTTCCAAGTCTAAGAATAAGTAAAAGAAAGAAACAAACCCAACAACCCGTATCCACCAATACGACTCCTACCACTCAAGTCGTATCCATTCCAGAAACCAAATTCAACCCACCATCCATCACTAGTCAGGGTACGACCAACCTATACCACTTGTACCCCTGTGTACAATTTGTTTCCCCTAGTCGTATCTTATCCAGAAACCAGAAATCCAAGAAATTTTCTAAGGGTTAAAAACCCAAGGTGTTATAGATTTCCAATTCGCAAACTATCCTATTGGTTGGTTAATCTTCAACCATTGGTGCGGGAATAACTTCTTCCTGATGAATTTGAGGTATCCAATAGAGAGTACTATTTCTCTCGTCAACTGATATAGGTGTCACTTAGGTTTGGGATATGGGTCAACTAAATCCCTTTTCCTTACCGACATACTCAAGTTTTAGACTTGTACCTGTAAATTTAGAAGATAAGATCAAGTTGTTATCACTTAAGAAACCAAATAGCAAAATCAAAAGTAAGATAGTTGCCAATTTTTAGGTCTCCGACAATGATGCCAAAAACTTATTGCATCCTAGCTCATATGCAATTGTACGTGGTCACCCAAGTAATAAAATAGCCTTAAAATGGCCTTCAAAAGTCAAGTATCAATTACAACATGATAACTGATTGAACTGATAATACTCATACATGTCTCAAACCATTTTGAGAATATTGAGACTAAGTAAACAACAAAATTTTGGGTATTCATAACCCTCAAGACTCGATAACAATAACAACAGGGACACATGGAAGCTTTGAAACCATGAAAGAAAATCATTGTTCACAATTATTCACTTAAGCATTTCATCAATCACATGGGGGTCAAGACTTTAACATGGGGATGCTTTTAAACATGATAAGATAACACGATCACATGACCAAATCATAAACTGAGGGTTTATTCTTAATTCGTGTTTACATGATGTGGCGACCACAAAAATTTAAAACATACTATAATGCATTCCACATGAAAACAATTGAAATCATGACTTAAAATTAAATTACCAAGGTATAGGTAAACATACTTTAACTTTAAAATGTGTAAGGGATCTTTCTATCAAAACTCTTGAAAAATACTTGAAATTCATGGGTTTAAGTATGGGAATGAGTGAAACATGTGGTAATAGCATAATTGCAATACTAAACCAGACTTAGGGATTTAACAATGAAATTTCATACTTCAAACGTGTAAGGGCTACTTTCAACAAAAATAGATTGTAAACATCATGTATAATTAAAATTCATAAAAGCTTCTTGGAGATAAATCAGTATAAACATGTAATTTCATAATTTAAAACATAAAAGATGGATTCTTGGACTCCATGGGTGAAGGGTGCCTATGGATGAACATCCAACATACCTGGGTTGAAGAATTCATAAAGGTTCTTGGAGGATTTCTTAAGAATTGAACTTGAATGTTGAAGGGTATAGGGATTATTCTTGAGAGAGAATTTGTTTCTTGGAGAGAAATTATGGCTAATGAGTCATATCATGCTTCTTTGGGCCTTTAATTCCATATTTTGGATGAATTTGGGTGATGGGAAAAGATCGTACTGCCCCTTGGGGATTTAATCCCGTAACTAGAATACAGATTAGAACTTTACTGTGATGCATGACGGTCTCACCGCTATACCCACTGCGATGCGGTGAAATTGCGGTGGGTTGCTGGAATTGACAATTGCAGATTTGCCCTCCACCACGACACAGTGAGGCTTCCACCACTATTTCCACTGTGATGCGGTGGAATCGCAAGGACTTACTGGAATAAAAATCCAAACGCCATCCCAAACTTATTTGAAAAATTCAAAAATTACCCAAGACATGCTACTTACACCCCTGAACATGAATTAACTCAAAACCCATCGTATCGCAACCCGGAAGGTTAACTTAAAATCCTCAAAGTTATAGAGAGTCAAAGTGACTAAGTCCCTCAACACTTAGTCTTATTTTCAGGTTCTAAGTGTCTTAAACAAGTACTGGGGGATGAGCTAGACTTAGATACATACGGGGTATTACATTCAGTTGGGAGTAATATTTACCATTGAGTGAATGTAGGGATGGTTCCTCCCCCATTATTTAGGCATGAGGCGCTAGTAGAAATCCCTAGGATCCATACCTACGATGCCACCATATACTTTGAGGGTTCCCCCATCAGTTAGGCATGACACCCTCGTCCTTTGGGATATCAGCCTTGTGGATCCATATCGTCAACCAGTATTAGTACCCTTGACAAAGTACCAACACCCTTATAACTGGGGTTACATCTTGGACCTCAATAACTTAGATTGGGTAATGTCGGTTTTAGCTATCTCCCATAGTTTCAGTCAGTATTCAGTGTATCTCAGTTTAGGTTTGCTTGACCAAGTGTATAGATTGTCAGTTAATTGGTCATTCAAACTTCAGTCTTTCATTTTATAGATTATATTAGTAATATGTTTATGCTTGGTCTTGAATTCTCAGATGTTTTATGTCACGTTCTTATGCTTAGTATCCATACATGACCCTTAGTTCAGTTTTATGGAATGTTTCAGTTTCACATGAGATTTACATACAGTATTCATGATTTACCGCTTCCCAACTTTAGTCCTACTTATTCTAAAAAAGTAAAGTTTTAAGAAAATAAGTGTAATGATTCACCAGCTTATCAGATTATATTTGTTACGAATGTTTTAAGATACTTCATCTTTCAGTTGATTTCAATCTCTTGGTGAGTCTACTTTCACTTAGCATTCATGTTTTAAGATTACATATATATTCAGTTTTACTTATTGCACTCACCCCCACTTACTTAGTACATTCCAAAAGTACTGATCCACATATATGTCTATGTGCTACATTATCTCATAATGTAGGTACCAGTTTGTAGCCAACACATCATAAACAGGCAGTTGCAGTTTCCAGACGACAGGTGATGAGTTCTCCTATTTTGAGCAATCCATTCAGTTGTAGTCCATGTACTTTTTTTTAAATTATTTATATGTATTGATTAGTGGTAGTTGTAGGCATATCCCAGCTATCTATAGTCAGTATAGTAGAGGCTTCATAGAAAGTCAATTAGAGTCATGAAATATAAATTCCAATTCTCTCTTTAGTTTTATTAGATTGTAAACTTTATCAGTATTATTTATCTAGATTATGTCATGATTATATTTTTGCACAACAAACTTAGCTATTTTATATATTTTAAATCAGTTGCTCAAGTTGTATGTTATTTCATGGGTTAGCTTAGGATAACTTGTAGTTCTAAGCACTGTGTTACAACTAGGGATAGTCTCGGGTTGTGACAAAACTTGGTATCAAAGCACCGAGTTTAAGTTTCCTAGGGTGTCTATAAAGCCGTGTCTAGTAGAGTCTTGGAAAATGATACAGAGATGTTTGTACTTTGTTGAGAGGCTATAGGGCATTTAAGAAATATTTCCCTTCTTTCATGTCTCAAATCGTGCATAGAAGTGTTCTCTAAGAAACTTATACAGATTCCTACATTGCTCTGTTCATGCCAGTTTTGCCTTATTTTCAAGGTAACAGAAATATTCAAGCTCAAATTCCTACAAATAGAGCCTTTTCAGAAAGTCCCTACAGATAGTTATAGACTCGCATATTGCCTCAAAAGTATCCCATTAGTACCCTTATGTTCTAGATCTTAAAAGTGTTCATTCTTATTCATGAAAATCGTATATTGAGCCGTAGTCAGATGTGCTCTCATATTCTATCTAAGAATCCTATGATAGTATGTGATCACAGAAGTTTAGCAGTAGTAAAGTGGGGATAGTGTTATCTGAATTTAGTAGATTATGTATCTAGTTATATGAAAGGTAAATCAATAGGCTTGAAATAGTACATGCAAGGATTTAAGTTTATTAATTCAAAATTTAGTATGATGATGTAGATGTGATTTAGAGGTGTACCCAAGGTGATATAGGATTGTATTATTTCTAAGTTTTTACAGTGTGTGTTCTTGATAGTACCCTTGAGTGGCTAAGTATGAGTGAGGCTAGTTGTGTAGTAGATGAAGCTCTTACTAGATAAGTTATTGGATATAAGTTGTTTATGTCGGATGTTCAGGAGTGATGTTAGTTCTCATGGTTTAGGGAAAAACTACAAGTTTAGAGTTGTGATACTAGTAGGCTGTGATGGAAGTAGTATGGTTCATTAAGAGTTTACGAATATCCATGTTACGTGTTATAATCTAAGTTGAATCTTTGATGATTAGGAAAATAAAAAAAAGAGTTTGAAATTCTAGATGGTGAGAACTCATGGTATGGTGATACTCATGAAGATTCTAAGGTAGTAAGTGTTTAAGTTATTATATGATAATTGTTTGGGCTATAGAAAGCTAAGAGTTGTATATCAGAAGGAAGTACTAACAGTGGGCCATACACTTTCAGGTATCTCAGGGTAAGTTTATTATTAATGTGTATTGTTATATCTCGGGATCTAGAGTAAAGTGGTTGCAGTTCAATTTAGATTTTATTAAGGGGTCCACAGATTTAGAATGATAGCTTAAAGCTAAGGGGAGATGATAGAATAAGGAACCAAGTCAGGCTCTCAGATTCTAGTAGTGATTCCAGTGTGTCGTAGAACATCAGTAGGGGAGGAAGCTGCCCGACCCATTCTTATCTCAGTGAAAATTTTTGTACTTCAGTTATCACAACATCTACTCATGGCTCACATGTCATCTCCATGATAATAGCTCATATACATGTACTTCCCATAGAACCATGTATGCTTTTAGCTCCTTACATAAGGAGTTCC
The DNA here is from genome assembly GCA_030864215.1 of Capsicum pubescens. NCBI lineage: Eukaryota > Viridiplantae > Streptophyta > Magnoliopsida > Solanales > Solanaceae > Capsicum > Capsicum pubescens. The sequence continues at coordinate 139,758,998 of CM061547.1, read as the reverse complement.
AGTTCACTCAGCAGTACGAATCATATTTCATGAAATTATGAACTCCAACCTCAGGTCATGCAGCTCATGACTCATGTACTCATGTTTTATGGTATGTTCAATTCCAGGTACTCATGTTACTCTCTTAATGATCAGTGAAATTTAGATTATGTCATGTATGTCATTAGTTTTGATCTCTTTAATAAATTCATACTGTTGATACTCTATTCCTCAGACCTGAGTTAAGTGTCCAAGTTATGCATATCATTCTTTCATGTTTCAGGTCCTCATGTTCTAATATTTTAGTGACATTTCCTTATCTAATGATAGTGGTAATGAGCAATTGTATACATGCGAGGGAGTAAATGTTTCTTGTTGGGGAAAGATTATTGTATGTTTGTTTTACGTAAGGCTATAATTTTGAAGGAATATTGAGGTAGAACTTTTGATATATGTTATGGTTATTTGAAATTTCACGTGTGTTTTTGATAATAGGCGAATTTACACGCCTATAGCACTATATTTTGCCCATATTTTAGCCTAGTTTTGAGAACAAATTATATATTTCATGCACTTTTAGTCCATTTTCCTGTAAGTGAGCTAACGAACATGATTAGCAAAGTTTCAGGTATAAATGATTCAGAATTCAGCATTTCATGGATAACTTGACGCCAAAGAAAGCTTCACGAAAGGAGAAAATCCAATCTTGGACGCCAAGGACTAAAGATGGCGCATGGAAATTCTGTCCCGAGCTAAAACAATATTTCTGAAGACTTTGGGGACTAGCAGTAATTTAGTAGGATTAGGATAATGATACATTAACCTAGTACAATTGGGTTAAGTATTTCATTAGCTTATTAGGATTAGGATAATGATACATTAACCTAGTACAATTGGGTTAAGTATTTCATTAGCTTAGTAGGATTTGGTTAAGCATTTCATTAGCTTAGTAGGAATAGGATATGGGTATTATAAATACCCTATCTTGCTAGAGATTTTAAGACATCTTCTTACATCTTCTTACATTCAATTCTATTCTATTCTACTTCTAAGACATTCTAGTTCTAAACAATCATTCTTCCAATAATTCTATTTTTCTTCTTCTATTCATCTATTCTTAAATTCCACAACAAGAGAAACGTTACTTTTCTAAGGGATTCATGCCTAACACCTACCACACCATTACAAACGTGAAATCTTTATTGTGGTATAACAACAATGCCAATTGTGATTTCCTTCGCACTCATGGGTAACTAAACTTCTCTGTTGGGGTTATGGAAGCCGAATGAGATACTATTTATTGCTGTGAGTTTGTGACACGTATGTTGCTTATATCATTATTCTCTTCATATTAATCTAAATTCTTTGTGGTTGCAAATGCAAGAATACGCCAGTATAACATTTAACTTGTTCGAAAGAAAGGTTATCTGTCTGGAAAAGAGATAATGTCAAGGTAGTAGGGTCCCATCCCCTATTAAAAAGTTAGTGCCGTAACTGGATTAACCTCTTGGAGAATTCGTACCTTTAGACACGCTTTAAGCTCGAAAGAGTTAAAGTGAAATAATCCTCGAATAGGTCGAAAGACGCCTGGATTTACCACCGAATACAATTCTCTATAAGCACATGCATGTCTGAATTCAACACACTCATAGTCAATAGAGACGTATAACTCAGAAGGTGGACATAACCCCAACTCCTCAATTCTCATTGTTTCACAACCTACTAAACATTCTTTCTTTTTACTTTGCTATTTTCAGTTTTTGCTTTAATAATTTGGTTACACATTACAAACCCCCCTTCTTACGAGACTTGCACTAAAAGTCTAGTAATCGTTGCTTACTTGTTGACCAAGCTATTCACTGTGGGATCGATACCCAACCCAAGTTGGATTCTATATTTGCTAACGACCGCTTTACACTCCTACGAGAGCTGTAGATTGAGCGTTATCAAAAATTGGCGCCGTTGTCGGGGAATACGAGTGTCAATTAAGTTTGTGATAATTACTAGACCCTTTGGTCAAAGACTCTCGTACTTTTACTTTTAGTTGTTGTTTTTGTTAGGTTTGTTCAGTGCATCAATGGATGCACAACGTGAAATTAAAAGGATGGCTGCTCAAGTGCATCAACAGAATATTAATAATCCAGGTCGGGCAACAAATCCTGATGATGAGGACCTGGGTGATGAGGAGCTACTAAACCCACGGCATACTGCTGAGATGGCGGCAACCATGCAGAGAAGAGATCGTCAAGCTAGGTTTAGGCCTGAACGCCGAGCTGTGCAAATACCGTTCGATGATGATGATGATGATCTTGATAGAGCTGGTGCCACAGGAGCCATTATTCTTCCTCCATTAGCCCCTGGAGCCAAGTTCAACATCACGATCACCATGATTAAGTTATTGCAACTCAAGGGATTATTTGGTGGATTAGCAGGCGATGATCCGAATATGCATCTCATCAACTTTATTTCTACATGTAAGTTGTTTGACAATCCTGGCGTTGGTCAGAATGCAATTCGGTTACACTTATTTCCATTGTCTCTATCTGGGGAGGCAACTCTATGGTTGAATGGGCTGACTCCTGATTCTATTACAAATTGGAGGCAATTGAGAGACGCTTTCCTCGAAAGATTCTTTCAGCCATCCAAAAGAGCACAATTGAGAGATGAAATCAACAACTTTCGTCAGCTTCCAACTGAAGCCCTTCATGAAACATGGGAGAGGTTCAAGACGAAGCTAATGAGGTGCCCAAACCATCACATGACTAATATTCACCTAATGGAGATACTATATAGAGCCTTGAATTCAATAACTAAACCAGTGGTGGATAATGTGGCCGGAGGATCTTTTATGGATCTCACCTTTGGTCAGGCAAACAATATGCTAGATCGTATGACGAAGCAAAGTAGAGCTTGGCATACCAGGGATTCTGTGGTAGCAAGCCCCACTTTTTCTATTGGCATGACTGCAGACCAAAGGAGACGAGAAGAAGAACGTGATCAAGATATGGCGCACATGAAAACACAAGTGGATCTTCTTACAAAGCATTTATTATCAGGGAAGACCGAAAAAGTCAAAGCTATTGCATCGAAAGGAAGAGACGAATCTGATTCGGAAGAAGAGGCCAACTACTTGAACAATCAGGGGGTTTCCGAGGGAATACCCAAGGAAACCAAGGTCGGAACTATTATGATAAATCTGGAAACAAGGACCAAGGTAGTTGGAAGAACAAGAATGAAAAGAGTGGTTTATATGTTCCCCCTAGAAGATGTGACACCACCACATCTAGTTCTGGAAATATGGAAGAGATGATGGCTAAACTATTGAAAAGAGTGGAGGCAACCAGCGCGGGAGTAACGGAGGTAATAAATGATTTGTCCTCAATGAAGCAATTGGTTGACTTACATTCCACTTCAATAAAGCAAATAGAGCAGCAATTGAGCCAACTTTCAGCAGCACTCAATCAAAGAAAGGCTGGCACTCTACCTAGCGACACTGTGCAAAATCCAAGGAACGACGGATCATGCATGGCTATTAATACCAGGAGTGGTAAGGTTCTGGAAAATTCATCCCAAAGCAAGCAAGTAGCCGAACATAAGGAAGATGATGACGCCATAGAAGCTGACCATGACGTCCATGACGTCACCCCTAGTACTTTGAAACTTGAAAAGACCGAAATACGGAAGCAAGAGGAGAAGAAAGCTGTGGAGAGAACAATTCCATATCCACCACCACCTTTTCCTCAAAGATTGAAAAAACAGGCTCCGTTGGTGGAGGCACTAGAACAAATGCCTAGGTATGCGAAATTTATGAAGGATCTTTTAACAAAGAAACAGGCAGTAATCTATGAGCCGGCAGATAATATTCATCATTGCAGTGTAATTGCCACAAGGTCATTAGTACAGAAGAAGGCAGGCCCTGGTGCTTTCACTATTCCCTGCACAGTTGGATCTATGAATTTTGCTAAAGCATTGTGCGATTTGGGAGCTAGCATCAATTTGATGCCACTATCTATCTACAGAAAGTTGGGGTTGGACGACCCTACACCAACCAATATGCGGCTCGTGATGGCAGATAGGACGATAAAACGACCTGTGGGTATCTTGAATGATGTGTTGGTGAAGGTGTCTACCTTCATTTTTCCTGCAGACTTTGTGATTTTGGATTGCGAGGTGTATTGTGAAGTTCCCATAATCTTGGGACGTCCTTTCCTTGCAATGGGAAGTGTTCTTATTGACATGAGAGCTAATGAGCTTTTATTTCAGTTGAATGATGAAGTGGTCCGCTTTGATATATGCAAAGCAATGAAGCAGCCCAGCGATATGAATGTGTTCTCTGTAGCTGATGTTCATCATGAGGATAAGAAAGCATTATCTGTAGAGAAACAGCTTACTGTTGAGCCATTGTCTGCTGCGCCACTGAATGTTGAGCATGAGGACGATGAAGATTATGAAGAACTTATGGGTGCTCTAACAGAAATAGAGTCCTATTCCCATACTCCTAAGCAGCTGGACCTTGATCTTAAGAATCAACCGTCACCAACAGTAAAGACTTCCATCGAAGAGCCACCAGAGCCAGAATCGAAAGAGCTCCCCAGGTATGCGTTCTTGGGAAGTGAAAATACACTTTCGATGAGTGTTGCAGATGATCTAAGTGAACAGCACGTAGAGGCTCTCATCTCTGCTCTGAAGAGGCACAAGTGAGCTATGGGTTGGTCTATTGATGATATAATTGGTATCCCTCCTGGGTTATGTACGCACAAGATTCATCTCGAAGGAGATTGCATGCCCACAAGTAAGCCTCATTGTCGTTTGAATCCATTCAGAAAATGATCCACCATCTATCTCAACGAAGTCTAAGTACTCGAGGTAACTATGTCGTGCCGCGATAATAAATCAAGCGCTAGATGGGAGGCAACCCATCGTTTATCGTTTTTCATTTTTCTTCCATTCTATTACGTATTTGATTTTGATAAATAAAAAAATCCAAAAATAAGAGTCGTGCCACAACCAAAACTAAGGCTCTTGATGGGAGGCAACCCATCGTACTAATCATTTTTATTGGTTTTGAGCAAATGTAGGTGCAAGAGGTATTCAATGAGGAGATCGGTTTTAAATTTTAATTTGGACGTATTGCATGGTAAAGGTGGTAAGTTAGGCATGAAGATGCAAAAGGCTATGGATTGAGCATTGCTCTTGAAAATATAGGCATCGAGCAAGGCTAGGCCTAGGTAAAACTAGGCCACGAACAAGGCAAGGCCTATACTATGGCCCAAGGTCTTAGAATCTAGTGTGCCATAGCATAGGCGCCGCCCATGCTCAAGTATGCCATAGCATAGGCGCCGCCTATGCTAAAGCATTTTGTCTCTGAATCTCAAATGCAAAGTAAAAGGCTCCACCTATGCTCACCAAATGCTATGGCATAGGCGCCGCCTATGCTAGACAATGCTTTGCAAAAGGCGCCGCCTATGCCAAGCATAGGCAAAGCTAAAGACGCCGCCTATGGTCACTTTATGTCTCCAAATCCGATGTTAAATGGGTCAAAACCTGACCCAATCTTTTTCTATAAATAGGAGACTTAGTCTTGAGGCACAAACACATTGAAAACCTAACATAGGCGCCACACATAGCATCCAAATCTTCTCACAATTTTCCTTTTGCTCTCTTACTTCACAAAAACAGCATCCAAAGTCATCAATCAAGTAAGTGCTTCTTTGTTCTTCATCTATTTTTCGTAAGTACTACATTACTACGCCTATTATGAATTTCTAAATCTTGAAGTAGTATTGATGATTTGAAAGTGATTGAATTGTTATGATACAACCATGTGAGTGAATGAATACGTAAGGATGATCGTAACTTATTTCCAACTTGAATTTGATGCACTGTCTTACTTTTACGGAATTGATATGGTCACAAAAATTGCATAATCTTGTCACTTGAATACTTACATGTTGGAATGACTTGTTCATCGGGATAAGAATTATAGTTGCCTACCGACATAGGAGGTTGTGATTATTTCTAGATGCTATACCTTGATTCAATCTCTATGTAGTAGTCTTGATATCTCACACATGCAAGTATTGCCAAGATTACAAGAAGTATGACTGCACTGATTTTATTGTTGGAATAGAGCACCTAAAACGTATGTCGATGAAGTCTGAGTAATCGACCACTTTCACTTCACTAGTCTGTACCAACAAACTAAGTGTGGGGTAGTGCCACTACTGCTTGTTTATAGATTGTATCCATCGAGATGATTCTAACATGAACATTGTTTTAAGTCTCAGGTACAATGGCACCCAAAGCAAGACAAGGAAAAGATAAGGCTACCACTTAACAAAGAGGCAAGAAAAGAGGCCGAAAAGAGCAATGAGAACCCTCCTCGCTGCAAATACCTCGACTCACTCTTGGAATTAAGTGGGATACTTATGAGGAACTTCTGAGGATGACGACTCTGATGATGATTCCGACGAAAGGGGTATGACCCCAGACATAGAGGATGAGTCCGACTAACCAGGTTCTTCTTATTTATTTTCCACTGAGGACAGTGTGTCTCGTCTAAGTGTGGGGTGCTGGTATTTGCATGCTATACTTCTCTATCCACATTTGCATTTATTTATGTTTGTTTGTTTTGTTAGTAGTTAATTGTTTTTTTTCAGTAGTTAAATTTTTTTTTTAACTTAGCTTCGCATGAAATTATTCTAATAGGCAGCATGAGATTATGACAAGAGTTTGTGCTAAAATTATGACTATTGAGACGTTTAGGCTCTAATTGTGACTCACTATGTGATATTGTTTGGTTTAATTTCTTCATCCGTTGGGTCAAGAGTCTATACTACTCCCAATAAAGTTGACCATGTGCCTTGTGTGTGTGAGATAATAGTATATTCTGTGCTTGTGGCTGATGCTAGAACTTGCCTGATATGTATGTAAAGCGAAAATAAAGAGTGCAAGTCTAGGAGATGATTTAGGCATTTCTTTGGCAACCTATGATTATTTACCTTCTTTTTACCTACCCATGGACATTATCCTAGTCAACCCCTTTTGAGCCTTTAGCCTATTTTCTTTGACAACCTCATATGAAAGCCTAATCCATTTTTTCAAGACCATAATTTGATCCAAATTCCTAAGTGCTTTAAAGTGTAAAGTCATGTGACAAAATAAGAGGAGATTGGGTGAATATGATGCTTTAGAATGTATGGGTGCTTGAATTCATTATGAAAAAGAAGTGCTATCATAAGAGGTATGTTATGAAAAGAAAAAGGAAAACTAAAAAGTTGGTTATGTTTAAAATTGAAAAACAAAAGAGGAGAAAAATGGTGGTAAATTAAAAGAAAGTAGAGAGGTTGTTTGAAAGAAAAGTGTTAATGATATAATGTGATGTATTAAAGCGCTTAGGAACATAGTCACTATTTCTGGCCAAAATAGTCCTACCCGTCCCTTAGCCTACATTACAACCAGCAAAAGACCTATTTGATCCTAAGCTTAGCATTCTGATATTTAGTGGAGCACTACACTAAGGGCAAGCCTATGGTCATCAGTTGCAGCATATGAATTCTTTGTGAGAGTGAGAGCAAGGATAATTTTATACCCATGTTTCGATAAATATACTATACTTGTGAGAGATTATGGGTAATATACTATGAGACACACATGGTTGATGAGTTTTGGGTAGTCGTATATGATTCTTTGTACCTCAACTTGTGAACACGAATTAACCACCATCACGAGTCTATGTTGGAGGCTGAATTGTTTCTACTAATGATCAGAAAACTACTCTTTGTTGATAATTGTTGTGCTTGTCTTGACGAATATTTTATGTTGTTGCTGTGAAACCCTAAGTTGATGTGTAGAGGGACATGATATTTTGTTCGAGGAATAACAAAGCTTTAAGTGTGGGGTGTTGATGAAAGGCGAATTTACACACCTATAGCACTATATTTTGCCCATATTTTAGACTAGTTTTGAGAACAAATTATATATTTCATGCACTTTTAGTCCATTTTCCTGTAAGTGAGCTAACGAACATGATTAGCAAAGTTTCAGGTATAAATGATTCAGAATTCAGCATTTCATGGATAACTTGACGCCAAAGAAAGCTTCATGAAAGGAGAAAAGCCAATCTTGGACGCCAAGGACTAAAGATGGCGTATGGAAATTCTGTCCCGGGCTAAAACAACATTTCTGAAGACTTTGGGGACTAGCAGTAATTTAGTAGGATTAGGATAATGATACATTAACCTAGTACAATTGGGTTAAGTATTTCATTAGCTTATTAGGATTAGGATAATGATACATTAACCTAGTACAATTGGGTTAAGTATTTCATTAGCTTATTAGGATTAGGATAATGATACATTAACCTAGTACAATTGGGTTAAGTATTTCATTAGCTTAGTAGGATTTGGTTAAGCATTTCATTAGCTTAGTAGGAATAGGATATGGGTATTATAAATACCCTATCTTTCTAGTGATTTTAAGACATCTTCTTACATCTTACATTTAATTCAATTCTATTCTACTTCTAAGACATTCTAGTTCTAAACAATCATTCTTCCATTAATTCTATTTTTCTTCTTCTATTCATCTATTCTTAAATTCCACAACAAGAGAAACGTTACTTTGCTAAGGGATTCACACCTAACGCCTACCACACCATTACAAACGTGAAATCTTTATTGTGGTATAACAATAATGTCAATTGTGATTTCCTTCGCACTCATGGGTAACTAAACTTCTCTGTTGGGGTTATGGAAGCCGAATGAGATACTATCTATTGCTGTGAGTTTGTGACACGTATGTTGCTTATATCATTATTCTCTTCATCTTAATCTAAATTCTTTGTGGTTGCAAACGCAAGAATACGCCAGTATAACATTTAACTTGTTCGAAAGAAAGGTTATCTGTCTGGAAAAGAGATAATGTCAAGGTAGTAGGGTCCCATCCCCTATTAAAAAGTTAGTGCCGTAATTGTATTAACCTCTTGGAGAATTCGTACCGTTAGACACGCTTTAAGCTCGAAAGAGTTAAAGTGAAATAATCCTCGAATAGGTCGAAAGACGCCTAGATTTACCATCGAATACAATTCTCTATAAGCACATGCATGTCTGAATTCAACACACTCATAGTAAATAAAGACGTATAACTCAGAAGGTGGACATAACCCCAACTCCTCAATTCTCATTGTTTCACAACCTACTAAACATTTTTTCTTTTTACTTTGCTATTTTCAGTTTTTGCTTTAATAATTCGGTTACACATTACAAACCCCCCTTCTTATGAGACTTGCACTAAAAGTCTAGTAATCGTTGCTTACTTGTTGACCAAGATATTCCCTGTGGGATCGATACCCAACCCAGGTTGGATTCTATATTTGCTAACGACCGCTTTACACTCCTACGAGAGCTGTAGATTGAGCGTTATCAGTTTTCTTAGGGATAGTGCATGGAAGTTGTTAATGATAGAGGTCTAAAGAATATGAGAAAGATACATTTATGGTTGTTTTCCTAGAAGTTTAACTTGAATGTTATGTTGCATAAGTGGATGAATGCATTATACGCTAGTGAATTCCTAGTAAGAGTTTGAACTTAGTTTATGAAGCGGTAAGAAGAATTATTCTTGAGATGAGAGTTGTGAAACATGCATGGGGTATCAAATTCATGGTTTAAAGTAGCATTATAGTGGTATGTGTGCACTTTGAAATTTTGAGCAGGCTTGAACATAATGAGAGAATTCAGCCCAGACTTTAGAAGATAAAGTTATCAATGCCCATGTGAAGATTATAAGTAGCCTCAAGTGAAATGCAGTATTGAAGGGGAATGTATAGTTGAGGGAATATTAGAGGAGTATGTATAAGCTTGAAAGTTAGCAGTTTCATTGCCTAAGGCTTAGTAATTGTATCCTAGCTTATTTTTCATAGGCCTATGTTCCATGTTAAAGAGTTATAGCCATATTAAGATTCCGTACTCAGATATCTTATTCAGATCATGCCTAAGATTCTTTGCTCCCTAACGTTATTAGAACTTCTTAGAAAGAGTATTGAAGAAATACTCTATTTTGAGTATAAGCTTTTAGTATAATTCAGTCCGTATAGCCAGCAACTCAGTGTAGCAGTTAGACAGACAAGTTTCTATGGTTATTCATCTTTCCATCTAGTCTTACTATCCAAAGTTTCATGAATATGGCTATTCCATACGGTAATTTCACACATATGAAAGTTGTGAATTTCGTTCAATCCATACATCATATTTCAAATTCAGCTATTTAGTCATGACTCAGTTCATAAGTGTTTAGTGAATGGTCTTAGTTTTCCATGTATTTCAGCTCAAACAGTGTAATACCCCTTGTATGATCTTAGTCTCGTTATCTCATGATTCATGCTTACATAAGTTATAACCTCATGTTCAATGTGCATGATTGTATCATGAACATTTCAAGAAAGTTCTAAATTCTCAACATGAATCAACTCCTTATAGTAAGTAAAGTCAAGTCAACTCAAGAAACCAGTTTCATGATAAAGTTATAATACTTTAGTTCAGCTATATCCTTCATTACTAGAAATGTCATGTGTAAATTATTCCATACTTCTAAGGCTTCAACAAGTTCCTATCTATCATTAGAGGACGAATGATTCCAAGGGGGAGATAATGTAACACCCCGCATTTTTGGGCTAGACTTTGAACCGTTGTTCGTATAGGTGTAAACTTTAATCCCATGATTTGTATGTAAATACATGAGTCATGATCATTATCCTTGTGCGTTAAGTGCTTTCGAGGTGAAAATTGTTTATAGGAATCACTTAGAACAAAGTTGAGCTAAGAGCCATTAATTCGGTCAAATCTTTGTATTTGATTCTACAAGGGTCTAATTTGAATGTGTATAACTTTTTATATATGTGGAATTTTTCAGTTCAAGACCTACCAAACTGTATATAATTGAGTTAGCTTTCCAATCATACCAATTTTGCCTTAATCCAATGCCTGAGCGAAAAGTAATGGACTTTTTCGTGAGAGGCAGTAAGGGTCCGCGATTTGGCCGTGGTGCGTCTCTCTCTCAACGCGATAAGGGGTGAGATGCATTGCTATCTCAACGCAATAAGGGACGAGACACAAAGCTTATTCCCCCTATGTTTTATCTTCTTAAGGGTCAAGGGGAACTTTGATCCTTTCCCCTTAGCCCTAAACGTCCAAGGCACGAATTAAAGCACCCAAAAGGGCATTATTTGCCCATCTTCTTCAAATCAACTCACATAAAAATGCTCCCCTTTCCACCATGAACAAATTTCAAGATTTTACTCTCAAGAACACAAGGATTCAAGCTTCAATTTCAAGATTTCTTCAAGAATCTGTCAATTAAGGTATGTGGGGTTTATGAACAAGGATCCTCTCTCATCCTTTTTCCCAAAACTTACTTTAAAGATTAAAGTTCATGATTTGCAATTAGGGTTCATACCCAATTATCCATATTCTTGAATTATGATAGTTCCATAAGATTAAAGGCTTTAAGTGCATCAAGATTTACTTATATCCATGTCTCCTCACTAATTTACGTTCAAGCCATGTTATTAGCTTTATCATATAAATTATGGTTCTATTGATTCAAACCCCAAACTTACATGTCATGGTTGGTCAATACCAATTCAAATTATTAAACTCATTTATTTAGCCCTATAAACATGATCCCCTTTTCAAGTTCACTTACTTTTATGTCGTAGCCCATTGATTTCATGCTGAATCCCTAAATTATGAACTTAGCCATGTAATCATGTTGTTTTCTCATGTCTAAGACATTCCCATGTTAAAGTTCATGATTTTCATATGTATGATGAAATGTTTATGTTTTGGGTCTTTGAACCATGATTACATATTATAGTATTTCAAGCTTGATATTATATTTTATGAATCATTCAGTGCTGGCGTGTTATGAACACCCGATACCTATGTGTTTTACATGATTCATATTTTTCAAGTAACAAGTAAGTCATACCATGGTTTTAATATCATATTCAGAACACCATGATCATGTTGAGAATTGTTAGTTTATATACTTATAATTACCTCAGAATCCGTATGCACTGTTATTTTCAGAATACCATGACCTGAGCATATCAATTATCAGTTATCAGTGCATGGACCAATTAGTATTTTAGTGTCATTCCATTGGGAGTAACACTTAACACCGAGTAAATGTTGGGATGGTGTCTCCCCTATCAGTTAGACATGAGATGCTAGTAGCAGTCCCTAGGTTCTAAACCTACAACGTCACCATAGACTTTGAGGGGTCCCCCATCAGTTAGGCATGACACCCTCTTCCTTCGAGACATCAGCCTTGTAGATCCATATCGTCATCTAATGTTAGTACCATTGGCAGAGTACTAACACCCTTACAACTGGGGTTACATCTTGGACCTCGATAGCTTAGATCGAGGCATGTTGGTTATAGCTAGCTCCCATAGTTTTAGTCAGTATTCAGTGTATCTCAGTTTGAGTTTGCTTAACCAAGTGTAAAGATTATCTCAGAAACATGTTTATGCTTGGTCTTGAATTCTCAGATATTACATGTCATGTTTTTATGCTCAGTATCCATACATGACCCTCAGTTCAGTTTTACAGCATATTTCAGTTTCACATGAGATTTATATACAGTATTCATGATTTACTGCTTTCTAAATTCAATCCTAATTATTCTACACGAGTAAAGTTTTAAGAAACTATGTGTAGTGATTCACAAGCTTATCAGATTATATTTCTAACACGCGTTTTAAGATACTTCAACTTTCAATTGATTTCAGTCTCTTGGTGAGTCTACTTGTACTTAGCATGCATGTTTTAAGATTACATATATATTCAGTTTTACTTATTGCACTCACCCCAACTTACTCAGTACATTCCAGAACTACTGATCCACATATATGTCTATATGCTACATTGTCTCATAATGTAGGTACCAATTATAGCCTATACATCATAAACAAATAGTTGCAGCTTCCAGCAGGCAGGTGATGAGCTCTCCTATTTTGAGGACTCTATTCAGTTGTAGTCTATTTGCTTTATTTGGGTTATTCATGTGTATTGATTTGTGGTAGCTGGAGGCATGTCCCAGCTATCTATATTCAGTATAGTAGAGGCTTTATAGACAGTCAATCAGAGTCATAAAATATAAATTCTAGTTCTCTCTTCAGTTTAATCAAATTGTAAACTTTATCAGTATTATTTATCTAGATTATTTCATTATTATGTTTTTTCACAATAAACTTAGCTATTTTATATATTTTAAATCAGTTGCTCAAGTAGTATGCCAGTTCATGGGTTATCTTGGGATTACTTGTGGTTCTAAGCACCGTGTTACGACTAGGGGGTAGTCTCGGGTAATAACAAAAAAGAAGGTTGAGATAAACAGAGCGTTGAAATTAAGAAAGACCTCAGAAGTCTACTCCACGCATAAACTTGGTGCAAAAGATCTCAAGAACGTGACTAGTATGAATGAATGGTGCATGGACCGAATAAGTTTTCTAACCTTTAATTTATATAAATTTGTAGTGTTTTTAAACTTATAAATATTTATCTAGATGACCCATCTATTTCAATGGATTACCTATCTATTGCATAAGTTGTAGTAGATAGGTAATTTGTTAAAAAGTTCAGAGATAAGGTGCAACAGATTATCCATCAATTACAATAGATGAGTCATTTGTTGTATTAGTTGTAGTAGATGGATAATCTATTATTAAGTTTAGAGATAAGTTAAAATAGATGACTTATCTATTGTAATAAGTTATTCATCTATTACAACAGATGAGTCATCTACTGCATGAGTTATAATAGATGAGTAATATTTTAACAAGTTTAGAGATATGTTACAATAGGTGTCTTATATGTTGCAATAGGTATCCATTTGTTGCAATAGGTAAGTCATCTGTTGTAATAGATTATACATTTATTGTACCTTTTCAATTGTTATTATCTTTTCATAAGTTACTAACTAATATAAATTGTATTTTTATTTCAATATGTTGATGAAATTCTTTACCTTATGTGAATGAGACATAGGAAATTCAGTGAGCATTATGATCTCGAGGATAGAATCATGGATCTCAACTTCTATGGCAACTTAAAAAACAAGTTCAAGAAATTAGCAATGTAGCGATAACTCCTGGTGGTAGAAAAATTGAGGAGTTACTTATTAAGTTTGAATGGGATGATGACATGATTGATTATTGTAGAGGAAAAGACCATATCTAGGTTTCATGGATTGGACAGGGGATAAGAGGATTTTTGCAGTCATAAACTTAGACAAAATTACTTTATGACTCTTGAGATCATCATAAAGGAGGGAGTCATGAATGTCTATAACTTCATCATACTAATATTTGAAGGTTGACTTTTTTTGTTGTTCATAGATCCTGTCTTAGAGTTGTTTCCAATATTGTTAAAGTAAAATAGCATGCTGAATCACTTTTCAGAAAAGTTGCTCAATGAAAGATAGGCTTTTAAGGATCGAAAATAATTTTTTTCCAAAAATAAGACCGTTGTTGCATACACATCATATTCTTTTATATTTATTGAGCATTTGATAATTGACACTTGTATGATAAATTTTAAGGCTTTATTGAATGACCATTCAGTTTCAAGGATGCAAGAGGCATTGGCTTCTGGGGTAGCATGTAAGAGTTTGAAGCCTTAATATGGGTTTGTTGTTTGTGTTGACTTATTTGTATAATTGACAATTTCTAGCAACATAGCAATTTTTTTATTTTTAGTATCTTTAGTGAATTATTTTATGTAATTGGTGATGACATTATTTTATGTTTAATAGATGTTTAGTTTATTATAATGAATTATATTTTATCTTTAGATTTAAAAATTGTTGATTATTACTAAAAATATTCAACACTTAGTTCAACAAATATCACATATGTTGCAACTTAGTTTAACAGATAAATAATCCATTGAAAATATTTCAACAGAGATAGACATATGTTTAATACTCTACATATATTGTAGCAGATATTTCATTTGTTGGAACTAATCAAACAGATATAGACATTTGTTGTAGCAAATGAATGATATGTTTGATTATTTTCAACATACTCTACATATATTGCAACAGATAAATATTCTGTTGCAACAGATGTATAATCCGTTGGAATTATAAAATAAAATAAACATGTATTGCAATAAATATATACATCTGTTGTAGAAGATGTTTTATATATTTGATTATTTTCAACATACTCTACATATGTTGCAACAGATAAATAATCTTTTGCAGAAAAATATTTGATCTGTTGGAATTATTTAAATAGTATAGACATATGTTGAAATATATATAGACATTTAGTGTAGGAGAAGTCTAATATATTTAATTATTTTTTTAAAAAACTCTACATATGCTGTAATAAATGAGTAATCTATTGTAACAGATGTATAATTTGTTGAAAATAATCAAATAGATATTTACATTTGTTGTAAAAGGTTATACTCCGTTGCAACAGGTTATACACATAATTGAATGTGTAATTATTATCTAATTCATTAAGATTGTAACTAGAGGTATTAATTAATAGCTAATTATAGTTAAATAAATTTATTTATTATTAATCATGATTTAATGAAGCAATTTGCATCAAATTATTCAGCCGATTACTCCATTTAGGATGAATACACTTAGGTGAACATGTAATTACTATCTACTTCATTAAGATTGTAATTAAAGGTATTAATTGATAGCCAGTTATAGTTAAATAACTTTAACTATTACTAATCATGGTTTAATGAAGTAATTCACATCAAATTAATCAGTCGATCACCCCATTTAGGATGAATACACTTAGTTGATTATGTAACTATTATCCAGTTCATTAAAAATACAATTAAAGTTATTAATTGATAACTAATTATAGTTAAATAAATTTATTTGTTACTAATCATGATTAATGAAGCAATTCACATCAAATTAGTCAGTCAACCACTCTATTTAGGATAAACATACTAAGTTGAACATGTAATTACTATCAAATTCACTACGAATGCAATTAAAGTTATTAATTTAAAACTAATTATAGTTATATAACTTTATCTGTTACTAATTATGTTGGAAATAATCAAAATATCATTTATCTATTGAAACATATGTCAAATGTATATTAAAAATAATCAAACGGATATAGACATCTATTGCAGTAGATGTATGATATGTTTGTTTACATACTCTCTATATATTGCAACAGATATAGACATCTACTGTAACAGATAACTCATCTGTTGAAAATAATCGAGTAGATATAGACATCTATTGCAGTAGATATCTAATATGTTTGATTATTTCCAACAAATGAGCCATTTGTTGTAACAGATAAATAATATTGTAACATATGTAGAGTATGTGGGAAATAATCAAACATATTAAATATCTATTGTAATAAATGTTTGTATCTGTTTGATTATTTTCAACAGATGAGTCATTTGTTGCAACATATTAATAATCTATTGCAAAATATGTATAGTATGTTGGAAATAATCAAACGTATTAGACATCTGATGTGATAGATGTTTATATCTATTTGATTATTTTCAACATATAAGTTATTTGTTGCAACAAATGTCTATACTTGTTTGATCATAAATAAAATATATTTTATATAATTTATTATAATAAATATCTATATCTATTTGATCATAAATAAGCATATATTTTATATAATCTATTGCTACAAGATATAATATATTTTGCAATAGAAGTTGTTCCTACACATACAATAGTTATTGGACAATAAAAAATATATTTTATATAATAAATAAAAATAAAGTTCACTATCAATCCGTGCATGCAGTTCTTTTGCAGCAAATCATCTTACATATGGAGCATTTATTATTTCTCACTGGAAATGACTCCTCGACCCCACGCCTCCTCTTCATTATCCTTCTTTCCAGTTTTCTTGGATCAACATATGTAGGAGGTATTTTGATCTATAAAATGTCCAAAGGAATAATTCAAGAATCTTTAGGAGGCACCAATCCTCACAATATGCATTAATGTACTTTTCACCAAATAATATGGGGATGAGTACCCATAAATCTGACATCTAAATTTTGCACCATATTTGAATCAAAGCGCTACTATAGCATGTGAATAAGGTATTTTGTCCAA
Organism: Capsicum pubescens; assembly: GCA_030864215.1. NCBI lineage: Eukaryota > Viridiplantae > Streptophyta > Magnoliopsida > Solanales > Solanaceae > Capsicum > Capsicum pubescens. The sequence continues at coordinate 139,741,871 of CM061547.1, read as the reverse complement.
GTCAAAAACTCTATATGTTCTTCTTTGAACATTGACCGTGGCAACATCACCATGACCGGTGATATATATTGTAACGCCCTGAGATCCCATCCCGAGATGTCACACGATGCTTGTGACCCCGAAGGACCATAAGCTAACCCTTTTCTGATATCTGTACCTGTACACTGCATAATATCTGGAATAAATGCAGAAACTAGCCATAAGGTTCAACACATCTATAAATACTCAAAATATAAAACTGAATACTATACAACACATCCGTTTGAAAAGACTCTAATCTGAATGAACTGTGGAGTTGATAAGAAAAGTCCCCAACTAACTCCGTCAACTGAAAGTAAATAAGATTTTGATTACAATAATAGAAAACTGAAACTCATCCTCGAAAGAAGAGGACTCACTGCTACTGCTGCTGACTGGGACTGATCTGCTGATGATACTCTAGGTCCTGTGCCTCTAAACCTATGGTGTCAAATGAGACACCATAGTGCAAATGCGTCAGCACAAAATATACCGAGTATGTAGATGGGGTAAGGCTAAATGCAAGGGCTCATGAATGCAAAATATGTATAACCTAAATGATCATGAGAATACCACACGAAAAAAAGCACACATACAAGAATGCATAAATCATACTCATAATCATCACAACTCTAGAGACTTGACCTTGGATACCGCTTTACTGCGAGCTAAACTCACTACCATCACTAAGATACTGAACCACTGACTCATCTGCTATTGATAACTAAGGATCTGAGTATACTTATATCAAAGACTGAGTTCTGAGCTTACCGCTTTCGACCGATAGAATTAGAGATTCAAATTTTCTAACAGATAACTTTGGAAGCTTTATCAATGATAAGAAAATAGGATTATATCCGAATCTGACAATAAGAATACTCAACAAATTCTGAGAAGGAGATCAAGCCTATCTGATGAGAGATCTTTAAATATGATAATAAGAATATTCAACATGATCTGAGACTGAGATCAAGCCTCTCTGATGGGAGATCTTTAAATATAATAGTAAGCATCTGTATATGAGGACAAGCCTATCTGACGGGATGGTCCATGAATCAATGGAACTATCTGAGTTCCTTATTGAGATAGACGATTGTACCATACGGTCTTGACTTCTGAAAATTGATACTGAAACTGCAACTGAGGGAAGTAGTCACTTAACCAACATGCCCTGACCTACCATAGGTGGGGTCCAACCTGTAACCCCAGCTGGAAGGGCGTCAATACCATGCCACGGGTAAAGACTCACTCTCATGTCAAGCTTCTCTGATGGGATGACCCTCGCAGGAAGTCGACCTGACGCAATATAATAGTCAACCTCTCTGTCGGTGACAACCTCTACTGACGGGGAATCCTGTATCCTGTGTTGGCTACGCAGTTCTGGAGTTCAGGGATTGCTACTAATGACTCCGGCCTCTCTCTCTCTCTGATGGAAGGAATCTCTATCCCTTTCCTCGCTCGGTGCTAGTTTCTACTCCCAACTGAAAGACTCTCATTGAATCCTTAGAATGAACACAATAAAGCTGAATCTGTTTACATAATCATGTTTCTCAAATGATCTGGCTGAAATACGCTAAGATCACTTGAGTCCGTATCTGACAAAAATAATATCGAATCACGGTATCTGACTGACGATACATAGCTTGATTAGATTATTCAAATCATTTATGAGATTAGAATTGAATCACTTGAGTTCCATTAGGACTGGGCTGAGTACAGGTCTGAGTCTAGATTACTAGCGATACAGAGATTACAGAGATAACTGAGATTATTGATCTTTATTAAGCTTCGCACTTGTCTGAGGATACAGAGTTCTATAGTTCACTGAGTTTTGAAAATCATGGCTCAATTAGAATTATCGAGAAACTGACATGGGCTCTAGACAATAACTCTATTTTTGGGTATAAATACCCCCAGGATTTGATAACATAGAAGTAAAGCATCATCATTCATTCAAGCATCATAAGCATTCATGCATCATCACCTTCATTCAGGCATATTGACAAGAAACTCAGAAATCATGTCATATCTTCAATTTCACAATCATTAGAACATCACCTCAAGCCTCTAAGGATTCACAAACGTCTACTCATCATCACAACTACCAAGGGGTCACTCTAAGAGTTTCAGAATCATAACATACTTTCCCCCTCACAAACTTTACGGCATTGTATCTATCATTTAGGAAATATAAACCTCTATTCACCATCATGATTACCAAAGAATAGCTCCCAACATTTAGGGGGTCATCAATATCAATTCATCGTCACAAACTACCTTAAGGAAGACATGCTATTAAATTATACCCCATTCAACAAAGTTTTGCGTCAAGTACTTCACACCTATATCGGTCTCGACATATATCTAGATATCATGAGATTTCGGGAAAACTTCACACTATCATGTCATTACTCTCTTGCTAACCACTTAGCATGTATCAAAACTTAAAATAAATCAAAGAGCACTCACTTGGGAGATTTACCGCTATTTCGTCTCAACTTACTCACTACGGTCTTTCGATAACCACTAGACATGTACGGTTCTACACCTACTCGGGGATTCCATATTATTATTATGGCTCATTCCTCTCACTAAGGCATTTTATAAAACACTAGGTGTGCATGGACTAGCCCACAACTTTGGGTTTACCCTTTAACATACTACAATGTCCCTCTATGCTTTACCTCAGCCTTTCATCCAACCTATGGGGTGTATACCCCACTTATTCAACCATGTCTACACCCTAATGTCATGAACACCTCACATAGACACCAACTTCAAAAGGGCTCATCACAACATCACATAAATTCCACATACTAGGGTCAAAGACCATAAATCTTGCAAACAATCATGAATCCAAACTCAACAACACAAGTAACATCAACTTCAACTCATACAAATCATGGAATATCACAAAACATAAAATCCTTAAGTTTTTAAAAAAGGGTACTTGAGCTTCTTGGATGAAAGGAACCCAAGAATCAACATCTACATACCTGGGAATTTCTTTTCTTGAAGGCTCTTGAAAGGATTTCTTGATTTCTCTAGATCCTTCTTGATCTCTCTTGAATTTTATAAAAGGAGAAGAGAGTTTTGATTTTGGAAACCCTAATTTTTAGGTGGAAAAGAGAAAAATAAAGTTGAAGGCCCTTGGCCCGGTATTTATAGAGCTGGGGGAGGATATGGAAAAGACAAAAATACCCCTTTAAAATTTGTCTAGAAAATTCCGATCGGGGTCTGTGACGGTCGACTTGGCGGTCTGTCAGAGGGACTGACGGTCCACCAAGTCGTCCATCACTCAAATGCCAAAACTGGGATGTTCTGTCTCAGAGTGACGGTCGAAGTGATGGTCCGTCAGAAATATAACGGTCCACCAGATCATCCGTCACTCGGGGTCCAGGAATGGGACATTCTGCCTCGGTCTGACGGGCCCCTTGACGGTCCGCCAAATTTCTGACGGTCCACCACTTTGGTCGTCACATGATGACCAAAAAAGAAAGCCACTGCCTTGTTCTGACGGGACACTTGATGGTCCACCAAGGACTTGGGAGTCCGTCAGATCGATCGTCACACATGCGATTCCGACAACGCTCAGTAAAACGACCATAACTTCTTCGTCCGATGTCAAATTTTGAAGAAATTGGTATCGATGGAAAGCTTGTTCAATGATCTACATGAATAAAATTAGAAATTAGGGAAATTACACATGATTAAAAGTGTTTTATACTTGGAAAGATACTTCTAAAACTTTTAGACTCAGATTTTCTGCTTTGCTGGATACGCTCTAAGGCTCAGACTAGAAGAGAACTTTGCGGGGTATTACCCATATTTTGTTTCAATACTTTAGGAACAAGTTTGTTTGGTGAGTTGAACAACTTCATACGTCTCTCGTGAAATATTTTTACAAATCTCATATTTATTTAATTAAATAAATCGGGAATGAAAAATTCTCTTTCATCTTCAAATATTGCAACTGATTCAATAATGTTTGATGTCATAATATTATACCTATACAAAAACAATTATTTATTAAGGCATAAAATTACAATAAACTCAAAAAAGACAATTTATAATATTATACCTATGTCTCGAGCAGAATTCCCGACTCAATTTATGAAATTCAACAAGTTTGAGATGTTTGGTTGTCTTGGATATCATATTCCTTATTTGATTTAAATGGTCATAGAACTCATCTCTATCATATGTTTTTGTTTCTTTATAAAAATGTGATATGATATTTGAATTGTGAAAGTTATTTCAAATAATTCTGTAACGACCTACAAATTTGATGAAATATGGAAAATTTATGATTTTGTGTGATTTGACTATTTTATCCTTTCCCGTAGTTACATTGTGGTATTTCTAGGTTGTTAGGGTGATTGACATGATTCTGAATGTATTTTAGAACCATTTATGCAATATTGTGGTTTTGGTGACTTCGAGAGTCTTATTATGGACCTATGTGATTATCTTTTGATCTATCTGATGGATGAATAGACAGACTGTGCCATTAACTTTAAAATATCAATTTTATACTAGGTAGATCATTGGTTTGGGTCCCAATGCACCTGAGCTCATTTCAACCTATTGGTCGGAAAGTTAAAAAAATAAAAAATATAGGTATGGGACCCATATTTAGTCGAAACGACCTCAGATGGAAAATTTGACTTTGCCAACACATCTGAAATATCAATTTTAGGGTGATAACATGTTTGGTTATGTTTTCTGGCTTTTAAATCTCATTTCAATCCTCTGTTTGGAAAATTGTAATTTTGGGTTTCAGGGGCAGACTTTGTGAAAATAATTTTTTTTTTTCAAAAATCTAATATCACCATTGAGTTCGGAGCATTGAATTTAGTATGGTTGTATAGTTCATTTGCATATATCAAACTCCAAACCAATCCCGAGGACCTCGTTGAAGTTTGGGTTCCACCATGGCTGATTTATACCTTGTTTTACCTGGTACCGAGTACAGTATCAATAGCCCATTTTTGACCCATTTTTCCCATTATTTCACCTTTAAATCAGCCTAATGAATGAAAATAATAAGTGGATATTGACTCATGTGGTTATAAAAATATATCATTATGGTTGGATGTGGAAATATATCATATGGTTGGTTGTGGAAATACTCATTGTGATTGGTTGTGAACATTACATCATCATATCATACTCATTCATGAAACAAATGGTACTAATGTGGCAACACCTAAGAAACATTGGTAACACCTTTTTATGATAGAAAATATGACATCTTATAAAACCCTCCGGGAGGGATGTGTATGGTAGTATATATGGATATATATATGAATTGTATATGGGTTAATTAACCCCCATGGGTCCCACGTCTGGAGGCTTTCCTCTATGGGTGTATACGGGTGTTGTGACCAAGCACACACTCACGTGTATGTGGTCTCACCAAGTAATACAGTGGCCTCAAATAAGGCTATATCGATCCCACAAGGACTTGTATCAACAACTATCTAATTCAAGTTCAACTATTGAGATTAAGTAACCGAGAGTATAAAGTTATAAACTAAAAATAAAGTAACTAATGCAGAAAAGTAATGACTTTGGTCAATCAATGGATAAAGACCCAGGATTAAGGCTTATGAACAATCATACTATTCCATTGAACTTCATTAGTTAGACTACTTATCCTTATTGATGATTCATAGGGTTTATCACATGATCATGGTCTCCCGACCTGTAATTGTCTACCTAACTTGGACATTACAACTATATCATTGAGCGGGGATATAAAAATCCAATTAGATGCATGAATCTATCATCCTACATGTGAACCAATCAAGTCTTCTATGTATATCCCTATCCTAGATACTAATTCAAATTCCTTATTTCATAAAATAATAAAAACCTTACTCTATTCATCCCCATGTTCTATCTTCCTATTCCCACTCCCGAGTTCACAAGGTCAACAATATATGTATTATAAGGTTAGCTACTCCTTAAAACAGTTAAATAAAGATGAAAAAGCAACCAAATATGATAACCAATCCAAAAAAATTCAATTCAAAGCGAAAGTAAACATGTTCTTGGCCTTAACCCCGGAAAGGGGGCTTTTAGCCGCTAATGAACATAACCGTAATCACAATCATGGAAAACATGTTAAAATCCATAAAAAACTTAAGTAAAGATATAAAAACCCTAATTTAAGTGTTTTACAGATCCTCTCCAAGTTTCCAAGACGTCCAAGGCGTTTAGCATCAAGTATAAGTGTCCTATTTATCGTAAAACAATTTTTTCCATTGGTGGAACAAGGGGCGCGTCGCGTTGCTTATTTCAAGGGTGAGAAGTCCGCGTCGTAGGCTCATAGAAATGTCACACTGTTTTGGGTCTCCTTTGAAGATTTTTATGCATGGAAAGCGCCCATTTCCCATTTCCAAGACCCTACACACGCTGGCGATATCTGAAGTGTCCGTTTTACGTCAAATCTTATCCCGCATTCTTGTTGATCCATTCCAAGATTTTTGGTGTTATTTACACTTGATTTATAGATTGTATATATTTCATATATCATAATAATAAAATCTCCAAGCATTCTATAACATTAAACACCACAAATTAGAGCTAGAAACAACACAATCATCCAAGACGACGAACTAGAAACTCAAGCTAAGAATGCTAGTTTTTGTCCTTTTAATCTTTAACTTAGTTTTGACTCTTGGCTTGTTTAAATTGAACATTAAACATTATGAAAAAGTTTTTACACACATAATTACACAATAATACCATTATGAAATCATTAACCACATTAGAATCCATCGAGATCAACTAGAACGACACCTAGCTCAAGCTAGTAACACTAGTTTTCTCGTTTGAACTCTAAATGACCAAATTAGTTCCAAACATGTTTGAAAACACCTTTAAAAATTATAATTAAGTACTTAAACACATATATGCTCAATTATATCATTATTCACTCATTAAGCACACAAATTGTCCTCAAAACAAGGCTAAATAAGCTAAGATGACAACACTAAAGTGCATAAATCCACTAAATATCACCACCCCACACTTAAAGCCTTGTTCATCCTTGAAAAACTTTTTACTATAAGTATCATAAGCTGAGGTGACTCCACACTTCTACTACAAGAAAGTCACTCAAGATAGTGCTACAATGACTACACAAAATGCAAGTTCCTACACTAAACATGTTACAACACAATTGGCAGTTAAAGAATACTACTCCAAAACATCCTAGCCTCAAGAATTGACTCACCTAGTTGGAAATCTCATGCATATTGTTCAATCAAGGACATCATACAAATCCCCCAACTATCATCAAATATGTGACCTCACCACAAGTGAGTTACCCACAATCACTCATATAAGTGCACTTTATAACAGAATGGGTACAGGAATTAAATTACACTCACTCTCCCAAAGAATGCACAAGTTACACAGTATGAGCCATAGGCTTGCCCTTAGTGTAGTACTCCACTAATATCAGAATGATGAAACTTGGTATCAAATAGGTCTTTAAAGGTTGTAATGTAGGCCAAGGGACTGGTAGGAGCTATTTTGTCCAGGAATAGTGACTATCTTCCTTAAGTGCTTTCAATATATCACACTTTTCATTCAATACACCTTTAACAACCAAATTTTACCACTTCTATCTACCCATATATTTTGTTTTGGATCATATCATTAAGCTTATTCATAAAAACTATTGTGGGAGTGTTTTCTATACACAACTTATTCAATTTGAACTAATTTTCATTCTTTTCATTACTCAACTCCCAACTACAACACATCAATTTTTTTGAACACTAATAGCTATGACTTATGGGCTTCACTCTCACCTTTATCTTACTTTAATTCAAACTCTTTAACTCAATTAATTTTATACTAAAGTGCTTAGGAACTTTGGATCAAATTAAGGTCAGTCAAAGAAGGGGATACATGCTTCATATGAGGCTGCCAAAGAAAATATGCTAAAGGCTCAATGGGGTTAACTAGGATTATGCACAAGGGTAGGTATAGAGGGAATAAAAAAGGCTATCAAAGAAATGCCTCTATCATCTGCTAAACCTACACTCTTTATTTCACTTTGCACACACACCAGAAAAGTTCTAGACATCACATGCAACAAGGAATATACAACAACCTCACATCACATATGGAAAATGCTTTACTCAAGTGGTATCATAATAATTTCTCACCCAAATAATCACATGAATTCAACTTTAAGCCAACAAGTACAAGAGTCATAATCAAGAGCCTAGGAGTCTCAAAAGTAGTAATTCACATAATCAACATGCTCTTTACAACAAAAACACTTGCATCATGTAATCAACTATAGCACCAATAAGAACATATCACATAATTTTTTTTAAAACTACTCCTAAAAATGAGAATTTCCCCACCATGCACTTAAAATTCTACTTTTTCACCAAAATATAATTTAAAAGTAGAGATAGAAATACTTCCCGAGGCCTATAGGCCTAGCTAGTAGCATCTTTATACATCAAAAAGGTTTAGGGACCCCACACTTAGTCTTCGCCATGTTTTTTAGCTCAGATTTTTGGTACTCAGACTTTCCATCAACCTGTAACTCAATAAAACAAAACTATGTGAATTAAAAACCAAAAATTTAAAAATAAAACCTACCTTAACTTAACTTGGGTTGCCTCCTAAGAAGCGCCTGATTTAGTGTCACGACACGACCCAATCATGCTTTTTTCTCCACCTTGAGGATATGAATTTTATCCCCAATTTTGCATCCATCTATTTGCTTCGCTCATAGAGTGTTGGTACAAAGATAAAAAACCGAGTAATAGAATATGCATGGTAACCCACTCGTTCTTAAAGTGAGGTGTGTTTTTATGTTTCTTGTCTGGTGCAAAATCAAGAATATAGGATTCTTATTACTCATCTTCACACTCTTCCACTATTTCAAATGATTCCACAAACAAGACATCATCTAAACATAATGTAGAAAAATGCTTTGAATGACGCCCAACCAATCCCACTTCTAAATTTACACTATCCACAATACCCTCACTCATATTCACCTTCTCAATTGAAGTCTCAAAAGAAGGATGGCAGTTGAGTGGCTGCGATTCTTGTGTCTGTTCCACAAATTGGCTAGAATCCTCTTTATATTTTTGTTTTCTTAGAACCTGCGAATATGGTAGTAGTGGTATCTCCTTAACCTGTTCAACAACTTTAGTTTTTGAGTACTCATACTTCCTCAAATTATTTAGAACTTTGTCTCTAACCAGTTGGGGAGTCAACTCTGCATCTACCTCCTTAGTTATCTTTTGAACATTACCCTCAAACATGACTAAATTAGAATTAGCTTCACACATATTTGTAGAATGATACATACTACCATAAACCACACACCAACTTGTGGTCTGCTGCACAAGTTGGAAACAAGAAGGCCCCCTCCAAACGCTTGCATTAAAATCTAGAAAAAAAGCCTCATGGTGGGGTCCTCCACAAAAATAACCAGGATCATCATCCTTCAAAAACCATATATCCCAGACTTCCATGTCAAGAAGTGTGATAAAAAAATAAAAGAAACTAAAAAAAAAACTAAAACAAACCAAACTATGTAAAACTCAATATAGAAAAACTAAAAATAAGATAATTACCTATTTACAAGTCCACGACAATGGCGCCAAAAACTTGTTGCGCCCAAGAACACACGCAAGTGTACGTGATCTCACCAGGTAATACAGTGGCCTCAAATAAATTTGGATATTGATTCCACAGGGAATTTTATCAACAACTATCTAATTCAAGTTCAACTATTGATATTAAGTAACCGAGAGAGATTTAGAGTTTTAAACTAAAAGTAAAGTAACTAATGCCGAAAAGTAATGACTTTGGACAATCAATGGATAGAAACCCAGTGTTAAGGCTTACGAACAATCATACTACACCATTGAACTTAATTCATTAGACTACTTATCTTGGTTGATGATTCATAGGGTTTATCTCATGATCATGGTCTCCCAACCTCTAATCGTCTACCTAACTTGGATATTACAATTACATTATTGAGTGGGGATGTAATAATACAATTAGATGCATGAAGCTATCATCCTACATATGAACCAAGCAAGTCTTCTAGGTATATCCCTATACTATATGCTAATTCAAATTCCTTATTTCATAGAAGAATAAGAACCTTACTCTATTCATCCCCATGTTCTATCTTTCTATTCCCCCTCCCGAGTTTACAAGGTCGACAATATATGTATTCTAAGGTTAGATACTCATTAAAATAGTTAAAATAAAGATGAACAAGAAACCAAATATGATAATCAATCCAAAAAAATTCAATTCAAAGAGAAAGTAAACGTGTTCTTGGTCTTAACCTCGAAAAGGGGGCTTTTAGCCGCTAATGAACATAACCATGATCACAATCACAGAAAACTGTTAAAATCCATAAAAAAGTTAAATTAAGATATAAAAACCCTAATTGAAGTATTTTACAGCCCCTCTCAAAGTTTTCAAGCCGTCCACGGTGTTTAGCATCAAGTACAAGTGTCCTATTTATAGGAGAATAATTTTTCCATCGGTGGAACAAGGGGAACGTCACATTGTTTATTTCAAGGGGGAGAGGTTCGCGTCGTGGGATCATCATGAGGTCACACTTTTTTGGGTCTAGTTTGAAGCTTTTCATGTATGTAACATTCCCATTGGCGTTTTGGAAAAACGCGCTGGTGATATCCGAGGTGTCCGTTTTACATCAAATTTTGTCCCGTGCTCTTGTTGATCCATTCCATGACTTTGGGTGCTGTTTACAATTGATTTAAATCTTGTATATATTTAATATATCATAATAATAAACTCTCCAATCATACTATAACATTAAAAACTATAAATTAGATCTCGAAATAACACAATCATCCAAGACGATGAACTAGAAACTCAAGCTAAGAATGCTAGTTTTTGTCCTTTTAATCTTTAACTTAGTTTTGAATCTTGGCTTGATTAATTGAACCTTAAACATTATAAATAAGTTTTTACACATATAATTACACAATAATACCATTAGTAACTCATTAAACACATTAGAATCCATCGAGATCAACTAGAACGATACCTAGCTCAAGCTAGTAACACTAGTTTTCTCGTTCGAACTCTAAATGACCAAATTAGTTCCAAACTTGTTTGAAAACACCTTTAAACATTATAATTAAGTAATTAAATACTTAGATTCTTAATTATATCATTATTAACTCATTAAGAACATAAATTGTCCTCAAAACAAGGCAAAATAAGCTAGGATGACAACACTAAAATGTATAAATCCACTAAACATCACCGGGGATTGTGTGATGATCTCAGAGCTTGTGTGATGACTTAATACATAATCATCATCATCATATACATTAAACTTACTTTACTATGTTTATGTTGTGCTTGTATTGCCATGTTGACTTGTCATTTATCTATTTGTTCTATATTTTGACTTGTCAATGCCTAATTGCTCTATCTTTCTTTACTTGTACTTGAAGATGTTGATTATACATGTTATTCTTTTGTTCTACTTGTAGGTGATATTGTGTATATTTGTATCCCTATCTAGTGTGTCGTTGTATTATGTGTGGATATTGTAGAACTATTAGTGCAAGCGGTGTGGGCTACCATTGTGGGACATTTTCTGATTGAAGGTGACATGCCCTTAGTGTATGTTTTATATATTTTATTTAATAATTTGGTTGGTCATCCTATGTAACTACTAAGTATAAGTGGACCGTACTCATGCCTACTGTGCCTTTTTAGTGTAGGTCCTAGCTCGAGTGCGCCTAAGCTTGCTTGAATCGGGCAATTATTGAAGATTGTAAGGTAGTGGTTGGACATTTATGCATTCAAAGTTCACCTCTATGTTTTTATAGTAGTTATGTTTTTATTAGTACTCAGATATAGATGTTGATCCTATGGGGATATTTCTAATGTATTTGACTCATGGTTTGTATTAGTAGTTCTTACACTATTGACACCTAGTTTTGGGAATGTATGGTATTTGGATATGTTCTTTCCGTATTTTTATAATTACTTATATAGTTCAGTTTCATTCTAGAAGACTTACCTTAGGGTATTTCTATCTTTTTCTCTTTTTGTATCAGTTTAGGTGATACACTTACTTATCAAGGTACGTGTCAACAAGTGCCATCATAACTTTTGTTTTTGGGGAAAATTGGTAACAGAGCAACCAAGTTTCATTGGTATTAATAGTGTAAGAATGATATGTCTAATAGAGTATCGTGAATTGGTACATAGATATCTGTATCTATCTTCAAGAGGCTATAGGATATCTTTAGGAAACTTTTCTTAATTTTATTCCTTACCATGCGATGTTCTTTTATATATTATGTTTTGAGTTATGTTTCACTTTTTATTTGTAGAAGGTGTTAACTAGGTCCCGCAAGAGTGGTGATGTATGGCCTTCACCCATAGGGAAAGCCTCGAGTTGTGGATGGACTCGGGAGAGGGGACGAGCCCGTAGTTTAGTCTTGTTTAGGAGGAGTACTAGGGGACTCTCCCTAGAGCCTCATGTTGAATAGATTAAAGGTATAGGTTCTAGTCTAGTTCTTTAAAGTTTATCTCCATAGTGTTGGAAAGATTGTTGGTGCATTTGCTGACCCATACGTAAACCCTTCCCCCTTTTTCCTAAGAACAAAATTCAAGCTTTCTCTCCAAGAATTCAAGCATCCAAGCTCCTGTTCAAGTTTTTCTTCAAGGAATTCAAGCAATTAAGGTATGTGGGGTATTCATCAATGGGTTCCTTCCACCCATTGAGTCCCAAAATTCCCTTTTTGGTTTAAGTATGAATTTTACTCTCTTTTATGATTTAACTCGGTGTAATTATGAAATTATCCATGTTTGCTCATTAATTTACATTCAAGCCATGGTAATAGTTCTATCCCATGTGAATCATGCTCCTATATGCTTGAGGTTTCAAACCCCCATGTCATGTTTAGTTAATATCATGTTAAATTCTCAAATTTATATATTAAACCATGTGAACAGAATATCCTCTAGAGTTTAATTCGCCCCCATGTTCAAATACATGTAATTCATCAGTTTAGTGAAATATTTTATGTTTTGGGTCTCTATTTTATGATTTTCTCCTATTATTTTAAATTATGTTATCATATTCAAAGTGATTATTCAGTACTAGAGGGTTATAAAATCCCGATACCTATCTGTTTGTACATGTCTTTGTTTTCAAGTTACAGGTCAGACAGATTATGATTTTTATTACTATATTTAGACTATTATGTTTATGTTGAGCACTTATCAGCACAGTACCATTTCAGGTTAAACCATTGATAATACTAGTGTCATTCAGTTGGAAGTAAGATTTAGTACTGATCAAACCTAGAAATGGGGGCTCACCCTTAAGTTAGGACTGAGACCTTAGTAGATGTCCCTAAGTTACAAAATCACATAGACAGTGTAGGATTATGAGATGTCACCTGCCATTTTAGGACTGACACTCTCTCAAGGGTCACCCGCTAGTTTAGGACTGGCTCCCTATTCCTTAAGGATATCATCCTTGTGGATCCACACCGTCAACCAGTGTTAGTACCCGTGGCAAGGTACTGACATCCGTCCAACTGGGGTTACAGGTTGGACCCTGATTGGCTCAGATTAGGGCATGTCAGTTACATGATAGCTCCCCCAGTTTCAATTAGTACTCAGTCTATATCAATGCAGGTTTGCTTGACCAAGTAGTCAGATTTTTAAGTTATTTAGTCTATCCATTTTACAGATTAATTTAGGTCATGCTTTACTTGGTCTTGCATTCTCAATTTTACATGTTCATACATCCATGTTCAGTTTCTACATATATTTCAGTTAATCCTTACCTCACGTACTAATACATTCAAAGTACTGATCGCATTCTTTTCTTTTGCTCTATGTTGTCTTATAACATAGGTTTGGACACTCAGTTACCTAACCACCCTTAGACAATTCAATATTTCCAGCAGCAGTAGTGGTAAGTCCTCATCCATCGAGGACATAAAATGTTATTACAGTTGTTTCAGTATGTCTTAATGTTCAGTCAGTAGAAGTTAGTTAGGGGGATTTTCCTATCAACTCCTTATGATTTTAGAGGCTTTTAAATAGACAACCAGTTTAGCGTTTAGACTTTCAGACTTGTTTCGGTTTCTTTGTCAATTATTCAGACATGCTAGTAATGTTTATCAGTACTTCATCAATTTATTTCCTGAAAATATTATTTTATTATTATTTTATCCAGTGCTCACAACAGGTACCAAATCATGGAATAACTTGGGGTCACTTATGGCCTTAAGCACCGCGTCGCGACTAGGAGGTAGCCTCGGGTCGTGACAAAACTTGATATCAGAGCCAAAGGTTTTAAAGTTTCCTAGGGTGTATGAAAGCAACTTTTATTAGTGTCTTGTCCATGGGTGTGAAGCACGCCACACTTATAGACAAGAGGCTATGAGACGTTTATAGGAAAGTTTCCCTTCTTTTAGTATTCATGTTGTGCGAGAGAGAATAGGCTCTATTGAATTCCTTTTTCTGACTCGTCCTTCATTCCGTTTACAAAAAATACCTCTTAGAAGAAATAATGGATGAAGGAAGGAAGATCAGCCTGCACCACCATCTATTCAGGAAGATCCCCTTAACGACCACGTTTCTTACGCTGAGTTTAGGGCCACTTTTATAGCTTTGGCCCATATGGTAACTGCTTAAAATAACCAGTAGGTTGTTTCCCCAGCTAATCCAGTGTTGAATACAACTGAAACCAGGATCTGATACTTCACTCAGATGAATCCCTCTTTGTTTTCTGGATTTAAGACTGAGGAAGATCCATAGAAGTTTCTAGACAGTGTGTAGAAGGAGATCGACATAATGGGTGTCACTTCTAGTGAGAGTGCTTAGTTAGCTGCTTATCAGTTTCAGGGAGTAGCTGTAACACCCCAAAATCTAATCCCGATATGTCACACGGTGCTCAAGACTATGAGTATCCTTAAGCTAACCCTGTCTGCCTTCTATTAGATATAAATCTTACCGTCACAGTAATATAGACATAAAAGTCATACTGAATGCAGAAACTGTCTGAAATAACTAAGAATAATCTGAATATAATGTAGGAAACATCAATAATGAATAAGCTGAATCAAAACAAGAAGTCTGACAAGCCTCTACTACTAACATTTAAAGAGTCACTGGGACAAACCCCCAGCTAATTCGAACTGTCTGAAAAAATACTAAATCATGAAAACTAATAAACTGCAAAATCTGAGTGAACAAGTCCCCGAACTATGAGGACTCACCAACTGTAGGATGTAGAAGGAGATGCTCGAACTACTCACGCTGCTGAAACTGAGCACCTGAACCTATATTATGAGATAATGTAGCACATAGACATATATGTGGATCAATACTTTGAGGATGTACTGAGTATATAGGGGTGAAATACAAAAGTAAGACATCATCTCATCATCATAATTTATAAAACAATGCATACTAAATGTAAATGACTCACATAAGCTGGAATATCTGAATTACTGAAATCATGAATAATAAATTATAATGCCCCAAAATCTCCTCTCGGAACGTCATACGGTGCTTAAGGCTACAAGTAGCCCCAACCTAACCCTTTGAGCCTGTTACTACAAATAATAACTTATTTCAAGAAGAAATAAACAAAATACTAGCACTGTCGTATCAATTGATAGAAAATAGAAGAAAATACTTGGTCCAAACGACCACAATACTGGAAATCTCAACATACTAACAATCTGATAACTAGTCTGACAAAACCTCTACTACTCCATAAACTAGAGAGCCATTGGGATAGGTCCCCAACTGACTCAAACTGAACTGAAAGAAATAATATATCTACTAAAACTCTGAAATTTCTAAAGATAGGTCCTCAAACCAAGAGGACTCACCACTGTAGAGATGTAGACAAAGGTACTCAGAAATCACTGACGAGGCTGGGACTTAGCACCTGAACCTACATTATAAGACAATGTAGCAAATAGACGTATATGTGGAAGAGCACTTGGGAATGTACTGAGTATATGGGGGTGTATACATTTACCGAAAAAAATATCATACTCTTTAATCAAATCATGCATGCAAATATGAATGACTCACATAGCTTGAATACGTCTACAATATAAAGCTTATAAATCATGTAGAATGAAGCATGTAACACAAATCTTGTGAGTTATTATACTTTAGCTTTAAAATCTGAACTTTTCTCTTATTCTCATTACTCATAGACTAAAGAAAGCTATAAACAATACTTTCAAACTCATGCATATATCTCATGGAGAGTAAAACTTCTTTAATGCTCAAGAACTTAGAACTCTATTAAACTCAAGACACTTGGAACTCAGAATTCTCTAACTCTTACTAGTAGAGAAAACTACTTTTTTCTTGGGAAAATTTTACTTCAAGAAATAATTTTGAAAATCTTACTATTAGGGAAAATCACTTATCTCAAAGCTTTAGGGAAAATATTCTATCTCAAGGGAAAATACTTTAGGGAGGTTCTCTTAACCGACATAAACCATGTAAGCTACATGGAGTCCAACGTCTTGTCCTCCTAAGGAAGAAACCTCACGTTGGGAAGACACGTCATTCTCTTGACAGTGAGTATAACCTCAACTTAGTGATAACTTATCTCGGCCTCGGGCCCATAAATCTCAATCCTACGGTGGCACGTAGTTCTGGGGTATGAAACCGTAGTAACTTACCCAACTCAATGATAAATACTACTCCCTTTAGTTAGCTACACTCATCTCATAGAAATCTACTTTAAAAATAATCTCGTGGTTCATAAGAACCGAACTATAAAATTTGTAGTCTCATTTGGTAAAGTGGATTTCAAAGCTACTATGACCATTAAGGTCAAAACTTTCTCAATGATCTCAAAATACTCAAATCATGGGTGCTTATAGCACAAAAGTTCATAAAAACTGAAAGTAGGGTTTAATGACCCATAATCAAATCTAAAGTTATGACTCATCAAAATGCATACTAGTTGTCATAAGTATACACAAATCATATAGAAATCTGGAATGTTCAGCAATTTGTCTTAAAATCTCAACATACTCATATACTTCAATTTCTAGAACATTGACAAATCTCAAAATCACATGCATAGTAATATTGGGTATGAACCCACACTTCAAATTCATAGGAGAACTCATAAAGTCATATATCTTTGTAATTTAAAACAAGTTTTGGGCACAAGGACGAAAGAATTGTCCTTGTTCAAACCCCACATACCTTAGATTGTAACTTAGATGAACAAACTTGCTTGAGACTCTTCTTCTTACTCTTGAGAGAGAGTTCTTAAAGCCTTTTACTTGGGGAACTTGAATCTCAACTCAATTTGTAGAATCTATGGTGAGTTGTTGAATTTCTTGGAGAAGTGTTTTGGATTTGCTCTTGAGGGAGAAACCCTAGCTCTTGGATGTTTTGGGAGATAATTAGGCTATCTTCTTCATTTTGAATATATCATGGTATTAAAAGGGAAAAGATCCAAGAGATTCTTTTAAAAATGACATAAAAATACTGAACGGGATTTGCAATGGTTGGAGTGACGGTCCGTATCTAGTCTGATGGTCCGTCGGATTGTCCGTTGCACGTTGGTAAGAAAAAGGCCACACTGCCTTAGCTTTCTGATGATACCAATTTCGTCCAAATCTGGTATTGGAGTGAGAAGTTATGGCCGTTTTACTGAGAGTTGTCGAAACTATCCAGGTGCGGAGGACAGGTTGATGGACCATCGCCCGAACTGTCGCAACCAAGGCAGTGACTCCCTCTTCTAGCCCAAGTGCGATGGTCCTAGCGATGGTCCGTCGCTATCTTGAAGGTCTGTCATCTTGGCCATCACACTTAGGCTAGAAGAGGGAGTGACGACCTTGGTTGCGATGGTTCGAGCGACGATCCGTCGTAAAATCGACGGTCCGTCAACCTATCCGTTGCACCTGGGTGGTTTCGACAACTCTCAGTGAAACGGCCATAACCTCTCACCTCGATACTGGATTTGTACAAAATTGGTATCGTTGGAAATATAATTCAATTCTCTACATGAGAAAAAGTCGATATTAGAGAAATTCAACACGGTTTAAAATATTTCTAACTTAGGAAGTCAGCCCTTACTCTTTTTAAGGACGAAACTCGACTTAAAGAAAATCCGAGGTATTACAATATCTCCCCCTTGGGAACATTCATCCTCGAATGTCGCTTGTTAGACCAAGAACATAGGAAAAACCGAGTACACATAGCTGAAGTAATTTTCTAAATGGCTCAAAATCTTTCTAAACTCTTGAATACTTCGAAAATTGCAAGAACTCATGAAAGAATAGATATATAGCTGAACTTTAGGTTTAGAAGGGCTGAAGTAAGGAAAAATAATACCTTCAGCTTGATCTAAACTCACAGAAAAGAGGTGCGGGTACTTGGCTTGCATGTCTGTTTCTGCCTCCCAAGTAGCGCCCAGAACTGACTGGTTCTGCCACATAACTTTGACCAAGGGAACCTCTTTGTTCCTAAGTCTACGGATCTAAAAATCTAGGATCTCAACAGGAATCTCATCAAATGAAAGACTGTTCTGAATACCAGCACTCTCTGAAGGATCCACTACAATGGAATCACCAATATGCCTCTTAAGCATGGAGACGTGAAAAACAGGTTGAACGACTGACAACTCTGCGGGCAACTCTACTTCATAGTCTACTTTCCCAACACGGCTCAAAACTATATAGGGGCCAACATAATGGGGACTAAGCTTCCCTCTTTTACCAAACCTCTGCACCCCTTTCATGGGTGAAATCTTTATGTATACCAAATCACCCACCTCAAACTTAAGATCCCTTCTCCTTACATCGGCATTTGACTTTTGATGACTCTGAGCTGTCTTCAACCTTTCTCTAATCAACTTCACCTTTTCCATAGCCTCGAATACCGCATCAGGTCCAATCACTACAGCTTCACCCACTTCAAACCAACCTATGGGTGATCTACATCTTCTACTTTACAAATCCTCAAATGGTGCCATCTCGATGCTAGGATGGTAACTATTGTTATAAGCAAACTCTATCAATGACAAATTCTCATCCCAACTACCTTTGAAATCAAGAGCACATGCCTTCAACATATCTTCTAGAGTATGAATGGTCCTCTCAGCCTGACCATCTGTCTGTGGATGAAAAGCGAAACTCAAATGAACTTGGGTACCAAGACCCTGCTGAAATGCTCTCCAAAACTGAGAAGTGAACTGAGTACCCCTATCCGAAATGATAGACAAGGGAACTCCATGTAGCCTGACTAGCTCCCAGAAATACAATCTATCATAATCCTCAGCTATATAAGATGTATGCACGGGCAAGAAATTTGTGGACTTAGTTATCCTGTCTACTACAACCCAAATTGAATCATGATGACGACATGAAAGAGGTAAACCAGTCACGAAGTCCATATTCATCTCTTCCCACTTCCAAGTGGGTATACCAAACTCTTGCATCACACCACCAGGTCTTTGGTGTTCTACCTTAACCTATTGGAACATTGCACAATTTACTACAAACTCAGCTATATTCTTCTTCATACCACTCCACCAATAGATTTCCTGCAAGTCGTGGTACATTTTAGTAGCACCGGGATAGATAGAATACCGCACGCCATGCGCTTCAGCCATAATACTCTGCGTCAGATCATCAACACACGGAATACATAATCTTCCCTGCAATCTCAACACGCCATCTAACCCTTGGGAGAAAACCTCTACCTTTTGGTCCTTAACTGACTCTTTCAGTCTGACCAAACTAGTATCTCTGTCTTGCTTCTCCTTCACTTCCGAAAGTAAAAAGGATTCGGAACTACTCTGCACCAAAGTACTTCTCTTAGAGAAATCAAACAACCTAATACCCAATCTAGCCAGATGATGCAAATCACGAGATAACTCTTTCTTACCTTCTTTCATATGCGTAACACTACTCATAGACAACCTGCTAAGGGTATCTACCACTATATTGGCCTTGCTTGGGTGATACAACACACTCATATCATAGTTTTTTAACAACTTTAACCACCTTCTCTACCTAAGATTCAACTCCCTCTAGGTAAACACATACTACAGGCTCTTATGATCAGTAAACACATCAACATGGACACCATAAAGATAGTGTTTCTATATTTTCAAAGCAATGACCACAACAGCTAATTCAAGATCATGGGTTGGGTCGTTCTTTTTATGCGGCTTCAACTGTCTAGAGGCTTAGGCTATAAACTTACCTCTTTGCATCAACACATAACCCAAACCAACTCTAGAGGCATCAAAATACACCACAAAACTATCTGTACCATCAGGCAAAGTCAACACAGGGGCTGAAGTAAGTTGAGTCTTCAACTCCTGAAAACACTTCTCACAGGAATTTGACCACTGGAAATTAACTTTCTTTTGGGTCAACCGAGTCATGAAAGATGTAATAGAAGAGAAAACTTTAACAAAACGATGATAGTATCCAGCTAGACCCAAGAAACTTCTAATGTCAGACGGGGAAATAGGTCTAGGCCAATTTCTTACTGCTTTTGTCTTTTGGGGATCAACTTTAATGCCTTTGACTGAAATAATATGACCCAAAAAATCTACTAATCTTAGCCAAAATTCACACTTACTGAATTTGGAAAACAATTGGTGATCTCTAAGAGTTTCCAAGATAATTCTAAGGTAATCTACATGGTCGTTCTCAGTACGGGAGTACACAGGGATGTCATCTATGAAAACAATGACAAACATATCAAGATATTGATCAAACATTCGATTCATGAGGTCCATAAAGGCTGCTGGGGCATTGGTTAGCCCGAAAGACATGGCTAGAAACTCAAAGTGACCATAGCGGGTTTTGAAGGCTGTCTTTGGAATATCACATTCCCTTACTTTAAGCTGATGATAGCCGGATCTAAGGTCTATCTTGGAAAAATAACTTGCACCTTGCAATTGATCAAACAGGTCATCAATTCTCAGAAGAGTATACTTATTTTTGACTGTGACCTTGTTAAGCTAATGATAGTCAATGCACATACGCAAAGAACCATCTTTCTTTCGCACAAATAGAACAGGTGTACCCCAAGGAGAAACACTCGGCCTTATGAAATCTTTGTCTAAAAGATCATTGAGTTTTTCTTTTAACTCCTTAAGCTCTGCAGGTGCCATACGATAAGGCAAGATAGAAATAGGCTGAGTGTCAGAAAGAAGGTTAGTCCCGAATTCTATCTCTCTATCGGGAGGTAACCCTGGGAGATCTTCCAGAAAAACATCAGGAAAATCATGAACAATGTTGACTGCCTGAATAGTTAGAGCCTTGAACTTAGTGTCTTTAACTCTAACGAGGTGATAGATGAAATCTTTAGATATTAGCTTTTTGGCTTTGAGACAGGAAATAAAATGGCTCTTGGGAGATACCGAACTCCTAGACCACTCAAGAACTGGTTCATTAGGGAACTAAAACTTGACCACATGGGTACGATAGTCTATAGATGCATAGAAAGAATGAAGACAATCCATATCTAGAATAAGGTCAAAATCCACCATGTCTAACTCTATCAAATCAGCAAATATGGCTCAAGAATATTTTCGGGACTCATTTTAAAATTCACAGCGACTAATGTGGTCACATAAGAGAAACTTGACCCAGGGTCCAACAACACATAAACATCGAAGCAAAAGTCACGGAGCATACCAATAACAACGTCGAAAGAGTCCTCCTACTCCTGACGGGATGTTAAGGCATAGAATTTATTCTGGTGCTGACCGCCAGTAGGGCTAGATGAAGCGCCCTGAATAGGGGCGGGATGAGGTACAAGAGCTTGTGCACTAGTAGTCTATGCCTGAGGTCGAGAATCTCTGTTCCCCTACCTAGCATACAGATAATCTCTTAGTATGTGGCCTAGCTTGCCACAACCAAAACAACCCATCTGATTCGCTAAACACTTACCGGGATGATCTCTACCACACTTAGCACAAAAAAGATAGCGGGGTCTGTTACTTACACTATTCTGTGACCTAGACATAGAAGACCTGTTCCCTTGCTCCTGTCGTCCCCTAGGAGCGGGAGCACTAGATGATGAAGGTGCTGGCATAGATGAATAACTCTAGAACTGTGGGCGGTTCCCTCCATGGGACCTAGCCTGAATATACTCATGCTGCTCAGATCTAGTCCTCTTGTTACCCCTCACTCTATCTTTTTTCCTTATCTTATCTACCTCTATTTTCTGTGCATACATCATTAACCTAGCCAAATCCATATCCCTATTCAGCATCGCTGTCCTACACTCTTTCAGTACCAAACCAGAAACTCCTATCACGAACTTGCTAATACTAGCTTGGGTGTCATAAATCAAATTAGGAGAATACTTGGCCAAGTGGTTGAACTTCAAGCAGTACTCCTTAACAGTCATGGTGCTCTGCCTTAAGTTCATAAACTCCTCAATCTTTGCTTTCCTCATCTCAAGCGGAAAGAACTTGTCCAAGAATGTATCTTTGAACACTTGCCAAGTCATAGGAGCAACAACCTCACCTCTATCCTTCCTCCATGATACAACCCAGTCATAAGCAATGTCTTTCAACCTGTATGACGCCAACTCAACACTTTCTTCCTCAGAAACATACATTACCTGTGTGATCTTTCTCACCCTCTCAAGGTATAACTAGGGGTCCTCGCCAGCCTTAGACCCATAAAACTCTGGTGGATTTATCTGCATAAAATCATGAATCCTAGCAGCAGCTAAATTACCTCCCTGCTGATTTGTAACTGCGGCCTGGTTATTGTCCTGAACATTAGCGGTGACTACTTGGGTTAATGCCTAAAAGGCTACCCAAAACTTAGCATGAGACACTGTCTTATTCAAGAGATCAACATGATGGGGTTGCTCATTATCATTTTTGTGAGCGTTCACTCTTTGGGGAGGCATTTTCTGAAATAGGAGAGCATGAATTATTAGATGAGAGGGACAACTATTGGCACGATAGAATCTCAAAGAAAAAAACAACAGAAAATTTTTTGTAGCCTCTTACTTAAAAATGTGGCACACTACACACCGATGATCAAGACTCTACTCAACGCGGCTTGTCAGACTCCCTAGGACTCCTTAAACCTTAGCCTCTGATACCAAGTTTGTAACGCCCCAAAATCTCCTCCCGGAATGTCACACGATGCTTAAGGCTACAAGTAGCCCCAACCAAACCCTTTGAGCCTGTTACTACATATAATAACTTATTTCGAGAAGAAATAAACAAAACACTAGCACTGTCATATCAATTGATAGAAAATACAAAAGAAAATACTTGGTCCAAATGATCGCAATACTGGAAATCTCAATATACTAACAATCTGATAACTAGTCTGATAAAGCCTTTACTACTCTATGAACTAGAGAGCCATTGGGACAGGTCCCCAACTGACTCAAACTAAACTGAAAGCAATAATATATCTACTAAAACTCTAAAATGTCTGAAGATAGGTCCTCGAACCATGAGGACTCACCACTGTAGAGATGTAAACAAAGGTACTCAGAAATCACTGACGAGGCTGGGACTGAGCACCTGAACCTACATTATAAGATAATGTAGCACATAGACGTATATGTGGATCAACACTTGGGAATATACTAAGTATATGGGGGTGTATGCATTTACAGAAAACAATATCATACTCTTTAATCAAATCATGCATGAAAATATGAATGACTCACATAGCTTGAATACGTCTACAATATAAAGCTCATAAATCATGTAGAATGAAGCATGTAACACAAATCTCGTGAGTAATTATACTTTAGCTTTAAAATATGATCTCTTCTCTTATTCTCATTACTCATAGACTAAAAAAAGCTATAAACAGTACTTTCAAACTCATGCATATATCTCATGGAGAGTAAAACTTCTTTAATGCTCAAGAACTTAGAACTCTTTTAAACTCAAGACACTTGGAACTCGAAATTCTATAACTCTTACTAGTAGAGAAAACTACTTTCTTCTTGGAAAAATTTTACTTTAAGAAACTATTTTGAAAATCTTACTATTAGGGAAAATCACTTATCTCAAAGCTTTAGGGAAAATATTCTATCTCAAGGGAAAATACTTAAGGGAGGTTCTCTTAACCGACATAAACCATGCAAGCTACATGAAGTCCAACGTTCTTATCCTCCTAAGGAAGAAACCTTACATTGGGGAGAGGCGTCATACTCTTGCCAGGGAGTATAACCTCAACTCAGTGATCACTTGTCTTGGCCTCAGGCCCATAAATCTCAATCCTATGGTGGCACGTAGTTCTGGGGTATGAAACCGTAGTAACTTACCCAACTCGGTGCTAAATACTACTCCCTTTAGTTACCTACGCTCATCTCATAGAAATCTGATTTAAAAATAATCTCGTGGTTCATAAGAACCCAACTATAAAATCTGTAGTCTCATTTGGTAAAGTGGATTTCAAAGCTACTATGACCATTAAGGTCAAAACTTTCTCAATGATCTCAAAATACTCAAATCATGGGTGCTTATAGCACAAAAGTTCATAAAAACTGAAAGTAGGGTTTAATGACCCATAATCAAATCTCAAGTTATGACTCATCAAAATGCATACTAGGTGTCATAAGGATACACAAATCATATAAAAATCTGGAATGTTCAGCAATTTGTCTTAAAATCTGAACATACTCATGTACTTCAATTTCTACAACATTGGTAAATCTCAAAATCTCATGCATAGTAATATTGGGTATGAACCCACACTTCAAATCCATAGGAGAATTCATAAAGTCATATATCTTTGTAATTTAAAACAAGTTTTTGGCACAAGGAAAAAAGAATTGTCCTTGTTCAAACCCCACATACCTTAGATTGTAACTTAGATGAACAAACTTGCTTGAGACTCTTCTTCTTACTCTTGAGAGAGGGTTCTTGAAGCCTTTTACTTGAGGAACTTAAATCTCAAGTCAATTTGTAGAATCTATGGTGAGTTGTTGAATTTCTTGGAGAAGTGTTTTGGATTTGCTCTTGAGGGAGAAACCCTAGCTCTTGGATGTTTTGGGAGATAATGAGGCTATCTTATTTGTTTTGAATATATTAGGGTATTAAAAGAGAAAATACCCAAAAGATCCTTTTAAAAATGACTTAAAAATACTGAATGGGATTTGCGACAGTCGGAGTGACGGTCCTTCGCCAGTTTGATGGCCCGTCAGATCGTTCATCACATATTGGTCAGAAAAAGGCCACACTGCCTTAGTTGTGACGGTCCTAGCGATGATCTATCGCTAGCTTGATGATCCGTCGTCTTGGCCATCGCACTTGGGCTAGAAGAAAGAGTCACTGCCTTGTTTGCGATGGTCCGGGTGACGATCCATCACAAACTCGACGGTCCATCACACCTGGGCGGTTTCGATAACTCTCAGTAAAATGACCATAACTTCTCACCCCGATACCAAATTTGGAAGAAATTGGTATCGTTGAAAAATATTTTTACACGATTTAAAATATTTCTCACTTGGAAAGTCAGCCCTTAATCTTCTTAAAGATGAAACTCGACTTAAAGAAAATCCGGGGTATTACATAAATCAATCATACTTTATAAATCTAGTGAGTCATAACATTTAGTTCTAAAAGCTATATTCGTATTCTGTTTGTAAATCATACTGTCTAAGTGTAGAAAAAGCTCACTTCTAAAATATGAATTCTAAAAGCTGAAGTTTGTAACTGCTATCTTTCTGTAAAGCATAATCTGACTAAACTTTGTGAGCCTTTACACTTAGTTTTCTAAAAGCTTTTCTGTAAATCTTTTTTGTTAGGCTTTACTATTAGGGAAAAACTATTCTGCAAGGGAGGTTCTCTTAACTGACATAAACCATGCGAGCTACATAGCATCCAACTCTCATCCTCCTAAGTAAGAAACCTCACATTGGGGAGAGGTGCCATAATATTGACAGGGAGTATAACCTCAGCTTAAGTGATCACTATTTCAGCCCACTATGGGCATTTTAATCTCAAATCTACGGTAGCACATAGTTTTAGGGTATGAGATCTTGGAATCATACCCAACTCAGTGCTAAATACTACTTTCTTTTTATTTGCTGCGCTCATCTTGTTGGAAATCCACTTTAAAACTAGCATAGGGGTTTATTATGAAACCAGTTATGCATTTATCTGAATCAATCTGTAAATGAAGTTACTTTGCTTTTTATAATCTGTAATAAATTTGTAAAGTAGATTCCAAAACTTATCTGAGGATCAAAAGATCAAAACTTTATTGTAAATCTGAAATAATCAGCTCATAGGATGCTTAAAGCATCATCTTTCTTGAAATATCAACATATAAACTTGGGCCTTAGTAACCCATGCATCAAACTCATGTCAAAATATCATAATAATCATGCTTAGTAATGAAGACAATGATAATTCATCTCAAAATCTATAAATTTCTGCAATAGGCATGAAAATATTAAAATAGACATGCAATTCATCTTCTAAAATACTTGAAATCTCAAAATCTTGCAAAGAGCAATAATGGGTGTGAACCCTAATTCAAATCTCATAAATATTCATTTAAAATAATATGAATTTGTAAATAAAACTTGGTTTTGGGCACAAATATGAAAAGGGATCCTTGTTCATAAACCCCACATACCTTGATTGATGATTAGATGAAGAAACTTAAATTATTGATTCTTAATTGAGTTCTTCGAGATGGATTCTTGATTATCTTGCCTTGGAAATCCTCAATCTTAATCTTTCTTGAAGAATCAATGGAGGATTTTGATTTCTTGGAGAAGAGGTCTTACAACTTGAGGGTTTTGCTTTTGAAGAGAATGATGAATAATGAGCACAAAGTGTTTTGAATATGATCAATCATGTGTTTTGGACGGATTGGGGGCTTAGGAATTGAACAAAATACCTTTTTAAACTTCTAAGCGGAACTGGAAAAGAACAACATTTTCCGATTTGCCTGGCCACCACAGCGCGCCACAATTATGGTGGCTCACTGGAATTAGGACAATTGGGAACTGGGCTGACTCCGCGATGCACCACCATTGCGGTGCCCCTTTGGAATGCAATTTTGGCCATTGACGCGATACACCAATATCGCATCGGGCTACTGGAAATCGACAACTGGGAAATTGGGATTCTCCATGATGCGTGGCTATCATGGAGGGCCACTAGAATTTGAAAATCATCATTTTACCCACCTCCGCGATGCGCCAAGTGCCCATGTGGCACACTGTCAACTTAAAAATGCTCTAACTCCTCAACCGAGTGTCAAAATTGGGTGAATTTGGTATCGATGGAAAGCTTATTCAATTTCCCACACAATGGGAGGTTTAAATATGAAAAATTCCACTCGAAATAAATATTCTTCATTTTGAAAGCTATTTCTTAACATTCTAGGAATGAATTTAAGCTTGAAAAAGTGCGGGGTATTACAATATCTCCCCCTTGGGAACATTCGTCCTCGAATGTAGCTAATTTAAACTGAAAAATACTATGAAATTTGAGGCTTTAAACTATCATGCACAACTAAAATAAACTGAATAACTGAATCTCAATTAAAATGAGCTACTGAACTGATCTGAGAGTGCATGAATTCTCATGAAGATAACTATATATTGCTGAATCTGAAACTTGAAAAGAACTGAATGAAGGAAAACTATTACCTTCAGCTGAATCTGAGTTCGTGGAGAAGAGATGTGGATACTTGGTACACATGTCTGCTTCTTCTTTCCAAGTATCACCCTCAACAGACTGATTTCATCACAGAACTTTGACCAAGGGAACTTCTTTGTTCTTTAGTTTACGAATCTGATGATCAAGAATCTCCACTGGTACTTCTTCGTAAGAAAGGCTATTCTGAATATCTATGCTTTCTAGAGGAACTATAATGGCTGAATCAGCTATGCACTTCTTTAATAAGGAGACATGGACTAATGGATGGACTGAGGATAAATCTGCGGGTAGCTCAAGCTCATACACCACCTTCCCAACACGACTCAAAATATAGAAGGGACCTACATAACGGGGACTAAGTTTCCCCTTCTTACCAAATCTCTTCACCCCTTTCATAGGTAAAACTTTTAAATACACTAGATCATAAACCTCAAACTCAAGATCTCTTCTTCTCATGCTGGCATAAGGTTTCTGATGACTCTGGGATACTTTTAATCTCTCTCTAATAAACTAAACTTTCTCCATGGCCTCAAACACCATGTATGGACCAATCAAAGTAGCCTCACCCACTTCGAACCAACCAACTGGCAATCTATATCTCCACCCATAAAGATCCTCAAATAGAGACATCTGAATACTATCATGATAAATGTTATTATAAGCGAACTTAATCAATGGCAAATGATCATTCCAACTACCTTTGAAATCAAGAATACATTCCCTCAACATATCCTCCAAAGTCTGAATGGTCCTCTCTGCCTGACAATCTGTCTGCAGATGAAAAGCTAAACTAAGATGAACTTGGGTACTAAGACCCTTCTGAAACGCTCTCCAAAATTGAGAGGTAAACTGAGTACCCCTATATAAGATGCTGGACAAAGGAACTCCATGCAATCTGACTATCTCTCAGAAATACAACTTAGCATAATCTTCAGCCATGTAAGACGTATGAACCAGCAAGAAATGCGCTGACTTAGTCAGTCTATCTACAATAATCCAAATCAAATCATGTTGACAATGTGAATGGGGGTAAACCAGTCACAAAATCCATATTCACCTCTTCCCACTTCCAAGTGGGGATACCAAACTCTTGCAACGCACCACCAGGTCTTTGGTGCTCTACCTTAACCTGTTGACAAGTTGCACACTTGGCTACAAACTCTACTATATCTTTTTTCATACCACTCCACCAATTGATTTCCAGCAAGTCGCGATACATCTTGATGGTTCCAGGATGTATAGAATAATGTGAACCATGCACTTCTGCCATAATCTGCTACCTCTAATCATCAACATAAGGCACACATAATCTACTCTAGTATCTCAACACACCATCTCCCCCTTGGGAGAAAATCTCTACCCTTTGGTCTTTAACTGACTCTTTCAGTTTGACCAAATTAGAATCCTTATCTTGCTTCTCTTTCACTTCCAAAACTAGGGAAGATTTGGAACTACTCCGAACCCAAACATTCCCTTCAGCTGAATCAACCAATATCACACCCAATCTAGATAACTGATGAACTTCCTGAACTAACTCCTTTATTTTTTTCTCTACATGAGAAACACTGCCCATAGACAATCTACTAAGGGCGTCTGCCACTACATTGGCTTTGCCCGGATGATACAACACACTCATATCATAATCTTTCAAGAATTCTAACTATCTCCTCTGCCAAAGATTCAACTCCATCTGAGTAAACACATACTGAAAGCTTTTGTGATCCATGAACACATCAACATGCACTCTATACAAATAATGTTTCTAGATTTTCAAAGAAAATACAACAACAGCTAACTCAAGATCATGGGTTAGGTAATTCTTTTCATAAGGATTAATCTATCTAGAGGCATAGGCTATGACCTTACCTCTCTGTATTAAAAAACAACCCAAACCAACTCTGGAGGCATCACAATAAACCATAAAACCATCCATACCATCAGGTAATGCTAAAATTAGGGCTGAAGTGAGTCGAGTCTTTAACTCCTGAAAACTCTTCTCCTAGGAATTTGACCACTGAATCTTAACTTTCTTTTGGGTCAATCTAGACATAGGATATGTAATAGACGAGAAACCCTTAATGAAATATCTATAATAACCAGCTAGACCCAAGAAACTACTAATGTATGACGGGGAAATATGCCTAGGCCAATTCCTTAAGGATTCTGTCTTTTAGGGATCAACTTTAATACCTTTAATGGAAATGATATGACCAAGAAAATCTACTGAACTTATCCAAAATTCACACTTACTAAACTTGGTGAACAAATGGTGATCTCTAATGGTCTGTAACACAATTCTAAGATGGTCTGCATGATCATCCTCACTACAAGAGTAGACAAGAATATCATTGATAAAGACTATGACAAACATGTCCAGATACTATTTGAATACTCTATTCATCAAGTCCATAAAGGCTGCTGGGGCATTTGTTAGTCTGAAGGACAAGACTAGAAACTCAAATTAACCATAACAGGTTCTGAAAGCTGTATTTGGAATATCACATTCCCTTACTTTAAGCTGATAATAGACTGATCTAAGGTCTATCTTTATGAAATAACTGACACCTTAGAGTTGATCAAATAAGTCATCAATTCTAGGAAAAGGGTATTTTTTTTACTATAACTTTATTCAACTAATGATAGACAATGCACATACATAAAGAAAAATCTTTCTTTCGTACGAATAGGATGAGAGCGTCCCATAGAGAAACACTAGGCCTTATAAAACCTTTATCTAAAAGATCTTTGAGTTGCTCTTTTAACTCCTTAAGCTCGACGGGAGTCATACGACATGGAGGTATAAAAATAGGCTGAGTATCTGGAAGAAGGTCAATACCAAATTTTATTTCCCTATCGGGAGGTACCCCTGGAAAATCTTCAAGAAAAACATCAGGAAACTCATTGACCATACTGACTGCCTAAACTGTCGGAGTCTCAGACTTAGTATCTTTAACTCAAACAAGATGATAGATACATCCTTTGGAAATCAACTTTTAGGCTTTAAGATAAGATATGAAATGACTCTTGGGAGACACTGAATAACCTGACCACTCAAAGAATGGCTCATTTAGAAATTGAAACTTCACCACTTGGGTGCGACAATCTATAGAGGTATAGCAAGAATGAAGCCAATCCATACCAAGAATAAGATCAAAGTCTACCATACCTAACTCTATTAGGTATGCTAACATGACTTTATAAAGGATTGTGATAGGAAACTTTATGTAGATCTGTTTAGCAATAACTGACTCACCCACTGGGGTAGACACCAAGAAAGGCTCAGGGATCTTTTCAAAACTTATCTCAAAATTTAGTACAACTAACGGGGTCACATAAGAGAAACTTGACCCAGAGTTTAACAATATATAAACATTAAGGTGAAAGACACGAAGCATACCAGTAACAACATCTGGTGAATCCTTCTGCTTCTGATGAGATGGTAAAGCATAAAACCAATTCTGGCGCTGACTACCACCGGTACTGGATGATGCACCCTGAGGAGGGATTGGGCAACCTATAGGAGCTGGTGCACTAGTAGTCTGATTTTGGGGACGGTCATCTCTATTTCCCTGCTTAGCATGCGGACAATGTCTAATTCCATGACCTGACTTACCACAACCAAAACAACCCTTCTGTCCATCCAAACACTCACCGGGGTAATTCCTACCACACTTAGCACAGGGAGAATAACAAGGTCTTCCACTTATACTATTCTGAGAGGTGGACATAGAAGACTTACCCCATTACTCCTGTCTACCTTTGGGAACATGAGCACTAGATAAAGATGGTGCTGGCATAGATGAACAATTCTAAAACTGCAAATGATTTCCTCCTTGAAATCTATTCTGACCATACTCAAACTATCCTGTTCTAGCCCTCTTATTATTTCTATATCTCCCTTTCAACTTCTCTACCTCAATCTGCTAAGCATGCATCATCAATCTCGCAAGGTACATGTCTCTAGTAAGCATGGTAGTCTTACACTCATTGACTACCAAGCTAGATACTCCAATAACAAACTTACTCATACTATACCTAGGATCAACCATTGTATCAGGTGCATTATTATACAACTAATTGATCTTAAGTAGGTACTCCTTCACTGTCATCGAGCCCTGCCTCAAATTCATAAAATCCTCTATCTTAGATTCCCTCATCTTATGTGGGAAGAGCCTATCTAGAAAAGCATCCTAAAATACTTGCCAACTCATAAGAGCAACATTCTCACCTCTACCATTCTTCCACATCACTACCCAATCATATGCTACATCCTTCAATCTATAGGATGTTAATTCAACACTTTTCTTATAAAAAACATACATAATTTGGGTGATCTTCTTCACCCCATCTAAATAAAGTTGTGGGTCCTTACCTGCCTTTGACTCAAAGAACTTTGGTGGATTCATTCTCATAAATTCTCTAATTTTAGATGCTACTAAAACCCATTCTGCTGGAGTAGAACTGCAGCCTGATTCTAATGATTTCCCTGAACATTGGCAGTCACAGCTTGGGCTAACGCCTGAAAGGCAACTCTAAACTCAGCATGGTATACATTTTCATTCAAAGAATTTATGGGCTGGGGAGGCTGGTTATCATTTTTGCGGGCATTACTCGATGGAGAGGTATATTCAACTATCACATAAGAGCACAAGTTAAAAGAAGATAGAGATACTGTAAGCATGATAGATCATGAAAGAAAGAGATAATTTTCTAAGGACATTCCATAGCCTCTTGTTCATAAATGTGGTGCTCTTCATACCCATGACCAAAAATCTATGTAGGACAACTTTTCTGACTCCCTAGGACTCTTAAAAACCTTAGGCTTGAATACCAAGTTTGTAACGCCCCAAAATCTGATCCCGAGATGTCATACAGTGCTCAAGACTATGAGTAGCCTTAAGCTAACCCTATCTGCCTTTTACTAGATATAAATCTCATAATCATGGTAATATAGACATGAAAGTCCTACTAAAAATAGTGAATATCTGAAATAACTATGAATAATCTGACTATAATGTATGACACATCAATACTGAATAAGCTGAATCACAACTAGTAGTCTGATAAGCCTCTACTACTAACTTTTAGAGAGTCACTGGGATAACCACCCAGCTAACTCAAACTGTCTGAAAAGAATACTAAATCATGTAAACTGATAATCTATAAAATCTGAGTGAACAAGTCCCCAAACTATGAGGACTCACCAACTGTAGGATATAGATAGAGATGCTCGGACTACTCACACTGCTGATACTGAGCACCTAAACCTACATTATGAGACAATATAGCACATAGACATATATGTGGATTAGTAATTTAAGGATGTACTGAGTATATGGGGTGAAATGCACAAGTAAGACATCATCTCATCATTATAATTTATAAAACAATGCATGCAAAATGTAAATGAACCACATAAGCTAGAATATCTGAAATACTAAAATCATGAATAATAAATCAATCATACTTTATAAATTTAGTGATTCATAACATTTAGTTCTGAAAGCTATACTCGTATTCTATTTGTAAATCATACTACCTAAGTGTATAAAGAGCTCACTTCTGAAATCTAAAATCTAAAAGCTGAAGTCTATAATTGCTATCCATCTGTAAGACATAATCTGAGTAAACTTTTTGAGCCTTTACTCTTAGTTTTCTAAAACCTTTTCTGTAAATCTTTTTTGTTAGGCTTTACTATTAGGGAAAAACTGTTCTGCAAGGGAGGTTCTCTTAATGGACATAAAACATGCAAGCTACATGGAGTCCAATATCTCATCCTCCTAAGAAAGAAACCTCACATTGGGGAGAAGTGTCATACTCTTGCCAGGGAGTATAACCTCAGCTTAAGTGATCACTATCTCAGCCCACTATGGGCCCTTTAATCTCAAATCTATGGTGGCACATAGTTTTAGGGTATGAGACCTTGGAATCATACCTAACTCGGTGCTAAATACTACTCCTGTTTTATTTGCTATGCTCATCTTGCTGGAAATCCACTTTAAAACTAGCATAAGGGTTTATTATGAAACTAGTTATGCATTTATATAAATCAATCTATAAATGAAGATATTTTGCTTTCTATAATCTGTAATAAATCTGTAAAGTGGATTTCAAAACTTATCTGAGAATTAAAAGATCAAAACTTTATTGTAAATCTGAAATAATCATCTCATAGGATGCTTAAAGCATCATCTTTCTTGAAGTATCAACATATAAACTTGGGGCTTAATAACCAATGCATCAAACTCATGTCAAAACATTATAATAATCATGCTTAGTAATGAAAACAATGATAATTCATCTCAAAATCTGTAAATTTCTGCAATAGGCATGAAAATATGAAAATAGACATGCTTCATCTTCTAAAACACTTGAAATCTCAAAATCTTACAAAGATCAATAATGGGTGTGAACCCTAATTCAAATCTAATAAATATTCATTTAAAATAATATGAAATTGTAAATAAAACTTGGTTTTGGGCACAAGGATGAAAGGAGATCCTTGTTCATAAACTCCACATACCTTGATTGATGATTAGATGAAGAAACTTAAATTATTGATTCCTAGTTGAGTTTTTGGAGATGGAGTCTTGATTATATTTCCTTGAGAATCCTCAATCTTAAGCTTTCTTAGAGAATCAATGAAGGATTTTGATTTCATGGAGAAGAGGTTTTAGAGCTCTAGGGTTTTGCTTTTGAAGAGAATGATGAATAATGAGCACAAAGTGCTTTGAATATGATTAATCTTGTGTTTTGGATGGATTGGGGGCTTAGGAGTTGACCAAAATACCCTTTTTAAACTTCTAAGCAGAATTGGAAAAGAGCAATATTTTTCGATTTGGCTAGTCACTGCGATGTGCCACAATCGTGGTGGCTCACTGGAAATAAGATAATTGGGAACTGGGCTGACTCCGCGATGCGCCACCATCGTGGTGCCCCTTTATAATGCCATTTTAGCCACTGTTGCGATGCTTTAATATCGCATCGGGCTACTAAAAATCTACAACTGGAAAATTGGGCTTCTCCGCAATGCGTGGCTGTCACGGAGGGCCACCAAAATTTGAAAATCATCATTTTACCCACCTCTGTGATGCGCCAAGTGCCCAGGTGGCATATTATCAACTTAAAAATGCTCCAACTCCTTAACAGTTGGAATTGGGTGAATTTGGCGAATTTGGTATCGACGGAAAGCTTATGAAATTTCCCACACAATAGGAGGTCTAAATTTGGAAAATTTCACACAAAATAAATATTCTTTATTTTGGAAGAAATTTCTTAAAATTCTAAGAATGAATTTAAGCTAGTAAAAGTACAGGGTATTACAGTAGCTTATACCTGGTTCAAATAGTAAAACGACGATAGAGGTATTGATGTAAGGCCTATAGAGTGGGAGAAGATTGCTACAGGTTTCTTAGATAATTTTTTTCCACTTGAGTTGAGGGAGTCTAAGGTTCAGGAGTTCATTAATTTGAAGCAAGGTAACTTGAGTGTGAAGGAGTACTCGCTCTAGTTTATTCAGTTGATGAGGTATGCTCCATCTGTGGTATCTAATTCGAGGTTCAGGATAACTAAGTTTGTGTCTGGTGTGTTTGATAGTGTTGAAAAGGAGTGTAGGACATACATGTTGATTAAGGATATAGACCTTTCTAGGCTCATGGTTCATGCTCATCAAATTGAGGAGGAGAAGCTCAAAGAGAAGGAAAGGGAGAATAAGAGGACCAGAACAGGTAGCTTTAACTTTTCTCAGTCAAGGTCAAAAGGTGGTAACCATTCTTAATTTTTCCAAAACTTTTTGGCTCTAGTTCCATCTCCATCCAGTGCGCTAGTGCCTAAGTTTAGGCAAGACAGTTAGGATAGAGCGCCAGGCTCTAAGTCCCAGGGTAGTGTGAATAATGGTCGGACCAATCCACATTGCAAAAAGTATGGTAAGAATTATCAGGGTGAGTATAGAGTATGTAGTGATGTGTGTTTTGGGTATGGCAATCCAAGACATATGATCAGGGTGTGTCCAATGGTTGCTCATAAGGGAAATGATCTGTGCAAATAGGGCCAGTTCAATTTTTCATCAACTCCAGTAGATTTCCTAACTCAGTAGGGTACCACCTCCAGTGCAACCAGTGGGCAGTGCCAAAATAAGATTTATGTACTCCAGACTCGACATGATCATGAGAGTTCTCCTAATGTGGTTACGGGTTCATTACGAGTCTTCCATCTTTATTTTTATGCATTGTTAGATCTTGGAGCTTTCCTTTCCTTTGTGACTCCTTATATAACTATAGACTTTGGTATCAGTCCCGATATACTAGTAGAGCTTTTCTCAGTGTCTCCCCTAGTGGGTAAGTCTATTATATCTAAATGGGTATACAGAAATTACTCGGTCACTGTGTCTTAGAAAGTTACCTCAGATAACCTTGTGAAGTTAGAGATGACTGATTTTGATGTTATTCTCGACATGGATTAGCTCCACTCGTGTTATTCCTCCTTCCAGTTTCCTAATGAACCAGTTATTGAATAGAGGAGTTTTACTTTAGTGCTTAAGGGTCAGTTTATTTCCTATCTTAAGGAAATAAAAATAATATCCAAGGGGTGTATCTACCATCTCGTTTGAGTCAAGGACGTAAATTTTGAAGCTCTAGAGTCTTGAGTCAGTTCCAGTAGTAAATGAATTTTCAGATATGTTTCCAAAATATCTTCCCAGAGTTCCTCCCATGAGGGAAATTGCCTTCAGAATAGATCTCCTTCTATATACCTAACCTATCTCTATTCCACCTTATAAGATAGCTCTATCTAAGCTTAAGGAATTAAAGGATCAATTGAAGAATCTCTTAGATAAGAGATTCATTAGGCCTAGTGTTTCCTCATGGGGTGCTCTAGTTCTCTTCATGCGCAAAAAAGATGGTTCCCTCAGAATGTGCATCGACTACTGTCAATTGAACAAAGTCACCATCAAGAATAAGTATCCTCTCCCCAGAATAGATGACTTGTTCGACCAACTTCAGGGTGCAAGATATTTCTCTAAGATATACCTCAAAGCTGGATATTATCAACTTAGAGTTAGAGAATATGACATTCTGAAGACAACCTTTAGGACTCGGTATGATCATTTTAATTTCCTAGGTATGTATTTTGGACTAATGAATGCTCCTAGTACTTTTATGGACTTGATGAATAGGGTGTTCAAGCAGTACTTGGACATGTTCATCATAGTCTTTATTGATGATATTCTCGTCTAATCCCATAGTGAAAGTGATTATGCAGACCATTTGAGGGTTGTATTACAGACCCTGAAGGAGCATAAGTTATTTTCTAAGTTCAGTAAGTTTGAATTTTAGTTGAGATTAGTAGCTTTCCTTGGCCACATTATCTCTAGAGATGGAATTTGAGTTGATCCTTAAAAGACCGAAGCAGTGAGAAAATATCTTAGACCCATCTCTTCATCAGATGTCAAGAGTTTCTTGGGTTTGGCTAGATATTAAATATGGTTTGTTTAAGTTTTTTCTTCTATTTTTTCTTCCATATCTCGGATGACTCAGAAGAAAGTTAAATTTTAGTAGTCAGGTTCCTGCGAGAAGAGTTTTCAAGAGTTGAAGACTCAACTCACTTCAGCTCTAGTATTGACTCTACCAGAGGTTTTAGATGAGTTTATAGTTTGTTGTGATGCTTCTAGAGTTTGTCTTGGTTTTTTATTGATGTAGCAAGGTAAGTTCATAGCCTATACCTCTAGATAACATAAACCCCATGAGAAGAATTACGCAACCCATGACCTTGAGATGGCAGTGGTGGTTTTTGCCTTAATGATTTGGAGGCACTACCTTTATGGGGTTCATGTTGGTGTATTCATGAATCATAAGAGTTTACAGTATGTGTTCACTCAGAAGGGTCTGAATCTTAATTAATCTTCATCAGAGAAGGTGGCTTGAATTATTGAAGGATTATAATATGAGTGTGTTATATCACCCGAGCAAGGCCAATATAGTGGCTAATGTCCTAATTAGATTATCTATGGGTAGTGTTTCTCATGTTGAGGATTAAAAGAAAGAGTTATTCCGTGAGGTTTATAAACTTACTAGGTTAGGAGTTCAGTTGGTTGATTTGGATGAAGTTAGTATATGGGTTTAGAATGATTTGGAATCTTCATTGGTTACTGAAGTAAAACAAAAGCAAGATAGAGATCCTAGTTTGGTTAAGTTGAAGAATGCAATTAGTGATCATAAAATGGAGGCTTTCTCCTAAAGGGAAGATAGTGTACTTTGTTGTCAGGGCAGACTATGTGTTCCATGTGTTGATGGTTTGAGGTAGCATATATTAGCAAAAGCTCATGGTTCACGGTATTCTATTAACCCACGGGCCACTAAGATGTACCGTGATTTGTGAGAAATCTTTTGGTGGACTGGTATAAAAAAGATATTGCAGAATTTGTGGCTAAGTGTTTGAATTATCAGTAGGTTAAGGTTGAGCACCAAAGGCCTAATGGTATGCTTCAGGAGTTTAGTATCCCCACTTGGAAGTGGGAGGTGGTGAACATGGACTTTGTGATAGGATTGCCTCATACGCGTCATCAACATTATTCGATATGGGTCATTGTAGATAGAATAACCAAGTCATCCCATTTCTTGCAAGTTTATACTTTGTATTCAGCTGAGGATTATACTAGACTCTACCTCAGGGAGTTAGTTAAGTTGAATGGTGTTCCATTGACTATCGTTTAAGATAGAGGTACTCACTTTAACTCTCACTTTTGGAAGGCTTTTTAGAAGGGCCTTGGTACCCAAGTTCACCTCAGCATAAATTTTCATCCTTAGATAGATGGTCAGGAAGAGAGGATCATTCAAACTTTATAGGATATGTTGAGGGCTTGTGTTATTAACTCTAAGGGTAGTTGGGATAACCACTTACCTTTGATTGAGTTTTCTTATAACAACAATTATCACTCTAGTATTCAGATGGCATCATTTGAACATCTCTATAGGAGGTTATGTAGATCCCCTATTAGTTGGTTTGAAGTAGGTAAAGCATTTTGATAGGACCAAATTCAGTGTTTGAAGAGATGGAGAAAGTTTAGTTGATCTGCGAAAGGCTGAAGACAGCCCAGAGCCGATAAAAATCTTATGCAAATGAGAGAAGAAGAGATCCTGAGTTTGATGTTAGGGACTTAGTGTATTTGAAAATTTTACCCTTGAAAGGGGTTAAGAGGTTTGACAGGAAGGGGAAGCTCAGTTCCCTCTATGTTGGCCCATATAGAATTTTGAGCCACTTTGGGAAGGTAACTTATGCGTTAGAGTTGCCTGTAGATTTGGCATCAGTATATTCGATGTTCCATGTTTCCTTGCTAGCGAAATGCATCGGTGATTCAGCCTCTGTTGTCCCTCTAAAGAGTATAGATATAGGATATAATTTCCCATACGAAGAAGTCCCAGTTGAGATCTTTAATAGTCAGTTTCATAGGTTGGGGAATAAAGAAGTTCCTTTGGTTAAGATTCTATGGAAAAATCAGTCCATTGAGGAAGCTACTTGGGAAGCAGAAGCATATATGCAAGCCAAGTTTCCCTATCTTTTCTATATGAATTCAGACTCAGCTTGAGGTAATGGTTTCTTTTAAATTGACTCTCTCTCATTATCTATTTCATCTATATAACCATCCTTATGTCGTAGCATGTATTCATGAATTCAGTTTAGTCCATGTATCATGTTTCAGACTAAGTTACTTAATCATGCTTTATCTCATAACTACTCAGTATATGATCTCAGTTTCCTTAGTATCTCAGCTTAACCTATTTTATTTGAAGACAATGATCCCAGGGGGGAGATATTGTAATATATCATAACATTCTAGGCTTATCTCAGCTCTTGGTTACATGTTTAAGGAGTCCAAGGCATGAAATTTTCACTAAGTATAGGGGACTTAACCATTTTCAAGGCCCAAGATTCCACGGATTTTATTTTTGGCATTCCCAAACTCACGACGTTGATTTTTGAGTTTAAACATCTTTAGGGATATTAAATGAGAGTCGCAGATGAATTTTGGAATTTTCAAAAGAGGTTCAGGGCATTTTCTAACCACGTAGGTAGCAAGCCTCTGCGATAGGGTCGTGCCATAAAAGCTATTGTGGAGACTAGCCTCCATGACACGGAGATTGTGAGTTCACGATAGGGTCCGTGAAACGGAGGCTATCCTCCACGATAGCCTCTGTGCCATGAAGGCTGCATTTTTCCTATCTATTTTAAAATGTCCAAGGGGGTATTTTAGTCAATTCCCCTTCATCCCAATCACCCAAGGCATGACTTAAATCCTAAAAATACATTATTTTCCCCTTACTCATCATTTAACATATGTAAATCGTTCCCCCCTTTTCCCAAGAATAAAATTCAAGCTTTCCCTCCAAGAATTCAAGCATCCAAGCTTCGAGTTCAAGCTTTTCTTCAAGGAATTCAATCAACTAAGGTATGTGGGGTATTCATCAATGGTAACCACCCTTTGAGTCCCAAAATTCCCTTTTTGGTTTAAGTATTAATTTTACTCTCTTTTATGATTTAACTCAGTGTAATTATGAAATAATTCATGTTTCCTCATTAATTTACATTCAAGCCATGCTAATAGTTCTATCCTATGTTAATTATGTTCCTTTATGCTTGAGGTTTCAAACCTCCATGTCATGCTTAGTCAATATCATGTGAAATTCTCTAATTTATGTATCAAACCGTATGAACATGATATCCTCCCAAGTTCAATTCACCTCCATGTTCAAATTCATGTAATTCATCAGTTTAGTGAAATGTTTTATATTTTGGGTCTCTGAATATGATTTTCTCCTAGTGTTTTAAATGATTTTATAGTACTTAAAGTGATTATTCATCACTAGAGGGTTATGAACACCCGATACCTATATGTTTATACATGTCTTTGTTTTCAAGTTACAAGTCAGACAAATCATGATTTTTATTACTGTATTCATACTATCATGTTCATGTTGAGCACTTATCAGTATAGTACCATGTCAGGTTATACCATTAATAACACTAGTGTGATTTAGCTCGGAGTAGGATTTAGCACTGCGCGAACTTAGGGATGGGGGCTCACCCGCCAGTTAGGACTGCGACCTTAGTAGCAGCCCCTAATTTATAGAACTACGTAGCTAGTGTTGGACAATGAGATGTCACCTTCCAGTTTAGGACTAACACTTTTTCAGGGTTCACCCACCAGTTTAGGTCTGACTCCCTTGTCCTTTGGGACATTATCCTTGTGGATCTATATCTTCAGCCAATGTTAGTACCCGTGGCAAGGTACTAACACCGTTCCAACTGGAGTTACAGGTTGGACCCCGATTAGCTTAAATTGGGGCATGGCAGTTTCATGATAGATCCCACAGTTTCATTTAGCACTCAGTCTATATTAGTTCAGGTTTTCTTGACCAAGTAGTCAAATTTTCCAGTCAGTCAATTTTACAAATTAATTCAGGTCATGCTTTACTTGGTCTTTCATTTTCAGTTTTACATGTGCATATATCCATGTTCAGTTTCTATATGTATTTCAGTCAATCCTTACCTCACATACTAGTACATTTAAAGTATTGATTGGATACTTTTCTTTTGC
Organism: Capsicum pubescens; assembly: GCA_030864215.1. Lineage (NCBI taxonomy): Eukaryota > Viridiplantae > Streptophyta > Magnoliopsida > Solanales > Solanaceae > Capsicum > Capsicum pubescens. Next base: position 139,700,565 of record CM061547.1, on the reverse strand, counting down.
ACTATGTTTATTCTTATAACATAGGTTCGGACACTCAGTTCCCCGACTATCCTTAGGCAGTTTAGCATTTCCAGCAGTAGTAGTGGTGAGTCCTTATTTATCAAGGACATGATATGTTATTACAATTGTTTCAGTATTTCTTTACGTTCAGTCAGTCGGAGTTAATTGGGAGGTTTGTCCCATCAACTCCATATAGATTTAGAGATTTTCAGACAGACAGCCAATTTAGTGTTCAGACTTTCAGACTTATTTTAGTTTCTTTGTCAGTTATTCAGACATAATAGTATTGATTATCAGTATTTTTTTAATTTATTTTCCGCATATGTTATTTTATTATTATCTTATCTAGTGCTCACAGTAGGTACCAGATCATAGGTTGTCTTGGGGTCACTGGTGGCCTTAAGCATCATGTCACGACTAGGGGGTAGCCTCGGGTGTGATATGCACCGATGTCAAGTATGTTGCATCGAGATTAGTAGTTCATCCTTGTAACGCCCCAAAAATGAATCTCAGGACAATACTCGGTGCTCCAGACTACACTTAGGCCCGAGCTAACCCTAAAAGCCTGCTACTCATTCTGATGACTCAAATAAAGGTAATTTAAGTATGCGGTACACAAAAATACTGAAATACTGTTTGAACTGAACTGAGTTTAACTGCATGAAATGTCTGAAAGTACTTAACTAAGAAAAATCTGAAGAACTAACACCGAAAAACTGTAATGTATCTAATAGTCGGACAAGACTCTAACGCTACTACTAGAGAGTCATTAGGACAGACGCACAGCTGACTCAAACTGTCTGACATAACTAAATAAACTAATTTAGAAATCTACAAATCTGAATAATTGGGTCCCCAAACTATAAGGACTCACCACTGTCGGGATGTAGTTAGAGATGCTCACGGTCAATCACACTGTGGGAATTGAGCACCTGAACCTACATTATGACACAATGTAGCACATAGTTATATATGTGGATCTGTACTTTTGGAATGTACTTAGCATGTGGGGATGAAGCATAATTAGAAATAATATCTCAATGTTATCAAAACTCATAAAACATGCATGCTAAATATAGATGACTCACATAAGATGGAATATCTGAAAACTGAAAAAAAAAACATAACCATAGATCGCAAAATATACTGCATAAATCTAGTGAGTCATAATATTTAGTTTTAAAAGCTGTACTTTTACTCTTTCTGCTAGTGAAATAAGTAGGACTGAAGTCAAGTCTGTTTTCAAATCATTTAAGCTAAGTGTAAAGGGACTCACCTTAGTATCTATAAACTAAAAGTTGAAATCTTATAGCTAATGACTTATGCAAAATAATAACTGATTAAAATTGTGAGCCCTTATACTTAGTTTCTAAAAGCTTTTTTGTTGTTCTTTTCTATTATAATTACTCAGTTGTATAGGGAATTCTTTTAAAATCTGTTCTATAAAGCTTTGCTATTAGGGAGGTTCTTCTAACTGACATACACTATGTGAGCTATCATAGTGTCCAACATTTAGTTCCCTTATGGGAAAACCTCACGTTGGGGAGAGGTGTCATACTCTTGCCAAGGAGTATAACCAAATCTAAGAAATTACAATCTGTATCTGTATCCATATACAAATAGAGTATAATCTGAATCTGTACCTACATTGGCTCATAGTTCAGGGGAAGTAGGATGCACTAAACCCACACTTTCCGCTCGATGCTAAATACTACTTCCTTTAATCTGTATGCTCATTCTGTAGGAAATCAACTTTAAAACTAGCATAAGGGTTTACAATGAAAACCAGTTATGCATCTATTTACTTTAAACTGTAATCAAAACTGTGATCATAACTGTTATCAGAACTATAAAGTGTATTCCATATCTTAACTGAGGATCAAAAGATCAAATCTTTTCTGAAAAAATCTGAATGTAAACTAATCATGCGATGCTTAAAGGCATCATCTTCTTGAAATATCAATACTCATACTTAGGGCTTAAAACTCATGTCAAATTATCATAAAGTCATGCCCAATAACCAAAATCTTGAAATTCTTTCATAATTCTAGTCAAGATAGTGAAATTTAATTTTCAATGTATATAAAATTACCTCACACGCATAAACATGCAAAATTAGATAGGCAATTCAATATTTAACCACTTGAAAAATCAACATCCTCAAATAATGATAATTGGGTATGAAACCTAAACTGTAAATCATATAAATTCATATTAATTAAACTTTGAAAACTAATTTTTGGGTACAAGGATGAAAGAGGTTCCTTGTTCATAACCTCACATACCTTGCTTAATGAATTGATTGTAAAAGCTTGAACCTTTGACTCTCTAATGGTGTTCTTGAAGTTATTGAACCCAGAACTTTGGATTATAAGCTTTCTTGGAGTAGTGGTTATGGTATTGTTCTTAATTCTTGGAGCTAGGGTTTTGTTCTTAGAGAAGAAAAAGATGAATAATGAAGCATCTATGCTAATTGGGGCTAAAACTGTGTGTTTTGGATGGATTTAGGTAAGAGTAAGTGACTCAAATGCCCCCCATAACCCGTCATTTAACACAAAAAAATTGGGCACCGATGCATCGCGTTTCTTACTACGATGCGATTAGCGACACGTCGCATCGTCTACATCGATGAGGCACGGTGATATCACATCGAGGTTCTATTTTTCCCAACCAAACATGCCCCAATACTTCTTTGAAACTCACCCAAAAGGTACTATGGACTACCCTGATCATGAAACAACTTAGAAATTGACATTCCATGGTCGGAAAGGTCAAGAATAAAGTCGTCAAAGTTTAGAGGCCAAAAGTGAGACTAAGTATTTAACACTTAGCTGAAATTTCAGATCCTAAGTCTCTAATATGCCTCTTTTGAGATGAATTGAACTAGAAAGAATACGGGGTATTACAATATCTCCCCCTTGAGAACATTCATCCTCGAATGAGACTAGTTAAACTGATGATACTGGAGAACTGAGACTATATACTGGCATGCACAACTGAAACCAAAACTGTATGACTAATATAAAACATGATGAGCTACTGAACCAATCTATAAGTCCATGAATTGACATAAAGATAACCATATGGCTGAAACTGAGACTGGAAATGAGTTGAATTAAGGAAGATTGTTACTTTCGGCTGAATCTGAGTTTGTGGAGAAGAGGTAAGGGTACTTGGTTTGCATGTCTACTTCTGCTTCCTAAATGGTACCCTTAATAGACTGATTTTTCCATAGAACTTTGACCAAGGGAACTTCTTTATTCCTTAGTCTACGGATTTGGTGATCAAGAATCTCTACTGGAAGCTCTTCGTATGAAAGTCTATTCTAAATATTTGTGCTTTCTAGAGGGACTATAATAGCTGAATCGTCCATGCACTTCTTTAGTAAGGATTTATGGAATGCTTGGTGAACTGATGACAAGTCTGCAGGTAGCTCAAGCTCATATGCTACCTTCCCCACATGACTCAAAATCCTTTAGGGACCTATATATCGGGGAATAAGCTTCCCTTTTTTGCAAAATCTCTTCACCCTCTTTATGGGTGAAACCTTCAAATAAAAAAGATCATCAACCTCAAAATCAAGATCTCTCCTTCTTACCTCTGCATAAGATTTCTGACGACTCTGAGATACTTTCAATATCTCTCGAATCAACTGAACTTTCTCCATGGCTTCAAACACCATATCTAGCCCAATCAAAGTAGACTCACCCACTTCGAACCAACCGAATGGTGACCTACATCTTTGACCTTATAGAGCTTTAAATGGGGCCATCTGAATGCTAGAATGGTAACTATTGCTATAGGCAAACTCAATCAATGGTAAGTGGTCATCCCAACTGCCTTTGAAATCAAGAACACATGCCCTCAATATATCCTCTAAAGTCTGAATAGTCCTCTATGCCTGACCATCTATCTGTGGGTAAAAAGCTGAACTAAGATGAACTTGGGTACCAAGACCCTTCTGAAAGGCTTTCTAAAACTGAGAGGTAAACTAAGTACCCCTATCTGAGATAATGGACAAAGGAATTTCGTGCAATTAGACCAACTCTCCGATATACAACTTAGCATAATCTTCAGCTGTGTAAGATGTATGAACTGTCAAAAAATAAGCTGATTTGGTCAATCTATCTACTATAACCCAAATCAAATCATGCTGCCAACGCGAATGGGGTAATCCAGTCACAAAGTCCATATTCACCTCTTCCCACTTCTATGTGGGAATACCAAACTCCTGTAATGTTCCACCAGGTCCTTGGTTCTCTACCTTAACCTATTGACAAGTCACACACTTGGTTAAGAATTCTGTGATATCTCTCATTATACCGCTCCACCAATAGACTTCCCGCAAGTCGCGGTACATCTTGGTGGACCTTGGATGAATGGAGTAACGCGCACCATACACTTCTGCCATAATTTGCTGCCTCAAATCATAAACACATGGCTCACACAATCTACTCTGGTATCTTAACACAACATCTCCCCCTTGGGAGAAAACTTCTACCTTTTGGTTTTTAACTGATCCCTTTAGTTTGACGAAACTAGAATCCCTGTCCTGGTTCTCTTTCACTTTAGAAACTAGAGAAGATTCTGAACTACTCTAAACCCAAATATTTCTTTCAACTGAGTCAACCAATCTCACACCCAACCTAGCAAACCGGTGAACTTTCTGAACTAGTTCTCTCTTATCATTCTCCACATGAACAATGCTGCCCTTAGACAGTCTACTAAGAGCATCTGCCATAATATTGGCCTTACCCATATGATATAACATACTCATGTTATAATCTTTCAACAATTCTAACCAACTTGTCTGACAAAGATTTAACTCCCTTTGGGTAAACACATACTACAAGCTTTTGTGGTCCGTAAACACTTCAACATGCACCTCATAAAGATAGTGCCTCCAGATTTTCAAAGTAAACACAATAATAGCTAATTCAAGTTCATGGGTTGGATAATTCTTTTCGTGAGGCTTAAGCTGTCTAGAGGCATAGGCTATGACTCTACCTCTCTGCATCAAAACACAACCCAGACTAATTCTAGAGGCATCAAAATATACAATGAATCTATTTGTACCATTAGGTAGTGCTAAAATTGGAGCTGAAGTGAGTTGAGTCTTCAAATCCTGAAAACTCTTCTCACAGGAACTTGATCACTAAAACTTAAGTTTCTTCTGAGTGAATCTAGACATAGGGGATGAAATGGACGAAAACCCTTCAACAAACCATCTGTAATAGCCAGCTAAACCTAAGAAACTTCTAATGTCTAATGGCGATTTAGGTGCTTCTGTCTCTTGGGGATCAACTCTAATGCCCTCACTGGAAACAATATAACCGAGGAAAGCTACTGAACTTAGCCAAAATTCATATTTTCTAAATTTGGTGAATAATTGGTGATCTCTAAGAGTTTGCAACACAATTCTAAGATGGTTTGCATGATCATCCTCACTACTAGAACAAACAAGAATATCATTGATAAAGACTAGTACAAACATGTCTATGTACTATTTGAACACTTTGTTCATCAAGTCCATGAAGGCTGCTGGGGCATTTGTTAGTCCGAAGGGACATGACTAGGAATTCAAAATGACCATAATGGGTTTTGAAAGCTGTCTTTGGAATATCATATTTTCTTACTCTAAGATGATGATAGCCGGATCTAAGGTCTGTCTTGGAGAAGTAACTTGCACCTTGGAGTTGATCGAATAAGTCATCAATCCTAGGAAGAGAATACTTGTTTTTTATTGTGACTTTATTCAGATGATGATAGTCAATGCACATGTTCAAAGAAACATCTTTCTTTCACACGAATAGGATGAGAGCGCCCCATAGAGAGACAGTGGGCCTTATGAAGCCTTTATCTAAGAGTTGTTTAAGCTGCTCTTTTAATTCTGTAAGCTTGGATGGAGCCATATGACATGGAGGAATTGAGATGGGCTAAGTATTTGGGAGAAGGTCAATACCAAATTCTATTTCCCTATCGGAAGATTCCCCTGGCAAATCTTTGGGAAAAACTTCAGGAAACTCATTGACTACACGGACTGATTGAACTATTATAGCCTTAGATTTAGTATCTTTGACTCAAACTAGATAATAGATGCACTCTTTTGAGATTAACTTCCTGGCCTTAAGATAGGATATAAAATGACTTTTGGGAGACACTGAATTACCTTCCCACTCAAAAACTGGCTCATCTGGAAACTAAAACTTCACCACTCGGGTGTGACAATCTGTAGATGCATAATAGGAATAGAGCCAATCCATACCAAGAATAAGGTAAAAATCGACCATATCTATTTCTATTAAGTCTGATAACATGATCTTATGAAGGAAAGTGATAAGACACTTTTATAGATCGATTTGGAAACAATTGACTCACCCACTGGGGTAGAAACCAAGAAGGGTTCAGAAAGCTTTTCAAGACCTACTTCAAAATTTACTGCAACTAGTGAGGTCACATAAGAGAAACTCGACCCGGGGTCTAACAACACATAAACATCAAGATGAAAGACACAAAGCATATCGGTAAAAACAACTGGTGAAATCTCCTGCTCCTGACAGAATGGTAAAGTATAAAACCAATTCTGGCGCTGACCGCCACCGGTACGAGATGATGCGCCCTGAGGAGGTACTGGGCGGCCTAGAGGAGCTGGTGCACAAGTAGCCTGAGTCTGGGGACGAGCATCCCTATTTTCTTTCTCAGCATGCAGATACTTTTTGATTCTATGACCCAACTTACCACAACCATAACAACCTTTCTATCCCAACAAGCACTCACTAAGATGATTCGTACCACACTTAGCAAATAGAGAATAACTGTGTTTTCCATTCAGACTACTCTGAGATCTGGACATAGAAGTCTTACCCCACTGCTTCTGCCTAGCCTAGGGGACGAAAGCACTAGCTGAAGATAGAGCTGGCATAGATGAACGACTCTAAAACTATGAATAATTTCACACTCCAAACTTAGTCTGGCTATAATTAAACTACCCAGTTCTAGCCTTCTTATTCTCTCTCTCTCTCTCTTTTAAATTTTCTGCCTTAATTTGCTGCGCATGAATCATCAGTCTAGAAAGATCCATATCCCCAATAAGTATGACAGTCCTACACTCCTTGACTACCAAACCAGATACTCTAGTAACAAACTTACTCATACTAGCCCTAGGGTCTGCCATTGTATCAAGGGCATACTTAGACAACTGATTGAACTTAAGGCAGTACTCCTTCACTGTCATAGATACCTGCCTCAGGTTCATACACTTATCTACCTTATTTTCTATCATTTCACATGGAAAGAACCTATCTATAAACATGTCCTGGAATACCTTCCGACTCATAGGATCTATATTCTCACCTCTACTATTCTTCCCATAACCTCCCAATCATACGCCACATCCTTCAGCCTATAGAATGCCAACTCTACACTCTCCTCTTCAGTAACATGCATAATATGAGTGATCTTACTCACCTCATCTAAGTAAAGATGTGCGTCCTCACCTGTCTTTGACCCAAAAAACTGAGGCAGATTCATCCTCATGAAGTCATAAATTCTGGCTGCTGCTAAATCTCCATTCTGTTGAAGTGGGATTATTGTCTGATGGTTTCCATAAACATTAGCATTCACAGATTGGGCTAACGCTTGAAAGGCAACCCAAAATTCAGCATGGGATACATTCTCCTTCCATTCAGAGGGTCAACAGGCTGAGGTGGTTGGTTATCATTTCTGCGTGCATTAACTCAACGGGGAGGCATTTTAAACTATCATGTCAGAGCACAAGTTAAAAACATATAGATACATTGTAAGCACGATAGTTCATGAAAGAAAGAGATGATTTCTTAAAAACATCTCGTAGCCTCTTGCTCATAAATGTGGGGATCTTCACACCTATGATCAAGACTTTACGTAATGCGACTTGTATGACTCCTTAGGAATATTATAAACTTAGGCTCTGATACCAATTTTGTAACACCTAAAAAATAATTCTTGGGATGCTACACGGTACTCCGAACTATAAGTAGTCCCGAGTTAACCCTGAAAGCCTACTTCTCATTCTGATGACTCAAATAAAGGTAATATAAGCATGTGGTACACTAAAATATTGAAATACTATTTGAACTGAACTGAGTTTAACTGCATGAAATGTATGAAATTACTTAACTAAGAAAAATCTGAAGAACTAATACTAAAAAACTGCAATGATCTAATAGTCGGACAAGCCTCTAATGCTACTACTAGAGAGTCGCTGGGATAGACCACCAGCAAACTTAAATTTTTTGACATAAATAAACTAATCTAGAAATATGACTAACTGTGTCCCCAAACTATGAGGACTCACTATTTTTGGGATGTAGATAAAGATGCTTACAGTCAATCATGATGCAGGAATTGAGCACTTGAACCTACATTATGAGACAATGTAGCACATAGACATATATTTGGATCAGTAATTTTGAAATGTACTGAGCATGTGGGGGTGAAATCATAAGTAGAAATAATATCTCAATGTTATCAAAACTCATAAAATATGCATGCTAAATGTAGATGACTCACTTAAGCTGGAATATCTAAAAATTGAAAAGAAAACATAACCATGGATAGCAAAACATACTGCATAAATCTAGTGAGTCATAACATTTAGTTCTGAAAGCTGTACTTTTACTCTTTCTGCTAGTGAAATAAGTAGGACTGAAGTCAAGTCCATTTTCAAATCATTTAAAGTAAGTGTAAATGGACTCACCTTTGTATCTATAAACTAAAAGCTGAAATCTCATAGCTAATGACTTATGCAAAATAATATCTGATTAAAATGTGAGCCTGTACACTTAGTTTCTAAAAGTTTTTCTGTTGTTCATTTCTGTTATAATTACTCTATTCTGTAGGGAATTCTTTTAAAAATTTTTTTGTAAATTTTTGCTATTAGGGAGGTTCTTCTAACTAACATACACTATATAAGCTATCATAGTGTCCAACGTCTAGTTCCCTTATGGGAAAACTTTATATTAAGGAGAGGTGTCATACTCTTGCCAAGGAGTATAACCTAAGTGATCACAATCTATATTTGTATCCATATACAAATGGAATATAATCTAAATCTGTACCTATGTTGGTTTGTAGTTCTAAGGAAGTAGGATGAACTAAAACCACACTTCCCGCTCGGTGCTAAATACTACTCCCTTTAATCTGTATGCTCATTCTATAGGAAATCTACTCTAAAATTAGTATAAGAGTTTACAATGAAACCTAGTTTTGCATCTATTTACTTTAAAATATAATAAAAAATGTGATCAAAACTATAATCAAAATTGTAAAGTGGATTCCATATCTTAATTGAGGATCAAAAGATCAAATCTTTTCTTAAAAAAATTTGAATGTAAACTAATCATGGGATGCTTAAAGGCATTATCTTCTTGAAATATCAATACTCATACTTAGGGATTAAAACCTATGATCAAACTCATGTCAAATTATCATAAAGTCATGCTCAATAATCAAAATCTTAAAATTCTTGCATAATTCTAGTCAAGATAGTGAAATTTAATTTTCAATGTATATGAAATCATCTCACATGCATAAACATGAATAAGTAGAGAGGCAATTCAATATTTAACCACATGAAACATCAACATCTTCAAATAATGATAATTAGCTATGACCCCTACACTGTAAATCATATAAATTCATATAAATTCAACTTTGAAAATTAGTTTTTGGGCACAAGGATGAAAGAGAATCCTTGTTCATAACCCCATATACCTTTCTTTATGAACTGAATGTAAAATCTCAAACCTTTGACTCTCTAATGGTGTTCTTGAAGTTCTTAAACCTGGAACTTTAGATTATAAGCTTTCTTGGAGTACGAATTATGGGATTGTTCTTTATTCTTGGAGCTAGGCTTTGTTCTTGGAGAAGAAATAGATGAATACTGAAGCATCTATGCTATTATGGTCTAAAATTATATGTTTTGGGTGGATTTGGGTGATGGTAGATGACTCAAAAAATGGGCACCGACGCGATCAGCGACGCATCGCGTCGCTCGCTGCGATGTAATTAGCGATGCATCGCATCATCTACATCGATGCGGCACAGTGATATCACATAGAGGTTCTATTTTTTCCAACCAAATATGCCCCAATCCTTTCCAAAACTCACCCCGGAGGTACTACAGACTACCCTGATCATGAAACAACTTAGAAATTGACATTCCAAGGTCAGAAAGGTTGAGAATAAAGTCATCAAAGTTTAAAGGCCAAAAGTGAGACTAAGTCTTCAATACTTAGCTAAAATTTTAGGTCCTGAGTCTCTAATGTGCCTCTTTTGAGCTGAATTGAACTAGAAAGAATATGGGGTATTACAAGACTTAATCTATGTTCCCTCCTCAAGTGTGATCTCAGCCTATTTGATTTACTATGTCTCCTCTTGTTTCTAGTTCAATGATGAATCTTGAGGATCATAAGAGATTTTAGAGATTTACCTACTTAGGTCCTCTGAGATTTAGTGGTATTGTGGGTAAGGATTTTATGAGTTCTTGAATAATTATTGAGAAAAGCTGCATAACTTGAGTTCTCTTGAGTCGTATGGAGTTGTTTATACTACATATTAGTTGAGTGATGCTGTGAGAGATTAGTGGAGATCATTTGTTGATTGTAGGCCTTTTGATGTTCCTAAGTTATTATGGGTTCAGTTCGCAGATGCCTTTTTAGAGAGATTTATGCCTTATAGTTTGAGAGATTGGATGCATGATGAGTTTGACTGCTAGGAGCAGGGCTCTATGACTATAGCTAAGTATGAGGTACGCTTTCATGCCTTGTCCAAATATTCCTATGCTAGTATTTCCACTGAGTCTGAGAAGATTCAGAAGTTTGTAAAGGTTTAGATATTTCCTATTAGTTGGCTACATCTCAGATGGTTGTATTTGTGGAATTTTTTCAAAGTATTATGGATCATGCCAAGAGGGCAGAGGATATTCTTCAATTATCTTAGGGTGGCACCAAGAAAGTACACTATTTTTGTGAGTTCAGAGGTCATACTTCTTGTGGTAGAGATTTTAGAGGTTCTCATCTATATCAGGGTAGGCTGATGCATGCAACTTTGTAGATATTTAGTGGTGTATCTTCTAGTTCAGTAGTTCAGGGTGGTTTTCTGGGCCCAATTATACCTTTTATAGTGGAGTCAAGTTATAGACATTGTTTTGTGTGTGATGAGTTTGGCAATTTGGCCAAGGACTGCCACCGCTGTGCAATTAAGGCTACTTATATTTCAGCTGTGAGGGGTAGGGTGCTAGCATAGGTGTGAGAGGTAGAGGTAGTGAAGGTCGTGGGGCCACTCAGGTAGTTGGTGGTCATGGGGCCACTCAGGCAGTTGATGGTCATGGGGCTACTCAGGAAATTGGTGGTCGTGGGTAGTGTTTTGCTATACCATCCATACCTGAGGTGGAGGATTCTAATACTGTTATTACAGGTATCATCCTTGTTTGTTTCAGACCTATTTCTGTATTATTTGATCTTGAATCAAATTTATCCTATGCGTTTGAGTATTTTGCGTTGGGTTTTAATTTTGTAAATGAGCCTCTTGCCATGCTTATTTGTGTATGTACCCCAGTAGGTGGCTCTTTAGTGGTGGATAGGGTGCACCTATCTTGTGTTGTGACTTTATCTGGCCGTGAGACTTGGGTAGATTTGCTTGTGTTAGATATGGTTGACTTTGATGTTATTTTGGGTATGAATTAGTTGGCTCCTTATCATATTGTCTTAGATTATTTTGATAAGACTATGACTTTAGCTTTGTTGGGTATTCCAAGGATAGCTTGGAAGGTTGCGATTCATATCTTATATTCAGGCTCATCGATTGGTTGAGAGGATATGTTTAGCTTATTTGGATCATATTCGTGAACTGGCATTGTTTCACCTCCTTCCTTGGATTTTGTCTGTGTTGTTCATGAGTTTATAGATGTGTTCCCTATGAATTTTCCTGGTATGCCTCCGGATCATGATATTGATTTTGCTACTGATGTTGAGTCAGGAACCAAGCCCATTTATATTCCTCCTTATAGGATGGCCCCAGCCGAGTTGAAGGATTTGAAGGATCAATTGCGGGAGTTGTTAGATAAGGGATTTATCCAACCTAGTGTATTGCCTTGGGGTGCGCCTATCTTGTTTATGAAGAAGAAAGATACGTCTATGAGTATATGTATTGATTATCCACAGTTGAACAAGGTGACTGTTAGGAATAAGTATCATTTTCCTCGCATTGATGATTTATTTGATCAGCTTCACGATGTTGCAGTGTTTTTGAAGATTGATTTGAGGTTCGGTTATCACCAGCTAAGGATTAGAGCTTTGGATATTCTGAGGATAGCTTTTCAGACTTGAAATAGTCATTATGAGTTCTTGGTCATGTCCTTTGGGTTGACCAATGACACTGTCGCATTCATGGAGTTGATAAACTGGGTGTTTCTATCATATTGTGCTTCAGAGATTGAGGGATGAGAAGTTGTATATAAAGTTATCTAAGCGTGAGTTTTGGTTGGAGTCTATTTTTTTCTAGGGTAATGTGGTGACTAAGGGAGGTATTATGGTTGACCAGCCAAGGTTGTAGCGGTTCGTGATTGGGATAGACTTACTTCGCCCACCGAGTTTCAAAGTTTTGTTAGCTTAGCAGGTTATTATCAGTGTTTTGTTAAGTTTTTTTTTATCTATTATAGCTCCATAGACTAAGTTGACTCAGAAGAAGATTTCTTTTCAGTGGTCTAATGCTTGTGAGGCGAGCTTTCAAAAGCTCAAGGATTTGTTGACTGTAGCTCAGATGGAACTAGAAGAGTTGGACTACACTGTGAGGGACTAGGTCCCTTAAAGTCAGTCACGGGTAATTAGACAATAAAGTACCGAAAAATATAAAACTTGCAAGAAAATAAAGGAACACACTGATTTAACGTGGAAATCCCCTTGCTCGAGGAAGGAAAAACCATGGATTGCCCTCGCAAGCATTCAACAATCCACTATAATCAAAATCTTGATTACAGACTTGGTTTGAACCTAACTCTAGGTTCTTCTTGCTTGTAATAACTCTACCACAGCCTCACCTTGACAACTCTGCCAAGACTCTCTTAACACTGATTAACTCTAATTAGTTACAAGCTCAATAAACTTTACCTAAGCACTCTCAAAGCATAAAGAAAACATTACTCTTATAGCATTAATAATTCAGTTATAGACCAATATTTGACATAAGAAGTAGACTGAGAACTTGAGCTCAAAAATGAGTTTTTGCTTTTTCTTCTTCTTATCACTCCGATTTTTAATTTTGCAAAAACTATCAATTGAGAAGCATCATTTTCATTTTATAGTATAGTAATAATTAGGGTTAAAATACAATTGGACTAGGTGTCCTAAATAGTACAAGCAACACCTGCACAATTTGTTACACAAGAGGACAAAACTATGCAAATGTGTGCCAGTTATACTATAGCCTTGAAGATCTAGGGACCTAGTCCCTTGTTGTAAGCTGCTCATCATCAAAATAAGATATAGCAATTTTCCCCCTTTTTGATGATGATAAACCAACCACCAAGCTTTGAGCATCAACATTCATTCAACATATTTAATTAGAGTGATTACCACTACTGAAGATGAATGTTCCCTCTCTCATTTAATCATCATGCCTCCATCATCATTCAACATAGGGACCTGGTCCCTTATTTTCAATTGATATCAAAACTTACCAATCAGTCTCCCCCCTATCAATATGACTTCATTCCTTCTATGTAGCTCATCACACTCTTCCCTCTTTCAATGTGCCATATATATCTGCAATTCAAGATTTCATTCACATTAGTACCTAGTCCCTACCACATAAAATTAGTATCCCCCATTTGGCATTATTGAAGAGTGAAAACAGTAAACCAAGAGTAATAGTATGCATAAGTTAGTTAACTCATGGACACTGGGGCAACACTGGCATGAAAAACAACTTTAGAAATAAAGAGCACAAAAACAAGAACTCATTCATATTTAACAGTGTGCAAGATTTATTTTTTTTGTTCCATAGAAAAAGCCATAGAAGTTAGAGGAATTAAAGAGGTGAAGGATTTGGGGAGAATGTTTGGAGAAGTAAGGCCATCTTAAGATAGTGTAACAACTCTTTGGTTAGTATCCTAATATCTGTATTCAAGCTCAAAACCTTATTAGTTAGAAATTTAACCTTCTTCTTGAGTTCATCATTCTCATTCCTAAGTTCTGCAAAGATCCTTGGACCCTCCTTTGAAAGTTGCTGAATTTATACTTTTAGTCCCTCAATTTTTGCATCTTTAGAAATTGTCTCTTGCTTTTCTTCTTTTAGAATCCTTACTATTTTTATCATCAGTCATTCTCTTATTCTTAGGACCAGGTCCCTCAGAAGTCTGGTGCGTTTTAGTAGGATTTCCAGATTTTACTTTGGAGACTTTTGTTTTCAAGCTGTCATTTTGTTTCTTTAGGAACATACAAACTTTCTTTTGGGTTATGTGATAGAAGAATGAGATTTTCAGAAACCCAAGAATCACCATTCATCACATTGTTAGAGGGGTCATGTGTTCTAGGGATAGATTTTCACCAGGAAGGAAAGTGAAAAAAGGGTTTGGCTTTGAAAGGTTAGGATAGTTGAGTTGGGCAGGGTCCATAGAGTTATTACAAAAATGAGTTTGATTTCAATTTTGAATAAGACAAATTTTTTTTACAAGGAGAGAGAAAATGTGGCCTTTTCTAATAGAAAAAAACTTGCACATTCATGATACTAACCTGAGAGATGGGACCAAGTCCATTTTTTTCTTAGAGTGAATTCTCAATCTTGTGCATACTTTATCTATGTTCTTTCAAAGATACTCCCACGAGTGTATACCTACAAAGGTATGGTACTTAGTTAGACTACCAAAAACATACATTACCAAGGATACCTGTCTTCTGATCAAAGCCAATTTTGTGGAAAAATACTGATTCATATGGAAAGTCAGATCATTTTGATCAGACCGAGCTTCAACCTGTTCTATACAAATTGTTCCTTGTGAAGTAACTTAGTAAATATATCTTCTATCTGATCCTCAGTCTTGCAAAACTTCATATAGATAGCCCCTTTCTTAACATTGTCTCTCAGAAAGTGATGCCTTACATCAGTATGCTTAGTCCTCTTATGTTGCACTGGGTTTTTGGCCATGTTTATAGCACTTATATTGTCACACATCAGAGGTATAGTGTATGATACAATACAAAAATCTTTCAGTTGTTGTTTGATCCAGAGTAATTGAGTACAATAAAAAGCAGCTACGATATATTCAGCTTTAGCAGTAGATAAAACAATTGAGTTTAAGAAAATGTGTCATTCCTAAGGTGCTTTTTCTATCTACCAAATATCCAGCATATTTATCATCAACATATCCCACCAAGTCAAAACTGTCTCCAAATGGATAATATAGGACCAGGTCCCCTGTCCCCTTCAAATACCTAAGAATTCTTTTTGTGGCTTTCAAATGAGACTTCTTTGGGCAGGTTTGATATCTGGCACACATTTCTACACTGAATATAATGTATGACCTACTTGCAATGAGGTATAGCAAGGAACCAATAATCCTTTATACATTGTCTCATTTACTGAAGGACCTTGTTTATCATTATCCCTTTTTAAGTTGGTTCTAATTTGATTATCCATTGGCTTGGCATCTCCCGTGTTATATTTCTTCAGTAACTCCTTGATATACTTCTATTGACAAATCATTGTCCCTTGAGAAATTTGTTTAATCTGCAGCCCCCGTAAGAAACTCATCTCACCCATCATACTCATTTCAAATTCACTCCCCATTAGCTTTCCAAACTCTTCACATAGGGATTTAGAAGTAGCCCCAAAGATTATTTCATTAACATATATCTAAACGATAAGTAGGCTGCTACCCATTGTATTTAGAAATAATGTATTATCAATTTTCCCTCTTTTGAACCATTTTCCAGGAATAACTTTAAGATTCTCTCATACCAGGCCCTTTGTGCTTGCTTCAAACCATAGAGGGATTTGTCCAGTTTAATCCCATGATGAGAAAAGTATATATCTTCAAATCCTGGTGATTATTTGACATATACTTCTTCCTTCAAGTTTCCATTCAAAAAGGCACTTTTGACATCCATTTAGAATAGTTTAATCCCCATACATGCAACAAGTGCAATAAGAATTCTGATTGCCTCTATTCTTTCCACGGGTGCAAAAGTCTCATCATAGTTAATCCCTTCTTCATGGTTATACCCTTGAACAACCAACCTTGATTTTTTCTGCTAATAGTTCCATTCTTATATTGCTTATTTTTGTACACCCATTTGGTCCCAATAATTTTCCTAAATGCCAGATTTTACTTTTTTCAAATTGCTGAAGTTCTTCCTGCATTGAATTGATCCAATAAACATCTTTCAAAGCTTTTTTTACATTTTTAGGTTCAATTTAGGATAAAAATGCTGAGAATGCCAGGAAATTTTTGACTTGGGCTCTTGTTTGGACTCCTATTTCCAAAGGTGTAGTTAGATTTTCAAGTGGATGAGAAGATTTGTGTCTCCAGTTTGTCCTTCCAAGATTTGTTCCACTGGGACCAGGTCCCTATCAATTTTGACTAGTCCCTTTTTATTATTCTTCCACTGAAGCTGGGATCTATACCTGAGATCCGGATCAGTATCATTTTCATCTTTATCATTTGCATCATTTAACCCTTGAGCATCACCATCAGCAACATCATTCATTTGAACAGGAATAAGTTCTTCAATTTCATAATCTTCACCATCACTTCAGTTCATAAGGTTTCCTGACTCATCACGTGAACACTTTCTTCAACACACAATGTTCTTTTGTTAAAAACTCTATATACTTTGCTTGTTGAGGAATATCCCACAAACACAACTTCATCACTTTTAGAGTCAAATTTTCCCAATGTATTCTTCCTGTTATTTAGCACAAAGCACTTGCATCCAAATGGTCTGAAATAGTAAAGTTTGTGCTTTATTTTTAACATTAATTCATATGGAGTCTTGTTCATGAGTGATCTGATCAAGAACCTATTAGTCATGTAACATGCAGTACTTATAGCTTCAGCCCAAAAGCTCTTTGAAAGTCCACTATTAATAAGCGTAGTTCTGCCAATCTCTATGAGTGTTCTGTTCTTTCTTTCAACAACCCCATTTTGTTCAGGCGTTCTAGGAGTAGAGAAATTATGGTTGATTCCATACTAAACAAAAAATTCTGCAACTTGGATGTTCTAAAACTCAATTCCATGATCAGATCTAAATTCAACAACTTTGCAATTCATCTTCATCTGAACTTTCTTGACAAAAGTTACCAGAGCCTCATATATTTCATCCTTGATTCTTATGAATATTTTCCAGGTGAACCTGGAGTAGTAATCCACAATGAAAAATGCATACCTCTTTCCTTCTCTACTTTGGACTTTAATAGGTTTACATAAATCTATATGGAGAATCTCAAGGGGTCTGGAAGTGCTCACCTGCTTCTTTAGCTTGAAGGAAGTCCTGGTTTGCTTACCTTTAACACAAGCATCACATACCTTGTTGTCTAGAAATTTCAGCTTTGGTATGCCATAGATCAAGTCCCTTGAAATCAACTTATTTAACAAAGAGGAACTTACATGTCCCAGTCTTCTGTGTAGGGCAAAGCTACGTGGACTCTAGGGGGTTCATCTAAACCCCCTTCCTCAAAAAATTATACTCGATATATATGCTGAATTTTTTTGCTATGTGTACATATATTAAGTTGAACCCCCTTGAAACAAGCAAAAAAATTGGTTCAGTGGCAAAGGGGGTTCAAATATTCGCGCTGACGACCTCATGGTCTCAGGTTCGAGATCCATTCACAGCAGTTTTTAAATTTTTTGCTTCAGCCGCTTTAGATGTGTTAAAAATATAGGCATCTTTTTCCTTATTTAAATAAACAAAATGACGTCTTTCTATTTTTTAAAAAGGGGCAAATGGGATTAAAAATTAAATCCCTAATTCAATTTCAAATAATAAAAAACCCTATTTCTCTTTCTAATGAGTAATGAAGTCAGATCTTTCTCTCCAACCTGATCTTGCTAGTTAATGCTCGCCTTTCACTTCTTTTTCTGATTTGATCATCATTCATCGGGAATCTCCCTGCGACCTCCACTTGGCTCCGGTCTTCTCAATCTCTATTATGGCTTCCTCAGTGTGTTTTTCAATTTTTTCTTTTTTGATTTTATTTTTTTAGAATTCTATTTCTATATATGTGTGTGCTACTTTGATTTTGATTTTTATTTGTGTAAAATCTCTTTTTTTATTGTATTTGGTGTAAAAGATGGCTAACTTTCATTTTTATTGCTTTAGCCTTTAAGGTGCCACTGCCACCATCTTAGAACTTTGAAACTTTAGCTGAGGAAAATAAAAAAAAAGAGTTTCATTATTCCAAATTTTAATTTTTAATCTCTACTAGTTATGTTGTGACTTGTGCATCAATTTGAACCAAATTTAAAATGCAAACAACTAAAATAAAATGACGTGCCTACTTTGTATGTATTGTGCTTGTTGGTTCTAAGTTCCTCCATCTTCTCTGTTGATAATGTGCCTACTTGTTCAATTGTACAATTTATTTTGAATTCGAGAATTAAACAAGAAACTATGTTATTGGATGATTCTTGTAAGTTCTAATCAAGTTCTTACTTTATGACAGTCTCAACATTCGTTGAAGAAATATTTTACCATAATTCCAAAATCAAATTTAGTCTCCACAATTTCATAATCCAATTTAGTCTGTTGTATTCATAGTCAATCTTACCAAGAAGAAAATGCCAATCATTCTGAAATACCATTACCTCCTCAAGAATTTGATTTGAGTTCATTAAAGTTTGATCCTGGAGAAAGAATTCCAATATTGAAGTATCCTTCAAAACATCATGATCTTATTAGAAGAATATATCTCCTAAATGGTCCTTTTCAACCTCGTTTGAATCTCCATGAGTATCCTCAAACAAATGTTTTTGGATCAATGCATTGTTTCAATCATGAATAGTTTGATGATGTATATCATGATTGGTTGGAGTTAATGTTAGTAAAGATGCAGTCTATTGTTTGTATTATTATATTATATTTTTAAAGACAATAGAATCCATCAAGATGGAGATGAAGTATTTTCAACTATAGGATTTAGAAGCTGGCATAAGAAGAAGATTCTTGGAAAACATATTGGTCTAGCAAATAACATGCATAATCAATCAAAGAAGAAATATCAAGATTTATTAAGACAATGACAATCGATTCAATTTGGATTTGATAGGTAGTCAAATCAAATTTACAAAGGATATTTGATTCACTTAACTGCTTTGATTGATGTAGTACAACTTCTCATAACTCAGGGGTTTGCATTTCGAGGTCATAATGAATCTAAATTATCACTTAGTAGGGGTACTTTCTTCAAATACTCTCATGGTATACAAAAATGTGTGATAAAATTCATGATTATGTGCTAGAATATGCTCCTCTAAACGATCAAGTGACTTCTCCAATGATTCAAAAAGATATTGTGACTGTATGTAAAATCGAGACAACTAAAGCTATTCTTGAGAAATTAAATGGTGACTATTTTGTGTTACTAGTTGATGAATCTTTTGATGTGTCCCGTAAAGATCAAATGGATATTGTATTATAATATATTGATAGAATGGAATTTGTAATGGAACGACTTATTGACATTGTTCATGCTCAAGATACTAGTGTTGTATCTCTAAATGGGGCAATTATTAATTTACTTGCTCAACATTCCTTGAGTCTATCATCCATGCATGGATAATGCTATGATGGGGCAAGTAATATGCAAGATGAGATCAATGATCTTAAAATATTGATTAGGCAAGAAAGCAAATCAGCTCATTCTATCCATTGTTTTGCTCATCAACTTCAACTAACTCTTGTTGGAGTCTCAAAAAAGTGTATCTGAGTTGGAAAACTTGTAGTGTTGGTTTTAAATATTTTAAATGTGTTGGGATATTTTTTAAGAGCATGGATGAACTTCGAGATTCTCAAAAATAAAAAATTCAAGAGGCATTAGATATGGGTGAAGTTACTACTGGTAGGGGCTTGAATCAACAAATTGATCTTTCAAGATCTTGTGATACTCATTGGGATCCCATTATAAATTATTTAGAAATTTTATTTTGATGTTTGGCTCTATTCTTGATGTTCTTGAATCACTTATTTTTAATGCACGAAATATGGATAAAAAAACAAAGCAATGGGACATCCTGAAGCTTGTCGAATATTTGAGGTTGCTTTCATGTTGCATTTGATGAGAGAAATTTTGGCTATCATAAATGAGCTTAATAAATGCTTACAAAAAAAGAGTAAGATATTGCAAATGCTACGCTATTTGTTGAAGTAGCAAAGAGAAGGTTGCAAGTTTTAAGGGATAATGAATGGGATTCTCTTATCGATAAGGTTTCTATATTTTGTACCAAACATGATATCTTCATACCTAACTTTGAAGAACCATATGTTAGCTCTTTAAGATCCCAACATAAACTTGCTAGCTATACAGTCTTATATCATTATTGTGTTGAAGTGTTTTGCAATATTAATGATTGGCAACTTCAAGAACTCAATGATCATTTTGATGAGGTGAGATTGATTTGCTCCATGAAATTGCTTTTTTGAACCCAATTAACCCATTTTCAAGTTTTGACATTAAAAATAATGAGAATGAAGGAGTTATATCCAGATGACTTTGATTAATTTAATGTAGGTACTCTTGAGAATCAACTTGCAAGTTACATTGTTGATGTTTCTAATGCTGATAAAAGGTTCTTCGATATCAATGGGCTATGTGATCTTTCCAAAAGATTAGTTCACACAAAAAATATTCAAATTATCCTCTAGTATTCCGTTTAGTGAAAATTGCTCTACTTCTGCCAGTTTCCACCGTATCCATTGAAAAAGCTCTTTTGACAATGAAGTTTATCAAGAATGACTTGCGGAGCCGAATGAGTAATGGTTTTTTAGTGGTTGTTAGGTGCCTTATTTAGAAAAAGTTGTAATTTATAATATTTCTAATGATGCTATTATTAAGACATTTCAAGATATGAAACCTTATAGAATTTAATTGTAATAATGTATGTAGTTGCATTTTCAATAGTAAAGCTATGTTTTGGTAGGATTATTCACGTGTTTGATTTTTAAAATTTTTGAATCCCCTATAAAATGATGAAATTACTATGTTTTATAACACTTATAATCTGATTACCTGTAAGACAATTAAATTTGAACTCAATTCAATTTTATCAGTCATGGGTTGCAATTATCCACCAGAAAAATGCAATGTGTATCTGTCAAATAATGTTGGTTCCAAGCTTACCTTTAATGCTTTGCTAGAAGCTTATCGCTTCACAAAGTACTGACTTTCTTATTGCAAGAAATTCAACATTGTGCCGAGATTTCTTGCAGTCCTACTACCTATTTTGCATCTTTGTATGTGTCCAATCAATCTAATGCAGAATTTTCTGAAATAAAGGAACTCTCTCCATTCCAGTTTATATGATCTTTTAATGATCTATTTTTTGTTTAGTAAACTTTTTGATCCAAAACTGTTGAATTTTTGTTCCAGCGCAGGTTAACTCCCAACTAATTAGCAATGTATGAACTGATGCACTCTCAACTGAGAAGGTACCTACTCTATTCATATACTGAAATGCTTTCTGTTGTTGCTTTTGATGTAGTTTATCTAAGTATTTTTACTTTTTGTTGAATAAAGGCTATTACAAGGAGGAACATTCTTCATTTACATATTTGGTTATGGCCTGGTTTATGGGCTTTATTTCGGTATGGTTTGGTATGGTTGGATTGCTGGCATGGGATGGTTGGACTCGGTTGCATCGGTCACGGTTATGATCTTATCCCAGAGTCTTTAGGTAAGCTATTACATTATTTTATTTTATGCTCGAAAATTCAGCCAACTCAGGGCTGGAGGCTGGAGGTTTGGTTAGGTTACGGGGGTGGTCTTCGGTACCGGTCATACTTGGGATGCCAATTACAACAAGACCCCCTATCAGGTTATGTCAAGTTGGTATCAAATACCAGGTTCATGGTTAATTAGGAGTCCACAAAGCCATGTCGAGTAGAGTCTCTTTTAGGGGTGTATAGCGCGCCACACTCATAAGGGAGAGACTACAAGGCATTTAGGAATATTTTACTTTCTTGGTATTCTATTTCAAGCTTAGAGTCTCAGTCCTGGGCTCTTCTTTAATCCTTCTTTGTTCGTCTTTCATATCATGACTAGTAGATCTGGAACACAAGGAAAATCTTTTATCCCATCTAGGGGTAATGCTGAAGTGGTGCATCCTGCTTTTGGGGTTTATCTTTGATCTCACAGTCCTATCCCTGATAGTTCCAGAGTTCCATTGGTTGCTACTAGTCTTACTCAAGACGAGGTGACTAATACAGAATTCTGTTAGTTTATTTATGATATTACTCAGATGGTCGTTTCTCAGGTTGAGCGGGGTGCGACTGGTGCTTTGTCTGTTGAGGCCACAAGGGTTGTCCAATTTATGAAGATGGGTCCTCCCACTTTTTCTGTAGTAAAGGTGAGGGAGGATCCACAAGGCTTCTTGGATGAAATAAAAAAGATATTTTGGGTGATACAGGCTACCAATGTGGAAGGGGCAAACTTTGCAGCTTATCAGCTCAAAGAGGTTGCATATCAATAATATAAAGAGTGGGATAGGGATAGGGGTGATGTGGAAGAATCGGTCTTATGGGATACCTTTTCTAAGGCCTTCTTAGATTGGTTATTTCCCCAAGAGTTGAGGGAAGCAAAGATAGAGAGGTTTGTAAACCTCAAGTAGGGAAGGATGTCTATCAAAGAATATGCCTTGAAGTTTCACCAATTTTCAAGGTATGTTCTTGATTTAGTGGATAGCATACAGACAAGAGTGAGAAAGTTCATTTCTGGTTTGAATTGGTATTTTACTTTGGAGAGCAAGACTTCCTTAATGATTAAATATGTGGACATCTCCAGGTTGACTGTTCATATGCAGCAAGTAGAGGATGAAAAAAAGAAGCAGGCAGTTTGGGGATAGACAGGGTAAGAAAAACAGGTTTTCTAATGAGGGAGGTGGTCGAGATGGTGGCAAATAGAAGAAAAAGAAGTGGGGGAGCTTTGGTTCCTACTCTTCTGCTAGTACTCCTTACCAGTCAGGCGACAAACATTATTATGGTGGTGAAAATTTTTGGGCGCAGGGTGCCCAATCTCAGGAAAATGGAGGTCAGTCAGTTTCTTCATGCCCTCTTATCGGTTCTATGGTCATCCTCAATGGGTTTATTGCGATGAAGGAACGAACAAATTCTTCAAGTGTGGCTAGGCATGCCATCGACTCAGGGATTGTTCGATTAAAAAGGTTGCTATGGGGGCAAATAAGATTCCTATGGCTTTATCTTTTGCTCCTACACCTAGTGGTGTATCATCTACTTTTGTTAATGCTCTTGGTTCTAGTGTTGGATGAAACAGGTTGTATGCTTTGGTGTATCGATAGGAACCCGAGGCATTAACTGATGTTGATATTGATACATTACAACTTTTCTCTTGTGATGTATATTGTTTACTTGACTCGGGATCCATGCTCTCCTATGTGACTCATTATGTGGCTGTATATTTTGGTTCTATCCGGAAGTCATTTCAGTTCCTTTTTTTGTTTTTACCCCGATAGGTAACTCGATTATTTCTAAAAGAGTTTATAGGGGTGTGTGGTATCTTTTGATGGCAAGAAAACCTTGGTGGATCTTTTTATGTTGGGTATGATGGATTTTGACGTTATTCTGGGTAAATATTGTTTGAATTCTTGTTACACGTCCTTGGATTGTCGGACCCGTAGGGTTATCTTTAGGTTTCCTGGTAAACCAGTTATAGAATGGGAGGGTGGTTCTGTAGCTCCCAGGGAAATATTTATTTCTTATCTTAGAGGTCGAAGGTTAATCTCTAAAGGTTATCTTTATCACTTGGTTCGGGTTAAATATTCTAACTCAAAAGGTCCTTCTTTCCAGTCATTTCCTGTGGTTAACGAGTTTCCAGAGGTCTTTCTGAATGATCTTCCTGGCATTTCTCCGGATAGAGAAATAGAGTTTGGTATTGACCTAGTTTTAGAAACTCGTCCAATTTCTGTTCCTCCGTATAAAATGGCTCCGGATGAGTTAAGAGAACGCAAGGAACAACTTAAGAATTTTCTATATAAAGGGTTTATTCATTCTAGTGTATCCCCATGGGGTGCACCGATGTTGTTTGTGCACAAAAAGAATAGTTCTATTCCGATGTGCATTGACTATAGGTAGTTGAACAAGGTGACGGTCAAGAATAAGTATCCTCTTCCAAGGATAGATGATCTGTTTAACCAGTTGAAAGTTGCCAAGTTCTTTTTTAAGATAGACCTTCGGTCTGGGTACCATCAGCTAAAGATAGGGAGGTGGATATCCCTAAGATGACTTTTCTTACTCAGTATGGGCACTTTGAGTTTTTGGTAATGTCATTTGGATTGACTAATACTCCGGCAGCATTTATGGATCTGATGAACATATTTTTTCATCAGTATTTGGATCTCTTTGTTATTGTGTTTATTGATGACATTCTGGTCTATTCGAAGAATGAGGCGATCATGCTAATCACTTTCGAGTGGTGTTGCATACCTTAAAGAAACGACAGTTGTATGCCAAGTCTCCAAGTGTGAGTTTTGGTTGAACGCTGTAACTTTCTTGGGTTATATTATTTCTATTAAAGGGATCGCAGTGGATCTACAAAAGGTTGTTATGGTAAAGAGGTGGCCTAGACCCATGACTCCATCCAATATTTGGAGCTTCTTAGGTTTAGACGGGTATTATAGGAGGTTTATGAAAAACTTTTTATCGATAGCTGCTCCTTTGACTAAGTTAACTTAGAAGAAGGTCAAGTTTTCTTAGTCAGATGCTTATAAAGGGAGTTTTAAGAAGTTGAAGGATAAGATGACTTCGGCTCCAATTCTGACCTTGACGAAAGGTAATGATAGGTTTATGGTTTATGTTGCATCTCGGGTAGGTCTTGGTTATGTGTTGATACAGCATGGGAAGGTGATTTCCTATGATTTCGGGCAGTTAAAACTGCATGAGAAGAATTATCCTACTCATGATTTGGAGCTGTTGGCGGTTGTGTTTGCTTTGAAAATATTGTTGCATTATTTGTATGGTGTTCATGTGGATATATTTTCTGATCATAAGAGTCTACAGTTGTGTTCACTAAGAGGGAGCTTAACCTCAGGTAGAGAAGATGGCTTGAGTTTCTCAAAGACTATGATATGAGTCTTCACTACCACCTAGGTAAGGCTAATATGGTTGTTGATGCTCTTAGCAGGTTAACTATGGAGAGTTTGGCTCATGTGGAGGAAGGAGAGTGGGAATTGGTAAAGGATATTCACCTCTTAGCTAATCTTGGAGTTCTCCTCTTGGTCTCCAAGGATGGTGATGTGGTGGTGCAAGAAGTGGTTCGATCGTCTCTTAGTGCAGACAATAAGGAGAAACAAGTTCTAGATCCCATTTTGATGAAAATCAAGAGTGACAATGGCGGGAAAAAGGTGGTGGTGTTTGAAATCATTGGTGATGGTACTTTACGGTGCCAAGGGAGGTTGTGTATTCTTGATGTCAACTTTTTACGACAAAGGATTTTGGCTGAGGTGCATGAGTCTCGCTATGTTACTCATCCTGGCTCAACTAAGATGTATTATGATCTCAAGAAGATCTATTGGTGGAATGGCATGAAAAAGGATATGACTAATTTTGTGTCCAAGTGCATGTGTGTCAGCAGGTTAAGGTTGGGCACATGAGGACAAAAGGGTTGTATCAAGAAATTGTTTTCCCGAGTGGAAATATGAAGTGATCAATATGGACTTTGTTATTGGTTTTCCTCGACCTCGAAATCAATATGATTCGATTTGGGTCATCGTGGATAGGATACTAAATCTGCGCACTTTTTGCCAGTACGGACTAACTTCTTGGTGGAGGATTATGAGAATTTGTATCTTTAAGAAATTGTGAAGCTGCATGGGGTGCCTGTTTTAATTATTTCTAATTGTGTCACGTAGTTTACATCTCACTTCTAGCATTTTTTCCATAAATGGTTGGGAACTAAGGTGAGTCTAAGTACTGCTTTCCATCCGCAGATGGATGGGCAAGCGAAGAGGACTATTCATACATTAGAGGATATGCTTTAATCTTGTGTGATTGATTATGGTGGTAACTGGGTTGAGCATCTACGTTTGGTGGAGTTTGCTTACAACAATAGCTATCATTCTAATATTGGTATAGCCTCTTTTAAGGTATTGTATGTTAGGGGGTGTAGATCTCCTATTGGTTGGTTTGAGCTTGGTAAGGCGGACATGTTTGGTCTCGACTTGGTTTGAAGGTGATTTGGGAGAGGCTTAGGGCTGCCCAAAATTTCCAAAAGTCCTATGCGGATGTTAGGCATAGAGTCTTGGAGTTTGAGGTTGGGGATAAGGTTTTCCTTAAGGTATCTCCCATGAAAGGGGTAGTGCAATTTGGTAAGAAGGGGAAGCTTTGTTCTCGGTATTTTGGTCCTTATGAGGTTTTGCGGAGAAGTGGTAATATTTCTTATGAGTTAGAGTTTCTTTCTAGTTTGAACTTGGTTCATCTAGTCTTTCATGTTTCCATGTTCAGAAAGTGCATTGGTGATCCTTGTTCAGTTGTTCCTATAAAAAGATTGGGTATCTCGGACTCTCTGTCTTATGAAGAGGTCCCGATTGAGATCATGGATAGGTAGGCTCGTCGGTTGCATACCAAGGATGTGGTTTCAATTAAGGTTCAGTGGTGAATCCATGAGATGGAAAAGCTACATGGGAAATGAAAGAGGACATGAAGTCCAAATATCTACATTTGTAAATTGCTCCTGGGATTTGTGCGGAAGTTATGTGTCATCAACACATCTTAATTTTTAGAGTTTGTTAAATGAAAGATTAATTACTTTGCCTCTTTGTTTTCAAAATTTGTTAAAGATTGGAAATATATTTGATAAAGCAAATGACTTATGCGTATGGTTACCCCTACCTTGTCCGTCATTCGGGGACGAATGTTCCTAATGGGGGAGAGTAAAATACCATGGTTTTTGGAGCTTAGAAAATTTCTTGGAATTATAGTGTCTAGACCCAATACGACTCGAGGGTACGAGCCATATGTTGGGGTACGAATGGTATGGTCCAGTCGTATGCTGACCGGTATTGATTGGTGGGATGGATTTTGGTTACTGGAATGGATACAACTTAGGGGTACAAGTCGTATTGGTAGTAACATATTATTTGGTTCCTTAACTTAATCTTAGAATTGTTTACTTAGGTTGGATCTGAGCATAAGTTGCTCACCATGAGCCGTAAACCAGGGTACGAGTCATTCTAAGGACTCGTGTGATAGACAATGTCTAAATCCTCCTTGGGTTTAAATCTACCAGGGACACGGATGAAGGGTACAGATCATATGATTTTGATATGACTTTGTTGGAAGATTCGTATGCTGGAAAAGATTGGATCCAAAGGTTGAGACTAGGATACGAGTAAAGGGTACCACTTGTGTCGGAGGGTATGACTCGTGTGGGTCAGTCGTACCCCTATGATAAGATTTTGGTACAACTTAAGTGGGGGTATTCTGGATATTTCCCCACTTATTCTAATAAGATCCTATGATTTCTAACCTACTTGGGAGGTTATTTACCCTATTATTTTATTCATTAATACTTAAAAACTCTTCTAAACACTCTATAATTCTCTCAAAAATATTTGGGCAAGGAAAACTCGGGTTTCAACTAGAGGATTAATTTGGGGCTTGTCTTGGTGATCTCTTTCTATCATCATCTGTGTTTAAGGCATGTTCTCTTCCCTCACTATTAATTCTAACAAAAGGCATGATTTTTATGAATGTTTTTATGATTTTATTTATTGTTTGATTTTGGTTTTCAAATAGGAATTGGGGTTTTTGATATTAAATGATTGATTATGGTTTTCCATGGTTTTAATTATTGTTTTATATGAATTAATGGTGATTTTGGATAATTAGGTTGCATGGGAATGGTTTAATAATAATTGGAATTGGTTTTGGTTATATTATGCCCCCAATGTGTTTGACAAAAAGCCTATAATAGTGTTTTCATTGCATCGAGTACTTTTAATGGAACTCTTGCTTGTTTTAAACTTGAAAAAAGAATTATGCATGGTTTAAATAGCTTGGAAAGGTAAATGGCTAAATGGTTATGCTTGTGGGGTACATGAAAATTCCCCAAGTGGTTTAATATGGTAAATATAAGGGCACCTGGAAGTCCCCTTAAATCTATATGTGGTAAGCTATGGATAGTACATGCAAGTATGATCGGTATGACAATACCACCACTAAATGGCCTTGGTTAATTAATGGTAAATGGATTTGGTTAGCTGCGTGGTAATGGTTTAATTGAGAAATAATAGTGGAATGTGTTGCAAAACTTTGGAAGGTGGAAGTCCCCGGGGGACCAAAACTGAAAACTCATATTTGCCGATGTGAGGTTGGTATTGGTGACCGTGTGCATGATGTCACACTATATTTTGGAGGATGCACTAGTTATCCCAGGTTTTCTTCCATGGTCGTGCGTCTTCACGCACTGGGGCCCTTTCAGCAGGGGGAGTTGAACCCATATAGCCCGTGGGTGGTTTAAGACGACAAAGCAACACAACCCAAGTAAAGGTTTTAAAGGCATGCTAAACCCAATCCCTTTTTCTGGAATGGTTATATATGTGTGTGTGTGTGTGTGTGTGTTTGCGTGCATATGGATGGTTTTACTTTGTTTTATAACTGACATTATTTTATCCTTATCCTGAGATCATGTTAGCATTCACCCGCTAAACCGTCTACTGGCGGATGTATACCTACTCTATGCAAGAACCGATCATTCTACTCCTCCTACATAGTGATCGTAAACACCTAATTTTTTACCAAACTGAATATTTTACGCCATTTTAGTATTTAATACACATATTTTTATTTTTAGGTCTAAGTTAGACATTTCAATTTTATCTTATTGTTACAAAGTTTGTTTTAAAAGTTTTGAAAACTATAAAAAAATAGAGTCACATTTTTAAATAAGTTTTTATTTTATTATTTATTTATTTATTTATTTTTAGGAAAAAAAAGAAGAAACTAAATCTTATTTGTTTTTTCTTTTAACTTTTAATAAAGAATCTAATGATATTAATATTTCTTAATCATATTTCTAAGACTAGTTATTTAACTTTTATTTTATTTTATTAGTTTTAAACAGATTTTATCATTTTTATTTTATTTTAAATATTAATTAAAAAAAGGAAAAATCTATCCTAATCCCCCACGTCCCCCACAAACACACACACACACACTTTCCCCTAAATTCCCCATTATTCCCACAAGTTCCATTTCACCACCCACAACACATGTACATGCACCAAAAAAAAATATATAACACAAATATGCACACAACAAAAAATCAATATAAAAAGTAGAGAAAAACAAAAAAGAACAAAAGGAGAAAAAAGATAGGGAATGAAAGAAGAGAAAAAGAAGAGCAACATTGGAGAATAGAGGAAAACAAGGACAACAGTGAGAGGAAAAAAACTGAAAAAAGAAACAAATCAGAAAAAGATTTAGAGAAAACATAAGAAAAAAAAACAAATAGTAGAGAGTTCGAAAAAAAAGAGAAAATGGGTAGACAAAAATTTGAAGTTCGAGGTTTGGTTCGTGATTCCGAGTTCGTGTTTTTTTCTTTCTTTTATTGAAAATTAAGTTTTACAAGAGGTAACCTCAATCTTTTTTTTGTACAATGCAGTATCGCGATTACGTAAGACTTGATTTCAATATTATGAAATTGCTCAAATTTTGTATTTGTTGAACTGGTTATTATTCTTACCATGAAAATATGAAACATGTGCAAATCTTTGTATCATCAAATTTAGTATAAATTTTTTATAGCACTTTACATTCTATTACATGTTAAAAAAAATTATTATTTAATGAATATATATACTGTTCATGGAACTTGGTTATAAATATTGCATATTTAATTGTGTTGGATTGATATATGAAGGTTTTATTCTACTACTTATTATCCGATTTAGAGTAGATATTGAAGAACTCTAGTATCCAAATATAGGGAATGTTGTTTAACATTGGTTTAAGGAAAATGTTCGATCCAGTTGCTAGTTCGTTGTTATTATTATTATTATTATTATTATTATTATTATTATTATTGTTATTATTATTTATTTTTCTATTTTTTTCATGTAGGATTTCTAAAGTTTTATGTTTTTACTTTGTCACTAAATTTTTCATGAGAATACCATACAGTCATATGTTCGAATTTTGAATTTCTTATAATAACTCAGGGTGTTTGTTGGATGAGTTTGGAAGCAGACACTATTAATATTGATTAATTCTTCTCATTTTTCTTTATTTGGCTTAAAAAGTTGAAATGTTATAATATTGCTTTGATGTATTAAATTATTTTCAAATCAATAAAGTTGAGGCCTAATTGACCTCTTAAAGTGTAAAGGAGCAAGATAAGTTATGACTAATTCAAGATCCGTCATAATTGAGAAAAGAAAAGAGAGGAAAAAACACAACTGTAAAGGAGCGAACTTGTAAAACAATGAGTAAGGTTCTAAACCTCTAAATAATTAAAGTTTAATACAAGATAAAGTTAACGATGAAGTTGGAAAGACCTACTGCCGATCATTCGTCATAATAAAATTAACGTGTCATTTTAAAGCCAATCTAATAGGGATTGGTAGATGTCAAACATATTAGAATCTTATTCAAAATTAGGAAAATGGGAGCGATTCATAAATACCACAAAGGCGTGAGAAATATATCAAAAATCGTGATAAGGCCGAAAAGTACTACTATCGGTAAGCCACGCATCAATATAATAAATAAATTCAAAATAAATAGAAAACAAAATGTAAGTAACTTTTAGGCTAACAAATCCACTATATCCAAAAGATTAATTTGAGCCAGACGTAAGTCATTAAAGTGACCGTGCTAGAACCACGGAACTCGAGGGGTGCCTCACATATTTTTCTTGATCAATAGAATTCCTTATCTGGATTTTTAGATTGAAGATAAAAAATCAAGAGTCATTTCCTTTTGAATGGGGATTCAATAAGGTGACTTGAAATACCCAAACTCAATTCCAAGTGGTCGCTCTGTAAAATAAATAACCCCTTTTTAAAATGTCACTTTGATGAAAAAAACCCATTTTCTCTAAAACCAACTCCCTAGAGGTTGGGGCGAAAAAAATAGGGGTGTGACAGATAGCTACTCTGCTGGGGATAACCAGAAGTCGAGCTTTTATATTGACTTATTTGGCTTTATTTAATTTTGATAGTGTATATTGCTGGCCTAAATGTGTTCTTTGCCTACACATTTAACAACTTTGATATTATTTGAATTGTAATATAAATTGTTTTCTCCTGCGCACCCATCTGAGTTTTCTAAGATACTTTATATTCGGAGATGCGGTATACGCTCCCGAGCTTGAGATACTAGAGATGTGGAAATGCTCTTGGGAAGGATTCTGTAGTCAGTCATGTTTAGGACGGGAAGGACCAACAACGAGGCCGGAAAGTCCTGCTACCGATAAAGTTGTCCCTGCCCAATTTGAGTTGTTCGCTCGTTTTACAGTCATTCTAGCTACCTAACTCTACCAGGTTAAACCTAGTATACCTGAAACTTAGACATGGTTATCCCTATTAGGCTCTGCTTTATTTGCATCACATGTATTTATGACTTAGTGGGGCTCAACACAGGGGTCGAGTCCGTCTAGGACAGGTGCCATCCTTTGAGACCATCATGTACATTTCATATGCTATTTATTGTATTATAGAAAATTCCATATCAAATGTTGACCGACTTTTAAATGAATTAATTGACCTTGAAAAAAAGGGTTAAATAAAAAATTTAATGGCTTATTTCAGAGAATATATAGTGTTTTTACATAGAACTCTTCTATCAAGTTAGAGTCATTTTGATGTTGTTGTGTCGTTATGTCTATTTCTTTTGTTTCAAAATTTCTTTTATGAATACCATAGAGTCCATTTTTGTTAAACATAGTTAAAATTTTATCAAACAATTTGGTACACTATTTTGATCATTTTTAATGTGTCTGGTCCAAACGTCATCAAAATATAATCCCCACTCTAGGATGTTTTAGAAGACTTTGATACTTCCTGTCTTGCCAGTTACAATTTTCCCATGCTCATTTTGAAATCTAATTTTGCTTCACTCCGTTAAGTTCTTTTAAAAATTATTTTTTCTTCGTTTGGGATGTTTAAAATTGAATTCTTATTTGCCATCATTATTCTATAGGACAATATAAAATTATTCGGAAGGAGCTACAAGAGGCTGAGGGATAATGAAGCACCTTGATTCATAGTGTTAGATAAAGCTCTACCACTGTTGCGGACTTGGTATGAAAATATGACCGACTATGGAAAGGGAGAAGTGTATAAACACTTGGGATTTTTAAGGAGTGTTTCGAATGTTGAACCCCAGAGAGATGTGATAGAAGCTTTGGTACGTTGTTGGGATCCATCGAACAATGTATTTTGATTCTCCAACTTTGAGCTCACTCCTACACTGGAGTAAATAGGAGCATTTATGGGAAAAGGAAAGAATATTCACCAAGGAGAACCTATGATACCGAAGCATGTCACTGGCATAAGGTTTTTGAGCTGTACATATAAAGGAGAAGAACATAGGGGGATACCTCAACAATGGATGGGTTCATCTAGAGTTCTTGTACAAAATATATGATCAAAAGAATGGATTTGAGTTGTTTGGGTTGAAATTTAACAACGGAGGGTGCCGTCGGACCTAGGAAAAGCACAGTTACGACGCATTCATAGTGGATTTTTTGGGAATCATGGTATTTCCAAAGAGAAGAGGAAAAATCAGCACAAACCTGGCTACATTCATTACTGCTTTTGGGAAGAATCCTAAGGTCACCCTCGTGCCCATAGTCCCCAAGACATTTATTGAGCCCTGAAGAAGTGCAAACTAGGGAAGATTATTTTGAAGGATGTAACATTTTGTTGCAATTATGGATACTCGATTATGTTCATTATTATCCATTTGTTGTAGATTTTCATGTAGAATGGAATGATTATATCAAGGGTCATAAGAAGGGGATTAAGGAACAAAACCTTCCCAAAAGAATAAGAGCTTGAAAGGAGGATTTGAAAGGATTAACTGCTGACAAGATCGTGTGAAATTATCATTGGTTCCATTCAAAAGAGGAGATATATGTACACTTTCCGGCCTTTCATCATCTTAATGGGTCTTCGAGGTGTTCAACCTTACGTTTCACTCAAAGTCATGCGACAACTCGGTCGATGTCAGTATCTACCGCCAGTTGAAAATATGCAAGATTTTATGTACGAATTCCTACCTAACATCCCTATAAGGAAGTCTGAGATACTTAAGATTTGGGGAGGATGTGTACTTTCAGGTTTCGAGCACATGGTCGAAGATCACGACAAGAGTGAGGTAGACTATTGATATCTGTCATGGTTTCATGATCAGTTTCCTCCTAAAGCCATGCCAGAAAGGTCAGGCAAAGAGCCAGTGGATTGAGAAACATATATTGAGGTCAGGATTAAGTACGCTCAACACGAGGTAGAAGAGAACTATCAATCTACTCTGCACGTCTTAAATACGAATCTGGAAAGGGCTAGAGAAGAATTGATTCATTATGAGGAGATATTTGAGGCTAGAGTTAGGGCGGTTCGTAAGGAGATTGAGAAAGAGCACCGTGTTACCATGTATTCCCTACAAGAAGACCGGGATACTACCACTGGTGCTATGGAGAAACAGTCGAGTGACTTCAAGAAAGAGAAGGCTTTACTGACAAGCACACAATTGAACTTTGGGTTCAGCAAAAGGCTTCTATGGAACGAGAAAAAGAAATAGCAAGGTGCTTCACGGCATTTCAGACGGAATTTAAAGTTGAGAGAAATCAGTGGATGACCGAATGACAGGTGCTTCACTATCAGATCGATGACCTTCATGAATATGAAGGAGACTTGAAACATACAGTTAGTACTACTCAGCATTAGGTGTGGAATTGCCATGAGAGTATGAATGAAGCTAGGGTAGAAGTACTTTAGCTCAGTGAAAACCTGATTGATGTTTATGCTAAGTATCTTCACCGGGATGACGAAAGTTTGGGTCGTCAGGCATGTGCTCTCGCTCTACATCTGCCAAAATCATTGGTTAGAATCTACTCAAGTTTAAGGGAGGATTGAGTTTCAAGAGATCTTTGGTAGACGTATTAATGATAGTTTCTTAAGTCTTTTTAGGGTTTTTCTTTTAGAGTCTATTTCTTTTAGGTATTTGATTTAGCATTTCTTTAGTATTATCGAGTCTGTTTGGATAATTCTAGTTTTATTTCACTTAAATCTTTGTTTTAAGGATGTTTTAGAAATGTGTGGAAAAGATTCACATTTGGTTCAATTTGCTCAATTATTTATTTACTTACTTATTTATTTCTGAAAAAAACAAAATCAAAATAAAAAATCACTAGCATTTATTTTATCCATGAACTACGTGATAATCTGATTCATGTCGAACATGATACGTAGGCAACCCTCAACGGTTTCGATCAATTTTTTTAAAAGTTATACGTAATAATTAAAAATGCTGACATTAAATAATGAGAGTTAAAATTAATTCACCAAAACCCAGGATGAAACAAGAGGGCTTTCCTAAGTTCATTTTAGAAATGAAAATTACTTAGGTGCATGGCATGTAAGTTGTTTTCAATATATCAATACCTGTAAGACTTTAAATCCTAACATGTTTGTTTTTGTTTTGTAAATCAGTAGTAAGGTGGTTGGTTTATGGTTAAACTAACATCTCATCAGTACAACACAAGGTACAAAGGAAAAACAAAGATGACTCGAAAAGATGGTACGAAGTCTGACAACGAAGAAAATCGAGATTAGTTAATTCCGCAAGAGTTTGTATCTTTGGAGGAGAATAAGTTACTGAAGCAACAAATAGTGTAAATGTATCAAGCCTAGATAAATGGGCAAGACCCGCCTTCCTCCATTCCCAAACTTTTAGATGCAAATTATTAAAGTTCTATTCAAGCCCAATCTGGTGATCCACTTTATCCACTCGGATTTGGACCATCTAATAATGTTTCTGGCGTTGATGGCACATCTACCGTACGCCCTCCAAATCCATCTCTCACAAAAAACCTATTTTTTATTCCGTCCGTGCCAACTAATACAGATCCTCCATCCATGATAAAAAAGCCTGTTGGCGAGCTGAATCATGATTAATTCCATCCTCCTAAATTGATGTTCAAACACGTAAATTCATATCAACCCACTCATTAGCCCGGGTCTCATATCGTGATTGAGAAAGCTATTAAGAATGAAGAACAAGAAGAGATAACCAGAAAAAAGAGGAGTCTGGAGCAGAGTATGAGAAACATACAAGTATTAGGAGGACACAAAAGTGTCTCTTTCAAGGATCGGTGCATGTTCCCTAATGTTCATTTCCCAATAATGTTCAAGACCCCAAAATTCGACAAATATAGTGGTCATGGTGACTCGGTATCCCACATAAAAAGGTATTGCAATTAACTTAGAGGAGCAGAAGGGAAAGAGGAACTGCTTATGGCTTATTTTGGAGAAAGTCTGACAGGAATAGCCTCAGAATGGTTTATTGACCAAGACATCTCCCATTGGCATGTTTGGGATAATATAGCTCAAGACTTTGTCCAACAATTTCAGTACAATCTTGATATTGTCCTGGATCGTACTTCTCTTGCTCTCATGAAGAGGAAATCAACGAAAAGTTTCAAATAATATGCCATAAAATAGAGAACTGTCAATGAAAGACCAGGAATTGATTGACGTTTTTCTTCTAGCTCAAGAGTCCAATTACTTCTATTATTTACTTGGCGCTACAGGTATGCCTTTCACTAAAGCAATAAAATTAGAGAAATAGTGGAGAATGGCATAAAGTCAGGAAAAATCGTAAGCCAAACAACCCTCAAGTCTACTACACAAGCAATTTAGAGTGGGTCAGGTGGTTACAGAAATTGAAAAAGAATAAAAAAGGATCCATGATGGCATCAGAATCGGGCAATGCCCAAACAGGATGGAACTACCCTTATGTTTAGGTCTAATAGGGACAACACAGACCTCCTCAACATTATTATCCACCTCAATCTATTGTTTTTAATACTCAAGCATATGCCCGACCTCCTCAGTGCCCACAATGGTGGGCACCTGCTCTACAAGGTTTTCATCCATAAAAACAAAATTTTCAGGCCCCATGTAATCCACATGTTTGGGCAGATTATACAAGAGAACATGGGTAAAGGGAAAACTTTACCCCAATTGGAGAATCATATACGAGCCTGTTGCAGAGATTGATAAAATTAGGATGGATTAAACCTATTTTTTCCTCCAATGTGAATCCAAATACAAGAGTTTTCGATCCCAATGTATGGTGTGAATAGCATTCAAACACTCAAGGTCACAGTATCAAAAATTATTGGACTCTAAAGAGAGCAATTAAGAAGTTAATCAAAAGTAAGGCAATCGTGATACAAAAAGAGGAAGCATCGAATGTCACCAACAATCCACTTCCTGATCACAGTAATACACATATCATGGGGATGATTTGTGATGATAGAGATCATAGGACAACAAGCCAAGCAGTAACAGAAATAGGCACCTCGAAGAATAACTCGAGTGAAGCAATGAAATCTATGCAAAGAGAATCACTAAGGGGTCGTTTGGTAGAGTGTATAAGAATAATTCAAAATATGGTGTATTAGTAATACCTGTACTAACAATACTTGTGTTAGCTATACTTGCATTATTTATGCTTGTATTTTTCTTATGCAGTGTTTGGTTCGATGTATTAAAAATAACATGAATTACATAATTTCAAAAAAAAAATTATAATACCCTCAATATATATGTTGAAAACGATGCAAAAATTTTTTTGAGGGATAATAGTGTCTTTAAGCATGTTAATGCATGCATTAGATCCATTGTATTACTAATGCCATGGATTTTGAGGTATTAGTAATACACACATCAATACACAATAGGGTGTATAACTAATGCTATATATAGGATAAAAAAATATACCAAATAAGGTACTATTCATACACATTAAACTAATGCATGCATTAACTTCCTAATACACTCTACCAAACGACCCCTAATTATGAAAAGAGCGAGTTCCATTACAAGGCCCTGAGATTCTGAAAAGTTGGTATTGTATGTTCCTGTAAAGCCGAAGGGAATGTCGCAAGATAGGCCAAAATTATATGTTTCGAGTGGTTCTACATGGTTTGATCAACAATGCAACAGCGTGAGAAAGTTGGCAGAGCCAGTTGTCATAAGACACGTAGCGCAGCTCCTAGTGACAAGCTTGAAAACCATCCCATGGAACTACCACAAAACCACAGTGACTTACAAAGGAAAAGAGATTATTGAAGAGACAAATGAAACATGGGGTCTGACTTGATCAAGAAGATATTACACTCCAAAAGAATTAAGGAGATTTAAATAGTGTAAAGATAATCAAGGTTCAGTAAAAAACCAGTCACAGGCGAAGAGGCTGAGGAATTCCTTAAGAAGATGAAAATTCAAGACTATTCTATTGTTGATCAATTGACGAAAACCCCAGCTCAAATCTCATTATTTTCCCTATAGATATATTCTAAAGAACATTATCAAGCATTGATTAGGATTTTGAATGAAACATACGTCCCAAAGAAAACTATGGTCTGTCAATTGGAAATGATGGTTCACAAAATATTTGAAGCAAACAAAATCACTTTCACTGATGATGAGTTACCTACAGAAGGGTTTGAGCACAACAAGGCTTTGAATCTAACTATCAAATGTGAAGGACATTACATAAAAAGGGTAATGATTGATGAAGGTTCAGGAGAAGATATCTGCCCCCTCTTTACTTTGCAAAGGTTGAAAATTAGCACAGATAGGATTTGATCTAATAATGTGTGTGTTCGGGCTTTTGAGGGTGCAAAATAAGACCCAATTAGTGAGATTGATCTTGCTTTGATTATTGGACCAATTGAGTTTGTGATCACCTTTCAATTAATAGACATGGATACTTTCTACAACCTACTTTTAGGAAGACCATGGATCCATATGGCCAGAGTCATACCTTCTATATTGCACCAAGTAGTTAAGTTTGAACATAACAATCAGGAAATCATTATTCTCGGAGATGATAACATTCCCATACATCGAGATCCTTCTATACCTTATATCGAAGCAAAAGGGGGTTGTGAATCTTTCATTTATCAGGCCTTTGAAATTGTGACAACTGATCAATTTGTAGAAGGAGTGTCAATTTTGAGGCCTTATGTATCTTCTACTTCAATCATGGTACCTAACCAAATATTACAAAATGGTTTTGAACCTGGAAAAGGATTAGGGGTATCGTTGCAAGGTATTATAAACCTGTACATCCATGTGGTAGCTAGAACACCTTTGGCTTAGGCTTTAAACCAACTGCAACAGATAGAAAATGGGTGAAAGAGCAGAAAAAAAAGGCTTGGAAATTGCCAGATTCGGTTCCATACATTAGCCAATCTTTTATGAAAGCTAAAAAAAAAAATCAAGACCCATCTTCTTATAAGGATGTAGATGAAATATGTCAAGGTCTTAAGGAAATGTTCTATGAAGTAAAATGGTTCAGATGGGCGAAGGCACTAGCCATGCAGATGTGCCGTTCATCGAACCAAATGTCAAGCTCACTAACTGGGAAGCCACTCATCTCCCCACAAGGAAGGAGTCTTGGTAGTTTCTTTTATTGTTTCGTTTTTCTTTATTTTATTTTGTATTATTCTCATGGTTTTAATCCACTTATTTTAGTTGCTCTGCTTTGATGTTAACCCTTCTATCCTTTTCAATTCAATTCAATGAAATTTTGGTTTCCTAGTAAAATTTATCTTTTCTTTCCTCTTTTAATTTTTATTTATTATTTTGTTTCAATTATCTTAATACTGGCTTTAATATCATGACACTCACGCAGAGCTCACATCTAGATCCTAAAAATTTGTCTAATCTCGAATCAACAAATCAAGCAATAAATGAATATGATAAAGATAAAGCTGATAAAGAGGTAAAAAGAGGATTGGATCAATTTGAGGATAAGCCCAAACCCAATTTAAACGACATTGAGACAATAAATTTGGTAATTAATAAGGAAATTAGAGAAATAAGATAAGTATTCATGCGGATCAAAATATTAGGAATGCTATTATTCATATTTTGTTCGAGTATAAAGATGTTTTTGCTTGGTCTTACGATGATATGCCGGGCCTAAGCACTGATTTAGTAGTCCACAAACTCCCCACATACCCTAATTTTTCATCGATCCAGCAAAAACAAAGAAAGTTTAAAATTAATGTGAGTGATAAAATCAAAGAGGAAATCATGAAGCAATTGAGTGCAAATGTGATCAAGGTTGCTCAGTACACCACATGGTATGCCAATATAGTGCCTGTACCAAAGAAATATGGTAAAATTAGAGTTTGTGTTGATTATTGTGACTTGAACAAAGCAAGACCTAAAGATAATTTTACGCTACCCGATATTCATATCCTTATTGATAATTGTGCTAAACATGAGATCCAATATTTTGTGAATTACTATGTCGGATATCTCCACATCTTGATGGATGAAATAGACATAGAAAAGACTGCTTTCACCACCCCGTGGGGTACTTATTGCTATAGAGTCATGCCATTTGGCTTAAAGAATGCGGGAGCTACGTACATGAGAGCTATGACTACTATTTTTCATGACATGATGCATAAAGAAGTAGAAGTATATGTTGATGATGTCATTATTAAGTCCAAAACACAATTGATCATGTATGTGACTTGAGAAAATTCTTTGAAAGGTTACGAAAGTATAATCTCAAGCTCAATCCAGCCAAGTGTGCGTTTGGAGTTCCATCTAGGAAACTTTTGGGTTTCATAGTTAGTCGCAGAGGCATTGAATTGGACCCCTCCAAGGTAAAATCCTTCAAGAATTGCTGCCTCCAAAGAATAAAACTGAGGTCATGAGTTTTCTTGGGAGGTTGAATTATATAAGTATGTTCATCGCTCAGCTCAAAACTAAATGTGAACCGATATTTAAGTTGCTGAAAAAAGATACTACTATCGAATGGACTGACGAATGTTAAGAATCATTTGCCAAGATTAAAGAATATTTGAAAAATCCTCGTGTATTAGTCCCACCAGAATCTGGTAGGCCTTTATTTCTATATCTTTCAGTAATAGATAACACATTTGATTGTGTTTTAGGACAACATGATATCACAGGCATTACGGAATAAGCAATCTATTATTTGAGCAAGAAGTTTACAAGTTATGAGGTAAAATATACTCTTTTAGAAAAGACATGTTGTGCCTTAACTTGGATTTCTCAGAAATTGAAACATTATCTTTCGTCCTACACAACCTACCTTATATCTCAAATGGATCCTTTGAAGTATATTTTAAAAAACCTATGCCCACGGGTAGATTGGTAAAGTGGCAGATTTTACTTACAGAGTTCAACATTTTGTATGTTACTCGTACTGCTATGAAAACACAAACATTGATCGATCATTTGGCAGAAAACCTAGTTAACAATGATTATGAGCCTTTATAAATTTATTTTCCTGATGAAGAGATTAATTTAATTAAAGATGAAGTTCAAGATGATATTTATGCGTGGAAATTATATTTTGATGTAGCGGTCAATGTCAAAGGAGTAGGGATTGGGGCGGTTCTGTTCTCACCAACCGAGCATCATCATCCCTCCACAGAACGACTTTATTTCTTTTATACTAATAACACAACAGAATATGAAGCTTGCATCATGGTCTTAAATATGGCAATAAATCTAGATGTATGCGAGATAGTGGTGTTGGGAGATTCTTACTTCCTCATGCGACAAATTCAAGGTGAATAGGAAACTAGAGATATCCAACTCATTCCATACAAACAGTGTTTAGAGGACCTTATCAAAAGGTTCAAGTCTATCGAGTTTAAATATATTCCCAGATTCCACAATGAGTTGGCTGATGCTATGGCTACCTTAGCTTTCATGCTTCCATACCCTGGAAAGACGTATATCGACCCATTGGAGATACGGATAAAATATCAACATGGTTATTGTAATACAATTGATGCAGAGCCAGATAATGAGCCATGGTACTATGATATCAAGCACTTTTTAAAGATGAAAAAATATCTGACACACGCCAATGCAGATCAAAAAGGACTATTAGGCTACTCGCTAATGGGTTCTTCTTAAGTGGGGAGATTCTATACAAACAAACTCCAGATTTAAACTTATTGAGATGTGTTAATATTCAGGAAGCTGAAAGAATCATGAATGAGGTACATTCAGGGGTATGTGGTTTGTATATGAATGGCTATGTTTTAGAAAAAAGATTATGTGGGAAGGATACTATTGGTTGACTATGGAGTAAGATTTCTTTTGATTTGTTTGCAAGTGTCACCAGTGCCTAATTCACGGTGATTTGATTCACTCACCACCTTTAGAGTTGCATCCTATGTCCGCCCCTCGGCCCTTTGCTGCTTGGGGCATGGACGTAATTTGTCCAACAGAACCAAAAGATTCTAATGGTCATCGATTCATACTGGTCTCTATTGACTACTTCACCAAATGGGTAGAAACTTCTACTTTCAAATCTATCACAAAGAAAGTAGTAGTGGATTTTGTTCATTCCAATATCATATGTCGCTTTGGTATACCAAAGACCATTATCACAGACAATGCTGTCAATCTTAATAGTCATATAATGAAGGACGTTTGCGAGCAATTCAAGATTGTGCATCGTTATTCTACCCCTTACCATCCCAAAGCAAATGGATCCGTTGAAGCAGCGAACAAGAATATTAAAAATATTCTTAGGAGAATGGTCCAAGAATCGAGATAGTGGCATGAGAAATTACTGTTTGCTCTTTTAGGATATTGTATAAATATCCATACATCAACTGACGCAACTCCTTACTTATTAGTCTATGGGACCGAGGTTGTGATACCTGCAGAAGTCAAAATTCCCTTGCTTCAAACCATTGTTGAAGCCGAGATTGATGATACAGAATGGGTCAAGTCTAGACTAGAACAATTATCATTAATAGATGA
The DNA here is from genome assembly GCA_030864215.1 of Capsicum pubescens. Taxonomy (NCBI): domain Eukaryota; kingdom Viridiplantae; phylum Streptophyta; class Magnoliopsida; order Solanales; family Solanaceae; genus Capsicum; species Capsicum pubescens. The sequence continues at coordinate 139,658,297 of CM061547.1, read as the reverse complement.
AAAAGGTTGACGGCAGTTTACTTTGGCCAATTATACCAGCAGAGGATGGCACGAGCTTATAATAAGAAGGTACGTCCTAGGAAATTTGAGGTCGGACAACTCATTGTGAAATGCATCCTTCCACATTAAGAAGAGGCTAAAGAAAAAATTTCTCCAAACTGGAAAGGCCCATACATAGTTAAACAAGTATTATCAAATGGAGCTTTGCAACTTGCGGATATAGATGGAAAAATGGCAAAGGTAGCTATCAATGCTAATTCAGTCAAAAGATACTATATTTGACACACTTGTGCTTAACATTCTCAAGTTGAGATGACGAAAGGTCATTATTCTCCTTAACTAAATGTCATTAATCCCTCGTCAGCCCTTTGAGCTTTATTTACATTTCTTTGTTTTTCCTATTTGGAGCCAAAAAAATAAAATAAAAATAAAAATAAATAAGTTATATTGAACTACGTTCGGCCTGATTCTTAAAGGATACGTAGGAAGACCTATTTTGGGGTTCGTTCTGACCAAATAAAAAAAACATATTTCTTGGTATTCAAAGAAATCAAGACATATATCTTACTGTCACTTTTTATATGGTTCCTAAGTTGTAATTCATTCTAAAATCTTTTTTCCCCCGTCCATTTAAGACCTTCTGATCAAGTTTGAGAATGTCAAACCTTAAAAAGATGCACAAAAAGGTGTCTTATAGGTGAAAACCCTTAGGGGCACCATAAGATAAAAAAGAATATTGTAGATGAAAACCCAGGGAGGCACCATAAGATGATTAAAAAAAACAAAAAGAAAGAAGGTCTTATAGGTGAAAACCCTCATTGGTGCCATAATACAATGGTGAATGAGATAAACGAATCTAGAGAGGTCAACTGTGGAAAATCTTAAAAGGACACCATTAGTCAAACGAGGTTTATCATGACAAGGCAAAGATCAATAAAGATGACTTGGTTTTGGACTGAAAGGGGTAGCCTAATTCGAGCTTAGACAGCTTTGATGGATCAAATGTCTACTCTAAAATGCATGTCCTATTTCATTGAAGTCAATGTACACCTCCAGATAAGCTTCTTTCCTTTTCCAATAGAGACACCTTCTATTTAAACATAGTTCTTTTATTTCTTTATTTGACTTTTCCTTATTTTCATTTTAGTACACTCTTTGATTCTTTTTAGACATAGTTGTATATCAAATGTAGAATAAAGAAAGACTCATAAAATTGACTATGGTTCCTAGTGAAATTGAGCAAAGATTGTTGGGCGTGCACCACCTTGACAGGGACAAGAAACCAGTTGAGATAATTTTTACGAGTGCGGTGTTTGAAAATGAAGTACAGTACCATACTGAACAAACATAGATGCAACGGAATTTGAAAGCTGAAGGTTCAAGCTCTCCAACCATGTCGTTGAGTCAACTGTATTGAAGTCGGAAGAGATAAAGAAAAACTCCCAAAGGATTTAAGGCCACAAACCAACCACCAATTTTAAAACTCACAAATTTTTCTTTGTTTGAACAGGGGAAAAGTAATCTTGTGAAGTTCATTGGAAAATACAAGTGTCGCAAAGTGAAGTCTCCTTAAATTTTTCTCTCTTCATTATACTCCTATAATTCTGAGTTTGCATCAATATGAAAAAAAAATCAAAACCCCTAACATTCAAAACTGGGGCATTTTTTTTCTAAAAAAACAAATAATAATAATTATATAAGTCTTCATAGGGTACGACATCCCCAAGTTGACATCTTAGGAAATAATTTCTTAATTTTTTTCTTCATCTTCATAGGGTACGACATCCCCTAATTGACATCTTAGGAAATAATTTCCTAATTTTCTTCTTCGTCTTCATAGGGTACAACATCCCCTAGTTAACATCTTAGTAAATAATGTCCTAATTTTCTTCATCTTCATAGAGTACGACATCCTCTAGTTGACATCTTAGGAAACACAATTTTCTAATTTTCTTCTTTGTCTTCATAGGGTATGACATCCCCTAGTTGACATCTTAGGAAACAATTTCCTAATTTTCTTCGTCGTCTTCATAGGGTACGACATTCCCTAGTGTACATCTTAGGAAATAATTTCCGAATTTTTTGTTCGTCTTCATAGGTGTAAAGCCCCAAATCTGGTACCCGAAATGCTACACTGTGCTCATGACCCCGAAGGACCACAAGCTAACTCATGACTGATATTTGTACCTATATACTGCATAATATACTGAATAATGCGGAAACATGAACTGAAAGGCCATAAGGTTCACATAACTGAAGTAAAACATAACATTTAAATGGGGTATGAAAAACCCAAAACAACTAGAATAACTGCCTGAACATAATAGTCTGGAAAGCCTCCAACTGACTGAACTGTCTGAGTAAGGATTTTATGGGACATGTCCCCAACTAACTCCAACTAATAAACTAATTAATGAGATAATAAAGAAATAATCATGTCCTCGAAGGATGAGGACTCATTGCTAACTCTGACTGCTGATATCTGGAATCTACTGATGCTCTGGAGCTCGTGTCTCTGAACTTGTGGTATAAGACACCATAGCGCAAATGCATCAGTACTTTGAATATAATGGTATGTATGTGAGGTAGGCTAAATGCATGGGGTTCATATGCATGAACAAATCTGGTTAACTGACTAATATAAACGTGAGAATACATATTTGCATACATAGTACCTATTTCTGAAATCGTGATAACATACGTATATTGATGACTAACATGACTAATGACTGAATTCTGATAACTGATAACATGAGTGACTGTATCTGACAGTCCTGAATCTGATGGAACTAGCTGAGTTATGTACTGTATCTGAGTTGGATGTATCTGACAGTTCTGAATTTAGAAGAACTATCTGAGTTCTTTTACTGAGACTGATACTGAGACTGTGGGAGGTAGTCATCTAACCGACATACCCTAAATGATGCATTATGACTGGATTAGGGTCCAATCTGTGCCCTAATTAAAAGGGTGTCAATACCGCGCAACTGGTAAGGACAACATGTGAGTGACCCTAACGTAACAGGTAACTCTAGTGAGAATGGTGGGAACCCTCATATAGCAGGCTTAGCCACCTCATCTACCCTCATATAGCAGGTTATGATGTCTAAACCTATGCTGGCTACATAGTTCTAGAATGCAAGGATTGCTTCTAAGAATCACACCCTCATATAATAGGTGAGTTCCCATCCTTGGGTTCGCTCGGTAATAATTTCTACTCCCATCTGAATAGACACTGAACATGATTTACTGAACTGAACATGGACTGAGTTACTAAATTCTGTTGACTGATGAAATACTACTGATATCTGACAACTAACTGAGTTCATGAGATCATGGAGATTTCCTGAGTCATAAGACTATTTGAAGTCTAAGGATCATATCTTGATTGAGAGTATCGTGGAAACATGACATGGCTTTAGGTACACAACTAATATTTTGGGTACAAGTACCCCCAGGACTCGTTAGAAGGAAAACTGTCAAAGCATGACTACTTGAACACATCACTAACATCATAACCCATAATACATTTATTGAAGTATTTCATCAAACATGTGATCTGCATAAACTTGTACATACATGGGGATTTCACGATATCATGCTATTTGGGCATTTTCCTTCATCTAGGCATTTAAACAAACACATGGTAGGCATAGTATGTGTAAACAATATTATACAACAATTAAACATCATGATTCAATTCTAATTTCATCATTCAAGGGTTTAATCATAGGTTTACATGAATCTACCTATATACTAATCAAATCCACATAAAATTTATCCCTCAACATGGAATAGAATTCAATTACTCATTATCAACATGAACAAGAGCAGCCCAATCATGAAATTCATAAAGAAAATCCATGAACTTAGACTTTGAAAAGAGATTCTTGGTCTTCATGGACGGAAGGAGTCCATGAATGAAAACTATGCATACCTGGGTTGAGTTTTCTTGAAATTCTTGAAATTGAAGAATTTAAATCTCTTAGTTCTTGAAAAAGATCTGGATTTTTTTCTTGTAGAGTAATGTTAGAGAGAAAATCCTAGTTTTGTTGTTGTGAAAGAATAATGAATTTCTGAGCTTTGGTTGGATATAATTGGGTATATAAATGGGTGGTAAAAGACCAAAAAAGACCCTTTTAAAATGGCTTTAATTTTCTGAATCGGGACCTGCGATGGCTCGTGCAATGGTCCGTCGTTTCAACCGTCGTACGTGGATCAAGAAAAGGGCTTACTGCCTAAGTAGCGACGGCCTGGGCGACGGTCCGTCGCAAGTTCGACGATTCATCAACCTGCCCTTCGCATCTTATCCAAAAGGTGGCCTCACTATTTTCCTTGCAACGGTCGTGGGATATGGTCCATCGCTAGTCCGACGGTCCGTCGGCCTCACCATCGCACCTGGGCAGTTTTTTACTGCCTTCTATATTTTAGCCATAACTTTCTCCTCCGATATCAGATTTTAATGAAATTGATATCGTTGAAAAGATAATTCAATTTACCACATGAAAAAGGTGAAAAAATTAAAAATACCACATGTAAAAAAGTGGATTCATCATTCAAAGAAAACTTCTAACATTCTTGAGATGATTTCAAGCTAGGAAAAAGTATGGGGTATTTCAATATCTCCCCCTTGAGAAAATTCTTCATAAAATGAGACTGAGTGAGGGGAAAGAATAACCAACATACATACTTAACATGAATACTGAAACATGATCTCACGACTGACATGACTAATAACTGAACATATCATACTGAACATGCATATCTGATGCATGTGTAACTGATTCATGAATGCATGACTAGGTGTTCTGATGAACTAAGTTTCTCACAATGAGAATGAATTTCTAATACATAATTATATAACTAAGCTGATACATGGATGCATGACTGAATATGCAATGGTATTTAATACCAAGTTTGTGACAAACACTGAACATGAAATTGGGTAGGCTTCAGTAGAACTGTTACCTTGAGCTTGATTTGAGTCGGAAAAGAAGAGGTGAGAATACTTGGTACGCATGTCTTCTTCTATTTCCCAAGTAGCTCCCTTGACAGACTGATTTCGCCAAAGAACTTTTACTAGAGGGACTTCTTTGTTCCTCAGTCTACTAGTCAGATAGTCTAGGATTTCAACTGGAATCTCTTCATAAGAGAGGCTGTTCTGAACATCGATGCTCTGAATAGGGACTACAACTGTTGGGTTACCTATACATTTCTTGAGAAAAGATACATGGAAGATTGGATGAACTGAGGCTAGATCTGAAGGTAATTCGAGCTCATAAGCTACCTTGCCAAAGCGAATGAGAATCTTGAAGGGACCGATATATCGGGGACTGAGCTTTCCCTTCTTGCTGAACCTCTTCACTCCCTTCATGTGATAAATCTTTAAATATACATAGTCATCAATCTCTAACTCGAGATCGTTTCTATGAATATCTGCATAAGACTTATGTCAGCTCTGAGCAGCCCAGAGTCTTTCTCTGATCAATTGTACTTTCTCTAAGGCGTCGAATACCAAGTCAGGCCCTATAACTGAGGCCTCACTAACTTTGAACCAACCAATTAGAGATCTACATCTCCTATCGTAAAGAGCTTCGAATGGAGCCATGTGAATACTAGAATGATAGTTGTTATTGTATGCAAACTCAATCAAAGGCAAGTGGTTATCCCAATTACCCTTGAAATCAATTGCACACACCCTTAGCATATCTTCTAGAGTCTAAATGTTCCTTTTTGCTTGACCATCTATCTAAGTGTGGAAGCCTGTACTGAGATGAACTTGGGTATCAAGACTCTTTTGGAATACTTTCCAGAAATCAAAGGTGAACTGGGTACCTCTGTCTGAGATAATAGATAGAGGAACACCGTGCAATCTGACCAACTCCCTGATGTAGAGTTTGGCGTAATCCTTGGCTGAATAAAAGGTATGGAATGGAAAGAAATGGGCTGATTTGGTCATTCTGTCTATAATGGCCCAGACTGAATCATGTTGATGACAAGTTAGAGGTAAACCCATTACGAAGTCCATGTTCACTTCTTCCCACTTCCAAGTAGGGATAATGAACTCCTGCATGGACCCACTAGGCTTTTGATGCTCTATCTTAACCTGCTGACATATAGAGCACTTAGCCACAAACTCTGCAACGTCTCTCTTTATCCCACTCCACTAATAGATTTTCCGCAAATCATGGTACATCTTTGTGTCCCTTGGATGAATAGAGTAGCAAAACTATGTGCTTCTGTAAGAATTCGCTACCTTAAGTCATCTACAGCCGGAACACACAGATGACCCTGACAATGCAGAACACCATCTCCCCCTTAGGAGAAAATCTCTACTTTCTAATCCTTGACTGACTCTTTTAACATGACAAGGCTAGGATCCCTATCTTGCTTTTCTTTCACCTCAGAAAATAGAGATGATTTTAAACTACTCTGAACCCATTTATCACCCTCCTCTGTATCGACTAAGCAAACGCCTAGTCTTGTAAGTTGATAGAGTTCCTAGGATATCTCCTTCTTACTATCCTCGACATGAGAAACACTATCCATAGATAGTCTGCTGAGAGCATTATCCACTACGTTGGCCTTTCTCAGATGATAAAAGACGCTCATGTCACAATCTTTTAAGATCTATAACTACCTTCTCTGACGAAGATTGAGATCTTTCTGAGAAAAGACATACTGAAGGTTCTTATGATCCGTGAACACATCTACTTGAACACCGTATAGATAATGCCTCCAAATCTTCAAGAAAAATACTACGGTGGCTAACTTAAGATCATGAGTAGGATAATTCTTGTCATGGGGTTTAAGCTGTTTAGAGGCATAGGCTATGACCTTACCATGCTGTAGGAGGACACAACCCAAACCTACTCTGGATGCATCACAATACACTACGAACCCATCTGAACCATTTGGAAGAGCTAGAACTGGAGCTTAGGTGAGTCAAGTCTTCAACTCCTGAAAACTCTTGTCGAAAGGATCTGACCACTGAAACTTGACTTTCTTCTAAGTCAATATGGACATAGGGGTGCAATAGAATAAAATCCCTTAAAAAATCGTCTATACTAGCCAGCTAAACCAAGGAAACTCCTGTTATCTAATAGAGAGACAGGGCGAGGCTAGTTTCTTACTGTTTTGGTCTTTTGAGGATCTATTCTAACGCCATCACCGGAAATGATATGGCCAAGGAATGCTACTGACCTTAGCCAAAACTCGCACTTATTGAATTTAGCAAATAGTTGATGATCTCTGAGAGTCTGAAGTACTATTTTGAGATGGTCTGTATGATCTCTCTCGCTGCGGGAATAGACCAAAATATCATCTATGAAGACTATGAAGAATATATCCAAGTACTGCTTGAACACACGGTTCATCAAGTCCATGAAAGCTGCTGGGGCATTGGTGAGACCAAAGGACATGACTAAAAATTCGACGTGATCATATTAAGTACGGAAAGCTATTTTTGAAATGTCACATTCTCTGAATCTTAGTTGATGATAGACGGATCTGAGGTCTATCTTGGAGAAATAGCTAGCACCCTAAAGTTGGTCAAACAAGTATCAATTCTGTGAAGGGGATACTTGTTCTTGACCGTGACCTTATTAAGTTGATGGTAGTCTATACACATTCTAAGAGAATCGTCTTTTTTGCGCACGAATAATACTAGAGCGCCCCATGGGGATGAATCCCTTATCTAAGATATCCTTCAACTATTCTTTTAGTTCTCTAAGTTCTGTTGGTGTCATTCTGTATGGAAGAATGGATATAGGCTGAGTGTCTGGAAGAAGATCAATATCGAAGTCTATTTCCCTTTTGGGAGGAATTCCTGGAAGATCTTCAGGAAAGATATCTGAATATTCGTTCATGACTGGGACTGATTCAAGACTGGGAGTTTCGAAACTAGTTTCCTTAACTCGAACAAGATGATAGACATATCCTTTATATATCATTTTCCATGCCCAAAGATAGGAAATAAGCTGACCTCTGAAAACGGATACACTACCCTTCAACTCTAGGATGGATTCATTCAAAAACTGAAACTAAACTATTCTATTTTTGCAGTCGACTGTGGCATAGTAGGAATGAAGCCAATCCATACCGATAATGACATAAAAATTAGTCATCTCTAATTTGACTAAGTCTGCTGAAGTGACTTTTTGAGATATCATAACTGGGCAGTTCCTGTATACCCGCCGAGCTATGATAGTTTTACCCACTAGGGTAGAGACTGAAAAGGGCTCTGCTAGAATTTTAGGACTGACTTCAGAATCGACTGCTATATAAGGAGTGACAAAAGACAAAGAAGCTCCTGGAACTAGCAAAGCGTAAACATGCATATGAAAGATCTATAACATACCAGTAACCACATCAGGAGAATTTTCTTGATCTTGTCAGGACTGAAAAGTAGAGAGATAATTTAGGCATTGCCCACTAGTAGCACTCGAGGTGGCACCCTACTGATTTGGGCGACCGGACTGAGCTGAGGAGCGATTCAATTGAATCTGAGGACCTGGATGAGGACAGTCTCTGACTCTGTGGTCTGGCTTTCCACATCCTAAATAAATGCCACTGCCAGCTCTGCAGACACCCTGATGGTGCTTGCCATAAGTTTGGAAAAGAGGATAGGTGCAGGCACTACTAACACTTCCCTAGGACTTAGAGCCTAGCGCTTTATCTCTGTTACACTCTCTAAACTTAGGAATTGGAGCACTGCATAAAGAAAGAGTTGGAACTAATGACCTAGGACGAAACTGAGAACGGTTTCCTCTTTCTGACTTAGGCTGAGTAAAGTTGAAACTACCTGTCTTCACTCTCTTATTTTTCTTCTCCCCCATCTTAATCTTCTGCTCCTCTATCTGCTGAGAATAAGTCATGAACCTGGATAAAGTCATATCACTATTCAGCATGGTGTATCTGCACTCATTAACCACACTATCATTCACCTCTAAAACAAACTTACTCATCATTGCCCTACTATTTGCAACCACATGAGAGGCATATCTAGATAATTGAGTAAACTAAAGATAATACTCTTTCACTGTAATATTGCCCTTCCTGAGGTTGATGAATTCTAGTACTTTAGCTTCTCTAAGCTCTAGGGGAAAGAATCTATCAAGGAACGCTGAAACAAACTCCTCCCACTCAACTGACCCTACATCGCCTGCCCTCTCTGACTTCCACTTCTTGAACCAAGTATGAGCCACATCCTGTAATTGATATGCAGCTAGCTCAACACTCTCACTAGACGTAACCCCCATTATGTCTATAACCTTCTCCACCTGATCTAGGAATTCCTGAGGGTCCTCGTCTGTCTTAGACCCAAGAAAGGATGGAGGATTCATTTGGGTGAGGTCCCGAATCTTGGCTACAGCTAAATTGGCCACTGGGTTGGCTGGAACGTCAGCTGGTCATTCGTTCTGAGATACAACTGACTGAGCAAGAGTAGTGAATGCGGCCCTGAACTCCGCATGAGAAAAATGTTCATCCAAGGGATCTTCTTGGATAGGTTGGGTTCTTCTCTTGGGAGGCATGTTCTAAAATAAGGAGAGAAAATGGATTAAACTGAGAGATTGACTTGAGATTATGCTCACTGGCATGACATTAATACTGAAAAAAGGGAAACTGTTCCTAAAACATTGTATAGCCTCCTGCACATAAATGTGGCGCGCAACACACCCCTGCATAAGACTCTACTAGATGCGGTTTTCAGACTTCCTAGGATACTATTGAACCTAGCTCTGATACCAAGTTTGTAACACCCCAAATCTGGTACCCAAAATGCTACACGGTGCTCATGACCCCGAAGGACCACAAGCTTACCCATGACTGATATCTGTACCTGTATACTGCATAATATAATGAATAATGCAAAAACATGAACTAAAATTCCATAAGATTCACATAACTGAAGTAAAACATAACATCTAAATGGGGTATGAAAAAAACAAAACAACTAGAATAATTGCCTGAACATAAGAGTCTGGAAAGCCTCTAACTGAATGAACTGTCTGAGTAAGGAGTTGATGGGACATTTCCCTAACTAACTCCAACTAATAAACTAATTAATGAGATAATAGAGAAATAATCATTTCCTCGAAGTATGAGGAGTCACTGCTAACTCTGACTGTTGATATTTCTAATCTACTGATGCTCTGGAGCTCGTGTCTCTGAACCTATGGTATAAGACACCATAGCGCAAATGCGTCAGTACTTTGAATGTACTGGTATGCATGTGAGGTAGGTTGAATGCATGGGGATCATATGCATGAACAAATCTGCTTACTGACTAATATGAACGTGAGAATACATGCTTGCATACATAGTAACTATATCTGAAATCGTGATAACATGCGTATGCTGATGACTAACATGACTAATGACTGAATTCTGATAACTGATAACATTAGTGACTGTATCTGACATTCCTGAATCTAAAGGAACTAAATAAGTTCTGTACTGTATCCGAGTTAGCTGTATCTGATAGTCTAGAATTCTGAAGAACTATCTGAGTTCTTTTACTGAGACTGATACTGAGACTGTGGGAGGTAGTCATCTAACCGACATGCCCCAAATAATGCATTATAGATGGATTGGGGATCAAGGATTGGGGATCAATCTATGCCCTGGTTAGAAGGGTGTCAATACCGCGCCACTGGTAAGGACAACATGTGAGTGACCCTAACATAACAGGTAACTCTAGTGAGAATGGTGGAAACCCTTATATAGCAGGTTAAGCCACCTCATCTACCCTCATATAGCACGCTATAATGTCTCAACTTATGCTGGATACATAGTTCTGGAATGCAAGGATTGCTTCTAAGAATCACACCCTTATATAACAGGTGAGTTCCCATCCTTGGAATCTCTCGGTGCTAATTTCTACTCCCATCTGAATAGACACTGAACATGATTTACTGAACTGAATATCGACTGAGTTACTGACTTTTGTTAACTAATGGAATACTACTGATATCTAACAACTAACTGAGTTCATGGATATTTCCTGAGTCATAAGATTGTCTGAAGTCTAAGGATCATAGCTTGACTAAGAGTATCGTGGAAACATAACAAGGCTCTAGGCGCACATCTAATATTTTAGGTACAAGTAACCCCAGGACTTATTAAAAGGAAAACTGACAAAGCATGACCTACTTGAACACATCACTAACATCATAATCCATAATAAATTTATTGAAGCATTTCATCAAACATGTGATCTGCATAAACTTGTACATACATGGGGATTTCATGATATCATGCTAGTCTGGCATTTTCCTTTGTCTAGGTATTTAAACAAACACATTGTAGGCATAGTATGTGTAAACAATATTATATAATAATTAAACATCATGATTCAATTCTAATTTCATCATTCAAGGGTTTAATCATAGGTTTACATTAATCAACCTCTATACTAATCAAATCGACAAAAATTTATCCCCCAACATGGAATAGAATTCAATTACCCATTATCAACATGAACAAGAGCAGCCTCCCAATCATGAAATTAATAAAGTAAATCCATAAACTTAGACTTTGAAAAGAGATTCTTGGGTTTCATGGATGGAAAGAGTCCATGAATGAACACTATGCATACCTGGGTTGAGTTTTCTTGAAATTCTTGAACTTGAAGAATTTGAATCTCTTAGTTCTTGAAAAAGATCTAGATTTTGTTCTTGGAGATTAATGTTAGAGAGAAAACCCTAGTTTCATTGTTGTGAAAAAATAATGAATGTCTGAGCTTTGGTCGGATATAATTGGGTATATAAACGGGTGGTAAAAGACCAAAAATCTCCTTTAAAATGGATTTAATTTGCTGAATCGGGACCTGCGATGACTCTTGCGACGGTCTGTTGCTAGGGCGATGGTCCGTCGTTTTGACCATCGTACGTGGACCAAGAAAAGGGCTTACTGCCTAAGTAGCGATGGCCTGGGCGACGGTCCATCGCAAGTTCGACGGTTCATCAACCTGCCTACCAAACCTTATCCAGAAGGTTTCCTCACTATTTCCCTTGCGATGGTCATGGGCGACGGTCCGTCGCTAGTCCGACGGTTTGTCGGCCTCACCATTGCACCTGGGTGGTTTTTTACTGCCTTCTGTATTTTGGTCATAACTTTCTCCTTCGATGTAGGATTTTGATGAAATTGGTATCATTGGAAAGCTAGTTCAATTTCACACATGACTAAAAGAGAAAATATTAAAAATACCACATGTACAAAAGTGAATTCATTTTTCAAAGAAATTTTCTATTATTTTTTAGATGATTTCAAGCTAGGAAAAAGTATGGGGTATTATAATAGGGTACGACAACGCATAGTTGACATCTTAGGAAACACAATTTACTAATTTTATTCTTTGTCTTCATAGGGTATGATATCCCCTAGTGGATATCTTAAGAAACAAAATTTCCTATTTTCTTCTTTAAGACTTCATAGGGTACGACATCCCCTAGTTTACATCTTAGGAAATAATTTCCTAATTTTCTTATTCACATTCATAGGGTACGACATACCCTTGTTGACATCTTAGGACACACAATTTTTTAATTTTCTTCTTCGTCTTCATAGGGTACGGCATTCCCTAGTTGACATCTTTGGTAACAATTTGTTAATTTTCTTCTTCATCTTCATAGGGTACGACATGCCCTTGTTGACATCTTAGGAAATAATTTCCTAATTTTATTATTCGTCTTCATAGGGTACGACATCCCCTAGTTGACATCTTAGGAAACACAATTTCCTACGACATCCCCTAGTTGACATCTTAGGAAACATAATTTCCTAATTTTCTTCTTCGTCTTCATAGGGTACGACATCCCCTAGTTGACATCTTAGGAAAAAAAAATTTCTATTTTCTTTTTTAGGTCTTCATAGGGTACGACATCCTCTAGTTAACATCTCAGGAAACAAATTTCCTATTTTTCTACTTTAGGTCTTCATATGGTACGACATTCCCTAACTGACATCTTAGGAAACAAAATTTCCTATTTTCTTCTGTATGTCCTATTTTCTTCTGTATGTCTTCATAGGGTACGACATTCCCTAATTCATATCTTAGGAAACAAAATTTTCTATTCTCTCCTTTATGTCTTCATAGGGTGTGACATTCCCTAGTTGACATTTTAGGTACGACCTTCCCCAGTCGCATTTTAGGGAAAAAATATCCTAATTCTTTTTCATGCATTCACAAGGCATAACATCCCTTGGTTGCATTATTGAGAATAGTAACTTTGTTTTATTTTTTTACCTAGCTTAGATTTTTAGCATTTCTATATTTTTCATTTAAGTAGTTAGTTTAGAGCTTTTCTAATAACTCACAGAATGCTCTTAATGCAAACTGGGGCAGAAAATTTTATTTGTATTTGTTTTATTTTTCTGTGATGTCTTGCAGGTTTTTCCACAAAGAACGGATTTGATATAGAAAAATGAAATCCCATCTCTAGTTAGAATATAGAAGAATGATCAGTTTGAAGATAGTTAGAGTCAGCTTTGCATCCGTAGCGGCCCAACATCTCAAGAGTCATTTTCTTAGTTTCTGGTCAAGAGAACAAGCATTCAATAATATTCTATGAACTGTCCTTTGGAGGAGCGTCAATGACTCAATCCAAGTTTCAAGTTCAAGTCTCAAATCCTAACTTCAATAGTAATTTTGAAATCAAGGTACCTACCAGAAGAAGGTGAGGTAATAACTCAAGATCAAAAAGGAAGATCTGAAGCGAGAGAATCAAGACAAGTAGAATAGATAGGATATTGTATTTTTCTTTCTAGTTTAATTTTTTCCTATTTCTCTAATGTAATAAAGGAGCCACGGTCCGGAACTTCGACGGGACCTCACTCAACTTTCTAACTCATCCTTTCATTTCTACACCTGTTTGAACTACACGTGACTTAATTCTCTTATAACCCGAGATATGTAGGATGCTCAAAGTCAGGGCTCGGTCACACCTCTTTCCAATATTTACTTTTTCTATTTTTGAATAAATTTATTTGGCCAAAATTTAGTCATGTTTACTTCTTTATTTGAAAACTCTCCATATTTCCAAGCAAAAGAGGGGCATTCTATAAACACCTAATTTTTGACCAAACCGAATATTTTACGTCATTTTAGTATTTAATACACATTTTTATTTTTAGGTCTAAATTAGACATTTCAATTTTATCTTATTGTTACGAAGTTTGTTTTAAAAGTTTTGAAAACTGTAAAAAAAATAGAGTCACATTTTTAAATAAGTTTTTATTTTTTTTTTATTTATTTATTTATTTTTAGGATAAAAAGAAAGAGACTAAACTATATTTGTTTTTTCTTTTAACTTTTAATAAAGAATCTAGTGATATTAATATTTCAATCATATTTCTAATAATGGTTATTTAACTTATTGCAATCATATTTCTAATACTAGTTATTTAACTTATTTTGTATTTTATTAGTTCTAAATAGATTTTATCATTTTTATTTTATTTAAAATATTAATTAAAAAAACATATCCTAATCCCTCCACGTTCCCCACAGACACACACATACACCCACTTTTCCCCAAACTCCCCATTATTCCCTCAACTTTCATTTCACCACCCATAATACACGTACATGCACCAAAAAAAAGATATAACACAAACATGCACACAACAAAAAATCAATACAAAAAGTAGAGAAACAAAAAAGAACAAAAGGAGGAAAAAAAAGAACAGGGAAGAAATAAGAGAAAAAGAAGAAGAACATTGGAGACTACAGGAAAACAAAGACAACAGTGAGAGAAAAAAAAACTGAAAAAAGAAACAAGTCAGAAAAAGATTTAGAGAAAACGTAAGGAAAAAAAATAAACAGTAGAGAGCTCGAAAAAAAAAAAGAAAACGGGTAGACAACGATTTGGAGTTTGAGGTTTGGTTCGTGATTCCCAGTTCGTGGTTCTTCTTTCTTTTATTGAAAATTAAGTTTTACAAGAGGTAACCCTCAATCTTTTTTTTTTGTACAATGCAATATCGTGATTATGCAAGACTTGATTTCAATATTATGAAATTGCTCAAATTTTGTATTTGTTGAACTGGTTATTATTCTTGGCATGAAAATATGAAACATGTGCAAATCTTTGTATCATCAAATTTAGTATAAAAATTTTATAGCAGTTCATTCTATTGCATGTTAAAAAAATTATTATTTAATGAATTTATATACTGTTCATGTAACTTGGTTATAACTATTACATATTTAATTATGTTGGATTGATATATGAAGGTTTTATTCTACTACTTGTTATCCGATTTGGAATAGAGATTGAAGAACTCAAGTATCCAAATATAGGAAATGATGTTTAACATTGGTTTAAGGAAAATGTTCGATCTAGTTGCTAGTTCGTTATTATAATTATTATTATTTATTTTTCTATTTTTTTCATGTAGGATTGCTAAAGTTTTATGCTTTTACTTTGTCACTAAATTTTTCATGAGAATATCATACAGTCATATGTTCGAATTTTGAATTTCTTATAATAACTCAGGGCGTTTGTTGGATGATTTTGGAAGCAGACACTATTAATATTGATTGATGCTTCTGATTTTTCTTTGTTTGTCTTAAAAATTTGAAATTTTATACTATTGATTTGATGTATTAATTTTTTTTGAATCAATAAAGTTGCGACCTAATTGACTTCTTAAAGTGTAAAGGAGCAAGATAAGTTATGACTAATTTAAGATCCATCATAATCGAGAAAAAAAGAGAGAAAAAAACACAAATGTAAGGGAGCAAACTTGTAAAACAATGAGTAAGGTTCTTAGACTCTAAATAATTAAAGTTTAATATAAGAGAAAATTAACGATGAAGTGGAAAGCCTTGTTACTGACCATTCATCATAATAAAATTAACATGTCATTTTAAAGTTGATCTAATGGGGATTGGTAGATGTCAAACATATTAGAATCTTATTCAGAATTAGAAAAATGGGAGTGATTCATAAATGTCATAAAGGTGCGAGAAATATACCGAAACTCGTAGTAAGGCCGAAAAATACTACTATCGATAAGCCAGGCATCAATATAATAAATAAATTCTAAATAAATTGAAAACACGATGTAAGTAACTTTTAGGTAAATAAATCCTCTGCATCCAAAAGATTAATTTGAGCCAGACGTAAATCATTAAAGCGGCCATGCTAGAACCGTGGGACTCGAGAGGTGCCTCACACTTTCCCTCAATCAATAGAATTCATTAAATGGATTTTTAGATCACAGAACAAAAATTAAGAGTTATTTTCTTTTGAATAGGGATTCAATAAGGTGACTTGAAACACTCAAACTCAATTCCAAGTGGCGGCTCTGTAAAATAAATAACCCCTTTTTAAAACATCACTTTGATTGGAAAAACTCATTTTCTCTAAAACCAACTCCCTAGTGAGGTTGAGGTGGAAAAATAGGGGTGTGACAGTGATTGACTCGGTGATCATCATTTGGACCGAAGTGGTGAGCTTCCATCCTTTAGTAAGGCTCCATTTAATGTTATGGACACTTTTAGAAATTTTGGTTTATTTCTTGATATTGGTTTTGTTTATGGTTGGGGCATGTCCTAACCCTATTTTATTACTCTTTTGGTTAGAGGCTTTGTGGTACTTCTATGGTTTGGAATGGGCGGGATCAGTATTAGTGTCAGCCTCGGTATTGGAATAAGCTGGAGGGTTGGCATCATCAAACATAATTTCTCACGGTTCCATCATATTTCTTTGGGGGATTAATTATATTATGTTTTGGAACATCTTTAGTTATAGCCTGGTTTATGGCCCCTGTTTCGATATGATTTGGTATGGTTAAATTGTTAGCATGGGATTATTGGACTCGGTTGGGTCGGTAACGGTTGTGATCTTATCCTTGAGTCTTTAGGTGAGCTATTACACTATCTTGTTACATGCTCGAAAATTCAGCTAACTCAGGGAAGACGGCTGGAGGATGGGTTGGGTTATGGGGATGGTCTCCAGTCCCGGTCGGACTTGGGATGCCCATTACGACACGACCCCCGGTCGGGTCGCATCATGCCCATTCCTCTTTTTCTATAAGAGTTTAATCTATTTATCCCATATATCATATCACCTTTATTTGTTATAGAATTTAATTTATCTAATTTTTTATATTGCAGGTCCAAATTTTCATGAAGCTTAACATGTAGATAGTGTTTTGAAAGGAGGGAGCATGAGGCGATGCGTTTTGCATACCACGGGGCAAGGCATAAGTCCCAAGGTCAAGGGCGGAGCCACTTTGTACCAAGAATGGTCAGGTGAATGATGTTTCGGTGTTTTACGGAACATTTAGCATCATTTTCATAGGAAAATTGTATGTTTTCAAGCAACCAAAGTGATATTTAATGAAGGTTTTTAGTGTTTCAGTGAAAGGAGATAACCACAGAAGAAAACTGGAAAAAGTAGCAAAAAAGAGGAATTGATGGTCAAAATGACGGACCATCAGGTTTACGACGGACCACCATATATACCGTCAAGTTGAACCATAGCAAAGCCTCCAGAGGAGTTGTGTGATGGACAATATGGAGGACCATCATACATGTGATGGACCACCAGATGGACCATCAACACTTATCCAGAAACTACTTCTCAGAGGTACTTGGTGACGATCAAGGTGGTGGACCGTTAGACATGGGACGGACCACCAGATTAACCGTCAACGCTTATCCAGAACCTGTTCTCCAGAGAAACTCCGTGACGGTCAAAGCGGTGGACCGTCAATATTGGGACGGACCACCAGATTGACCGTCAGTTCTTATCCAGAAGCTGCCTTCCAAAAGGACTCCGCGACGGTAAAGATAGCGGACCGTCAGTTCATCGACGAACCACCAGGTGGACCGTCAGATGTTAACCAGAAACTGCCATTCGGATGAATCGAGTGACTGGAAAGATGGTGGACCTTCAGATCTTTGATGGTCCGTCATATGGACCGTCAAATGGGACGCGGTTTTTTCGTTTTTAAATTTAAAATTATTTTTAGCTGGGGCATATAAATACCAACTTTTAGGGTTAAGAACACATCTTTTACCTTTTACAAGTTTTCTATTCATCTATTGAACCTCTTGGTATCCAAGTACTTTGGGGGAATTTTAGTATCAAAGAACTGATCATTGAAGATTCAAGAACTGATTCTTGGGGTTCTTTGTAAGTAAACTTTCCATTTATTTATGAATAATACAAGAATGTATTCTTTATCTTCTATGAAGTGTTGTGGCTAAATCTCATAACTAGGGTTATGGGATCCTTAATGTGAAATGCATCTATGGGTTGGGAGTCAATTTGAGTTCCATAATTGAATAACATTGCATAAACCTTTCTTCAATTTCATGACTTTTCTTGGTTGCAAACTTAAGGAGTAAGCCCTAGAACACCATTTGTTTGAGAGAAAAGTGTTTGTGGGGAAAAGAAGGTGTTTACATGAATTCTAAGGGACTTAACCTTTAGAGTAATAGCTAATGCCCTAATAGGATTAGCTTACGTGAGAATTAGGTTGAAATAATAAGGTATCCTATGAGTTTGGTAAAATTATAGGATAGCCTATCCATTTAGATTGAGAAACTAATGGATATAGAATAGGATTCAACCTTTCTTGCAATTGAATTTTTTAAGTGGAACTCATACATAATTCACAACCCAAATGATGCTGGCATTTTTGGTAATCATAACCCTGGTTTGATTAATCTCATAAAGTTACGAAATATGGAGAAAATCAGTAGTTGAATTAATCTTGTTACGATTTATCATTTTACAAATAAAAAAAAAAAAAAAACCCATTTTGGTTAAGAAACTCTGATCGATAGTCTAATAACAATTACGACACTTAGTGAGCACAATATTCCCTGTGGTATTCGACACCCAATCGAGTTAGGTTCTATATTTGACAGCGATCGCTTACACTTTCTACTGAGAGTTGTAATTTGGGCGTATCAAATTTTGGCGCCGCTGCCGGGGAATACGATTGTCAACTAAGTTTGTGATAGTTAATAAACCCTTTGGTCAAAGATTCTCAAACTTTACTTTTTGTTTGTTGTTTTTGTTTTGAACAGGCTGAATCTTGTGCATGCCAAATACACGGAGATAGGGTCAACCATTATTACCTATAAATCCTGAACTGCATCCCATTGGCAGAATGGATGTGCAACGATACCCTGAAAGAATAACTGCTCAACAGGAGCAGGCTAGGTTAGTTGCATTGGCAGTTGTGCAAGTGAATCAGCAGAACGCTGATAACCTAGGTCGGGCACCAAATCCTAATAATGAAGATCTGGGTGATGATGAGCTATTAAATCCAAGGCATGCAGATGATTTGGCTGCACCTATCAACAGAGATCGCCATGCTAGAATGAGACCCAAAAGCAGAGCTGTGCAGTTTGCTTTTGATGATGATGATGATGAACTGGATGGGGCTGGTGCCACAGGGGCTATTATTCCTCCGCCTTTAGCACCTGAAGCCAAGTTTAACATTACTAGCACTATGATCCAGCTGCTGTAACTCAAAGGGTTATTTGGTGGACTTGCAGGCGACGATCCAAACATGCATCTGATTAATTTTATCTCAACATGCAAGTCGTTTGACAATCCGGGGGTTGGTCAGAATGTAATTTGTCTACACCTATTTCATTTGTCCCTATCTAGAGAAGCCATTCTATGGCTGAATGGGATAACTCCCGACTCTATCACTAATTGGAGGCAACTGAAAGACATTTTCCTAGAAAGATTCTTTCCGCCGCCCAAGAGAGAACAATTGAGAGATGAGATAAGCAATTTCAGACAGCTTCTAACTGAGGCTCTCCACGAGACTTGGGAGAGGTTCAAGAAGAAGCTTATGCGGTGTCCAAATCATCAGATGACAAATGTCCATTTGATGGAGATATTATATAGAGCCTTGAATTCGGTGACCAAGCCAGTGGTAGCTAATGCTGCGGGTGGGTCATTCATGGATCTCACCTTTCTTCTCGCATCTATGATGCTAGATCATATGAAAAAGAAGAGTAGAGCTTGGCATACCAGGGATTCTGAGGTAACAAGCTCTACTGTATCTATTGGTATAACTACAAAATAGAGGCGAAGGGAAGAGGAACGTGACCAAGATATGGCTCACATAAAAACATAGATGGACCTTCTCACTAAGCATTTATTATCAGGGAGACAGATAAGGTTAAAGTTGTTGCATCACAGGGAAGAGTTGACTCTGATTCCGAAGAGGAAGCAAATTACTTAAGCAATCAGAGGGGTTTTCAAGGCAATGGCCAAGGAAACCAAGGTCGGAACTATTATGATCGAACCGTATACAAGGATCGTGACCAAGCAAATTGGAAAAGCAAAAATGACAGGACTGGGTTGTAT
The DNA here is from genome assembly GCA_030864215.1 of Capsicum pubescens. Classification (NCBI taxonomy): domain Eukaryota; kingdom Viridiplantae; phylum Streptophyta; class Magnoliopsida; order Solanales; family Solanaceae; genus Capsicum; species Capsicum pubescens. The sequence goes on along the minus strand of CM061547.1, from coordinate 139,637,949 downwards.
ATTCCTCCTGGAAGTCGTAATGCAGCTATATTTAGTTCTGGGAAGATGTCCATGGAGGACATGATGGCCAAGATATTGAAAGGAGTAGAAGTAACCAACGCTGGAGTACTTGAGGTAAAAATAATTTATCTTTGATGAACCAACTGGTTGACTCACATTCTACGTCGATCAAACAATTGGAGAAGCAAATGGTCCAATTGTCGGCGATACTTAATCAAAGGAAGGCCGGTACGTTACCTAGTGACACAGTCCACAATCCTAAGAAGGATGGATCGTGCATGGAAATTATCACTAGAAGTGGTAAGGTGTTCGAGATCCAATCTGTGGGTAAGATGGTAGTTGATGTGATATCAGAAGATGCGGATGAAGCTGATATTGATAATTCTATGGAATCTACAGGATCAGATAGGGTTATTCTAGATACTGTACCTGATTGTCAGCAGACTATTACATTTGAACAAAAGAAGGACAAAGAAAAGGAAGTTGTGGTTAAAACTTTTCCAAAAACACTACCTCCCTTCCCTCAAAGACTGAAAAAGAAGACTGATGAAATGAAGTTCAGTAGATTCATGTCTATGTTGAAGCAGCTAACTATAAATGTGCCTTTGGTTGAGGCATTGGAGCAAATGCCAGGGTATGCCAAATTCATGAAGGACCTTTTGAAAAAGAAGAGAGCAGTAAGTTATGAACCAGTTAATAATCTCCATCATTGTAGTACGATTTCTACAAGGTCATTAGTTCAGAAGAAGGCAAATTCGGGAGCCTTCACTATTCCTTGCACGGTGGGGTATTTGGATTTTGCCAAGGACTTATGTGATCTCGGGGATAGCATTAATTTGATGCCGGTAGCCATTTATAAATAGTTGGGGTTGGGAGATCCTACACCAACCAACATACGGCTTGTAATGGCAGATAGGTCGGTAAAATAGCCTGTTGGGGTTCTGTATGATGTATTAGTGAAGGTGGATACCTTCATTTTTCCTGTAGATTTTTTATTTTGGATTGCGAGGTAGACTTCAAGGTGCCCATAATCTTGGGTCAACCTTTCCTCACAACCGGAAGTGTGCTTATTGATCTGCGAGCAAATGATCTTTTATTCTGGATGAACGATGAAGTGGTGTGTTTTGATGTATGCAAATCAATGAAGCATCCCAAAGAAATGAATGTGTTCTCTATAGTTGATATTTATTATGAGGAAGAGCTGGAATTATCTTTGGAGGATCAGCTTACTGTTGAGCCATTGGCTACTGTGCTCATAAACTTTGATCGTGAGGATATTGATGAGTACGAAGAAACTGTCTGTGGTTTGACAGGAATGGGGTCATATTCTTATTCCCCCAAGAAGCTGGATCTAGACCTTGAGAATCGGCCTTCACCATCAGCAAAGCCATCCATTGAAGAACCACCAATGTTAGACTTGAAGGAGCTACCTAGTCATCTGAGGTATGTGTTCTTGGGTAGTGGAAATACGTTGCCAGTTATTATTGTTGTTGATCTCGACGAACAATAGGTGGAAGCTCCCATCTCTGTTCTTAAGAGATACAAGAGAGTTATTGGTTGGACTATTGCAGATATCATTGGTATCCCTCCTGGCATATGTATGCACAACGTTTAGTTAGAGAAAGATTGTGTACCCACTATTGAGCATCAGCGTCACCTAAATCCACCTATGCAAGAGGTGGTGAAGAAAGAAATCATCAAGTGGCTAGATGCAGGGGTAGTGTACCCAATCTCAGACAGTAAATGGGTGAGTCCTGTATAGTGTGTGCCCAAGAAAGGGGGCATGACGGTAGTGTCCAATGAGAAGAATGAGCTAATTCCACTCAGGCCTGTCATAGGTTGGAGGGTGTGTATGGACTACCAAAAGCTAAATTCGTGGATACTGAAAGATCATTTTCCAATGCCATTCATGGATCAGATGCTTGATCGATTGGCAGGCAGAGGCTGGTACTATTTCATGGATGGGTATTCAGGGTATAATCAGATCTTCATTGCTCCTGAAGATCAGGATAAAATAACATTCACGTGCCCATATGGAACATTTTCTTTTAAAAGGATGCCCTTTGGATTATGTAATACACCAGCTACATTCCAGAGGTGCATGATGTTGATTTTCTCTGATATGGTTGAAGACACCTTGGAGGTGTTTATGGATGATTTTTCGGTGGTTGGAGATTCCTTTGACTTAGGCTTGCTGAATCTAAGTCAAGCATTACAGCGGTGTGAAGAGTTTAACCTGGTCCTTAACTGGAAAAAATGCCACTTCATGGTGAAAGAGGGCATTATTCTCGGTCATAAAATTTTTGTGAAAGGTATTGAGGTAGATAAGGCCAAAGTTGAGGTTATCGAGAAACTACCTCACCCCATCTCTATAAAAGGGGTGCGTAGCTTTCTTGGACATGCAGGATTCTATCGCAGATTTATAAAGGATTTCTCGAAGGTTGCAAACCCATTGTGCAAACTTCTTGAAAAAGTGGACAAGTTCTCTTTTGATGATGACTGCAGGCAAGCATTTGAATGCATTAAGATGAAGTTAGTGGAGGCTCCAGTTATTATTTCTCCCGACTGGACAAAGCCGTTTGAACTAATGTGCGATACTAGCGGGGTGGCGCTTGGACCTGTGTTGGGCTAGAAAAAGGATAAGTTGTTTCATCTAATCTACTATGCCAGCAAAGCCCTGAATGGGGCTCAAAATAACTACACTGTCACTGAACAAGAACTTCTGGCTGTGTTTTACGCCTTTGATAAATTCAAGGCGTATTTGCTAGGGACTAAAGTGGTGGTCCACACGGATCATGCAGCTCTGAGGTACTTAATGGCTAAGAAAGATGCAAAGCCAAGATTGATCCGATGGGTATTATTGCTTCAAGAATTCAACTTTGAGGTAAAGGATCGCAAGGGGTGTGAAAATCAAGTGGTTGATCACTTATCCAGACTTGAATGCAAACAAGCAATCAAGGACAAGTTAGATATTGATGATTCCTTTTCGGATGAGAAGACACTAGCTGCAAAGTTCGAGCAGATTTCGTGGTATGCTGATTTTGCAAACTACGTGGTAAGTGAGGTGATGCCAGATAATCTTTCCTTTCACCAAAGGAAAAAGTTCCTTCATGATGTTACCCAGTATTTCTGGGATGAGCCCTATCTTTTTCAACGATGTGCAGATGGTGTTATTAGGCGCTGTGTACCAGATGTGGAGATGCTGAATATTTTGGAAGCATGCCACGCTTCACCTATTGGTGGTCACCATGCAGGCGACCACACTTCTCAGAAAGTACTGCAGAGTGGCTACTATTGGCCCACACTATTCAGAGATGCATATGAGCTCGTTCGTAGATGTGATAAATGTCAAAGACAAATATCAATCTCCAAACATCATGAGATGCCAATGTCCAAGATGATGGAAGTAGAGTTATTTGATGTATGGGGCATTGACTTCATGGGCCCATTTGAAAGCTTGTATGGGTTAAAATACATCCTAGTAGCTATAGACTATGTATCGAAATGGGTAGAAGCTGTGGCGTTGGCTGACAATGAAGGAAAAAGAGTTGTGGCATTTCTGAAAAAGAACATATTCTCTCGCTTTGGAGTACCATGAACAATCATAAATGATGGGGGACCCCATTTCTGCAATAAAGTCTTTAGGGCTGTGCTGGAAAAGTATGGAGTAAAACAACACCGTGCAGCAACTCCTTATCACCCACAAACTAGTGGGCAAGTTGAGGTGTCGAATCGTGAGATCAAGGCTATTCTCGCCAAAACTGTGAATGTCAGTAGACAAGATTGGTCTCAAAAGCTTGATGATGACTTGTGGGCGTATCAAACTGCTTTTAATACACCAATTGGCATGTCACCATATCAGCTAGTTTATGGGAAGGCACGTCATTTGCCAATTGATATGGAACATAAGGCCTTGTGGGCTCTAAAAAGGCTGACTATGCATTGAAAGGAAGCAGTTGATCTAAGATTGGAGCAGATTAACGAGATGGACGAATTCCATCTCAAAGCTTATGAAAGAGCTGACTTGTACAAAGAAAGGATGAAGAAATACCATGACCAAAGGATTACACAGAAAGAATTTACGAAAGGTGATTTGATCCTTCTTTTCAACTCCAGACTGAAGCTATTTCCGAGTAAGTTGAAGTCTAAATGGTCAGGCCTATTTAAAATTAGCCAAGTCTACTCATCTAGAGTAGTAGAGCTTGAAAAAGAAGATGGTAGTGTCTTCAAAGTGAACGGGCAAAGAATCAAACTTTATATTGGTCTAAAAGACCTAATAAAAAGTGTTGATGTCTTTTACCTCGATGAAGTCTTAGTATTCGAGATACCTAAGTCGTGTCGCGACGTTAAATCAGGCGCTAGTGGGAGGTAACCCACAACATGTTGTTGTAACCATAAGTAGAGTCTATTTTATGTTTTTGGGAAATTTTGATGTGTTTATGAAGTGTGCAGGACCAGAAGTGTTGTAAAGAGGAAAATTGGGCACATTTGAGCTACTGGAAAGTTGCGACGGTAAACTTGATGGACCGCCAAACTACTGACGGGCCACCACAATCAACCATCAAAAATAGGCAGGAAAATGCATTCACTGGATAGGGCATGACGGCATGAGTGGCGGACCGTCAAGTATATGGTGGACCGTCAAAGCAACCGTCAGAAGCGAGACTGCTGACCTGTATTTTAGTAAGTAGTAACGGCTAATTCGGTGGACCATCACGACTGTGGTTCACCGTCCCATTAACCGTCACACCAAAATAGAAACTCATCGACTCAGCTGAGGGGTGACGTTCCCAGTGGTAGTCCGTCACACATATGATGGACCGTCAATTCGTCCGTTACTTTAACCCTAATTCTGAATCGGGTTGGGTTAAATCGGTACTCTTTATAAGTACTCAGTATTTGACCCGAAATGAGATTTTAAGAATAAAATTGAGCGGGTACACTTATTGTAACCGTTCCATGACCTTTGATTTTTCCACTTCTCGAAGATTCAAAGAACCTGAACTGAGTTATCCTATCTGAGACTCCTCCACTCCTCCATCACTTTTATATTTAAGCTAGGTCCTTCTTTCCCTATCCCCATCACAAACTAAAGAGTAACAAAATTGATAGAAGTTGCAAGTAGTTCAGTCTCTGAAGTCTCAAGCAAGTAGAATACTGCAACATCAAGGTATGAGCATTTACTTCTTTCCTCTTGTTCATTTGAAGAGTAAGGGCATGGATTGTTTCATGATTTAGTCTAATCATGTTGAGTTTGAATGATTTATGCTTAAGTTTGATTTAGTGGATGAAGTCTTGCTTAAAATATGGTTTTAATGTTGTTGCTCAAGCTAAAAATTGATGTGATCTTTAGCTGCGCTGAAAATCAGTCGAACCCATAAATGTGCCTGAGGATGAAGGTCTGACGGTTAACATGGCAGACCGTCAACTTTGTGATGAACCACCAAGTTGACCTTCCCAAAGGTCAAAGACAATGAGTTTCTGGATTGTATTTGACGGTCAGACTGGTGGACCGTCAAGTTTTCGATGGACCACCAAGTTGACTGTCCCAAAAGTCAAAAAAATGAAACATACTAGATAAAGATGACGGTGGATCTGAAGGACCGTCCCACCACTGGTGTACCGTCAAATCTCCCGTCAAGCCTCACTGTGAACTGTTTTGCCTGTGTTTTATCTTACACTGATTTCTTAATCCCTTTTTAGGTGACATGGCTCCTAAAAATACACAAACCAAGGGAGGAAAATCACAACGAGGTAGAAACACATCCGCACCATCCTATAACACCAGGCAAACAGAAAGAGAAGCCATCATAATCCCCCAGTCTGAGGAGGGGAGTGACAATAGCATTAGTTTTACCGATTCAAGAACAGATGAAGCGATAGTTGCTTCAACTCAACCAATACCTATAGAAGGTGAAACTGAAGCGGCTAATGTGGAGAACCAAGGAGAAGTCCCTGAACCTAAAGCTAAAAATATGATCGGATGGAAGGATCCCCAAGTACGAGATGATATTAGGTGGCAAATTATGGGAGAATAAAAAGAGGTCTATGATGGGTTACATCCCACTACTCGAGGGATCCGGAGATCATTCTCTAAAGAACATCAGATTGTGGCCACGGAGCTTCATGAATATCCGGAACTGGAACGCCGATTCAATGATTATGGATTGGCATGGATGAGCACGCCACCAGGGGAGTACCAACCAAACTGGGTAAGGGAATTCTTTGCAAATTATATTTGTCTAGTAAAAGCTTAATGTCCGAAGGGGACTCCAATTTTGAATAGACCAGACAGGGAGTCTTTCCCAGTCTGAGGAGTTGTTGTTGATATCTCAGCTCGAACTATCAATAGAATGTTGTTTGGGCCAGCATACGAAGCTTCACCTTCTATCCCTGATTTCAAATATAGAATGAGAAATGATTCTGGCTAGAGACGTTGGGCAGCATCGTTGATCACTGATGATGAAAATTCATCCTGGGCCACTAACCTCAAAGAATGCATTGCAAAATTCACACTTAGTTTCAAGGGTAAGTTCTTGTGGGCTGTTGTTCGATTGAGGTTAATTCCAACTAAAGGATATGGAAACCTGGATAATCACAGGGTCGTGATGATAGCCAGTTTGATTTCAGGTTTGGACATTGATTTCGGCCAGCTGATTGCAGACGAGATGTTTGTGAGGGCACATAAGCAGACTACTTCCATACCTTTCCCATGTTTGATTACTGCATTATGCAAACAAGTTGGTGTGCCGTCGATTCGAGGCGTTGATAATGAAGTTTCAGCCACTCATAAAAAGGATATTGAGAAGTCCAAAGATGAGTCAAAGTTTAAGATTCGAGTGAACAAGCCTCCAGCACATCAGTCTCAGTCTGTACCAGTTCTCAAAGCCACAAAAATGCCCGACGATATGCCTTTACCCATTACCATCTATATGCCTCCTGATTATGTGCCCCAGGGTACGTCTGTAGGGTCAGATTCTACGTAGTTTGCTAGTGGAGTAGATTTTACGAAATACAGATTCAACCCGGTGAATTTTGTCAAAGTTGTGAAGAATCAAAAGCGGTTCCAGAAGCAGTTAGAAAAGTGGGCTAGAGATTTCAAACCTTTTGTGGATGAAATCATGGACGAAGCAGTCAGGCCATTTCAAACTATTCAAGAGAGGATAGATAACATGGAATCTCGCATCAACAAAAGGCTAGATTCACTATCTCTTCCTGATCTTGCTAAGCTCATGGCTGAATTTGAGCAGGCAAAGGTGGACATAGCTGAGTTAAAGAAGAAACAATCATAACTGCCTGCATTTGATCTGACTCTGGCAGTAAGTGATGATGATGAGGGTATTATGGATCTGATGGGTAGACCAGTGAAGGATAAAGGCAAGAAGCAAATGGATGAACAAGCAATAAGGAAAGAAGAAAAAAGGAGAAAGAGAGAAGCAATGTCATCTGATGAGTTAGACCAGCACAACCTAAAGAGAGCTGGGAAGAAATCAAAGAAGGAACCTGAAAGAAAGAAAAGAGAACAAGAAAATGAAGTGGCAGGAGTCTCTACTAGTGATGCCTCAGAAAGGGGTCAAAGTACAGGTTTAATTCGGGAAACCATCCCTCAAAATATCAAGGGTGAAGTTATGAGTGCTCCTACCACCATGGGGGTCAATATTTTGTAGGTTAAGGACGATTTAGACTCACCACACTTGACATATGCCTCAGAGGAGTGAGAGGCCACGTAAATATCCCAATTCTCACGTAAAATCATTAATTTATTGCTTTGAGGACAATGCATATTTTTTTGTGTGGGGGTGGGGGTATTTACCCCATGGTTGGATGTTGTTTCTGATATTCTGAATCCAATCATGTGCTATCTAGTAGAAACGACATGTCTAGGTTGTTTTTATTTTTGCATTTAAATTCTGTAAAGCGTAATGTAAATACAAGTGTTTAATGACAATCTATGAATTGGTTCTGTTTCAGCACTTAGTTGTAAATATGGAGAATGAATGATGTTGGCATAAGATGTTGAACATATGTCTATAATTATTTACTTTTTCAGTTAAGCATGTGCAAATAACCATCAGTAATTCTGTATTCAGCATTGGTCTGTAAAAAAGTGCATGAATCATGTAATGAACATTCTGAGAATTGTAAAGGATGTTTAACTTAGATACCTGTGGGTGTGAGGATTTACTTTTAGTTCTTTCATAGGATAAGACCTAGAACTTACCCGAGTCATGGATACAGTCTTCTAGTAAAGTCATTAGGATAGGACAACAGGACTCCTTGAAGTTCTAAACCTTCTAACCTAAAGAAGCAACCCGGCCTGAAAGATTGTTCTTGTTTGAACCCATCTTGTACCCCTAAGAATTGGTTTAACCTCTTTTCCCTGTCAGTAACTCTCCATAGGACTTTAACATTCAGCTTTGAACTTAGCCAAATGCTAACATTGTATATTTTAACTTAGACGAAGCATCTAAGTTGAGGGTGGCTAGTGTCAAAAAAAAATGAAATACCTCAATGGAGTGTGAGCTAGAATCCAATTAGAAACAATTGGTCACTGCCTGCATCAGTATAAGTTGAGGGTGACTGGTTTGTCTAATAAAAAAAAGACATAAGTAGCAGATTGAGGGTGAAAATATGCTAAGGAAAGGAGAGTTAAGTTTCAATGAGTTACTTCACCCGGAAACATACCCCACCTAATTGTAAACCTTGTTTTAAGCCTTGAAAAGACCTTTTTGATCCTAGTGAGTCAACCGTGAGGACTTGTCGTATGGCCAGGTCAAGCCTATGGGTACTTAGGCAATGTTTGAAATTTTTTTTGTGAGTGTGAGAAATGAACAGTGTCCACATCATATAATGAGTGGTGGACTTCTTTGATGTGAGGGAAATTGAAGTTTTACTAAATTTGCTTTTATCCGTGGGATGTAACATTCATGCTTGTGTGCTGAATAATAAAAAAATACTGGGTGTGGATTCTGTTGTGTTAAATGCATGAGAATAAGTTGATGAGTGAATGTTTGCATAAGAGAATGTTTCAATGGTTGGTTGTCTGTCATTTTATTGTTCATATGCGCAATTTGGTGTTGAGTTGCTTGAGGACAAGCAACGATCTTAAGTTGAGGGTGTTGATGTTTCGGTGTTTTATGAAATATTTAGCATCATTTTCTTAGGAAAATTGTATGTTTTCAAGCAACCAAAGTGATATTTAATGAAGGTTTTTAGTGTTTCAGTGAAAGGAGATAACCACAGAAGAAAACTAGAAAAAGTAGCAGAAAAGGGGAATTGATGGTCAAAATGATGGACCGTCAGGTTTACGACGGACCGCCATATATACCGTCAAGTTGAACCAGAACAAGGCCTCCAGAGGAGTCGAGTGACGGACAATATGGAAGACCGTCAAACATGTGACGGACCACCAGATGGACCGTCAACACTTATCCAAAAACTACTTCTCAGAGGGACTTGGTGACGATCAAGGTGGTGGACCGTCAGACATGGGACGGACCACCAGATCGACCGTCAATGCTTACCCAGAACCTGTTCTCCAGAGGAACTCTATAAAGGTCAAAGTGGTGGACCTTCAATCTTAGGACGGACCACCAGATTGACCGTCAGTTCTTATCTAGAAACTTCCTTCCAAAAGGACTCCGCGACAATAAAGATGGCAGACCGTCAGTTCATCGATGGACCGCCAGGTGGACCGTCAGATATTATCCAGAAACTGCCATTCGGATAAATCAAGTGACAGGAAAGATGGTGGACCGTCAGATCTTTGACGGTCCGTCATATGAACCGTCAAATGGGATGCGGTTTTTCCATTTTTAAATTTTAAATTTTTTTTAGCTGGGACATATAAATACCAACTTTTAGGGTTAAGAACGCATCTTTTACCTTTTACAAGTTTTCTTTTCATCTATTGAACCTCTTGGTATCCAAGTACTTTGGGGGAATTTTAGTATCAACGAACTGATCATTGAAGATTCACTGATTCTTGGGGTTCTTTATAAGTAAACTTTCCATTTATTTATGAATAATAAAAGAATGAATTCTTTATCTTCTACGGAGTGTTGTGGCTAAATCTCATAACTAGGGTTATGAGATCCTTAATGTGAAATGCATCTATTGGTTGGGAGTCAATTTGAGTTCCATAATTGAATAACATTGCATAAACCTTTCTTCAATTTCATGACTTTTCTTGGTTGCAAACTTGAGGAGTAAGCCCTAGAACACCACTTGTCTGAGAGGAAAGTGTTTGTGGGGAAAAGAAGGTATTTACATTAATTCTAAGGGCCTTAACCTTTAGAGTAATAGCTAATGCCCTAATAGGATTTGCTTACGTGAGAATTAGGTTAAAAGAATAAGGCATCCTATGAGTTTGGGAAAATTATAGGATAGCCTATCCATTTAGGTTGAGAAACTAATGGATATAGAATAGGATTCAACCTTTCCTGTAATTGAATTTGTTAAGTGAAACTCATACATAATTCGCAACCCAAATGATGCTGGTATTTTGGTGATCATAACCCTGGTTTGATTAATCTCATAAAGTTATGAAATACGGAGAAAATCAGTAGTTGAACCAATATTTGTACGATTTATCATTTTACAAATCAAAAGAAACCAAACCTCCATTTTGGTTAAGAAACTCTGATCAACAGTCTAATAACAATTACGACACTTAGTGAGCATATTATTTCCTGTGGGATTTGACACCCAACCGAGTTGGGTTCTATATTTGACAGCGACCGCTTACACTTTCTACTGAGAGTTGTAATTTAGGCGTATCAGTGAACAACCTTCATTGAAAAATTATACCGCGTATATAGGTTAAATACATTTTATTTGGTTAAATATAAAGGTTTTAACACCCTTCTTAAATTTTTTTGAACACTTAAACAACATATTTTCTATCCTTTTGGATTTGAGAATAATTCTTCCAAATTTCATGCTTGATACAATACATCCATCAGATGAGAATTCTACCTCATTTCCTTTTCCATATATTTGAGAAACACTTAGAAGACTGTATTTAAGTCCATTTACATAATACACATCTTTTATTACATGATGAGGTGATTTTCCAATCCTTCCATCACCTTAGATATACCCCTTTTTACCATTTCCAAAAGAAATACCTCCCCCTTGAAGTGTCTTGAGGGGGATAAAATAATCAATCCTTCCAGTCATGTGCCTTGAACAACCACTGTCCATAAACCAATTTTGGCAACAATACCCTTTTCCTATCCCATTTTCTTCTTTACCTTCAGTAGTTGCCATAAAAGAAAACAAGAAACCAGAGGAGATTTTCCTATCATCCATTTTTAGCATGGAACCATCTCCATCCTCTTTATCATTCTCAGATTTACTGGAGGAGTCTTCTCATGCAACTAAAACCTTCTTCACTACATAACTGGTTGCATCCTCTCTTCTTGACTTTTTAGGATTCTGATACTTCTTTTTATCTCTTTCACCTCTAGTTTTAAGTAATTTTTGACAATCCATTTTGTACATTGGGAAGTCCTAAATAAAATCTTTAGAACTATCACCTTTGTAACAAAAATCAATTTTGCCATACCTTTTGTTAAGCTGACCACTTTTCTTCATTTCTCTAACAATCCTTGTTGCCAAAAGGGCAATATCAATTTCTTCCTCACTTGAGTCAGACTCTAAAGTCTTCAATGTTAGGGATCTCTCCCCTTTTGCTTCCTTTATCTCCACCCCTTGCTCAATGATAGTATTTTCTCTGTTTTCCTAGGATTTTGGAATAACTCCTATAATTGTTCTCACTTTCTTGTATAAGGGAACCTTTTCTCCTTTTTACAGATTCAGTGAAGAAGTCATGATAACCAAAACACTCTAGGTGTGAACCTTTTAGAGTAGACCTACTCTGATACCAATTAATAGATCTAGGAGAGCTGCACTACACTGTGAGGGACCAGGTCCCTTAAAGTCAGTCACGGGTAATCACATAATAAAGCACAGGAAAACTTAAAACTTGCAAGAAAATAAAGGAACACACTGATTTAACATGGAAATCCCCTTTATCAAGGAAGGAAAAACTATGACTTTCCCTCACAAGCGTCCAACAATCGACTATAATTAAAATCTTGATTACAAACTTGATTTGAACCTAACTCTAAGTTCCTCTTGCTTGTAGTAACTTTACCACAACCTCACCTTGACAACTCTGCCAAGAGTCTCTTAACACTAATTAACTCTAATCAGTTACAAACTCAAGCAACTCTACCTAAGCACTCTCAAAGAATAACAAAAACATTACTCTTATAGCATGAGTAATTCAGTTACAGACCAATATTTGACACAACAACAATTTTTTCAAGCACACACTAGACTGAGAACTTGAGTTCAAAAATAAATTTTTTCTTTTTGTTCTTCTTATCACTGTGATTTTCAATTTTGCAAAAACTATTAATTGAGAAGCATCCTTTGCCTTTTATAGTAGAGTAATGATTAGGATTAAAATGCAACTGGACCAGGTGTCCTAAATAGTATAAGCAACACCTGTACAATTTGTTAAACAAGAGGACAAAACTATGCAGATGCATACCAGTTGTACTATAGCCTTGAAGATCCAGGGACCTAGTCCCTTGTTGTAAGTTGCTCATCATCAAAACAAGATATAGCAACTTTCCCCATTTTTTATGATGACAAACCAACCACAAAGCTTTGAGCATCAACATTCATTCATCACATTTAATCAGAGTGATTACCACTACTAAAGATGAATGTCCCCACTCTCATTCAATCATCATGCTTCTATTATCATACAATATAGGGACCTGGTCCTTTATTGTCAATTGATATAAAAAATTACCAACCAACCTTCCCCCTGTCAATATCCCTTCATACCTTCTATGTAGCTTATCACACTCTTCCCCCGATTAATATTCCATACATATCTACAATTCAATAGTTCATTTACACTAGTACCTAGTCCCTACCACATGAAATTAAGTTTCTATTTTGGCTCTGCCCAAGGTGGGCATGGGCTTTATCATATTTTGTGATGCTTCAAGTGTTGGATTGGGTGTTGTGTTATTGTTGGAGGGCAAGGTAATTGCTTATGCATCTCTTCATTTGAAGACTCATGAGAGAATTATCCTACCTATGATTTGGAGTTGTGCACAATTATGTTTGCTTTAAAAGTTATAGAGGCACTACTTATATGGAGTCCGTTATGAGACCTTCTCAGATTATCATAGCCTTCAGTACTTCTTCACCTAGAAAGATCATAATATAAGGCATCATTGTTGTCTTGAGTTGCTCAAGGATTATGACTTGACTATTCTCTATATTCGGGTAAGGCTAATGTGGTTGCGGATGCCTTGAGCCAGAAGTCGACTAGCATGGGTAGCTTGGAATATTTTTTGAACCAAGAGAGGCCTTTGTCCTTAGAGGTTTAGTATCTAGCTAGCTAAATCTTTAGGTTTGCTATTTCAACACCTGGCATATTTTGGCATTTATGGAAAGTAAATCTTCTTTGATAGAATAGATTCGAGCTTATTAGTTTGATGATGCGAGTTTAAGGTCGATTTGATATAAGGTGATAAGTGGCGAGTCTAAGGAAGCCTTTCTTGATTTGGATGGTGTTTTAAGGATTGTTGGTCGAGTTTGTGTGCTAAAAGTGATTGACCGGATTAGGTTGATCTTGGAGGAGGCCCATTATTCTAGATATTTCATCCATCTAGGAGTGACTAAGATGTATTATGATTTGAGACAATACTACTGGTAGGGTGGTGTGAGGTGAGATATAGTAGACTTTATGGCTCATTGCCTATGCTGTCAACAGGTGAAGGTCGTGCATATAAGATCGAGTGGTTTGCTTTAGAGGTTACCGATTAACGAGTGGAAATGGAAATGTATTTCTATAGATTTTGTGACCAAGTTGCCTCACACTTCCCATGGATCTGACAGTGTTTGGGTTATCATAGATAGATTGACCAAGTTAGCTTATTTTTTTCCATTTCGAGTCTCCTTATGTGCTGAGATGTTAGCCCATATCTATATTCGTGTGATTATGCAACTTTATGGTATGGCAGTGTCTATCATTTGAGATCGGGGTTCTATGTTCACTTCATATTTTTAGAAGACCTTTCAGGATAAGTTAAGTACTCGGGTTGATCTTAGCATAGTGTTTCACCCCCAGACTGACGGTCAGTCAGAGTGGACTATTCAGGTTTTTGAAGATATGCTTTGCATGTGTGTGATGGATTTTTGTGACTAGTGGGAGCAGCATTTGGCTTTAGCAGAGTTTGCATAAAATAAGAGCTACCATTCTAGTATTGATATGGCTTCTTTTGAGGCATTGTATGGTAGGCATTGTCGCTCGCCAATGGGTTGGCTTGATATTTCAGAGATAAGACCTCAAGGTACGAACTTTCTTATTGAGTCTTTAGATAGAGTTCGAATTATTCAGGACTGACTTAGAACGGCTCAGAGTAGGCAAAAGTGTTATGCAAATCGTAGGCTTCGTGACTTGAGATTTGGTGTTGGTGATTGTTTTTTTCTTTGAGTTTCATCCATGAAGTATGTGATGAGGTTTGGGAAGCGGGGCAATCTTAGCCTTAGGTATATTGGTCCATTTGAGATTCTTCGAACCATTGGTGATGTGGCTTATGAGTTAGCTTTTCCCCCAAATTTATCATTTGTTTGTCCAATTTTTCATGTTTCTATGTTTCATAGTTACATTCTTGATGGGTCTCATATCATCCGTTGGGATTTGGTACAGTTAGATGAGTGGTTGTCTTTTATAGAGGAGTCAGTCTCTATTTTCTCTAGATATCTTATATATTTTTCTCTAGAGTTATCCATGTAATTAAGGTTCAATGGCGACTTCGACCTATAGATGAGGCTACTTGGGAGGTCGAGTCTGATATGAATAGTTTTTATCACCAGCTCTTTATTGATTCATGTATTTCTTTTCCTTATTTCAGGGAGGAACTAGATTTTTAGTAGTGGATGATGTAACGATCCTAAAAATTAATGAAATTTGTGGTTTTGTGTGATTTGACTATTTTACCCCTTCTCATAGTTGCATTGTGGTATTTTTGGGGTGTGCGGGTTATTGACGTGGTTCCCGATGCATTTTAGTACTATTTGGGTGATGTTATGGTTTTTGGTGGCTTTGAAAGTCTTATTATGGATTTGTGTGGTTATCATTTGATCCGTGAGATGGATGTCTGGACGGACTATGCTAGCAGCTCTGGAATATCGATATTAGGCTAGATTGACCTTTGGTTTAGGTCACGATGCACCCAAGCTCATTTTGACCTATTGGTCAAAAAGTTAGAAAAATTAGAAATATGAATGTGGGACCTACAATTGGCCGAAATGACCTCGAATGGAAAATTTGACTTTGCCAACGCGGCCAGAACATCGATTGTAGGGTGGTAACATATTAGGTTGGATTTTATGGCTTTTAAATCTCATTTCAATCCTTGGTTTGAAAAATTGTGATTTTTGACTTTGGGGGTCAACTTTGTGAAAATAAAGTTTTTTCAAATATCTAATATTTCCATTGAGTTCGGAACGTCAAATTTAGTGTGGTTACATAGTTCATTTGTATATTGGACTCCAAATAAAACCTGGGGACCCCGTCGAAGTCCTGGTTGGACTTGAAAAATCTGATTTTCCAGGTTGCTAGTGCAACTTGGAAAACATAAGGTAAATCGCATGCACCAAGTTTGATTTATGCCTTATGTTACCTGGTACCAGGTACAATATAAATAGCCACTTTTTTTTATCTATTTTACCCATTCTTTCACCTTTTCTCTTGAGAGCTAAACCCTAAAATAGTGTAAGAGCTTAAAAGTGAAGCTTTTGGGTGCTTAGGAAGCTAGATTAACATCTATTCTGATTCTATTACGGATTTAAGGTGAGATTTCATCATTTTCTTATACTAATTCTTGATTAATTGTTCAAAAATCTGCAAAACCTTATTTCCTGATTCATGCCCAAATTTACTCCTTTTCACTTGAATAATGTTCTTAATTTTATAATTACTAGTTTTTCATCAATCTCATCTTTAAACAACTTCAATTTTTTATTTTAACACGAATTTCAAAGATTTTACCCGGTAAAGCTCAAAAATGATTTTACTTCGATTTGAACCTCATTTTGACTCGATTTGACTTGAGTTTTCAGCTATAGTTCTTAAAATTATGGAGAAAACATTTTTGAAGAAAAGTTATGAGTTTACCGTTCTTTTTCAAAGACCCATTTCGGGAGTCCCTTTTGACTCCGAACTAAAAGTAGTCAATATAGGTATTGTTAGCTTTATTTGATGTGTAGATTCTATATTTCTTGATTTTAGTTGACTTTGACATCATTCATGAGAAGTAGGACTTTGTGATTGAAGTGTTGTAGACTAGTTCGGGCATTCGAGGTAAGTTATGGCTTAACTTTTTTAGACTAGGCTGGGTAGTAAATATTGGTACAAAATGCATGTTAAGGATGGGAACAACTTATGAAAAATGGTGATCTATGTGTTGTGCCCATGTGGGGGCCTGTATGTGATGTAGTTATTGAAATTGAGATATTATGTGATATGTATGATCGTGTGGGGTCCTATGTGATATTGATAGCCTTGAATACATATGTATAATTGTATTGTATTGTGTTATTGCAAATGCCTATTATAGTACCGTTGGTGTATTTTGATATGTATATTCATACTTTTGTCATATGAAAATGTGGAAATTCATAGATGAATGGAAATAATAAGTGGATACTGGCTCATGTGGTTATGAAAATGTATCATTGTGGTTGGATGTGGAAACATATCATGTGGTTAGTTGTGGAAATACTCTCTGTGATTAGTTGTGAAAATTACATCTTTATCTCATACTCATTCATGAAATAAATGGTACCACCGTGGAAATACCTGAGAAACATGGGTAACACCTTTTTATGACAGAAAATGTGACATCTTATAAACCCCTTGTGCCAGGGAGGAGATATGGATATATATATATATGGATAAATATATAGATTGTATATGTGTTGACGAACCCTCCATGAATCCCACGTCGGGAGTCTTGCCTCCGTAGGTGTATATGGAGATTATGCAATAATATCGGAGATTGTGCGGTAACCTCATGCATCATCATCATATATATTATACTTGATTTATTGTATTTATATTGTACTTGTATTTCCATATTGACTTGTTATTTATCTATTTTTTCTATATCTTGACTTATTAATGCCTAATTATTCTATCTTTCTTTACTTGTACTTGATGATCTTTATTATACACGTTCCTCTTTTGTTCTACTTGTATGTGATATTGTGTATATTTTATCCCTATCTGGTGCATCATGTACTATGTGTGGATATTGTAGAATTGTTAGTGCAAGTGGTGTGGGCTATCGTTGTGGGATATTTTCTGATTGCAGGTGATGTGCCCTTAGTGTATATTTTGTATACTTTATTAATACTTTTCTTGGTCAGTCTATGATACCTACTTAGTACAAGTGGACGTACCCATTCCTACTATGCCCTTTCAGTGCAGGTCTTATCTCGAGTGTGCCTCAGCTTGCTTGACTCGAGCGATTATTGGAGCTTCCAAGGTAGTGGTTGGACTTTCATGCGTTCGGAGTTTACCTCTATATTTCTATATTAGTTATGTCTTTATTAGTATTCGGAGACATATGTTGACCCTGTGTGGATATTACTTATGTATTTAACTCATGGTTTGTATTAGTAGTTCTTACACTATTGACATTTGACACCTAGTTTTGGGAATGTATGGTATTTGAATATGTTCTTTCCGTATTGTTATAATTACTTGTATGATTCAGCTTCATTCTAAAAGCCTTACCTTGGAGTATTTTTGGCTTTTCCTCTTTTTGTATCAATTTGGGTGATAGGCTTACTTGTTAAAAGTACGCCGTGACAAGTGTCATCATGACCCTTGTTTTGGGGTCGGGACAAATTTTTCCAAGGCGCCTCATGCGACAATCATAATCAACTGAAGGATAGACAATTGAAACCATCTTCTCTATACTTGGGTGCCTATCAAAAATTATGTAAAACTCATTAGTATCATCTACATAGCTTCTCATTTGTTAAAAAAGATATTTGGGCCACACAAAAAGCCATCAGATAGATATTATTCTCCATATTTTGTGCCACCTCTAATAGCAAAACTTCTTCATAATTGCTCTTCAAGAATGTCCTATCGATGGCTATGACTTTTATCATTTGTTGAAAACCATGAATCCAAGCCGCATAGGCTACAAAAAGTACGTGAACTTTTTATTTTCATCAACCTGCAATGCCATCTTACTTTTTGGATTGCGGACTCAAGCATACAATGGTACGCATCAGGCATTGCATACCCTTGCTCATGTGTTCCTCCTAATCAAAGACTTTCCAATCTCCATGCCCTTATAAATCTTTCAACACCTCACTTAAAACCCAAATTTGAACGGAGTTTATTGGTCATATCTTTTGTAGATAGGCATTTACCAATGGAAAAACTATTTTTGAAGTATTTACCAAATATTTTTTTCATGGCGTACGGATGATGGCTCGTAATATACTCCAAGCCATATGTGTGATACTTTTCATAGGTACTAATACAAAATCTATCAGAATTTATGAATTTCACAGCCCCCAACCACCACTTGCACTTCGAATGTGCTCATTTAAAATAATACACGCTACACAAATTAATCACCTTATTGAGTCTAAAAAGGTTTTTCAAGCAAGTAATATGCAATGAAGTGTCAAGTTCTTCCTTGTTCTTGAATATCATTCCCTTAAAAAATCATTTCATCATCTTGAACATCGCTCAACTGTTGATTGAGAATTGCCCACTGTATTACTCACAACAACAGGTGTAGGTGTTTAGTTCTCCTCCATTTCATCTCCACTCTTATCTTCTGAAATATTCATGTCCACCTCATTCAATTCATCATTTAATATATCTTGTTGATATTATTCTACAATTTAGTTCTCTACCAATTTTGCAACCATGCACACTCTTAAAATAGGCCTAGTTGCACCACTTAGTTAAGCACGCAATGAATTTGACCGTTTATCTTAAAAGGTAGGACCCTTTGGTGACACAACCCGCCCGGGGGCCTTGTCGTAATGGGCATCCCAAGTCTGACCAGGACTAGAGATCGCCCCCATTACCCAAACCAACCTCCAGCCGCTTGCCCTGAGTTGGCTAAATTCTGAGCATATAACAAGATAATGGAATAGCTCACATGAAGACTCTAGGATAGGATCACAACCGTGACCAACCCAACCGAGTCCAACCATCCGATTCCAACAATCTAACCAGTACCGAAATAAAGGCCATAACCAAAGATGTTCCAGAACATAATATAACTAATCCTAAAATAAAATACTATGGAACAACCAACAATATCATCCAATAAGGTCATCCCACCAGCCTATTCCAATTCCAAGGCCGACAACAATACCGATCCCTCTTATTCAAACCCATAGCAGTACCAAAAAGCCTTTAACAAAAAGAGTAATAAAAATTTGATTGGGACATGACCCCAACCATGGCCAAAACTAATATTCAAAATAAAATCAAAGTGTCTAAAAATATCCATAACATGAAATGGAGCCTTCCAAAAGGATGAAAGCTCACCACTTCAGTCCAAATGCTGATCCTCGAGTCAATCACTATGTAGGAGGAGTAGAACGGTCGGTTCCTGCATAGCATGGGTATACAGCTTCCAGTAGATGGGTTAGAGGGTGAACGCTAGCATGATCTCATGATAAGTATAAAATAATGTCATTTATAAAAACAAGCAAAACCATCCATATGCACACAACCATACATATATATAACCATGTCGGGAAAAGTGACCGGGTTTAGCATGCAATTAAAACCTTTACTTGGGTTGTGTAGCTTTGTCGTCCTAAACCACCCATGGACTATAGGGGTTTAGCTCCCCATGTTGAAAAGGCCCAGTGCATGAAGCCGCATAACTAGGGAAGATAATAAGGGATGACTAGTAGATCCCCCAAAATATAATGTGACATCATGCACATAGTCACTAAGACCAACCTCAATCGGCAAATATAAGTTTCTAGTTTTGGTCCCCCCCCCCGGGACCTCCACCTTCCATAGCTTTGCTACACATCCCACCATTATTTCCCAATTAAAACCATTACCAAGAAACCAACCAATCCATTTACCATTTATTAACTAAGGTCGTTTAGTAGTAGTATCGACATACCGACCATACTTGTAAGTACTATCCATAGCCAACCATATGTTGGTTTAAGGGGACTTCCAAGTGCCCTTCTATTTACCATATTAACCAAACCATGGCCACCAAGGCCTTTCCAATCCATTTAAAACCATTCATAAAATTTAGGGTTCTATAACCAAGTTAAACCATGCATAAGTTCCATTGAAAAACCAATATTATAATAAGAACATTGTTAAAGGCATTTTATCAAACACATTGGGGGCATAATATAACAAAAAACAATTCCAATTACCAATAAACCATTTCCATGCAATCCGATTATCCAAAACCACCATTAATGCACAATAAGAATAATTAAAACCATGGAAAACCATAACCAGCCATTTAGTATCAAAACCCCTAAATCATATTTGAAAACCAAAATCATACAATCAATAAAGTCATGAAAACATTCATAAAAAAACCATGCCTTTAGATAGAATTAAAACGAGGGAAGATAACATGCCTTATACCAAGATGATAATGGAAAGAAATAACCAAGACAAGCCCCACATCAATCCTCTAGTTGAAACCCTAGTTTCCCTTGCCCAAAAAATTTTGAGAGAATTATAGATTACGTAGAAAAGTTTCTAAGTGTTAATAAATAGAATAATAGGGTAAATAACCTTCCAAGTAGGTTAGAAGTCGTGGGACATTATTAGGATAAGTGGGGAAATATCCAGAATACCCCCACTTAAGTTACACAAAATCCCATCCCAGGGGTACGACTGACCCTCACGAGTCGTACCTTCCAATACGAGTGGTACCCCCTACTGTATCCTAGCCTCAACCTTTTGATTTGTAGCCTCAACCTTTGGATCTAACACTTTCCAGAGTACGACTCATCCAACCAAGTCATATAAAAAGCATATGATTTGTACCCTTCATCTATACCCCTGGCAGATTTAAACCTAAGGAAGATTTAGACACTGTCCACCATACGAGTCAGGGGTATGACTCTTACCATAGCCTACGACTCATGGTGAACCAGTCATACATTGATCCAACCTAAGTAACCAAGTCTAAGATTAAGTTAAGGAACCAAACGATCCGTAACAAGCAATACAACTCATACCCATAAGTCGTATCCATTCTAGTAACCAAAATCCATCCCACCAACCAACACTGGTTAGTATATGACAGGACCATACCATTTGTACCCTAATATACGGCTCCTACCCATGAGTCATATTGGGTCCATAGACCAGAATTCTAGGAAATTTTCTAATGGTCAAAACCCACGGTGTTATAGTCTCCCCCACTAGGAACATTCATCCCCGAATGACGGACAAGGTAGGGGTAACCACACGCACGAGTCATTTGTATTATCAAATATATTCCCAATCTTTAACAAAGTTTGAAAACAAAAAGGTAAAGATATTAATCTTTCCTTTAACAAACTCAAAAAATAAAGATAAGTTGAAGACACATACCTTCTGCACGAATCCCAAGAGTAGAAAATAGATGCGGATATTTGGACTTCATGTCCTTCTCCGCTTCCCATGTAGCTTTTTCCACCTTATGGTTCCACCACAGAACCTTAATCAAAGCCACATCCTTGGTCCACAATCGACGAACCTACCTATCCAAAATCTAAACCTGGATTCCCTCATAAGATAGAGAATCCGTGAGACCCAATCCTTCCAAAGGAACAACCGAAGAAGGATCACCAATACACTTTCTCAACATGGAAGTATGAAAGATCGGATTAACCAGGCTCAAGATAGAAAGCAACTCTAGCTCATAAGAAATATTACCAACTCTCTACAAAATCTCATAAGGACCAACATATCGGGGACTGAGCTTCCCCTTCTTGTCAAACCGCATTACTCCCTTCATGGGAGATACATAGAAGAAAACCTTATCGCTAACCTCAAACACCAAGTCTCTATGCCTAACATCCATATAAGACTTTTGGCGACTTTGGGCTACCTTAAGCCTCTCCCGAATCACCTTCACCTTCTCCATAGCCTAGTAAACCAATTCGGGACCAAACATGTCCTCCTCCCCAAGCTCAAACCAACTAATAGAAGATCTACACCTCCTACCATACAATGCCTCAATAGGGGCCATACCAATACTAGAATGATAGGTATTGTACTAAGAAAACTCCACCAAAGGTAAATGCTGAATCCAATTTCCACCATTATCAATCACACAAGCCCTAAGCATATCCTCCAATGTCTGAATAATTCTATCCACTCGTCCATCCATCTGCGAATGAAAAGTAGTACTCAGACTCACTTTAGTCCCCAACCCTCTCTAAAAAGATTGCCAAAAGTGAGATGTAAACTGTGTGCCAGGATAAAAAAATAATTGAAATAGGCACCCCATGCAGCTTCACAATCTCCTGAAGATACAGCTTCGCATAATCCTTCCGAGAAGGTAGCCCACACTGGCAAAAAATGTGCAAACTTAGTCATCCTATCCACGATGACCCAAATCGAATCATATTGATTCTGAGACTGAGAAAGACCGGTAACAAAGTCCATATTGATCACTTCCCATTTTTATTCAGGAAAATTAATTTCTTGATACAACCCTCCTGGCCTTCTGTGCTCAACCTTAACCTGTTGACACACGAAGGACTTAGCCACAAAATCAGCCACATCCCTTTTTATGCCATTTCACCAATAGATCTCCTTAAGACCATGATACATCTTAGTTGGGCCTGGATAAACAACATAGTATGATTCATCCGCCTCAGCTAAAATCCTTAGTCGCAACCCATCGACATCAGGAACACACAACCTATTTGTTACCATACACCACCACTAATCTCAAACACCATTACCTTTTGCCTACCAACGTCACTCTTGATTTTTATCAAGATAGGATCCAGCACTTGTTTCTCCTTAATCTCTATACTAAGAGATGATCGAACCACTTCTTGCACCATCATACTACCATCCTTGAAGTCCAAAAGATGAACTCCAAGATTAGCCAAGCAGTGAATATCCTTTACCAATTCCCATTTTCCTTCTCCACATAAGCTAAACTTCCTATGGATAACCTGTTAAGATCATCAACAACTACTTTAGCTTTACCTAGTGATAGTGAAGACTCATATCGTAGTCCTTAAGAAGCTCAAGCTATCTCCTCTGCCTGAGATTAAGCTCTTTTTGAGTGAACACATACTGTATACTCTTATGATCAGAAAAGATATCTACGTGAACACCAAACAAATAATGCAGCCATATTTTTATAGTAAACACAACCGCCAATAGCTCCAAATCATGAGTAGGGTAATTACTCTCATGCACTTTGAACTGCCTCGAAGCATAGGCAATCACCTTCCCATGTTGTATCAAAACTCAACCAAGACCTACCCGAGATGCATCATAATAAACCACAAGCCCATCATTGCCTTCCAAAAAAAGTCAAAATTGGAGCCCAAGTTAGCTTATCCTTCAGCTTCTCGAAACTCCCCTCACAAGAATCCGACTAAGAAAACTTAACCTTCTTCTGAGTCAACTTAGTCAAAGGAGCAACTATCTATGAAAAGCTTTCCACAAATAGCCTATAATACCCGGTTAAACCCAAGAAGCTTCGAATGCCGAATGGAGTCATGGGTCTAGGCCACCTCTTTACCACAACAACCTTCTGCAGATCCACTATGATCCCTTCAATAGAAACAATATGACCCAATAAAGTTACAGCGTTCAACCAAAACTCATGTTTAGAAAACTTGGCATACAACTGTTATTCCTTTAAGGTCTACAACACCACACGAAGGTGATTAGCATGATCCACCTCACTCTTTGAATAAACCAGAATGTCATCAATAAACGTAATAATGAAGAGAACTAAATATTGATGAAAAACCCTATTCATCATATCCATAAATGTCATCAGACTATTAGTCAACCCAAATGACATTCTGTAATACCCTATACTTTTCTTAGTTCAGTTCAGCTTTTAGTACATTCACAAGACGCTTAGAACCTAAAAATTTAGCTAAGTATTGGAGACTTAGTTTTATTTTTGGACTCTTAACTTTGATGATTTTAAAATTAACCTTCTCGACTCTGAGACATAAATTTTTAAGCTAATTCATGTTCAGGGGTGTAAGTAGTATGTCTTGGGTTAGTTTTAAATTTTTCAGATGAGGTTTGGACCCCGTTTGGTTTCCCAAAATAGCAGCTCACCACAATTGGACCGCATCATTGTGAGTATACAAATGAAGGAGGTCACTGTATCGCGGTGAAGGTCAATTCAAAAATTGTCCAATTTTCAGTGAGTCACCACGATTACAGCGTGTCACTGTAGAAATCGCGATGACAGCCTTGGCGCATCATGGTGAGGGTCTAATCTGGGTTTTAGTTACAAATTTTAATTTCCCAGGGATAGCTTGGTCTTTTCCCATAGCCCCAAATCCATCCAAAACATAAAATTAAAACCCAAAAGGAACATTATATGCCCCATTATTCATGATTTCTCTCCAAGAAAGTAATTCTCTCTCAAGAACAAACCCTAGCCCTTTCAAGATTCAAGCTCAAGTTTCAAGAAAACCACCAAGAACCTTTACGAATTCTTCAATCAATGTATGTTATATATTCATCCATGGTCTCCTTCCACCCATGGAGTCTAAGAACCTGATTTCAAATTCAAATCTATGATTTTTACATGTTATTATGATTTTAACCATAAATTCCCATCAATTTTGATTTATACCATGTTTTATATGTAATTATTGTTGTTATGGAATCCCACACATTTGAATGGTGTTGCTCACTGATTTAAGCTTTAATTGATGATGTTAGTATTGAAATCATGCTATTACTACAAGTTTTAAAACTATTCCCATGCTTAGCTTACGCCATGACTTGCAAGTGTTGGATGAAATGCCTACCAAAATGAGTTTTGAATAAGTGCTTACATGTTATGTCCTCAAAGTTTTAGTATGATCTTATTGTTATTGCTATCGAGTCCTGGGGGTTTGAATACCTGAAATGTAGCTGTTTATCTAGTTTTCAGTACTTTCAGAATGGTTGCAGATAAACCATCAACACTAACAGTTCAGTCAATTGTTATAAGCAGTCAAACTTACATTAGTTCAGAAATCAGTGTCTTTCAGTTGAGAGTAAAACTTAGCACTGAGTGAACATAAAGATGGCGTCTCCCCTATCGGTAGGTATGAGGCACTTGTCTCCCCTATCAGTAGGCATGAGACTTTAGTAGCAGTCCCTAGGTTCCAGACCTACGGTGCCACTGTAGATTTGAGGGGTTCCCCATCAGATAGGCATGACACCTTCATCCTTTGGGACATTATATTAGTGGATCCACGCAGCCATTGTTGGTACCCATGACACGGTACTGACACCCTTCCAGCTAGCATTACAGGTTAGACCCTGATAGTACATTAGGGCATGTCGGTTATAGGTAGCTCCTACAGTCTCAGTCTAGAAATCAATTTTAGGTTTGCTTGACCATATCATACAGTATCAGTTATTTAGTTATCAGTATTTCAGTATTTTCAATTCATAGACTATTTCAGAATTATGTTTTATACTTGGTCATGCATTCTTAGTCTTTACACTTTTCATGCATTCTTACTCAATAATTTATGCTATTCAGTCAGTTATTACTTATGCACATGAAACCATGCATATTAGCCTAACCTCATTTAGCATACCAGTACATTCAAAGTACTGATCGCATACTCGTTTCTTATGCTATGATGTTTAATATCATAGGTTCGAACGCTCAGTTCCTTGACCGTGTATAGACATACCAGATTATCAGTTGTAGCAGTAGTGAGTCCTTATAGTTCGAGGACATGGTTTATCTATCTCAGTTTACCTTATCAATTCAGTATTTTCTATTCAGTCGAAGTTAGTTAGGGGGTTTGTCCTATCAGCTCTATAGTCAGTCAGTAAAGGCTTTTCAGACTAGTATAGATAGTAAGTCAATTTTTAGTCATTTTTATCAGTATTGTCAATATTGTTTTACAAACATTATCAGAACTATGTTTTAAAACATTATGGAATTTTTCAGTTAAATTACACATACGTTCTTTATTATTTTATTCAATGCTCACAACAATTACCAGCTCATGGGTTAGCTTGTAGTCCTTCGGGACTGCAAGCACCGTGTGGCATCCAAGGTGTACTCTCGGGGCATTACACATTCCCAAAAACTTGAAGTGCCCATACCGAGTATAAAAAGAAATCTTAGGGATATCCACCTCTCTAATCTTTAGCTGATGGTCCCCAGACCGAAGATCTATCTTAGAAAAGAACTTAGCACCTTACAACTGGTCAAACAGATCATTTATCCTTAGAAGAGGATACTTATTCTTGACTGTCACCTTATTCAACTACCTATAGTCAATGCACATCTGAAGGGAACCACCCTTCTTGTGCACAAACAACACCGGTGCACCCCATGGGGACACACTAGGATGAATAAACCCCTTATCCAGAAGATCCTTCAGTTGCTCCTTGAGTTTCCTCAACTCAGTTGGAGCCATACTATATGGAGGAATAGAAATTGGACAAGTATCCGAAACTAGATCAATACCAAACTCAATTTCCCTATCCATAGGAACACCAGGAAGATCATCTGAAAAGACCTCTGGAAACTTATTAACCACCAAAACTGACTGGAAAGAAGGACATTCTGAGTTAGAACTTTAACCCAGATCAAGTGATAAAGACAGCCTTTAGAGATTAACCTCCGAACTCTAAGATAAGAAATAAATCTCCCCTAGGAGCTAAAGAACCACCCTCCTATTCTATAACCAGTTCGCCAGGGAACCTAAAGGCAACCTTATGAGTCCGACAAACCAAGAACGCGTAATAAGAGTGTAACCAATCCATCCCCATAATAATATCAAAATCCACCATACCTAAATCAAATAGATCCACCAAGGTCTGCTTGCCACCAGTAAATACGAAATATCCCCAATAGACTCTCCTAGCAATAACAAAGTCACCTATCGGGGAAAAGTAGAAAAATGGTCTAAAATAACATCTGAATCAAAACCAAAAGATACAGCCACATAAGGAGTCACATAGGAGAGAGAGGACCCCAGATCAAGCAAATAATATACTTCACGAGAGAATAGCTATAATGTAACAATAACAACATCAGGTGATGCCTCAGATTCCTATCGGGATGCTAAAGCATATAACCTATTCTGACCAACACTAGAATCAGGAGCAGTAACAGAAGTAGATGCAACACCAATAGGTGTAGGAGCAAAAGATGAAGCCACAGGAATCTTATCCGCCCATGTAGTAACCTTATTAACAAGATAATCCTGAGTCGATGGCCTACCTATCCACACTTGAAGCATTTTTCCGTTCCTTCATTGCAATAACCCCAATGAAGACGACCACAGAACCGATAATGAGGGCATGAAGAAATTGACTGACCTCTACTTGCCTGAGATTGGGCACCCTATGCCTGGAAATTGTCACCACCTTGATGACGTCTATTGGCCGACTGATAAGGAGTACTAGCAGAAAAGAAGAAACCAGAACTCCCTTACTTCTTTTTCTGCCATGTGTCACTGTTCCGACCACTCTGGTCAGAAAACTTGCTCCTCTTACCCTGTCTATCTCCAAAATCTTCTTTTTTTCTTTTCTCATCCTCTACCTACTATATATGAACAGTTAACTATATATGAACAGTCAACTTAGAGATGTCCATATCTTTAATCAGCAAGGCAGTCTTGCTATCCAAAATCAAATCCCGATTCAACCCAGAAGCGAACTTTCTCATTCTCGCCTGCATGTCAAACACTAAATCAGGAGCATACCTTGATAATTGGTGAAACTTCAAGGCATATTCCTTAACAGACATCCTCCCCTACTTGAGGTTTGAAAACTCCTCAATCTTGGTTTCCCTCAACTCTTGGGGAAAGAAATGATCTAAGAAGGCCTTATAAAAAGTATCCCATCAGACTGATTTATCCACATCACCCTTATCCCTATCTCACTTTTCATACCACTGATATGCAACATCTTTGAGCTGATAAGCTACAAAGTTTACCCCCTCCCATTGGTATCTTAAATCACCCAAAATATCTTTTCTATTTCATCCAAAAAGCCTTATGGATCCTCCTCCACCTTTACTCCAGAAAAAATGGGAGTCTTCATCTTCATAAATTGGCCAACTATGTGGCCTCAGCAGAGAAAGCACCAGTCGTACCCCACTCAGCCTGAGCAGCGACCATCTGAGCAATAATATAAATAGACTGATAAAATTCTGCATCAGTCACCTCACCTTGAGAGGACTCGTAGCAACTAATGGAACTCTAAAACTATCAAGGATAGGATCGTGAGATCAAAGATTAACCCCAGAAGTAGGATACACCCCTTAAACATAACCACCAGATAGGATAGAAGAATTTTCTTGTGTTCCATATCTACGAGGCATAATCTAAAAGATGAACAAACAAGGATTAGATAAGATTTCAGGACTGATACTCCAAGCTTGAGAATTGAATACCAAGAAAGTGAAACATTCCTAAATGCCTTGTAGCCTCTCCCTTATGAGTGTGGCACGCTACGCACCCCTAAAAGAGACTTTAGTCAACACATATTTGTGGACTCTCAATTGACCATGAACCTAGGCTCTGACACCAACTTGACACGACCCACCTGAGGTCCTTATCATAATGGGTGTCCCAAGTCTGGCCAGGACTGAAGACCATCCCTATTACCCAACCCAACCTCCAACCTCCTTCCCAGAGTTGGCTGAATTCTGAGCATATAAAAAGACAGTGTTACGGCTCACATGAAGACTCTGGGATATGATCACAACCGTGAACAACCCAACCGAGTCCAACCATCCCATACCAAACCAGTATTGAAACAAGGGCCATAAACCAGGCCATAACCAAAGATATTCCAGAAAAAAATATAACTAATCCCAAAATAAAATACGATGTAACAACCAATAATATGGTCCAATGATGTCAGCCCACCAGCCTATTCCAATGCCAAGGACGACACCAATACCGATCCTGCCCATTCCAACCCATAGCAATACCACCAAGCCTCTAACTAAAAGAGTAATAAAAATTCGGTTGGGACATGCCCCCAATCATGGCCAAAACCAATATCCAAAATAAAATCAAAGTGTCTAAAAATATCCATAATATGAAATTGAGCCTTCCAAAAGGATGGAAGCTCACCACTTTAGTCCAAATGTTGATCGTCGAGTCTATCACTGTGTAGGAGGAGTAGAACGGTCGATTCCTACATAGCATGGGTATACAGCCGCCAGTGGAGGGGTTAGCGGGTGAACGCTGGCATGATCTCAGGATAAGGATAAAATAATGACATTTATAAAACCAAGTAAAACCATCCATATACACACAACCATACATACATATATATATAACTATGCCATGAAAAAGGATCGGGTTTAGAATGCCATTAAAACCTTTACCTAGGTTGTACAGCTTTGTTGTCCTAAACCACCCATGGGCTATATGGGTTTAGCTCCCCCTACTGAAAAGGCCGCAGTGCCTGAATCCGTACAACTAGGGAAGAAAAACCTGGGATGACTAGTACATCCCCCAAAATATAGTGTGACATCATGCACACGATCACCAAGACCA
Organism: Capsicum pubescens; assembly: GCA_030864215.1. NCBI lineage: Eukaryota > Viridiplantae > Streptophyta > Magnoliopsida > Solanales > Solanaceae > Capsicum > Capsicum pubescens. The sequence continues at coordinate 139,608,138 of CM061547.1, read as the reverse complement.
ACCTCACATCGATGAATATGAGTTTCCAGTTTTGGTCCCCCCGGGACCTCCACATTCCACGGCTTTCCTACATATCCCGCCATTATTGTCCAATTAAAACCATTACCAAGCAACCAACCAATCCATTTACCATTTATTAATCAAGTCCATTTAGTGGTGGTATCGCCATACCGACCATACGTGCAAGTACTTTCCATAGCCAACTATATATAGAATTAAGAGAACTTCCAAGTGCCCTTCCGTTTACCATATTAACCAAAACCATGCCTATCAAGGCCTTTCTAATCCATTTAAAACCATTTAAAACCATTTAAATCATTCATACAATTTAAGGTTCCATTACCAAGTTAAATCATGCATAAGTCCCATTGAAAAACCAATATTATAATGAGAACATTGTTAAAGGCATTTTATGAAATTGGGGGAAAATATAACCAAACCTATTCCAATTACCATTAAACCATTCCCATGCAATCCGATTATCCAAAACCACCATTAATGCACAATAAGAATAATTAAACCATGGAAAACCATAACCAACCATTTAGTATCAAAACCCCCAAATCATATTTGAAAACCAAAATCATGCAATCAATAAAGTCATGAAAACATTCATAAAAAAACCATACCTTTAGATAGAATTAATGATGAGGGAAGAGAACATGCCTTAAACCAAGATGATGATGGAAAAAATCACCAAGACAAGCCCCAAATTAATCCTTTAGTTGAAACCCTAGCTTCCCTTGCCCAAAAGCATTTGAGAGAATTATAGAGTGCTTAGAAGAGTTTCTAAGTGTTAATAAATGGAATAATAAGGTAAATAACCTTCCAAGTAGGTTAGAAGTCGTGGGACCTTATTAGGATAAGTGGGGAAATATCCAGAATACCCCCACTTAAGTTACACAAAATATCGTCCCAGGCGTACGACTGACCCTCATGAGTCATACCCTTTAATACTAGTGGTACCCTCCACTCGTATCCTAGAATCAAACTTTAGATCCAATACTGTCCAGCATACGACTCATCCAACCAAGTCGCATCCAAAGCATATGATTCGTACCCTTCATCCGTACCCATGGCAGATTTAAACCCAAGAAAGATTTAGACAATGTCCATCATAAGAGTCATGGGTATGAATCATAACCTAGCCTACGGCTCATGGTGAGACACTCTTACTCAGATCAAACCTAAGTAACCAAGTCTAAGATCAAGTTAAGGAACCAAACAATCCGTAACAACCAATACTACTCGTACCCCTAAGTTGTATCCATTCCAGTATCCAAAATCCATCCCACCAACCAACACTGGTCAGTATACGATAGGACCATACCATTCGTACCCCAACATACGGCTCGTACCCATGATTCATATTAGGTCCAGAGACCAGAATTCCATGAAATTTTCTAAGAGTCAAAATCCAGCGTGTTTTATTTGGTTTTCAAAATATTTATGCATGTAACTGATGATAGGATCTTTTGATTGGCAATTTAGTCCACAATAATCGTTGATTAAGTTCACAAAATTATCATACAAAATATCACTTTGGATGGTCATTGATTTCATCTATAACATGTCACAATCCTTCCAATGCCAAATAAATCGATTGTTCTTCTCGGTTCATTCACCTTGACAATCAACCCTTATTGTTATTGATTTATCCATTAATTGTACCTAAAGAAATTTATTATAAGAAAGTTAGTAATGATAATATAGGAAGTTGATTGGCTATATACAATAAAAAAATTATATGCACTATCATTGTCCCACCAAGTAGCTCATTTATTACAATAGATCACTATTTTGTTACAATAGATAACTAATCTGTTAGATTCAACTTCAGGTTCTATATCAGTATTGACACCTACTGTAACATGAATCTAATAGGAAAGTTATTTGTAAAAACAAGTAAGTTATTTATTACAGCAGATGACTTACCTATTGGATACATATTCAAAAATAGAAGATGAATCCAATAGGTAAGTTATCTTTCACAATGGATGACTTATATGTTGAATTCAAATTCGAGTTTTGTTACAGCTTTGCCAGCTACCGTAAGATGTATCCAACAGGTAGGTCATTTATTTCTTGCAACAGGTAAGTTATCTATTATAGAAAATAAATTATCTATTGCAATAGACGACTTACCTATTAGATACATGTTCAGAAACAGAAGATGAATCCAATATGTAAGTTAACTTTTGCAATGCATGACTTATATTTTGAATTCAACTTTGAGTTTTGTTGTATCTTTGCCAGCTACTGTAATATGTATCCAATAAGTGGGTTATCTATTGCATCAAATGACTTATTTGTTTCAATAGATGATTCAACTGTTGTAATAAATGACTTACATGTTGGTCTTTTATCTCTGAACATGAATCCAATAGGTAAGTCAGTTATTGCAATAGATGAGTCATCTGCTATATCAGATAACCTATATGTTGCAGTAGATCATTTATCTGTTGGATTAAGCTTCTGGTTTTGTCCCAACTATAATAGAACTATAAAATAGCTACATGATTTATTGCAAAGGATTATTAATCTATTGGATTCACTTAAGACATATATTGTAATAGATTTTCTATTTATTGTAACCAGTGACTTACCTGTTGCAACTATTTTTAATAGTAGTGGAAACTATCCAGCAACTGTTGTAAATGAATACAACAACTATTGAATATGCTACTATAAAATGTTGGAAAAACATCAGATATATCCAGATAAAAAATTAAACTAAAAATTATTATTTTACTTATTAAAATCACTTATGAAGTAATGCCTAGTGATATACAAACAAAATTTGATCTAAAATATCAAGTAAGAAGAAGAAATAGTAGCAACAATAATAACAACAATGGAGAAGAACAAGAAAAAGAAGAAAAAGAAGAAGAAGAAGAAGAAGAAGAAGAAAAAGAAAAAGAAAAAAAAAAAGAAGAGGGAGAGAAAGAAGAAGAAAGAAGAAAGAAGGAGAGGAAGAAGGAAAATAAGAAGGAAAATAAGAAGGAGGGGAGGAAGGAGAGGAGAAAGAAGAAGTAGAAGAAGAAGGAGAAGAAGAGGAGGAAAAAGACGAGGAGGAAGAAGAAGGAGATGAAGAAGACAAAGAAGAGGAGGAAGAAGAAAAAGAGAAAGAAGAAGGGGATGAGGAAGAAGAGAAAGAAGAAGTGGAAGAAGAAGAGGGAGATAAAGAGAAAGAATAAGAAGAGGAATAGGAGGAGGAGGAAGAGGAGGAAGAGGAAGAGAAAGAATAAGAAGAAGAGGAAGAAAAATAAGAAGAAGAAGAAGAAGAAGAAGAAGAAGAAGAAGAAGAAGAGAAGGAGGAGGGGGAGGAGGAGGGGGAGGAAGAGGAAGGGGAAGAGAAAGAGAAAAAAGAAGAAAAAGAAGAAGAAGAAGAAGAAGAAGAGGGGGAGGAAGAGGAAGAGGAGGAGGAGAAAAAAGAAGAGGAAGAAGAGGAAGAGGAAGAAGAAGAGCAAAAAGAGAAAAAAGAAGAAGAGGAACAAAAAAAGGAAGAAGATGAAGAGGAGGAAGAGAAAGAAGAGAAAGAAGAAGAAGAAGAAGAAGAAGAGGAAGATAAAGAAGAAAAATAAGGAAAAAAGAAGAAGAAGAAGAAGAAGAAGAAGAAGAAGAAGGAGGAGGAGAAAAAGAAGAAGGAGAAGGAGAAGAAGAAGAAGAGTAAGAATAGGAAGAAGAAGAAGAAGAAGAAGAAGAAGAAGAAGAAAAAGAGGAAGAATAGGAAGAAGAAGAAGAAGAAGAAGAAGAAGGAAAGGAAAAATAAGAAGGAGAGAAAGAAGAAGAAGAAAAGGAAGAAGAGGAAGAGGGGGGGGAAGAGGAGAAGGAAGAAGAGGAAGAAGAAGATGAAGAAGAGGAGGAGGAAGAAGAAGAAGAAGATGAGGAGGAAGAAGAGGAAGAGGAAGAAGAAGAAGAAGAAGATGATGAGGAGGAGGAGGAAGAAGAGGAAGAGGAAGAAGAAGAAGAAGAAGAGGAGAAGGAAGAAGAAGAAGAAGAAGAAGAAGAAGAAGAAGAGAAGGAAGAAGAGGAAGAAGAGGAGGAGGAAGAAGAAGAAGAGGGGGAGGAAGAAGAAGAAGAAGAAGAGGAAGAGAAAGAAGAGGAAAAAGATGAAGAAAAAAAGAAAGAAGAGGAATAAGAAGACGAATAAGAAGAAGAAGGAGAGGAAGAGAAAGAAGAAGAAGAATATGAAGAACAAGAAGAAGAATAAGAAAGAGAAGGAGAAGGATAAGGAGAATAAGAAGAAGAGGAAGAAGAAGAGAAAGAAGAAGAGGAAGACAAAGAGAAATAAGAGGAAGAAAAGGAAGAAGAGGAGGAGGGGGGGAGGAAGAGGACGGGGGGCAAGAAGAGGAAGAAAAAGAAAAAGAGGAAGAACAGGAAGAAGAAGGGGAGGAAGAAGAGGGGGAGAAAGAAGAAGAAGAAGAGAAAGAAAGGAAGAAGAAGAGGAAGAAAAAAAAAAGGAAAAGAGAGAAGAGGAAGAAGAAAAGAAAGAAGAGAATGAAGAGGACGATGAAGACGAAGAAAAAGAAGAAGAAGAAGAAGAAGAAGAAGAAGAAGAGGAAGAAGAGGAGAAAGAAGAAAAAGAAGGGGAAGAAGAGAAAGAAGAATAGGAAGAAGGAAACGAAGAAAAAAAGGAAGAAGAAGAGGAAGAAGGGGAGGAAGAAGAGGAAGAAAAGAACAAAGAAGAGGAGGAGGAGGAAGAAGAAGAAGAAGAAGAAGAAGAAGAGAAAGAAGAAGAAGAGGAGAGATAATAAGAGGAAGAGGAAGAGGAAGAAGAAGAGAAAGAAGTAGAAGAAGAAAAAGAAGAATAAAAAGAAGAAGAGGAGGAAGAAGAGGTGAAGGAAGAAGAAGAGGAGAAAGTGGAAGAAGAAGTGGAGGGGGAAGAAGAAGAGGAGGAGGAGGAAGGGGAAGAGGAAGAAGAGGAATAGGAGGAAGAAAAAGAGAAAGAAGAAGTGGAAGAAGTGTAAGAGGAAGAGGAGGAAGAAGAAGAGAAAGAGGAAGAAGAAAAACAGGAAGAGGAAGACAAAGAAGAGAAAGAATAAGAAGAAGAAGAAAAAGAAAAAGAGGAAGAGGAGAAAGAGGAAGAGTAGGAAGAGAAAGAGGAAGAAGAAGAAGAAGAGGAAGAAGAAGAAGAAGAAGAAGAAGAAGATAAAGAGGATGAAGAGGAAGAAAAAGAAGAAGAGAAAGAAGAAAAAGAAGAAGAAGAAGAAGAAGAAGAGGAATCGAAAGAAGAGAAAGAGAAAGAAGAAGAAGAGAAACAGGAAGAGGAAGAAGAAGAAGAAGAAGAAGAAGAAGAAGAAGAAGAGGAACAGGAAGAGGAAGAGGAAGAAGAAGAAGAGGAAGAATAAGAAGAAGAAGCAACAACAACAATGGCGAGAAAATGAAGAAGAAGAAGAAGAAGAAAAACAACAACAACAACAACAAAACCAACGAAAACAACAGATGCATCAATTTTTTCCCTTTTTTTTACTTATAATTAGGGTTTTATAAGATGGACCAAACTGTAAAATAAAAATTTTATGCAACTCAGAAGAAGAAGAAGAAGAAGTAGAAGCAACAACAACAACAATAGCGAGAAGAAGAAGAAGAAGAAGAAGAAGAACAACAACAAAAACAACGAAAACAACAGATGCATCAATTTTTCCCTCTTTTTACTTATAATTAGGGTTTTATAAGATGGACCAAAGTGTAAAATAAAAAATTTGTGCAACTCAGAAGAAGAAGAAGAAGCAACAACAACAACAACAATGGCGAGAAAAAGAAAAAGAATAAGAAGAAAAACAACAACAAAAACAACGAAAACAACAGATGCATCAATTTTTCCCTTTTTTTACTTATAATTAGGGTTTTATAAGATGGACCAAAGTGTAAAATAAAAAATATGTGCAACTTCCCCACAAGAGTCAAAACTTCTTAATTCTTAATTTAATTTTTGTCACCCTACTCAATGCTCCCTCTGTTCACTTTTATTTATCACATTTTGACTTGACACATTCATTAAGAAAAATAATTATTGGTATGGTTATTTTACCAGAATATCCCTATTAAATAATGTTTACTATTTTATTTTGAAATTAATGTGGAGAAAAAATAATTAATGCTAAGGGTAAAATAGGAAAATTAAAATTGTCTTTTCTTGATATGTCAAAATAACAAGTAAAATAGTAAAAATTTAATTAAAAAATAAGTGACAAGTAAAAGCAAACAGAGGGAGTAATTAAGACTTGAGTCACCATAATTTTATTTTGAAACTTTTCTACCACCCTTAATTCATTGTCCCCAGTTACTCGAAGTCATCTTTAGCTCACCAACTTTTTCCACATATATATGAAAACTAGTTCCATGAGGCTCGTGCGAAGCCTGGTCCCAATCTTAAGATATAAAAATAGTAATTTTATTTTAAAATATAATTTATTATATACCTTTTATTTTATAATTAATATAGTCTAATGACATGTTAGACATGTCTTGATAATAAGTTTTTCTAATTGTTAAAATTTTTAATCACGTACTTAGATAATTTTTAAGAAAAAAACATTTGTTGATTTATAAATAGAAATAAATTTATTTTGATATTATTGAGTTTTAATTTCATTCTTTATTTCATGTGGAAAGATTTTTGCATTTTTCGTCTTATAGAATCATCTAATACAACAAAATATTTCAATGACTTCAAGTTTATATTATAGAAATTATGATCTTAATTTAGAGCTTTTATGCAAATTAACTTCATAATAATCTATAAGGATACTAAATAATAATTAAACTACATTAATAGATTACTTCATTCGGTCCATTTACTTGTCATGTTTATGTTTTACACAAACCCTAAAAGAATACCTTATCCATCCCACTTTAATTATTACTTTATTTTTTTCATGCTTGCTAAGAAAAATAAAAATAAAAGGTATTTTTTATTGAGTTACCCAATATATTATCCCTTTTTTGAGAGTTGTACAATATTAATAAGAACTATAAGAGTGTGGTTGAAAATCATTGCAAACTTTAATTTTGTATTAAAAATCATTTGAAATAATTTTTTTGAGCTAATGTGATTGTTAATTAAATATAAATAGAGATTTAATTAAAAGGTAATTTAATAAGTGGTAAGAAGGGGCTAATAACAAAAGTCAAAGTTGGAATGGTCTTAACAAAAATAGTAAGGATAAAAATAGATTACAAAAAGACACCATTAATTGCCACATGTGACAATCTTACTTGAAAAAAAAAATGAAACGCCTAAAATGTCATTGTGCGGACTACCAAAAATTGATATTCTCTCTTACATATAGTATGAAAATAATAAATACAAGGTATTATTTATTAAGTGACCCTATTTATTATGTATTTTTTGAGATTTGGACAATATTAATAAGAATTATAAGTGTAGTTGAAAATCATTACAAACTTTAACTTTGTATAAAAAACTATTTGGAATAATTTTTTTGAGCTAAAGCGATTGTTAATTAAATATAGATGGAGATTTAATTAAAAGGTAATTTAATAAGTGACAAGAAGAGATCAATAACAAAATCCAAGTAGGAGTGTTCTTAATGAAAATAATAAGGGCAAAAATGAAAATATATTAGAAAAAGACTATTAATTATCATGTGTGATAATCTTACTTGAAAAAAAAATACCTAAAATGTAATTGTAAGGACTACCAAAAATTGATATTCACTCTTATATATAGTACTAGCGTTATTTGGCCCGTGCTGAGCCCGGGCCTAAATCACCATTAAAATTTAGGAAAAATTACGTAACACCACACCTTATCTTTACTAAACTACATAAAAACTTTTGCCCTTTTTATTAATTACCTAAATCTCTTTTTTAAACAGTCGGATACATCCACAGACTCATAAATTTTTGGATACATAATTTTAATTATGTATCTCCCTTTGATCTAGTTAATGTATTATGTATCTCGACGAAATAGTTTCACAAATGCATGTATCTCACTAATCAAAATTATGTATCTCAACTTCAAAATTATGCATCCGGATGGTAATTATGTATCCGAGAAAAAATGAAGTAATTAATTGTTACATTCTTAAGTTGTCTCTTAACTTCAAAATTATGTACGCGGATGCTAATTATGTATCCAAAAATTACAAAATAAGAGATTATTTATAATTTAGCAAAGAGTATGGATAGGGAATAATTAGCGGTAAACTTGTTGGAATTTATGTACGTTTTACTAAAATTTATAGATATTCTTTAAAATAAGGTTTAACTCTTGCTTCATTGTTTGTATGATAGCAATTTGATATTTTATAAGGAGTTTTACAATATTAAAATATCAAATAGCATATGATGGTTACAACAACAACAATAACAGTATATTCCCACCTAGTGGGGTCTGGGGAGGGTAAAATATATGCAGTCCATACCACTACCCCCGAAGAGGTAGAGAGGTTGTTTCCGATAGACCCCCGACTCAAGACACAAGACCGTAGACCAAAAAAATAACAGAGAAAATGAAATTCATACCAACCAAGGGCACATGGTAAAATAACAGAGAGATAACATCCACAAAAAATAAAGTACATTAACAAACCAAGGCCCCCCCTCCCCGATCCTAGACCAACTATCCAAGCTACGCCAAACCCTCCTATCTACAAACCACAACTCGACCTCCTAACTTAGCCATCTACCTTAATACTCTTCCTCCTCACCTTCCTATCGAGGGTCATATCCTCAGTAAGCTGCAACTAATCCATATCATGTCTAATCACTCCTCTTCAGTATATTCTCGATCTACGCCTACCCCTTTTGAAACCCTTGAAGGCCAACCTGTCGTATCTACAAACTGGGGCATCCGTGCCCCTTCTCATCACGTGACCAAATCATCTCAACCTCACTTCTCATATCTTATCCTCTACCGATGTCACTCCCACCTTTTCCCGAATAGTGTTATTCCTGACCCTGTCAGCCCTCGTAACTCCACCCATTGAACGCAACATTCTCATTTTCGCCACCTTTAAATTTTGAATGTAAGAATTCTTGACAGGCCAACACTCCGCTCCATACAACATAGTCGGCTGGATCATAGCTCTATAGAATTTACATTTAAGCTTGAGAGGCACCTTCTTATCGCATAAAATTCTTGAGGCGAGCCTCCATTTCAACCAACCTACCCCAATACAGTGAGAGAAATCCTCATCAATCTCTCCATTCCCCTGGATTATAAATCCAAGATACTTAAAACTATCCTTCTTACAAACCACCTGCAACTTTAACTTCACTACCACCTCGTCCTCATGCCTCGAGTCACTAAACTTGCACTCCAAGTACTCTTTCTTGGTCCTAATCAATATGAATCCTTTAGATTCCAGGGTCTGTCTCCAAACTTCTAACTTATCATTAACACCTCTGCGCGACTCATCAATCAAAACTACATCATCCGCAAAAAGCATACACCAAGGTACCTCCCCTTGGATATTCTGCGTCAACACATCCATTACCACAGCGAATAAAAATGGACTAAGAGTTGATCCCTAGTGCAACGCTGTCAAAACTGGGAAATGCTCTGAATCCCCTCCCACAGTCCTTACCTGAGTTTTCGCCCCCTCGTACATATCCTTTATCGAACGAATATACACCATTGGTATCCCCCTCACTCCAAGCATCTCCAAAGGACCTCCCTGGGAACCTTGTCATACGCCTTTTCCAAGTCAATAAACACCATGTGCAGATCTCTCTTCTTTTCTCTATACTGCTCTACCAGCCTCCACACTAAGTGAATTTCCTCAGTCGTCGAGCGACCATGTGCATATGATGATTGATGGATAATATGTTTTTCATTTATATATTAGGTTTCTTAAAAAGAAAAATTAAACAAATACGTACAAGAAAGCTTTTCTGGTTTTTATTTTACTGATTTTTTGTTAGAATATAATCTCTAATAAGTCAAATTGATCTTTATCATAAACTATTTGGAGATCAAATATATTTTATATACCAATTTTACTATAGTTATTTATTAGCTAAATTTTATATTAAAAGTGCACACACATAAAATTAGACTCATTAACTATATTCTAAAAATTTATTACTAGTTGAAATGGAATAACTATAATTTACTTTGGCACCTTTTAAAAGTATGTAACAATGAGAGTACTAATTGTGTTTACTTTTCTAACAAAACTTGATCTTGCCTTGAATAAAATGTTTGTTCATTACTTATGTTTGTCTGCATGTACGCCATAAATTACAAGAGGAAAAAATAACAAATTTATGTCTAATCGACAAATAAAATTTTAAATATCAAATTTTAAATAACATCAACAATCTATAAATAATATTATAAGAATAATATTTTATTTTGATAACTAAATCTATATTAAGATATAAATTGAATGACAGAATTATTATTTATTTGTTTATAATAAATTCTCAAGTAAATTATGTTTAATTAATTAAGTATTTTAAAATTAGAAAATAGATATTCAAAAGTATATGAAAAATTGAAGTTAGTGTGTCTTTTTCAAAATATTGTTAAGGTTCATAATTTTATCCATGAAAATTGAAATGTTACAAATATTTTAAGATGAAAAAAATAATATAATAAAAACAACAAAGAGATAAGGACCAATTACAAAGATCCATATGTGAATTATTAAAAAGAGAATAATGGCAAAGTAATAGCCACATGTAAATTTTTACACCATCAATTTATGATGTGAGGACTGTCAAAAACTTTTATTCTCTCTTATATATAGTACTAGATAGTTATGCTCGTACATTGCATGGGCCCAATGCGTATAGTAAAATAAAATGTAAATTTAACAGTACGGAACAGTAAGGGACTATCCCATTTGATTGGTTCAGTTGATTAAAACGATTGCAAATGTATGTTTTATACAATGGTGGAGATAACATACTACTCTGGATACTTACATTCATATATGATAGTGAATATAGTTTATTTACATTGATAGAGATAATATTTAGATTCTACAATAGGAGATGCAGTTTTCTTGTTGCGATCAATCTCTCAGGCATTCGTGATGAGACATATGTTAAATGAGATATGAAGATAAAATTAGTTTAGAAGTTGAAAATTTGATAATAGAACAAATCTTTAGTTAAAGAAGACCAATACAGTAGTTATTTTAAGTCAAAACGGTTAGGTAATAGCATGTTATATGGTGCTGGAAGGGAGTAATGTTTGTAGGCCTTGTGAAGAGCCAGATTGGTTGCTCAACAAGTTCTTTTATACCATTATTTTGTTTATCCTTTAAGGATTTCATTTTAAAACTTAAGGCTTTGTTTCCTGAGATGTAATGTGTGGCAATGGTAAAATATCGAAGCTCTCATATGTAATGCTGAACAATTAAACAGGTCAAATTGAACTAAATAAGGATCTCCATTTTTTGAAATTAAGATTGAAGTTTAATGGTCATTACTATAGGGTATAATATTTTTTTGGTTTCCAGAGAATTTTAGACCCATTGAACAAGTTGAGAAGCATGACTCACCTTTTTGGGTATAGTGTCATCCATGTGAACAAAATACTGCCCGAAACAAAATGAAATTTCATAACTTGTTATGACTGATATGCACAAATAATGAATCGTAAGGTAACTGCTATGTTAGGTTGAAGCATAAGAAAAGATTTTTTGGTGATAGACTCACCTCAAAACTGAATATGCAGGATTTGACCGCAAAGGATTGTCATAAGTCTACCGTCAAGCAATAAAATAAAAAGAACAGAGTGAGAGCTTGCAGAATAAGACCAAACACAGCCAGATCATATAGCAAATTAGAATCAAATTTGTACCAAAGAAAAGAATACTAAAAGGACGGCTGGAAAGAAGATTTACTTTATGTCTGAAAGATAACAGTAGCACATAAATTTCAAACGTCAGAAAACTAAATGACCATAAAAAGGTTAAATCTTTATCAAGTAGATTCTTATTCAGCAGAATGGAAAAAATGATAACTATACATTTAACCAGAAAATCCACTATTCCAACTTCGAAAGTTAATCTCTTTGTGGCTTAGTGGACAGTGGAGTGATTTGAGAACCACGCTGAAAAAAATTTGTAAATGAAATCAAGTTCAATTGTCTAAGAGTTGTCAAAGACTTCTTAGTAATGAGAAAGTGGCAGATCTGAAGGATCAATTATAAGAAAAACTCATCTTACTAAGCACTAAGACCCTATAATTTGTTACTTAACGTACACTATGAACCACAGTAGCTTAAAAAAGTCAGAATCAGCACACTGATGTGGTTGGCATGCAAGAAACATCAAAAATGTGGAAAAGCAAGAAATTACCATGAGTTATGTCATACAGTTTGCGACTCTATCTTGCAGGAAGCAAAGCTAAAGGAATTATATGATGATGTAACATGCAAAGCTACAGTACAATTGTTACATCAGCTTGTGCATAAACTAAGAATACATCGGGGAAGCAACAATATTCAATGTTTTAATGGAATAATCGTTTCCAGCAAGAAAATAATCCAAAACTAAATTTACAGCCAACCAAGCATATTATACTGATGGAGGTATAAAAGTTTAATTAAAATTATCGTGCCACTACTGTCACACATGCTAGTGGAAAAGTTATTCTTCTCTGTATTTCTCATTTTGTTCTTTATAATAAATGGCTACTTATAGTTTTAGAAAATAGGAATACCTTTATGAAGATGCAACTCGATAGAACTTTTATTTCTTAATTGGTGGCTTTTTTTCTTCTTTCTCCTTTACTTTAAAAAAATAACTTAGTCATGATCCTTACAAAAGAATGGAACACATTAGATTAGAAATTGAATTATTGTATGAAATGTATAGAAAATGAATCTTGTCCATCTTCTCACCTGTTCAATAAGCTCCAAAAAAGCACCTGCATAAAGTACCAACAGGCTATTAGTTGGTGAACAAATGTTTAAAAAGTTCAGTAAGTATTGATTGAAATTGAGATACAATTCAAAATATGTTGAAGTTGTTCAGACGAATGAATCGAATAAAAATGCAGATAAACTTACCTTATATCATAGCCGCTAAAATCTTTTCAATACTTCAAAAAAACATAGAAGGTGAAAAATTACAACCCAAAAGGCATCCAGTAGTAGCACAGATGATTTCAACCGATTCCCAAAAAAATGAGCAAAAGTATTTAAGCTGCACTTTAAGTAAACAAATAGTCAAATTAGAAAGGTGGAAGAAGAAATTTTAGGTAATAAAGTAGCATCTAAAACTGAAAACTCAATAGAGAAATAAATGGTATTACCTTTCAGTTCTTCTTCATAGAAGAAGTTCTGGTTTTCATGCTATGTTTTTGAGAGGATGAACTACATTTGTTTGGTGTTTTTTGATGCTTGCTTGCGTCAGAGGTAAGATGTGCAATTGGGCATTTTTTTAGTTCTGGAACATCAACTGTGGTTGCTGGCAATGATTTATGAACCACATCTTTTTCCTCTAAGGCAGATAAAATTGAGAACTTTGGCGTTGAATCCTGATTTTTTGGAAATAACCTCCTCATTTGAATTTTGAACAGCTTGCCATTGAATTGATTTTGCAAAAGTAGAAGAGATGATGTGTCCTTCTGAAAGCGTAAAAATTGATTAAAAATGGTATGAATAATACTAACAATGCAAAGAAGAAAAGTGATTATTATTCAATAGCAACTTGAAATTTTAAGCATGAAATAAACATTAAAAAGTCTATGCAAAAGATGATTTGTGCATTTTAATTTATTTTATTAACGAATGACAGAGTGAATCACAAATATTTTTTTTGAAATAGAATTGTATTGGCTTTTTTAAAAGGCAAAGTTTTAGGTACCTTGAAAAATGTGATCTCATAAATCTCTTCTGCAGAAAGAAACAATATTTGTTCTGCAAATTCATCTGAAATTGTAGCAGTTGCAATACCGTTATTATCCTTAGCAATGACTTCAAAGTGGCACCTATGAAATTTTTGAAAATAAGTAATTTAAATGTAATTAATAATGAGATTAATTATATTTAAACAGTAATATAAATGTGCAAATTATATTGTTAAAAAGCATTTATACTTGGGAGTCAACAATGTGGATCGGTGACAAGTTGTGCAGTAGATTTCTCTTCGCACATTGTATCTTGAAAATAATGTCTTACAGCTTGGGCAATGTAAGACACAAAGGTGTTGGTCCTTTCTTGCAAAAGACAGTTCAGCTTCGACATAAAATACCTGTCCCTAAAAATTTAAGAATGACACAATTTAAGTTTTTATTTAGTGTATTATAACTTGAAGAATTGAAAGTACAAAAGTGTTAATCATTATCGAAAGTTGTTCTTTGATATTAGCAACAGCTATGATTTCATCCTCAAAGGGAACCAACAGAATAGAGCCTACTGCAGTAGTACTCTTCATCTTATAAGCAACAAGTTTCGGTTCAATTGTCTTCATCCTATATAGTTGTAACCATGAGATGTAGTTTGTACGTAGCATTTTGGATGGAAATATAAAACTATAAATACATATTACCATGTCTTCAATGCGGCGTCCTGTGGATATGAAGGATTGATCTCAATTGTTATATTGAACCTGTTTGACAAACCATTGAATCTATTTGTTGACCCTGCATGCATTAGAGTGCTTGTTTTAAATAAAAATTCATCATGTAATAGTATATTATTAAAAGAGACAAAGCATGTAACGATTGTAGTTTCACCTATTGTTGCTTTTGAAACTCTTCTAGCAAGAATGACCGGGTAAGTATGAATTTGATTTAAAAGTTTAGGCCCATCATGATCGATGAAACTATTCCAAAGTGCCAATTTTGTTGGCTTCTTTCTGCATATAAGGAAAATTTATGTTATGTGAAAGCGTAATATTTGTAATTTATTCTCATACTGATTATAGACTATTTTTTGGAAGGTCTTCGTCATGGGAAGGTAGAAGTGCAGTTATTAGTTTACTTACATAATAGTTTAATTTGGTAATTACATAATGTTACATAAGTGTGTGTCATTGTAATACTAAATTTTAAAAGCTGGTGTAATTTATTCGCATGCTCATTATAGACTATTTTTTGGGGGGTCTTTATCATGGGAAGGTTGAAGTAGAGTGATTAGTTTAGTTACATAATAGTATAATTTGTTAATTACATAATGTTACATAAGACTCAGTCATTTTAATACTAAATTGAAAAAGTTGTTGTATCTATTAAGTTTAATAATTTATTTTCTATATTTTTTTTAAGTTAGATCGCAACAAAGTAGGCATTGTTTGTAGATCAATTAACTTTTTATCAACAAAAATTTATTTCATCGTTAGACTATTTAGCTAAGAAAGAAATATAGTAGCGCTAGTGACAAACAGGAGGTTGTGTGGTTTATTTACTTACTGTTCATCCATGATAATGAACTCCTGAACTCTTTTTTCGCTTGTTGTCTTTGTAGGATGGTTGTCGTTGATGACAATAGCAAGTACATCTTGCATTAGTAAAAGAAATAAATGTTAAACTAATTAGATAATTAGAATCCTACTATTATATTAGTAATTAAGTTTCCTTTAATACCAAAATAATTAAATTTACTTTTACATACCAAACTCATAGTCTTTGGGTTGATACTCCAAGGTGTCAAATGCGGTAAGAGTTAATCTTGTTGGGTGAGTTAACGGATCTTTCGGAGGAGTAACCTTTTCAATGGGCTCAACTATGGTGTTTCTATCAATTGTCCAAATGTAATCATTAAGTGCACTCTTATATTCAAAAGGTGGTTCTTTCACTTGCGCAACAGACACCAAATATGTATTGAAAGGTGCAAGCACATTTTCAAAATATGTTATATCAGTACTGAACATAATCGCCTAAACCTGATTTTCCTGTGTGAGAGAAAGAGCTGCAAGTTATAATGACTTAACCAAGTATAGTTTGCATGTAATTTCATGCTCTTACAAGTCATGTGTAACTGTTGGACTAACATAAATAGTACAAGGAATACACAGAAACAACAGGTAGCAATTACATTCTAATTTATGTAGTAAAAAGCACATGTGTAACTGTTGGGATAACAAAAAAATATTGATTATGAGTACAAAAAATGAATTCCTTGTTGACTTCAGTTCACAGATAACAAAAGAAAACATTTGATGAGTTTAAAATGGCTTTCTGAAGCAGACATTCTTTATTGAATCCATTATTTCATTGAACAAAAAAGAACCTTATGTGCATTTTGAAGAAGAATCAAATTTTAACTTCAATAATATATAATCGAAAATGGTTGATGTTCTACAACAGGGTATTCTACTCTTACATAAGGAGAATTTCAGATATATTAAAACAAAAAGAGTTAAACTCACCCCTTGGAAATGCTTGATGTTCTGAAACAGGGTACTCTACTCTTAGATAAGGAGAACTTCAGACATATATTTCATAATAAAAGAAAAATGATTAGGCTGTTAAACACATCATAAAATGCCTTGATTCCATAACCAAGTCTCTAGCTTGTGTCTGAAAGTGACAGAGACATGGCATTCCATACACAGGATGACGAGAAGATGCAAAATTTATTTAGACAAAATATTCTGACATTTTCATAAATAGACCTTGCTTATATGGAATCTGACAAGAAAATCACCTTTTGTATGAAATCATAGGAATAATAAAAGGTCGGCAGCATAGAGCAAGCAGATACCTCTTCATCTTGAAGTATCAAGAGCTGATACTTTTTGTTTCCATCTCTGTTGTCTCTTGGTCGACATTTGTCAACCACTTGAATCTTACATATCCAATCTTGCGTTGTAGGCGTGATCATATTGATTGGAAATCTTTCGGCCATGTTCAAGCAATCTATGATTATAGTATGTTAAATAAATATGTAAATGATGTGTTAACAATAACATTTAATATTATATAAAATATTAACGACTATAATGCAATGTAAAATAATAAAAAAATTATATATATATATATATATTAGATTTACCTTTGAAAATAATAGTGTAAGTTCAAGAGAAAGCTTTTTCAATAATTTCATCATACACAATATTATATGTTGAGTGATCGTCATTGTCGC
The DNA here is from genome assembly GCA_030864215.1 of Capsicum pubescens. Taxonomy (NCBI): domain Eukaryota; kingdom Viridiplantae; phylum Streptophyta; class Magnoliopsida; order Solanales; family Solanaceae; genus Capsicum; species Capsicum pubescens. Next base: position 139,591,118 of record CM061547.1, on the reverse strand, counting down.
AAATGGTAGATGGTCTAATTAAAACTTTAACATTGTCGGAACTTTTTACTCTTGATAAAGCAACATATAATTGACCATGAGAAAAGACAGGCTCCCACAAATATATACCAAAAAAATCTAAAGTTTGTCCTTGAGCTTTGTGTATTGTCATGGCAAAACATAATTGCACTGAAAATTGAGTCCTTTTAAAAGAAATCGATAGTTTTTTATCTTCTGATGTCATAAGCGGTATTCGCGGAATGAATATATGTGAATCTTTAAAATCACCGCTAGCTATTGTTGCACTAATGACGTGGGTTTTAAAATATTAATCGTGTTCCATTACATAAACCTTCTGAAGGATTCAGATTTCTTAATAGTATAATCGGACAATTTTTCTTCAGAATTAATTTGTACGGAGGTAAACCAGCAAGATTTAAAGTGTGCAAAAAATCTTCATACTCACTTTGATATTGCGGGTCATTAGTTTCATCTATAGCAATGTAAATTTTTTCAACGTTTGAAAATTGAGAGATCAACATATTATTTATTTCATCAACAAAATTATTTTTGGTGGTTAAAATCCCCCGTGAAGTAAAAAAGGAAGGATTTGAATGACATGTGTATAATTCAGGATAAGTAACTCTAAAGAGTTGATTTAGTGATTCTTTTTCAAAAGTAAATGGAATAATAAGAGGAAGGAATTTCAATTTTTCCACTATCGTTTTTCTTTTCTTTGCAATCACCAATTCTGATTAAATATTCACAAAATGCAGGATCCTTTTTCGCATGCATATTCTCCTTAAGTTGTAATTTTTTCAAGCTGATTCCAAATTTTGGAGCACAATAAACTTTCGCAAATAAAATCTTCCTTTTTTCTACTACGAACAACTGGAAGAGTTTGTCTAAAATCACCACTAAAAACAACTACTTTGCCACCAAAAAGTGTATTTATTTCTAGTAGATCTCTTAAAAGCAAGTCAAATGCTTAACAATTTTCTTTTTCGCCATTGAAATTTCATCCCACACAATCGGTTTTGCATCTCGTATTAGAGATGCCAACGAACTTTGTTTACTAACATTACAAATAAAATTTTCATCAATATCAATTGGAATTTTAAATCTTGAATAAGCAATTCGACCTACGGGAAGAAGCGAAGCTGCAACACCAGAGCTTGCAGTTGCTAAAGCAATTAATCCTTTATGTCTTACCGCAGTCAATAAAGCGCGATAAAGAAAGATTTTGCTAGTACTACCAGGACCATCAATAAAGAACGCCCCTGATTTATTTGAGTATACTCTATCAAGAATTATATCATACGTTTTTTTTTGTTCAGTATTTAATCTACTTTGTAATAATAAATCTTGTTGACTAACACGAATATTTCTTTCAAAATGAACATTTTTAGTTTCTCTTGTTGTTGAAGATGGTTTAACGTATTCTGAAAATAGTTCAAACTCATTAACATTTCGACCCATTGAGTGAAGAATGTCATTAATATGATTTAAAACTTTGTAGCGGATTTCTCTATTATTCATGTTTGATAACTTTTTGAAATCCTCAGACATATGGTCTTCAAATTTTTCCCATAATTCTCTGGGATTATTTGGATTACAATAAATCAACAACATAGCAAATAATTGCCTTAAACTGGACGTCATTTGATAACCTGCAGCTTCAGTCATGCATTCAATCAAATTATTATCACAAAGTAATAATTCTCTTTTTTCCGCTGCTTCTCTAAAGGTATTGTAACGTACTCCATTTACAATTCGCAAATCTTCATATGATTTTGGTCCTCTTACATTCATTAAAAGTAATCTAAGATAGTATCTTTCTCCTTCCGTTAGATGACATGTCACGACATGTCACGACATGACCAATAACATGATCGCGTTTACGACGTGTCCATATTTTATCTGATATTGACCAAATAAAATGTTTCAAAAATTCTCGATATAATAAATTTAAGTCCCTAGCATCTTTGTTTAATCTATTCATTAAAAAAAACTCAAGTTAACATTGTCTTTTTAATCATGGGATTATCTACAATTTTCTCAATAGTATTTGTACTCTTGAAAGAAACAAATTGTTTCCCTTCAAGATGTAGTTGAAGATGATACACACTTGGATTCATTTCACTAATGGAAAAAGCGAATATTCTCCATCCAGCTTCAAGCGGTGATACCCACCGAGCAGATTGATATTCTTTTATTTCATCTATCTCTATGTTCGTATCATTAGAATGTATATGAAATGCTATTTTATCATGTCCTTTACAAATGTACTTATAAATGTACTTTACAACTTTAATGTCTGAACAAATCTCTACATTCATCTATCTCTATGTTCGTATCATTAGAATGTATATGAAATGCTATTTTATCATGTCCTTTACAAATGTACTTATAAATGTACTTTACAACTTTAATGTCTGAACAAATCCCTACATTCATATGACAGTTGAACTTACAGAGTAAAAATGGATTATAAGGAATAACCCATGTATTATCAAGAAAGTGTCCTCTAATTTTCACATTTTTTCCATCATTTCGTCTCTATAAATTGGGTATGAATTTTTTCCTTTAGTTATATGTTGTGCAAACTCTTTAGGATATTTATGTCTAAAATCACCACTAAAAACAACTACTTTGCCACCAAAAAGTGTATTTATTTCCATTAGATCTCTTAAAAGCAAGTCAAATGCTTAACAATTTTCTTTTTCGCCATTGAAATTTCATCCCACACAATCTTTAGTATATCATTTTTCAATTCTTCTAACTTTGCTTTAAACAATCGAGTAACCAAATCAGGTCTATTTTGTGATTCATCAGTTGAGAAAAGGTTTTCTTCTATTTCAGGCCAAGAAGGATTGCATGTCAAAGTCAAAAATATATCGGGCTTTCCAAAATGTTGTACTAATGCGATAGCATCCATATATCGCCTGTGCATGTCCCTTGGACCTTCTGTAAAGCTAAGAGGTAGTATGCGTTGTTTTCCTATTCTTGAAGCTTCTCTTTCGCCACATCGTAAAATATCTAAAATTCCTTGTAATACATCTACTCTAAATAAATCTTGATTAAAAGAAGCAAAGTCTAATCTTTGACTTTCAATTTTTATCCATTGATCTACTATGTATTGTTGAAATAATCTTTCCGAGTGTAAGATAATATTTTCATCATCTCTTATTTGTAGTTTGTAACAATAATATTTCCAACAAGAAACAGTGTCTCTTTTTCGTTTTTCTTTTTGCATAACTTCGGCTTCCATATCAAGAAGTCCATCAATTGAAGACATATTCATTACATTTGGTAATTGTTCTTGCTCACAATATTTTTGTGTAGATGCGCTAGATGAATGTTTATTTTTTTTAATACCACAATGCCAACCATTTTGACCATATGAAAATAATAAAGGATATTGTAATGGATCATAGTAGCCATAATAATAATTTACTAATTGACTTCTATCAATTTTTGTATAGATTCGAATATGTGGTGTAGAAATAGTATTATTAATATCTTGTTCTACCCATATGCCTGCAACTTCTGATACAGTTGATAAGTTATATATTCGTTGATCTAAACCAGAATCACATTTAAGGGCTATATAAAAACAGATAATTTTGGAACATCTATTAAAGATTTTAAAAACATAGAATATGAATTTCTTTTTAATATGTCCATTAATTTTATAACAATACATTCATTTATTTTATTTGAATATGCCATTCGATTTATTACCTCATTTTCACTATCAAAGAAATATAATTGCAGATTTTTTCCTTTTTGATTTGTAGGAATTAGGTCACTAATGAAATGATACATCTGTCCTTGAACCCGGAAAGTATAAATACCATTATTTCGTTTTGCTAATTCTTTGTCATAAGATACACTAAGAGAGGTGAATGCAAATATATTATTGTATATTCTAATATAAGCTCTAAAATATTTTGATTCCTCGGTATTTTCTAGATAAAGTTTTTTCAATTCTTTTGAAATTTTATGTGTAGTTAAGTGGATAGAACCATTGCTACAACAAAATGCAGGTGGCTCAAATTCAAACTTTTTGGCTTTACAAAATTGACAATTTGGAATAGTATTTAATTTAATGTAACTCATTTTTAATTGCAAAGTAGTTGAGCTGGTACATTCCCTGAAACCATACCTTGTATATGAGAATTCCAAAATAAGGACTCAGTAATTTTAGTATATAGTATTATTATTATTATTTTTGAATTAATAACTTAATTTTTTAGTAATAGAAATGATTTATGATTACATTTATCTCTACCTGATTTTGATGAGTGTGTTGATTCTCTTATAAGAGATCTTTGATCAGCAGAAAAATTCATAGAATTGCTACACTATGCAGTAGTTGAATCATTGTTCATTGAACTTTCAGACAATCATTTTCTTTTTAACTCTGATCTTTTTGCTCTTCGATGTGCTAAAAGGGCCTCTTTTTTGTCTGGTGAAATTCTTCTATATAATTCACGTCTTCTCGCATTTTTGTCAGCATTTACTTTTTCAGAAGTTTGACCTTTCTTAGAATCTGTATTACACGACATTTTTGCAATCCAATTTTTTTGTATGAATTCTTTTAAAAAAAATTTAAAAAAAGAAAAACTTTATTAGTCATTCATCAAATACAAATTTGTTTTCTGCTAGAGAATTTTTTAAAAAAAATATGTAATATTTTTTTTTAAACAGAAAAAAATAACCAAACAAATTATTGCTTAAATTATTTAATTCTAATTTTAAAAAAGAAAATTAAATAAGTCATACTTACCACACAGTGTAATGTAGACACGTACGTTCAGTTAGCAGTTCAAAGAGAAAACTGTAAAATGAACAGTTGAACATATATAGATTTAGTATAAATGAACAATTAATTGGAGAAAAAAGAATCATAAAATAATCAAGTATAAAGATGAAATGTTAATAAATGTATGGTTCAAGGTTAAGGATGATAATTCTTATATATATAAAATAACACCCAAATGCAAACACATATTAAAAAAATTAACACCCAAATGCAAACACATATTTAAAAAATTAATTTTATTTTTTGGGAAAGAAATATAAAAGTTGAAAATCTTTAATCTGAAACACCGATCAAGCATTTTATAAATCGTGTATAACCCCATTCTAGAATAGTGAGATGCAGGAATATCAAAATTTTTTTTTTTAATCGAAAGATAAATACAAATCTTCTAAACCCAATCTAGAACGTTGAGATCCAAAAATATCAAATTCTAATAAAATAACATCCAAAAACCAACACATACTTTAAAAAAAATTGTAATAAAGTTGAAAATCTTAAACCCCAAACACTGATCAAGCAGTTTATAAACCCAATTTACAACATTGAGATCAAAGAAATTTATCAAATTCTAATAAAATAACAACCAAAAGAAAAAACATTCTTAAACATTTATTGTTATATGAAGAAATTTTATTGTAATAAAGTTGAAAATCTTAAACCCCAAACACCGATCAAGCAGTTTATAAACCCAATTTACAACATTGAGATCAAAGAAATTTATCAAATTCTAATAAAGTAACTACCAAAAGAAAAAACATTCTTTTTTTATTGTTATATGAGGAAATTTTATTGTAATAAAGTTGAAAGTATTACCTTGATAATAAAATAACATCCAAAAATCAACACATACTATTTAAAAAAAATTGTAATAAAGTTGAAAATCTTAAACCCCAAACACCGATCAAGCAGTTTATAAACCCAAATTACAACATTGAGATCAAAGAAATTTATCAAATTCTAATAAAATAACAACCAAAAGAAAAACATTCTAAAAAATTTATTGTTATATGAGGAAATTTTATTGTATTAAAGTTGAAAGTATTACCTTGACACTTTTTTATGACATTTTCCACAAACATGTAATAAATGATGAAAGAGACACTATTTATTCAATTAACAAAGTTTCTTCTAGAATTATACAATTACATATATGGTGATAATGTTGTACACTTGTGTGGATATAATTTGTCCATGTATTAGATGAGTGTGGAAATATCACAGATATTTTGACCCATATGTATTTTGTTTAAATTTACCTAAACGCTCCTTGGTTTATCAAATTACTTAAACGACCCTTGGTTTGGAAATGCTTGTAAATTACCTAAATTACCCTTGGTCGCTCTATGGCTTCACATTTCTATAAAGTATAAACTAGTATAAGGCCCGTACTAAGCTCGGGCCCGAACTAAATTTAAAAAAATTTAATTAGTATCACAATTTTTAATTTATAATTGATATAATTTAGTAGCATCTAGACATGTCTTATTCACAAATCTTCATAATAAAAATAGCCACATAATTAGGTACTTCTTAAAGAAAATATTATACAAAACTAGGTACTTCTTAAGAAAAATATTATGCAATAGAAAGGAAATTTGACTGGGTAATTAGTAAATACCAAAATAAAGAGATATAAGTAATTGGGTATGCTACAACATAATATGATTTGAGCTCTGAAGTATGTAAAATATTTACAACTCGGTGAAGATCAAATAATATACTTTCGTCATTTCATCACATTTTTGCTAAATTCAGTTAGATTAATTTAATAATTTAAATTAAAATTTAGATATTCAAAAACTATATGAACTAAACTTAAAAAATATATAGATATTTTAAAAAAATTCTCCTTCTTAATCTATTTTTTTGTGACATCAGTATGATACTTTTTAAGGAGTTCTAAAATAGTATTGTACAGGTGATATTGGGAAGTTAAAGAATAATATTTTTTTTACTTAAAATATTAGACTTTCAAAGAAGAAAAGCAAAACAAATGTATGTATGAAAGCTCTAACTTGTAGTCTACTGAAATCTTTTGAGATTCTAATTTCCGGTGATTAAAATTGAGCTTTTTATCATAAATTGTTTGATTTATATTTTCTCTAATATAACCTTTTTTCAAGAATTTTCAGAATATACACAAATAAGAACTCAAAAAATACAAAAATAAAAACATATGAAGGTGATCATAAGAATTGAATGCAGTTGATACAAATACAATAATATAAGATGAGATTGAGAGAGATGGAAGGAGAGAGGGGGAAATATAGTTAAGTTAAGCTATGAATTATAATTAATTAAAACTTAATTGAGTAGGTTAATTAGGTGCTTATGTTTGCTAAGCCGTGAAGTTTTCCTAAAAAATATGCTGACCCACTTCAGGGATGTAACTGAGGACAATAATTCTTTTATGCATAAAAAATTAAACTTGATGCCTAAAAAATAAATCATGTCAACGAATGTCTATCAAATTTAGAAAATAAAGAACTAAAATAAAGAAGACCTTTAAAATAACAAGATAAGAGAACTTTAGATAATAAAACACAAAAAATAAATTTGACTTTAAAAGATAAGATTATGACATAAAAGTAATTAATTGAAAAGATTCAAATTAAGTTGGAAACTTTTATGAGGACTACCAAAGTCCTTGATTTTTCTCTTATATATAATAGTAAAATTAGATAATGAAAGGCTCATTTTACGGGCTCAATATTATAACCTTAATATTGTATGTGTTCAATTACTTTTTTTAGCAAAACTTCACATATAGCTAATTTATACTCATTTTAACTAACTTATTGGTCTAAGTTTTAATAATTGCATTTTATAGATTTTAATTAGTGATTAAATGCATTTAAGATTCTAATATACAAGTATTAACTAACAGTTTTTTTACTATTTCATTTATGTTTAGAGATAAAAAAAAAAAAAGGAAGAGAGTGATTCACTTCAGTTATTCTCTCTTAACATATCTTTTTCAATTTTTTGTTTCTTCCTTTTCCATATCGTCTGTTATAGCTTACCTTTTAATTTTTGAAATACAAAAATAATATCAAACTAAAATTCCTCTGATTTCTTCGTATGGCTTCGAAATTTAAAATATAATTTCAACGTATTTATACATGCAATGAATTTATCCACGAAAATTAGCTATAAATATAAATAAAAATGTATAATTGATACAAATGAAAATTAGCTCCGAGTTTAACATTCAAATACAAATACAAATGCTTACAACTCATATATCTTCAAGATAAATACGGATTGATACAAAATCAAATGTATAAAATGGATATAAATTCAAATTGTATGTATAAATATACAAACTCAAATATATAAATGTATACAAATTCAAAATGTATATGAAAGAAATATAATAAAATAAATATAAAAATACAAGTGTATTGATAGAAATATACAAACAAATTCACTTTATGACTAAACATAATTTATACAAAATACCTTTGAGTTATGCAGATACATAATAGTTATATACGTATATGTAATGTATAAAATATGAACCAACATATTTTATATAAATTAAAAATTGAATATACAACTTATACGTATATCTTATACATGTATATACCAACACATGACAACTATCAAACAGTATATGACGGTTATTTGTATACATATAGACATCAAAAAATTGACTTGGTGTACATACTTGTGTGTAACTAACAGAAAAATGATATATAGACATATATATATATCTATTATATATACATTTGTACGAATATATATTTGGGTATATACTAAATACATTTGGGTCACAGTTGCTCCCCCCCCCCCCCCCCTCGGGAGTGAAAATCCCTGAAATTTTTTTTTTCCTTTAGTTTATACAAAATATCAATAACAAATTATACAAACTAATATACACCTACTGTCTAATAGAAGGACAAATATAGTTTACACAAACCAATTTTAAAATATACAATTTAGTTGTATACAAACACATGATAGTTGTATACCTATGCGTAATGTATAAAAATGAACCAACAAATTTTATACAAATCAAAAACTGATTATATAACTTGTGTGTAATTAACCAAAAAAAAAAAAAAAGATATATAGACATACATATATTGCATACGTATTGACACCTTTTTCACATGAATTAAAAGAAAAATAAAAAAATTAATTTTTGATGCAATAAATTTTTGGACAAATCACAAAAATATAAGAGTCAATATGATAAAATCTTTCTACTTTTCAAGGAAAAAGATTGAAGATGATGAAAATTTTAAGAAGAGAAAGGTGTGAAGAGAGAGAGAAAAATCAAAATAAATGGAAAAGATGCGTACAAATCAATACATATTTTGAAAAGTGGCCAATTTTTTAAATTAAATTAAAAAATAAAATTAAGTGTTCAATTAAGTCAGACAAAATTTAAGCTAATTAGATGAGAAAGATTAATGGCATGCTATACAAGTTATCATTTGTGTATATGAGGGCTCACTTAAATAATAGTTTTTAACTAACTTTTGACCATGTCAGGTAATTATTTTTAATATCAACCATGAAAGATATTAAGGTTCCTTTTTATCTATGCTATGTAACTTTTCTTATTTATTTTTTTCAAAATATAAATTAATCATTTATATTTCCAGCTAAACATGATATGAAATTATAATGGGATCCCAGTTTATAATAAATTATCTTTTAAATTTTATAAAGTTACACCATAATTTATAACATGTCAACTTACCACAATTAATTAACGTAAAAAGAGTTTGGAGTGGTTTGACAGGGGTTATAAAAATAGTAATGATGCATTAGTATTGGTGGACAATAATATTGCGATTAATTATGCTAATACTATTTCTTATCAATTGTTGGCTTGTGTATTAAATGAATGGGAATAGTAAAGAATATTATGTACTAAAATGGGACCAATCATGATTTATCAGATAGTAAAGTTATACATGGGCTGAAATCATCAATAAGCAAGGAATTAAATAATATGAAAGACAACACATATATTGTTTTCTCAGGTACCTCTTATCAGATGACTCCACATGTGTTTTAAAAAGATAAATTCGAAGACAATTTATTACTAATAGCTATAAATAACTCATTAAAATCGAGTACAAAAAATACATATTAAATGAGTTTATGCCATATATATTATTAGAGTAAAATTGTTACACTATTAAGCTTTATTTAATGTTATAGTTTAGAGTTAATATTTAGAATTTAAATATAATAAAACATATAAAAAGTAAAAATAAATTTTAAAATCCAGAATTTTATGAAAATAAAAAAAATATTTTTTTGAAAAATAAATAAATTAAAAAGTACAAAAGTTGAATAAAAAAAATAGTGAAACACCCCTTGAGGTGTTTTTCAAAAATCTAAATATTGAGAAAACACATTTCAAAATGTTTATGATCAAACAAGTATTACGGAATAAAGTGAAAACGTATTTTGAAATACTATGAATAATATTATTAATTATCCTATGTGTTAATTTAGTTATGAGAAATGTTAATTTAATTATTAATTATGAGCTATTATTATTTATGTAGTTATTTATTTGTCAAAAATGAGAAGACCATTTAAAAATATAGAAGTTTTTAGAAAAATTAAAGAAACTTTAACTAGTCACTACCCAAAATATATAAAGTTAAATAAAACAAAAGAACCCCCCACAGATTAGCTAATTTAATTACTTTAATATCTAGCAATGAGGCAAAATTAATAATTCATTTAAAATCTAGAAGAATGAGATATATACCACCTAATTATGATAAAATTAGATTTCGGTATCCACCAAAATATTTGAAACATTGTAAATATGAATAATATAACAAAATTCTAAAAATATAAAGAATTAAAATAAATAATATCTGAAAAACGGAGAGAATTAAAAATAAGAAAAGAAAGACTACAATATAACATGATTGTAGGAGTATGTCAAAAATCAATAAATGCACAAAAAGAAGAAATATCATATTTAGAATCACAAATAGATAGTCTAGAATACATATATCAACATGATCTATATACCATCAAGTAGATAAAATGAACAAAGAAGAATTTATAATAGATGGAAAAACATATGAAAACCATGAAGGATTAAAAATAAGAATAGTATTTTCCAATTTAGGAAGAAGATATAAGAAAATAGGTGAACATTTATATTTAATGTTAGAAAAAGAAGAATTAAAATTAGAAGATAAATTAATAGCTATGGTTAGAATAACAAAAGAAAATGAAGAAATAAATAGAAAAAAAGAAAAAGATAAAATAAAACAACAGACTACAGAAGAAATACGAAAAATAGAGGAAACTAAAAATAGTAGGATTGCTGAATTAGAAAAAGAATTACAAATGCTAAAAGATCTATATGAAAAAAGACAAAGAAAAAGAAGAAAATGATAAAGAACAAAAATTATTAATTGAGATAAATCAATTTAAAGAAAAATTAGAAGAAGAAAATAAAGAATTAGAAACTAATGAAATAAAAATAAACACAATAGATGCTGAAGAAACAGATAATTATGATTCGGAAGATAGTGAAACATATACAGAAATCTTAACAAATATAGAAAAATTAGAAATTAATGAAAAAGAAGAAGTAATTAATAAAGAAAACTTAGAAAATACAAATACGGAAATAAATACTCTTGATAAAGAAGATGATGAAAATATAATACCTAGTACATCAGAAATAAGAAAACCTACATATTATTATAAAGATAAGTCTAAAAAATTTAACTTAAAAAATGGATATAACAAATGGACACTAAAACAAATAATTAATAAAAATTATAACTTCTTAGACTTAGACTGTGTAATAGATATAGATAAAACGATACAATTATGGATAGGATATATAGCAAAATAATTATTAGACAATGGTATAAATGCAATAGATACACCAGAATATATAGAAAGAACACTAATAGGAATAACAAAATTATGGTTTTTAAATTTAACTGAAAATAGTAAAAAGATATTAAAGAATGATAAAGAAACAGAAGGAACAACAGTAACTAAACTAACACCTATAGACATATTGAAAAAATATGAAATGGCTATAAGAGATGAATTTAGCAGTATGGCAACAAAAGAAGAAGAAGAACAAAACAAAGAAAAAGATACAAATAGAAATTTAATGTTAAAACTAGTAATATGTAATATGTGTTATACAGATGAATATACGTACGCATTTAAAGATTACTACTATAAGAGAGCATATAATACAGAAGAAAGTAAAGAAGTGAAAAGATTATATTTTAGTAAATTACCTGAACCATTTAGTTCAAAAATAATAAAGAGTTGGGATGAAGCAAAAATAGTAGATACCCTAGGAGCAAGAATAAAATATTTACAACAATGGTATAGAAATCTATGTGAAAAATATAGAGAAGAAATAAAAATAAAAAAAACATTAATAAGAAATTTAGCATGTTGCAAAGATAAAATAGCACCTTAATTTGGATGTGAAGAAAGATATTCTAAGAAAAGAAAAAGACATAAGAAATATAAGAAATACAAAAAATCAAAATATAAGTATAAGAAACCAAGAAAAAAATATTATGTAAAAAATTATAAACATAAAAGACCATATAGGAAAAAGAAATCTATAAAAGAATGTGCTTGTTATAATTGTGAAAAACTAGGACATTTAGCTAGAGATTGTAAAATGCCTAAAAACCCAAAAAAGAAACAAATATCAGAAATAAAGATAGAAAATACAGAATATATGCAAATAGATTATATAGATTACGAATTAGAAAGTGACGATAGTATATATGAAATTTCGGAGAATGAAACAAATAATGAAATAGATAGTAAATCAGATGAATCAAATGACTGAAGAAGATATAAAAATGAATCAAATAACTGAAGAAGATATAAAAATAATAACAAAGGAAGAATATTTAAATGAAGAAGGAACAGATCAAAAAATAATATTTGATAATAATATATTTGACGAAATAAAAGGAAAAGAATTAGATTTAAGTGTGGAAAAAATATTTAAAATACCAACAATAAAAAACATATTTAGTAGACGAAAAGAAGAATACTACGTAGTAAGCCAAAAAGAACATGTAATAGACTGTAGATATGCAAAAAGAAGAGTTAGTATACCACTAGTAACAAAAAGAATAATTAATAAAGAAATAAACGATATAAAAATTAAAGACCCAATAAAATATGTACACCTTGGAGGAACAGAGATATTAATAAAAACATATTTTAGAGAAAGAATAGATACACCAATAGAATTATAATTAGCAGATGATAGAATTATAAAACCTATAGAAAAAAATATAATAACTGCCATAAAAGGAAATTTAATATACCAAAAATTTAAATTTATAATAAGTGTGAATTATTCAATAGCAATAACAGATAAAAACATAGATAAGTCATTAGTATTATATTGAAAAATATCAGGAATAGAACTAACCCCAGGAAGTAAAATATTTACAAAAAGATGTAAAATCTATATGTATTAACAACAAAACATAAAATAACGAGAAAAAATAAAATTAATAAAATACAAATAGAAAGTCCTTTCGAATAATTTGTAAAAACAATTGATAACAATGATTATAGTTACAAAGACATAGATATAGAAGAAGATTTAGAAATAATAAATGATAGAATAAATACAACAAAAAGAATAACTTTTGAAAAATCAGAATCATCAGGATCATCAAAAAGAACAAACTATGAAATAACTTCAACAGTTCATTTAACTCAATATTACATAACAGGAACAATAAATAAAAAACAATATTTAATACTCATAAATACAGGACAAGAAGAAAATTACCTAGCAAAATATCTAGTAAAAAATGAAGAAATAAAATCCAATAGTAATATGTGTCCAGATCTACCAAGGAGTCTAATAAACATTAAAGATACAATAGAAAAAAATAATAATAATAGGAGTTAGAAAAATAAAAATAGAATTTGAAATAAAAGAAGATATGCAAAAAGAAGACATAATATTAGGAATAAAATGGTTAAAACAAGACCCTACAATATAAAACATACATAAATAACCATAACCTATAATAGAGAAAAATTACTAATAAAGAGAGTTTTGACATGATATGAAAATATATGTACTTATGAAAATAATAGTAGAATGATATTATAATAGATATTATACACCAATGATAGATAGGAGAAGGAGTCAATTTATGTAGATATAATTGTTTACTAAAAAGTAAATGAGATAAATTTAAAACACCAATAGTAGTTAGAGAATTTAATAACGAAGGAAGCTTAATTACTTATAAAGCTAGAAATATAAAAATACAAGTATGGGATAAGATATTAACAATAGAAGAAATCTATAATTATGAACTAACATCAAAAGATATGCTTTTAGGAATGTCATTTTTAGATAAATTATACTCACATATAATAACTAGAACACACTGGTGGTTTACAACACCATGTAAACAAAAGGTAAGAGCAAAAAGAGTTATTAATAAAATAAGAAAGAAAACTGATTGGATATAAAGAAATGAAAAAATCACATAAAAATTAGAAAATATAAAAAATACTGAAGGCACAATAGAACTAGTTATATTTTCAATAAATAAAGAAGAGATGATTATATTTTCAATAGATAAGGTAGAAATAATAAAGAAAAAATTAAGACAATTATACAATGAAGATTTATTTAAAGGATGGGAAAAACATAAAAATACTGTAAAAATTGAGCTAATAGATAAAAATAACATAATAACCCAGAAACCATTAACATATAACTTTGATGATTTAAAAGAATTTAAAATACATATAGATGAATTATTAGAAAAATAATATATACAAAAAAGTAATAGGAAACACAATAGTCCAACATTTATAGTAAATAAATATAGTGAACAAAAAAGAGGAAAAAGTAGAATGGTTATTGATTATAGAAACTTAAATGCAAAAATTATGACATATAATTATCCAATACCAAATAAAATATTAAAAATAAGACAAATACAAGGATATAATTACTTTAGTAAATTTGATTGTAAATCGGGATTTTACCATTAAAAGTTAGAAAAAGAATCTAAAAAGTTAACTTCATTTACAGTACCACAAGGATTTTATGAATGGAATGTGTTACCATTTGGATATAAAAATGCACCAGGTAGATATCAACACTTTATGGATAGTTATTTTAAACAACTACCTAATTGTATAGTATACATAGATGATAAACTATTATATACAAAAATAAAAGAGGAACATTTAAAACTATTAGAACAATTTACAGATATAATAGAAAAATCGGGAATAAGTTTAAGTGAAAAGAAAGCTGAAATTATAAAAAACCAGATAGAATTTTTAGGAATACAAATAGATAAAAGCGGAGTAAAAGTACAACAACATATAGTACAAAAAAATAAGAAATTCCATAGAAGAATTAGATACAAAAAAGAAATTACAATCATTTTTAGGATTAGTAAACCAAGTAAGAGAATATATACCAAAATTAGCAGAAAACCTAAAGCCATTACAGAAATTTTTTTAAAAGGATGTAGAGTATAATTACAACGAAGAAGATAAAAAATAAGTTCAGAAAATAAAAATACTTTGTAAAGAATTACCAAAATTACAATTTCCAGACGAAAATAAAAAATTTACATATATAGTAGAAGTAGACGCAAGCGAATATAGTTATGGAGGAGTATAGAGATATGAAGAAGAAAAATTAGAACATCATTGTAGATACTACTCCAGTACGTTTAATGAAACAAAAATAAAATGGGAAATAAATAAAAAAGAATTATGTTCATTATATAAATATTTATTAGCATTTGAGCCATATATTGTATATAACAAGTTTATTGTACGAACAGATAATACACATGTACATTGGTGGTTAACAAAGAAAATACAAAATTCAGTTACAACGAAAGAGATTCAGAGACTAGTATTAAATATATTAAATTTTATATTTACAATTGAAGTAATCAAAACTAACAAGAATGTCATTGCAGATTACATATCAAGACAAAGCTACACAGACTGATATAATAGAAGATGATGCTTTAGAAAAGATACTCAAAATTCTAACAACGCTTTCAATGAAAGTGGACAGTATAGGTAATGAAATAGAAAAGCTAAAGACAAATGAAGTTAAATTGAAGTCTAAAGCTATGAATCAGATAACTCAGCAGTGTGCAGAGCTATGTCGATTGGAAGACATCAAAATTCCAGAGCTAAAAGGAGACGTTGGGACACTCCATAAAATTCATAACGTTTATCAATCTACAATTGCAGGTACAAGCAAAGGAGTTAGTGGACAAAGATATCAGAACATGAATATGAACAAGATATTTGAAAAACCATTTATACCAAAAACATAAAAAGACCCTTTGTTCATACCCCCACAAACTACCACATATCGAGAAAATTTAAACCAAGACAGAGAAGCCTATAACCATATAACTCGAGCATACATAGAAAATATCCATAAAATACAGACTTATCTAAACCTTAACTCCAGAGCTACAAATATCCAAGAACCAAACACAAACTATATAACCCAAAAATTGCAAGGTTACAACAAGTTAATTGCACTACCGAAAACCAACCCAAGCTTAGTTAAAACTTATTTCAGTTATAGATTATTAAATACCGTATATACCCAAGAAGGAGATGAACTAACAGCTATACCAAAATTATATAGAGCATTCGCCACCTATAAGAAAATAACCAAAGGAAATTTATCTTTTATAAAGTTTTATACTGCACCAGCAGAGATATTATATGACGAGATCAAACCAGTTATACAAGTTGTAAAAATAGGATTAATCAGAGATATGATTATACCGGAAGATATTGTTCAACAACCAGAAATACCTAAAGTTGTGATACCTTATTTTTATGAAAATAAATGAATTATTGGAATATCTACAATTGTTTAAGAATTAGCAAATAATTATATCAATGGAAACCCTATTTGGAGTTATTATTCAAGAGACCATCAAATGATTTATTCAAATTCAAGGGAGCTACGACAGACAGATATGGAAGAAGCTAGACAATGGATTCTGACATTACTCAATCCCAAAAAACAACCAACTGCAAGAGCAATTAAGAAGAGATTTATTTCAGAAGAATTATTAACAAGATATTGCAAGTTAATTGGACACAAATATCCAGACCATTTATGTTCTAGATGTAATGGAGAAGATACTATTATCCCGGAAGTTCAACTAGAATAAAAGAAGATAAGAACGTCATCTGGAAGATAGAAAGCAACAGAGCAATAATGAAAAAATAAAGACAAAGAAGACAAGATAGAAAACAACATGTGAATAGTTTTCTTGACTTTACTTTACGTAAAGATATTGTATAGCTTTGTTAGGTTAGAATTTTTTGGCAAGTGTCATTATTAAAGTTGTTTTTTTATACTTTAAGTCTAGTCTAGTCTAGTTTAGCTTAAGTCTAGTCCTTTTCTACTTTTGAAAAGGAAGACTTTTTTGTAAGGATATGTAGTTTATGTGTAAAACGTGTAAAGTAGGAATAGTTCTTTTCCTCTTATAAATATGTAAGCCATCCGGCTAAGTTAAAGGCAAGACTTTCATGTGTTGAAAGCAAGCCTTCTCTTTTGTACACAAAAAACTTTTGAATATTTAATAAAATCAGATATATTTCTAAGGAAAAGTTATGGATGAACAAAGCCTAGAATTATCAAATCTACCAGAACAGATATATTTATTTATAATTATGAATAACTAAATTCATAAATTCCTAACAATCATAATATGATAAAATAAGTTCATGTTAGTTACTATATAGTAGAATTATTCGAAGAATAATATGTTACAAAGTTTATTAGCAAAGAGGAAAAGGAGAAAAAATCCTAAGGACTATGTCATCCTAAAGGTGAAACCGGTGAGGCAAGAAAGCCGTGATAGGGGAGTAGCCAAAGTAGAAGCATTGTTTAAGGGAAAAGTATCCAGACTACCATGCTAATAGTGACAGAGTAACATAATTATTTAAGAATAATCTAGTACATAGTAATCTAAAATGATCATATTTTGTTATGTATATGATTGAAGGGAATATTTTAAAATAGCATCATATGAAAAAAAATGACTACCTACTTATCCGATGAAATGATAGATAAATTCAAAATACTTGTTTTGTATGTACTTAAGGATATAGAAATAGTAGATATAAGAAAGATCATATGGGAAAAAATATTTGATAAATATACTATGACTAGAATAAATTACATACCACACCTACCTACCTACTCCTATATATACCTACATGCCAAACTTACGCATCAACCATGATAAACTATGTAGAATATTGGAAAATAGATATAAAAAATATACAATTAATAGAAAAACTAATGAAAATAAATTTAGAAGAATACATGAGAACTAAAAATATAAAATATATAGAATACCTTAACGAAAATATGGAAGAATTAAAAAGATTAAAACAAACAACTAAAGAATATTATGAAAAAAGCAAATGACAGGTAACTTTAAAATACTTGTTTTATATATACTTAGAGATATAGAAATTATAGACATAACGAAATAATATGGAAAAAGATATGGAATTATGAAGAAGAAGAGTTATTAAGTTCTATAGAAAACTCACCTATATAATGAAAGCTACTGCTCATATTTAGACAGTTATTATTCAGATGGATATTATACAGATTAAAAATGTTAGAATATATTAAAAGAGTTAGAGAAAAACAAAGTTGGCTATACGAAGAAATTAATTATAGAAACCAGCTTAAAAGGGGAAGAAAACAATTAAAAGAAAGATTAATTTGGATAGATAAAACCATAAAACAACTAGAGTTAAAAGATAGTTTAGAATATGATTCAGACATAAAATTATTCATAGAAGAAAAAGACAGGATAATTAACGAAATAGATAACCTAGAATTTAATATCAAATATAGTACAATTAGAATAAATTATTACAAAGAAATTTGCAGTATTACAACTACTTTAGGATAAAATGATAAACTACGAATACTTAGAATATTGGAGAAAAGATATGAAGGAAATAAGATTAACAGAAATACTTATGAAAGAGAATCTACTTGGCTATCTGAAAACTAGAAATATGGAACATATAGAATACCTTAAAAATAATATAGAAGAATTAATAAGGTTAAAACAAAAAACTAAGGAATATTATAACATAGCATTTCAATTAACATGATAAAACTAGTAAGTACTAGTTATCTACTAGTTATCCACGCAAATTACCCAAGTTATCCGCACCCCCTGCAATTGTTATCCGCACCCCCTGCAATTAGCCTACTTAATTTGTTTGTTTGATTTTGATTTAATACAAAATTAAAGAAAGTAAAAAAGAGACTTTCACGTGAAATGTACCAAAATGTATTTGAATCTTGTGAACTTAAATACGACATGAGAAAAAATTAAAATTAAAGAGTTACCAAAAAAGGAAGAGAAATATTTTTTTTCAAAAAAACTTGAAAGAACAGTAAAATAATAAATACTACCTTTTAAATATTTATAATATCTTTTTTATTATTTTGTTACAATAATTATTTATGTAATCAATTATGCAAAATGATAGTAATTACTATTCGTACGTGGACATTCAAATAAACAAGGAAACTAACAATATTACTCCATAAAAAGTAAATAGAAATGCATGCGTGCAATTCTAAAAAGGAAAAAAAAGGAGGACTAATCTTGAATACTTGACAAAGAGTATTTAACAGAGGATATTGGAGAGGATAAACTACATAAATGATCCTTATAAAGGATGACTTTGTATTTTTGTCAAATGGTCTTATAAAACTAGTCTCTCTTCTTTTTTTTTATATAGCACATTTATCTATTTGTCCCTCAATATCTCAAATATTTCTAAACAATTTCATACTTATTTATCTTTCAACTTTTTTTTTTCTCTTTTTTATTTTACTTTAATTTTTATCTTTTCTTTTCTCTCTTCTTTTTTTGTTTTTGTTTTTGTTTTTGTTTTTCTCATTCCTTATTTTTTTCCCTTTTCTCATCTCAACTTCTATTTTTAAAAAAAAATCTCTTTTTTTTTATTTTACTTTGATTTTTATTATTTTTTTATTTTTTGTTTTTCTCAACCTTTACTTTTTTCCTTTTCTCCCGTCAACTTCTATTTATTTTTTTATTTTTTTCTACTTTTTATTTTTATTTTTTCTCTTTTTAAATTTTTCTCAATCTTTATTTTTTTGTATCTTTTTTATTTTTTCTCAACCTTTATTTTTTTTCTTTCTCCCCTCAGCTTCTACATTTTTTTTTTATCTTTGATTTTTTAAAAAAAAAATTCTTCATTTTCTTTTGTTTTTCGTAATTTTTACTATTTTTTTTCTTTTCTTCGATTTCATCCAATCAAGTTACACCTCATGAGCAAGAGTTGACACTACGTCACTACCACATTGTAGAGGCAAGACTTGTGACTTTCAAATAAGAAGTTACATTTCATGGGCAAGAGTTGACACTATCACATTGTGTTTTGATTTATGAGATGTTCTATAACTCTTACCTTAGAGGCACTCAAGGACTTTCAAACAACAAATTATGCCCAAGGGCAAGAGTTGACTCTACCACGTTATGTTTTCATTTATGAAATGTTGTACAACTCTTGTCTTAGAGGAAAGACGTAGCTCAAGGACTTTCAAACAACAAATTATGCCCCCACGGACAAGAGTTGACACTACCACGTTATGTTTTTACTTATGAGATGTTCTACAACTCTTACCTTAGAGGTAAGACTTAGCTCAAGGACTTTCAAACAATAAATTATGTCTTACGGGCAAGAGTTGATACTACGACATTATGTTTTCATTTTGTGAGATATTCTACAACTTGCCTTAGAGGCAAGACTTAACTCAAGGACTTTCAAACAATAAATTATGTCCCACGAGCAAGATTTAACACTGCCACATTATGTCATCATTTATGAAATATTCTACAACTCTTGCCTTAGGGGCACGACTTATCCCAAGAATTTTCATACAAGTTTGTACATTGGGCAAGAGTCAACACTAACACATTGTGTTGTTTACTTATGAAATGCTCTATAACTCTTGTCTTAGAGGTACGATTCAACCCAAAAATTATCAAAAAATAAGTTATGTCCCATGGGCAAGAGTTGACACCACCATATTGTGTATTGATTTATTAAATGCTTTATAACTCTTTTCTTAGAGGCAGGACTTAGACCAAGAGCTTTCAAGTGACAAGTTGTGCCATATGGTCAAGAGTTGACATTACTACATTGTGTTTTAATTTATGACATATTCTGTAACTCTTGACTTAGAGGCAAGACTTAACCCAAAGACTTTCAAACAACAAGTTACGCCCCATGGGTAAGAGTTGACACTATCACATTATATCTTGATTTATGAGATATTCTATAACTCTTGCCTTAGAGTCAAACTTAGCCTAAGGATTTTTAAACAACAAGTTACGTTCCATTGGAAAGATTTGACACTATTATATTGTGTCGTAATTTATGAGATGTTTTATAAATTAAAGACTTTCAAACAACAAGTTATGTCCCATGAGTAATAGTTGACATTACCACATTATGTCTTGATTTATGAGATGTTCTATAACTCTTATCTTAGAGGCACGAATTAGTCCAAAAACTTTCAAACAACAAGTTATGCCCCATGGGTAAGAGTTAACAGTATCACATTGTGTTTTGATTTATGAGAATTCTATAACTCTTGCCTTAGAGTCAAGACTTAGACGAAAAGTTACGCCCCATGGACAAGAGTTGACACTATCATATTGTGTCTTGATTTATGTAATGCTCCATTAGTCTTGCCTCTAAGACAAGACTTAGACCAAGAACCTCCCAAAAGAACAAGTTACGCCCAATGGACAAGTGTTGACACCACCACATTGTTTCTTGAATTATTAGATGTTCTATAACTCTTGCCTTAGAAGTAAGACTTAACTCAAGAATTTTCAAACAAAAAATTATGCTCCACAAGCAAGACTTGACACTACCACATTGTATCTTGATTTATGAGTCGTTCTATAATTTTTTTCTTATAGGCAAGACTTATCCCAAAGGACT
Source organism: Capsicum pubescens (assembly GCA_030864215.1). Lineage (NCBI taxonomy): Eukaryota > Viridiplantae > Streptophyta > Magnoliopsida > Solanales > Solanaceae > Capsicum > Capsicum pubescens. The sequence continues at coordinate 139,569,256 of CM061547.1, read as the reverse complement.
TTCTAACAAAAAGTCATGCCCTTAAATTTACTTTGATGTCAAAAAAAGAAGATTCTTTTGCATATTATTCAACTTTTTATTTATTACCAAAATATAATAGAAGTTGAGAAAAAAGAAAAAAGAGAACAAATAAAATAGAGAAATGAAAAAAGAGATTGAGTAAAAAAGAAAAAGAAAAGACAAGAAAAAATAAAGGTTAAGAAAAAAAAGAAGAATATATAACCAAAAAAAATTGAGAAAAACAAACATGAGAAGAAAAAAAATTAAAATAAAATTTGAGAAAAATGAAAAAGAAAAAAAATGAGAAATGATTAAAAACAAAAAAAAATTAAAAAAAATAAAGATTGAGACCAATGAATTAAAAAAAAGGAGAGAAATGAAGAAATAAATAATGTTCGAGAAAAAAAGTAAAAATAGAAGAAAAAAAAAGTAAAAGTAAAATAAAAATTGAGATAAATGAATTAAAACAAGAAAAATAAAATAAAATTTAAGGTAAAAAAAATAAAAAAATAAAATAAAAGTTGAGAGATAAATAAGAATGAAAAGTTAAAAAATATTTGAGGTGTAGAGGGTAAAAATGTACTTGTACTATACATAAAAAAGAAGAAAAACTAGTTTTAAAGACTTTTCTTATGAAGGTCAAAAATTCAAAGTCACAAACTATTGGAGTCATCCATGTAATTCCCCCATTGGAGAGATACTGGGCCCACATGAGTTGTCATATCACTTGGGACAAAATTGACATTTAAAAAAAGATGCTCGATTTTTTGGTCATTAAGAATTTGTGGCCAAGCATTGCAGGTTAAAGAATAAGTATGCAATGCACAGGTTTTTTTGAATGACCATGATGCCCTTAATCGTTCCACTTGCTCATCTTTCTGTGTATAAAAAAATATAGTAGTAAAATTGCAAATATTGTAGTTTAAATTACACACCTCTTGTTGAATTATTTTCAGTGGATAATAATGTATCTAGAAATAGTTTGTCCCAAGATGATTAAATTTTAGTACTCATCTGCACACTTTAAATTGTTCAGTATTGACTTGACACATTCCTTAAGGAACAATAAAGAGAATGGTAATTTTATTACAACAACATTTAAATATAAAAAATTCAATGATCTGAGAAATATAATGAATAATGACCAATTAATAATAAGATTAAATTACAATATAAGTGATAAATTATTTCTCCATTTTCTCAACTGAACAAGTAAAGATGTGAACGTCTATTTTAAAAAATAGACAAATAAAAATGGACTGATGTGTTATTAGATTTACAAACAGTAAATGCATTTGGATTATAAAACATAAAGAATAACCTTTTATTTATAGAACTTGTAAATGTAAATTACGAAAGCACTTCATAGTCTACGGAAGGTAGTGCAAATGTCAAGCTATTACCAGAAAATTTTCTTCTGATTTTAAGTCAACACGATTGTCAAATCATTAGAAAAGGTATACAACAACAACATACTCGGTGTATTCCCACAAAGTGGGATCTGAGGATGAAATGCTTGTAGTCCATACCAAAAAATAAAAGGAATGCAATCTAAAATTTACTAATATCGCTGATAAGACATTGCTCAAGAGATAAAATTGAGATCCCGAAAACTTAACGTGTCTCATACAATAAACACCAATTCCTTGAAACTAAAAGAGACACCATGTTTAATTTTACTGATGAAGCAACCTGAATGAACGAGAACATTATGTTCACAAAATGTCATCTAATATAACACGATGCTCCATATTTTCACCAATCAATATGTGTACTAAATATATCCATCTCAATAATGGAAAGGCAACAGAAATAACATCCTTCAGTAGATCCCTTTATTTTATTAATTCCTCAGAAGGTAGAGGCTTTCATATCTCAAATTCTCTACAATCTTAGTTTCCCATCGGTCACCATTCTCAAGAAGCTTCTGTTGGGTTCAAGTTGATGTATGAATGGAAAATGGAGGGAATAAAATTTGGAGAGAAAGCGTACTCACTAAAGGAAAGTCTACTTCTCCCACATTAGCGGGAGAAAGCAACTTTATTGAGTTTTTATTAAGAAACACTCCTTTAAGTGGATACTGAGGCAAGAACCAAGAGGTGCCCTGCACCGTCGTCGTCGTTGCTCGCTCGACTTCGGCATTTTATTTGAAACTTGGAAAAACAAGTGAAATTTTTAATCCAAAAATTCAAGGAAAAATATTTTCTCCATTAACATGCATGAACATGCATGCAGAAACGCACCTCGAAAAGGGACACAATCCTTCGAGAAAATGGCACACTCTTTTAGAAAAGGGGTGGAATGGACAAACACTTTTCCATGAACCATTGTTTTGTTTTATAAGGGACACTTGATGACTATAAATACCTGAACTTTTTCCTCAAGTATGTACGAAATTTTCAGTATTGAAAAAACACTCTTCTACTTTCAAAAACTCTTTGTGATCATCAGTCGTTGAGTGTGTTTGACGAATCTGAAGGTTTGAGGTACCACAACATTTAGATTGTGAGCCATTATATCCTGAGAGGAAAAATTCCATAATCTTGGATACTTGAGGGGAATTAATTCTTTAAGGACACTTCGTGAAATTGGAGGACTTGGTTCTGTTTCTACCTCATCTTATTTCTTTTAGATAACATACTTTAATTTGATAGTTCATGTTGAACTTGTGTTAAAGGTGTTAAAACCTAATTGTTGTTCTTGAGACATTCTTGAACTTTTGTTGAAGTGTAGTGTATAAACATACAGATTGTGTACCCGGAACAACAATCTTAAGGAATTAAACCGAAATCTATATTGTTTGGTTTCTGGAGATTATAGCTTTATGCTTTCTACTCTGTTTGACTTAACAACTGATTTGAAGAAATAAAAACTTCATCACAAGTTAAAGGTCATTCGGTTAACGATTAGAAGACAGAAAAACTTTACCGTTAAACTAAAAATAACTACTGTTTAAAGTTACTACAAACTTGTAATTAGTATTTTGATATACTAAAGTTGACTATCTTGTTGTGACAGGAAAAATGACTATTGATAGTCATGTAACTAATGGTAGGACAAGTGTAGCAGCAACAAATGTTGCTACAACTAGCCGCACAATGGCACCACCCATTATGGCACAAGCAAAAAAGCCCAAAAAATTTTTGGGTATAGATTTTAAATGTTAGCAACATAAAATATTTTTCTATCTGACAACATTGTGTCTTTAAAGATTTATGTCTGAAGATGCTCCAGAATTTCCCGAAGAAACATCGGACAAGTAGCGGTTCATTGTACTGGAGGCATGGAAATATTCTAACTTTCTATGCAGGAATTATATCTTAAGTGGTCTCCAAGACGATTTATACAACGTGTACAGCGGAATGAAGACATTAAAAGAGTTGTAGAATGTGTTGGAACGAAAGTATATGACTGAGGATATTGGAACTAAGAAATTCTATGTTGCAAAGTTCCTTGAATACAAAATGATTGATAGTAAGACCGTCGTATCTCAAGTACAGAAATTGCAAGTTATCATCAACGATCTCCTTGATGAAGGTATGAATATAGTGAATACCTTATTTGAACATGTTAAATATTTTCTCAATGTTCACATGAACTTTATTGTAGGTTTGGTTATGAACGACGCCTTTCAAGTTGCTGCAATAATAGTAAAGTTGTCACCTTTGTGAAAGGACTTCAAAAATTACTTGAAACACAAAAGAAAGGGGATGACGGTTGAAGACCTCATTATGAGGTTGAGCATTGAGGAAGACAACAAAGCTGCAGAGAGAAAGTCAAAAGAAAATTCTACAATGAGTGGAGCAAACATTGTAGAAGACGATCCCAACAACTCTAAGAAGCGGGAAAAAGCTGGACAACAAAGCAATCAACCTAAGAAGAAATTCAAGGGGAAATGCTTTAATTATGGAAAGATTGACCATAAGTCAACAGACTGTCGTGCCCCAAAGAAAGTCAAAAAGAAGGATCAAGATAATATGGCTGATCCAAGAATGAAATGGACTATCTTGTGCCATGCTTTCTTAATGTAACTTGGTGGGAAATCCAAGAGAATGGGGGATGGATTCTGGTGCCACCCGCCACGTTTGTGCCAATAAAGAGTTGTTTGTTGCATACGCTCTGGCTCAAGGCGAAGACAAGATCTATATGGCAAACTCTACAACTGTAAAAGTTGATGGGATGAGAAAAATATGCTTGAAAATGACGTCAGGCAAAGTGTTGACTCTCAACGACGTTCTTTATGTACCGAAGTTGAGAAAAAACTTGATTTCCATATCACTTCTTAACGAAAATGAAGTCAAAATGTGTATTTGTTTCAGGTAAGATTTTACTTAGTAAAGGGGAAGTGTACGTAGGAAAAGGCTACCTCACTGAGGGCCTATTTAAGATGAATGTAATGACAGTTGAAATCAATAAAAATTCTATTTTTTCTTACTTGCTTGAGTCTAATGAATTATGGCATGAATGATTAGGACATGTCAATCACAAAACTTTGTGAAAACTGATTAACTTGGAAGTTTTGCTAAACTTTGAGTGCAATAAATTAAAATATCAAATGTGTGTGGAATCAAAGTATGTTAAGCATCCGTATAAGTCCGTTGAAAGAAATTCCAATCCCTTAGACTTAATCTACACCAACATTTGTGATATGAAGTCAACACCATCTGGTGGTGGGAAAAAGTATTTTAAAACTGTTATTGATGATTGTACTAGGTATTGTTATGTCTATTTGCTAAATAGTAAGGATGAAACAATAGACACATTTAGCCAATATAAAACCGAAGTTGAAAACCAGTTAGAGAAAAAGATCAAAACGATAAAAAATGACAGGGGTGGAGAATATGAATCTCTCTTTGCAGAAATTTATGTAGAAAATAGAATTTTTCATCAAACTACGATCCCGTATTCACCTCAATCTAGTGGAATTGTGGAAAAGAAAAACCTAATCTTGAAGAAAATGATGAATGCCTTACTTATAAGTTCAGGTTTACCGCCAAACTTATGGGGGGAAACTATCCTTATAGGTAACCGAATACTCAATAGAGTACCTCACAGTAAGACACTATCAATTCCATATGAAAAATAAAAAGAAAGAAAATCCAACTTGAAATATTTTAAAGTGTAGGGGTGTATAGCAAAAGTCCAAGTTCCTATGCCTAAAAGGGTGAAGATATGACCTAAGATAATGGACTACGTGTTTATAGGATATGTTAAAAGTAGTAAAGTATGTCGATTTTTGGTTCATAAATTCAAACATCCAGATATCAATGAAAATACGATAATTGAATCAGATAATGCTGAGTTTTCTTAACATATTTATCCGTATAAAACTATACATGAACAATCTAGTGGAGGGTCTAAACGACCTCAAGATGAACGAAGAGAGGATGTACATAATGATGAGAATCCAAGATGTAGTACACGTCAAAGAACGTCAACTTCGTTTGGATCGAATTTTGTAACATTTCTCTTAGAAAATGAGCTTCAAATATTTAACGAAGTGACATCATCTTCAGACTCATCCTTTTGGAAAGAGGCAGTTAATAGTAAGATTGAATCAATATTGAGCAACCATACTTGAGAGTTGGTTGATCTTCCTCCAGGAAATAAACCTTTAGGTTCTAAATGGATCTTCAAAAAGAAAATAAAAATGGATGGTACTATTGACAAATACCAGACAAGACTTGTAGTAAAAGGCCTTAAACAGAAGGAATACCTTGATTACTTTGATACATACTCACCTGTAATGAGGATAACATTGATTCAGATATTAGTTGTCTTAGCGGCAGTATATGGTCTTGAAATCCATCAAATGGATGTGAAAACACATTCCTAAATGGAGAGTTAGAGGAAGAAATTTACATAAAACAACATGAGGGTTTTGTGGTTTCTGGTAAAGAAAAGAAGGTGTGCAAACTTGTTAAGCCACTCTATGGACTAAAACAAGCACCTAAACAGTGGCATGCAAAGTTTGACCAAACTATGTTGGCAAATGAATTTATAATAAATGTATGTGATAAATGTGTTTACATTAAAAACACTTCAAATCACAAGGTCATTATTTGTTTGTATATAGATGACATGTTGATCATCAGTAGAGATATTTTTGACATAAATGCTACGAAATGAATGTTTGAGAGAAAGTTTGATATGAAAAACCTTGGAGTTGCGGATGTGATCTTATGAATAAGAATTTAGAAAACTCCACAAGGGTTGGCATTGTCACAGTCTTATTACATTAAAAAGTTACTTGATAAGTTTAAGTATTTGGATTTTGGTATTGCCAAGACTCCATTGGACGTAAGCTTTGCACTTCAAAAGAATGAAAGTGAAAGTGACTCACAGTTGGACTACACAAAAGTGTTGGGATGTTTAATATATATAATGAATTGTACACGGCCAGACATATCATGTTCTATTAGTAAATTGAGTTGGTACACGAGTAGGTCTGGGCATAAAATACCAAAACTCGAATTACCGAACTGAATTGAAAAATTTGGTAATTGGTATTTGGTAATTCGGTATTTGGAATGGTAGATGAGAGTAAAATTTTAATATTTTGGTATTTGGGATTGGGTTTGGTACAAGATATTAAAACTGTTTGGTATTCGGTAAATGTCGAGTATCATATTATATATATATATATAATACGATATGTCTAGCCAACCCAATAGACACTAGTATTAGTCATCTCAAAGAATTTCTTGGACCTTAATAATATATTCGTAAAAAGTAACAAAAAAATTACTAAATAAGGTTTCTATTAAATATACTCTTTGAAGTTTAAATGTACATTTGGACATCTCCAACTATAATATGGTATTACCAAATACCGTATCGAACCAAAGTTTAATTTACCGATAACCGAATTACCGAACCGTTATTTATAAGTATGGTATGTGGTATCTACATTTAAATACCGATTACCAAATTAACGAACCCGAATAATGAAATACCGAACCGAATACCGAACGCCCACCCCTATACACGAGTAATCCCAATAAAACTCACTAGATGAAAATAAAAAGAGTTTTGGGGTATCTTAAATACACTCAAGACTATGCTTTGTATTATAATAAATATCTAGTGGTAATTGAAGGATATAGTGATGCAAATTGGATCACCGGATTGAATGAAGTAAAATCCACGAGTGGATATGTATTTACTTTAGGTGGAGGAGCAGTCTCTTGGAAATCATCCAAATAGATATATATTGCCCACTCTACAATAGGATCTGAATTTATCGCATTAGATAAAGACGATGAAGAAGCTGACTGGCGCTCCAGAATTTCTCGGAAGATAGTCCTTATTGGCCTAAACCATTGGCACCAGTTTGTCTACACTGGGATAGCCAAGCGGTGATAGGTTGGGAAGGGAGCATGATGTATAATGGTAAATCTCATCATATAAAATGGAGATATAATATCGTTAGAAAACTACTCTCTTGTGGAATTATTATTGTTGACTATGTAAAGTTCAATGATAATGTGTCGGATCCACTTACAAAAGGCCTATCTAGAGAGGGAGTTGAGAGAACATTCAAGGGAATGGGTTTACGGCCTAGGACAAATCAGCATGACGGTAACTCTACCTAGCAGACTGGAGATCCCAAGAGCTAGGTTCAAGGAGATCAAGCAAAGTTGTGACTGATAGTTCAACATTGGCAATATACCAAACCCATTCTCATGATGTAGACAATATTTAGAAAATAAAAATAAGGCTTATGGTGTGAAGTTTTTTAATGATAATCTAAATTTGGTATGCTTGATCAAATAGTTTAATTTATAGGATTGAACATTTAGAAATCACCTATGTGAGGGTGAAGTAGAAGCTGCTTCAAGGAAAATATTAGTAAAGGCCTATTCACTATGCTCTCATAAAACCGGGACATGTTCATGGCCGAAACGAATAAAACTGTAAGAACCATGAAGGGCAAAAGGCTGGTTGTGTGACATGTGTTGTCTAGGTGTACATTAAAGTTTGATGGTTCAAAGATATCAAATCTACCGATTGACCAAGTGCATCAGATGCATGTTCTCTATGGAAAGTTCAAAGGCAAACCCACTTATCCAGATGCAATTAGTATTTGCTAGTTGATCACATAATTGTCCGTACAGTTTTTGTAAAATAGCCATTCCCTATTCATATGGAGGATTGTTGGGTTCAAGTTGATGTGTGAATGAAAAATGGAGAAAATAAAATTTAGAGAGAAAGTGTACTTACTAAAGAAAAGTCTATTTCTCCAACATTGGTGGGACAAAGCAACTTTATTATGTTTTATTAAGAACCACTCCTTCAAGTAGATAGTGAGGCAACAACCAAGAGGTGCCTCGTGCTGTTATTGTTGTCGCTCGATCAGCTCGACTTTGACTTCAGAAGTTCATTTGAAACTTGGAAAAACAAGTAAAAATTTTAATCCAAAAATCCAATGAAAAATATTTTCTCCATTAGCATGCATGCAAAGAGGCAGAAACACACCTCGAAAGAGACGCAACCCTTCGAGAAAATGACACACTCTTTTGGTTAAATATGATTGTTCAGAAAAGTCACTATTTTGGAATGAATAGACTTGACTCTCCTGAAGTGATACACCTTTCCACAAACCATTGCTTCCTTTCCGAAGGGGCACTTAATTGCTATAAATACTTGAACTTTTTCCTCAGGTATGTACAAAATTTTTAGTATTGAAAAAACACTTTTCTACTTTCAAGAACTCTTTGTGATCATCAACCATTGAGTGTGTTCAAAGAATCTAAAGGCTTGAGGAACTGCTACATTCAGATTGTAAGGCATTTTATCCTGGAAGGAAAAATTCCTTAATATCGGGTACTTGAGGGGAATTAATTCCTTAAGGACACTCTGTGAAATCGGAGGACTTGATTCTGTTTGTACTTTATCTTATTTCTTTTAGATAACATACTTATTTGATAGTTCATGTTGAACTTCTGTTGAAGGTGTTAAAACTTAATTGTTGTTCTTGAAACATTCTTAAACTTGTGTTGAAGTGTAGTGTATAAACATATAGATTGTGTGCCCGGAACAACAACTTCTCCTTGTCATAAAGAAGTTCCTAATGGATTAAGCAATATGTTAGTCAAGCCGGTCTAGTTATCCTCCATATTTTCATGCTTTAGGATATAAATTATTTATTTATATCAACCTTAACTGAGATGCATAATTAATTTACTTATTACTACGAACCTTTACTTATTACTACAAACCTCATGAGTTTTCATTGCAAATTCAAAGTTGGGCCCTTCAACAATTGCATCTACAGGGCAAGCTTCTTGGCAGAATCCACACTAAATGCATTTTGTCATGTCAGTATCATACCTAAAAAATTCAATTCACAGATAAGCATGGGTGATGGATCTCTAAATAGCAAGTATGAACTATGCTATTGGGAAAACCACCACTATTTACCTAGTTGTACGACGACTCCCATCCTCTCGCTCCTCAGCCTCGATAGTGATAGCTTGGGGAGGAAAAATCTGTTAAAAATAAAAATTTTATTTGTTTCGGTACTTAAGACATATCATATCAGATAGAATTAAAGTAGGCTAGTACTATCATTGCACAAGTCACAAGATCTCAACACTTTTATATTTTGCATTGTGAAGGTCATAATGTAACAAACAACCCTACTTTGAAATTCAGGAATAACACATTAAAAATGAAAATTAAATAGAATTCTTAAAATACAAAACATGCTAGAGTTTTTCGATAAGGGTCTTAAATAGCAAACGAAAAAATTTACTGACAGCTTCATTTACGAGAATATCATAAAGATTCTCCCCGATCTTCCTAAAAAAGATAGCTTCAGAGCGCTAGTCAAACTCATGATTTGTAACCATCGTCTTTTAGCTGAGTGGTGAGTGTAAAATATCGATGTCTCACTCCACGAACAATCACACAATATGGTTTAGCGGTTTGCTATGCATTATGATCATATTCTTCTCCAAGACCCGATATTTCATCTTCTTCTTTAGCTTAGTAGGACTCCTTTAACGCAATAGACTGGTCTTTGTTGGTTCATGTCATTCATGTAGGCTTGGATCTTTTATTCGGGATCCATTGAAATACCCTGTGGACCAATGCATATATGCTTGGGCTTTCTTAACACAATTCATTTGAGGACTCAGTACATGTAAGTCATGAACCTAAAGTATGAAGTATTTCTAACAAAAGTGAATTCCTATATGACATCTTTTTAATCAAAGTGGATACTATAGGCATAAGAGTAGAGAAGCCCAACAAGTAGCAGCAAAAAGAGCTTTAAGCGTATTTAAGAACATTGGCAAATGACTGGCGTCAAACATATGCCAAAATAGTATCAAATATCACTACCAGCTGGTGAATTGCACGTTTTTTTCCAAAAATTAGTTGTCTTGAGTTGGATAATAATTATTCAAAACTTAAAACACTTCTAAATTTCAAAATTTACATTTTCAAAATTAGTTAGTAGAGGATAGATAGAAATTGCACAAAATTTGTAGAAGATTTTGATAAAAAAAAGTACCGAGATTTGAGTTGGAGGGTGATCATTGCCATTAGGGGTGGGCATGGTATGGTATATACCGAATACCATTTCGAAATTAAATTTTTTTATACCGTGGTATGAATGTTAATGGTATTTGGTATGATGTTTGGTAAGAGTTTTAAATTATTTTGGTATTTGGTATTTATGCAATAAATACCGAAATACCATATGTCGTACCGAAGTTTTTTTAATAATATATAAAACCCATATATATTATATTTAAGATTATTAAATATATTTATATATCATCCATTAGCCAATTGAACATAAAAGTAATTTTTATTTAGAAATAAATTTTTTGGGAAGCTTATTATTTAGGAGTACTATGCATAAGTTTAGGTAATGTTGTTCAGAGTTTGCATCTTGGACTACTCAATCGTGATTGAAATGTTCTTTTTGTGTAATTGATTAACAAAGGTAGCTGTTAGTCTTATATGATTGAGACGTTTTTAAAGTTTAAAGATATAGTTTTTTATATGAATATATGTAAGTCGAAATCAAATAAAGTATGGTTACCAAATTACCATACCGTAAAATATCGAAACTAAATTTAAGAATACCGAACCATACCAAACTAATTTGGTATGATAATGGTATTGTTCTTTAGATACCGAAAATCGAAGTTACCGTACCAAATTTTAAAATACCGTACCGTACCATACCCACCCCTAATTGCCATTAATGACCTGCAAGTTGGAAAATCACAAAATCATGAGTTTAAATTAAATAACAACCGAGAAGAGCCATTCATTGACAAAATTGACGAATACATAGAAAATCAATAAGAAGTTGATGAAGAGAAGGAAAGAGGCATGACAATGAAATAGGAATTTGTACTGAAAATGAATAAAAAATGAAGGAAGAAAAGGCAAACATGAAATGCCTGTGGTCGGGAAACAAGAAAAGAAAAATTAGAGCTGGAGATGAAGGAAATACCCGAGAATTGTGGATGTCTGAAGAAAGTAGAGAAACCTAAGGTTAAATCCTCTATATGGGAAAAAAGGGTAGAATGTGATAATACACGTTTCCTTCTTCCCTAAGACACGTGAATACATAATTACTTTTACACATAAATGTAATGTTGTATTTACACATAGTGTAATGATGAAATACAGATGTGCTAGACAATCATGAAAAGACACAAATACCCTCGATTCTAAATTTATGTACATGAAACACACATGTTGAAATTAAGGCTCTTCTAATAGGGTAAACTACATAAATGACCCTAATAATTGGTGGCGTTGTTCTTTGTCCCCATAAGAAAAGTCCTATAAAACTAGCCTTCATTCTTTTTTATGTGTAAGACTTTTACCAATTTGCCCCTTTATATTCAAATATTCTTAAACAACTCCATACTTATTTATTTTTCAACTTCTATTTTTTTTTCTCTTTTTTATTCTACTTTTGATTTTTATATCTTTTTTTCTCTCTTTTCTTTTTTAGTTTTTCTCAATACGTACTTTTTTTCCTTTTCTCCTCTCAACTTCTATTTTTTTTTTTTTTTTTTTTAGTCTTTCTTAACCCTTACTCTTTTTCTTTTCTCCTCTAAATTTCTATTGTTTTAATTTTTTTTCTCTTTTTCAGTTTTTGATTTTGATTTTTTCTTTTTAAATTTTTCTCGGCCTAAATCCTTGTTTTGTCTTTTTTTTTTCTCAGCATTTATTTTTTTCCTTTTCTCCTCTCAACTCTTATATATATATATGTTTTCTCATTTTTATTTTCTTTGATTCTTATTTTTTTAATATTTTTGTTTTTCCACAACTTTTATTATTTTTCATTTCTTTTCTTCGATTTCTTCCAAACAACAAGTTATGCCCATGGAAAAGAGTTGACACTACCATATTATATCTTGATTTATGATATGTTATATAAATTTTACCTTAGAGGCAAGACTTAGGACTTTCAAACAACAAGTAATGTTCTATGTGAAAGAGATGACACTACTACATTGTGTTTTGATTATGAAATATTCTATTACTCTTACCTTAGAAACAAGACTTAGCCCAAGGACGTTAAAACAACGAGTTATGCCCCATGGACAAGAGTTGACACTACCACATTATGTCTTGATTTTTGAGATGTTCTACAACTCTTTCCTTAGAGGCACAACTTATTTCAAAAAATTTCAAACAAAAAATTACGTACATTGGGCAAAAGTCAACACAACCACATTGTATTTTTTACTTATGAAATGCTCTATAACTCTGACTTAGAGGCAAGACTTAGCCCAAGGATAATCAAACAGTAAGTTATGCCTCATGGACAAGAGTTGACACTAACACATTGTGTATTGATTTATGAGAGGCTCTATAAATCTTGAATTAGAGGTAAGACTTAGACTAAGGGCTTTCAAGAAATAAGTTATGCTCCATGGGCAAGTGTTGATACTACCACATTATGTTTTGATTTTTGAGACGTTCTATAACTCTTCCCTTAAAGGTAAAGCTTAACCCAAGGACTTTCAAACAAGAAGTTATGCCTCATGGATAAGAGTTTTACATTTCCACCTTATGTTTTAATTTATGAGATGCTCTATAACTCTTGCGTTTGAGGCAAAACTTAGCCCAAGTACTTTTAAACAAAAAGTTACACCCGATGGGAAAGAGTTGACACTACCATATTGTGTCTTAATTTATGAGGTGTTTTATAAATCAAGGACTTTCAAACAATAAGTTATGCCCCATAGGTAAGAGTTGACACTACCCCATTATGTCTTGATTTATCAGATATTCTATAACTCTTGTCTTAAAGGCACAACCTAGTCCAAGAACTTTCAAATAATAAGTTATGCCCCATGGGCAAGAGTTGACACTGCCGCATTGTGTCTTGATTTATGAGATATTTTATGACCCTTGCCTTAGAGGCAAGACTTAGCCTACAAGTTACGCCCTATAGGCAAGAGTTAATACTATTATATTGTGTCTTGATTTATAAGATGTTTTATTAATCTTACCTCTTAGATGTGACTTGACCCAAGAACCTCCCCAAAAAATAAGTTAACTTTCAATGGGAAAGTTTTCACATTACCACATTGTGTCTTGATTTATGAGATATTCTATAACTCCAACCTTATAGGCAAAACTTAACTCAAGGATTTTCAAACAAAAAGTTATGCCCCACGAGCAAGACTTGACACTACCACATTATGTCTTGATTTATGAGATGTTCTATAACTTTTGCCTTAGAGGCAAGACTTATCCTAAAGAACACCTAAACAACAAATCATGCCCTTAAATTTACTTTGTGTCAAAGAAATAATATCCCTTTGCGGATTATCTAACTTTCTATTTATTAGCAAAATATAATAAAAGCTAAGAAAATAGAAAAAAGAGAAGAAAAAATAGAGAAATAAAGAAAAAGGAGAAGAAAATAAATAAAGGTTAAGAAAAAAGCGAAGAATAAAAAAAATTGAGAAAAATAAAAATGAGAAGAAAAAAATAAAAATAAAGTTTAAGAAGAATAAGGAAAAAAAGAGAAATGATAAAAACCAAATATAAAAGAAAAATAAAGGTTGAGACAAATGAATTAAAAAAAAAAAGAGAAATAAAGAAGTAGATAATGCTTGATAAAAAAAATAAAGGTTGAGATAAATGAATTAAAACATGAAAATATAAAAATTAAGGAAAAATAAAAAATTGAAAATAGTAAAAATAAAAATAGAAGTTGAGAGACAAATAAGTATGGAATCTGTATCTATAATTTATAATCTATATCTATAATCTATAATCTATAATATATTAAGAGTGTGAAGGGTCTTAAAAATATTGTTTGAACTTTTTGTTCTTCACTAAAAGTTTTTGTTTTAGACAAAATCGTCTTTCACAATTTTTTAATATTTAAAAATTAAAAATTAAATAAATATATTCATGGTAAAATCTTTCCTTATTAGAAGTCATTTTTTTTATTAATTTAAGAATTCTAAATCAACTAAATTTGATTTTAAGAAGATATGAATAATTTAAAGTGAATATAAAAGCGTTAGAATAAGAAAAATTTAAGAAGTACCAAATTTTTAAAAGTTTTAAATACATAATAAGAATGTAATCAATGATAGTGTAAAGATTTGACTTTAAAAATAAGGAAAGATTTTAAACATAAAAAAAGAAAAGAAAAATAATTATACCACAAATATGATTCAAATTGATGAATCTCTCTTAGCCTCCAACAACAAGGGAATTAAAGAGGTACTTCAAGACAAACGCAAAAATGATGATCCATCAATCACTTGAAACTTCTAGTGGTAAAATATATGCGTTTACACTAAAATATATGTTTACATTATCTCTATCTCTATCTCTATCTCTAATCTCTAATCTCTAATATTGAAAGTGTGAAGGACCTTAGAAATGTTGTTTGAACTTTTTTCCCTTCATTAAAAGTTTTTATAATAGACAAAATTGTCATTTCACTATTTTTTTTCTCAAATTATTATTTAACCATTAAAAATTAAGAATACGAAAATATATGATAAAAATAATTATATGGTGAGAGTCTAAGAGATAGTAGAATAATTAATGTAGACTACCTAAAATATATGAAAAAATAAATAAAAAAGACTCCTAAATATATAGAGGTCTTTTTCCACCGGAGGTTTTCCTAAATCCTAATATTAGTACATTACGTGAATCATGAAAAGAGAAAAATTCAATAATTTACTTTATTTTAATAAAAAGAAATTTGATATGACAGAAAGGCAAATGACAGAACCATTCTAGGCAACCAGAGGTTTAAGACAAGAAAACCCTTTATCTCCTTATCTCTTTACAATTGTTATTGAATACTTGAGCGGACATCTTATTAAGTTAAGCAACAATAAACAAATTCATTATCATCCTAAATGTGCAAATGTAAAATTAACTCATCTAGCATTTGCAAATGATCTTGGGCATATTTATATGTTCAAAGGACCAATATGTACCTAGATTTGGACTTGTTTTGAGAACTTTAATGTAAATTCTTAAGTATAATTCAGCTTCAATTTCGTTCCATACCTAATGGATATGTGATTAGTATTTTCAGGGCTAGAATCTTGATGAATTAAACGCAATTGGATACATTAATGATATGAAATGGTGGAAGGAATAAAAGACATGGGAACATAGATAAGATAGGCAAACTGGAAGTCAGAAATCCACATTGGTGCAGTCACTGCATCGTGCCGTCCGAGAAAATAGCGTTGGTCGAATTCCAGTGGAGAAGCACGATTATGGCGCGTCGCAGAGTAGCTTGAAATCCCATTTGGCAAAATCCAGGGGCTCACAGCAATCGTGGCGTGTCGCGGTGAAGAAGGAAATCATAGTTGACACTTTTCAGTATTGGTCCGCAATTTCACCGCATCGCGGTGCAAGTCCAGTTGCCAATTTTTGAGAACTAGAAGTTTAGCGCATTGTGGAGGAATGAGAATTCACAATTGTCCAAAACCAGTGGCTCACCGCGATTGTGGAGCATCACAGTGAGGATGAATTTCATAATTTTCACTGATTAATGAAAATTCGCGATTACCCAGATTCTGACAGGAAATGGCATTTGGAAGCATGGCGTGACACACCGTCTGAAAAAATTGGGAAGATTTTTAGCATTTTGTCCCAGCTATAAAAGAAAAAATCCAAGATGATTTGAGGGGACTTTTGGCAAGCATAGCAGCGGCGGAAAAGCACAAAGTTCTCTCTTTTAGGGTTCTTAGACATTCTTTTTAACTTCTTTACTTCGAAATTTATTCTTGGTATGATTAATTGCTTATTTTGGATGTTTTATTCAAACATGAGTGGATAAATACCCTTATTCTAGGTTTGAGGCCAAGAACATGATTACTCTTTGATATTCTTTATCGTAGTTTCTTTTTGGATTATCATCTGGGTTGTTCTTAATTTATTGAACTTACTATTTTGATGAGTGGCCACCATTAGAATAAATCTATATTTCTATGTGAATCCGGGAGGAGAATCGTAGGATAGAATGAAGAAATTAAGGAGCAAGGTTCTTATCCTTTTATTAAATAAGGGGTTTGAATTAACATCTAGGATAGTGGTTTGGAAGATCTAGCTTGGAAGTTCCTTATTCGATTCTTTCCATTAGGGAAGACTGCACGTTTGAGAAGCGAGATCTTGAGTTTCAGACAGAAAAAAGGATAGAATCTCTACCAAGCTTGGGAGAGATTTAAGGGAATGCTCAGAAATTGCCCTCACTATCATTTGTCCAACAATGTTCTTGTTCATACTTTCATTGAGGGATTGGAGCCAAATACAAAGATTCTCTTGGATTTAGCAGCAAGTGGGCAGGCTCTCGAAAAGACTTATGAAGAATTGTACACTATTGAATCGGATTTCACAAGGGAATCTTGATTGGCATGTTGATTCAAGGAGTGCTCCTAGGAAGGTTTTAGGGGTATTGGAGGTAGAATAATTTAGTGCATTACAAGCACAGATCGCAGCCATGCAAAATCATATGATGACTCAACTTAATAAAATAAAGTTGAGGGTTCCACAAGTAGCAGCCACAACTAATGCAGTCCAACAAAAAAATTCTTGGTGTGAAGTTTGCGGGAGTAGTGAGCATACAACAGAAACATGTGTAGTTAATCCAGATTCTGTTAATTACATTGGCAATGCAAATCGGCAAGGAATGCAAAATTATGGTAACACGTACAATCCAAATTAGAGGAACCACCCTAATTTCTTATGGGGTAGAAATCAGGATCAAGGCAACAATCAGTACAAGCCCCCAGTGCAACAAAATCAGCAGCAGATTCAATAAAATCAAACTACCACTCCAACTGTAGAGGAGATAATGAAGCAGCTTCTTGCAAATCAGGCACAGTTTGCAGCAGATTTGATGAATAAGCAGTTGATCACAAAGAATTTAGAGCTACAAATTGGGCAGATTGCAGGAGCACAGAACACAAAATCTCAAGGAGGTTTGCCTAGTGATACTGAGGCAAATCCAAAGCAGGTGAACAGTGTTACAATAATGTGTGGTTTGCAGTTGAAGGAGGTAGAGCCTACAAAGAATAGTCCCACAGTTGTTGAAGATGAATTGATCAAGAAAGAGGAGACCATATTCAGGGATACGGGTACACGTGAGGAAATACACATAGAGAAAAAGACTTTACCTTTACCATTTCCTCAAAGGTAACGAAAGCACTTAGAGGAAGCAAGCTACAAGAAATTTTTAGATTTCTTAAAATAGGTTCAAGTAAATCTTCCCTTTTTTGACATTCTATAAAACGTTCCAAAATATGCAAAGTATTTGAAGAATATAGTGGAAAATAAAAATTAGTTGACCGAATACACGACAGTTGCACTTACTCAAGAGTGCACATCAAAGATACAGAACAAACTACTGACAAAGCTGAAAAATTTAGGCAGTTTTACCTTGCGGATTACTATTAGACAGGTTATAAGTGTTCGTGGGCTGTGTGATTTAGGTGCAAGCATCAAACTTATGCCTACCTCTTGGTTTAGGAAGATGGGTCTTGGAAGTCCAAAACCCACAACTATTGTATTACAGTTGGTGGATAGGTCTCTTGCTAGGACTGATGGTATAGTTGAAGATGTTTTAGTGCAAGTGGGATATTTGATCTTCCCTATTGATTTTGTTATTCTAGACTTCGAAGTTGACCCGGTGGTCTCATTTATTTTGGGGTGTCCATTTTTAGCAACTGGGCAGTCATTAATTGATGTAGCTGCTGGAAAAATGACGATGAGAGAACATGATAAAGTAGAGGTTTTGATATGTATAGAGCTCTCAAATTACCAGCCATATATAAAGAATTATCTGTCATTTCAGTTATAGAATTTGAGTCCGACCTTAGATAATTATTGTCAGACGATTCTCTTGAGCTTGCTATGGTGGGTCACGATCTTCATGGAGATGTAGAGGCTCTAGAATTGGTTCAAGTCATGGATTCAACAGTTTTTTAAACAAGAAATCTTGCTTTTGAGCCTTTAAACAGACTAATCGGGCCATCGTCCAATGCCTCAGTTGAAAAAACTCCTAAATTGGAGCTTAAGGTTCTCCCTCCATATTTACAATATATTTTTCTTGGTGATCAAGATACTTTTCCTATTATTTTGTTTGCAGGGTTATCAGATATACAGGTAAAGGAAGCCATAGCAGTTTTGAAGAGGAGAAAAAAAGCGATTGGTTGGCAAATGTTCGATATTACAAGAATCAATCCAGCATTTTGCATGCATAACATCTACATAGAATAGGGTTATAGATTGAGAGTGCAGTAACAAAGAAGGTTAAATCTTGTGATGAAGAAGGTGGTCAGAAAAGAAGTGATTAAGTGGCTAGATAGTGGTATTGTCTACCCAATTTCTGATAGCAAATAGGTGAGCCCGGTACACTGTGTACCAAAAAAAGGTGGGATGATCGTGTTAACCAATGATAATAATGAGTTGATCCCCATGCACATGGTGACTGGTTGGAGGATTTGTATTGACTATCGAATGTTAAATGAAGAAACGAGAAAAGATCATTATCCAATACTTCATTGACCAAATGTTGGATAGATTGGCGGGGCAAGAGTACTATTGTTTTTTGGATGGGTACTCTGGCTACAATTAGATAATCATAGCACTGGAGAATAGGAGAAGACCATTTTCACTTGTCCATACGACATATATGCGTTCAGACGCATATTTTTTAGCCTCTGCAATGCACCTGCTATATTTCAAAGACGTATGATGGCAATATTCTCCGACATGGTTGAAGACTTTATGGAGGTATTCATGGATGATTTCTCTGTGTACAGTAATTCTTTTGATAAATGCTTGCAGAATCTTAATAGAGTCCTAGCTCGATGCGAAGAGACGAACTTGGTGCTAAATTGGGAAAGGTTCCACTTTCTTGTCAAGGAAGGCATTGTCCTTGGCCATAAAATGTCATGCATAGGACTTGAAGTATATAGGGCCAAGGTGGAAGTGATTGAAAAGTTACCACATCCAGTCACAGTTAAAGGAGTGCGGAGCTTTCTTGGACATACAGGTTTCTACAGGCGATTCATTCAAGATTTCTCAAAGATTGTAATCCCCATGTGCAAATTATTAGAGAAAGAGGCCAAGTTTGAGTTTGGGGCTGATTGCCAAGAAGCCTTTGAAAAACTAAAGAAGAAGTTAACTGAAGCACCTATTCTGATTGCACCAGATTAGGAGTTACCATTTAAGCTTATGTGTGATTCCAGTGACATTACTGTGGGAGATGTTTTGGGTCAGAGAAGAGACAAGGAGTTTCGCTCGATCTACTATGCTATCAAAGTGTTGAATGATGCTCAAGTTAATTACACAATCACGAAGAAAGAGAGTTGGCATTGGTGTACGCATTCGACAAGTTTAGATCTTACTTAGTTGGCACTAATGTCATTGTTCATACTGATCATGTTGCCATTAAGTATATTTTCAACAAGAAGGATGCAAAGCCTCAACTGATTAGGTGGATTCTGCCACTGTAAAAATTTAATCTTGAGGTTCGAGATTGGAAAGAGCTGAAAAACAAGTTGCTGACAACTTGTCACGGCTGGAAACTCAAAACCATATAGTTCATGACTCTATTTGCATTAAAGAAGAGTTTCCTGATGAACAATTATTGTCTTTAGATGCATTAGAGATTCCATGGAATGCTGATATTGTGAACTTGATAGCTTGTAAAGTGTACCCTACCGAGGCCACTACACAATAAAGGAAGAAATTGCTTCACGATTTTTGCGCCTACATTTGGGATGAACCGTGTCTCTTCAAGCAGAGTCCAGATGGAGTGATCCGCAGATGTATTCCATAGGCTGAATTCTCACAAGTGCTTCAAGATTTTCATTCATCTCCTTATGGTGGAGATCATGGGGGAGAGAGAACTGCTAGAAAAGTGCTGCAATCTGTTTTTTTCTGGCCTACATTGTTCAGGGACGCAATTGCTTTCGTGAAGAATTGTGATCAATGTCAAAGGTTAGGTACCATATCGAGGCATCATCATATGCCCCTCAATAATATTCTCGAAGTTGAAGTATTTGATGTTTGGGGGATCGATTTCATGGGTCCATTCCCACCTTCAAATGAAAATTTATACATCCTTATGGCAGTTGATTACGTCTCCAAATGGGTGGAAGCTGCAGCTTCTCCAACTAATGATGCTAGAGTAGTGCTGAAGTTTGTAAAAAAACACATATTTTCCCTGTTTGGTACACCAAGAGCGATAATCAGTGACGGAGGTACGCACTTTATTAACACTTAGTTTATGAATTTTCTTGCTAAATATGGTGTTAGGCACAAGGTGGCCACTGCGTACCATCCCCAAACGAGTGGACAAGTTGAGTTATCCAACTGGGAGATTAAACAGTTACTACAGAAGACTGTGAACGAGTAGCAAAAAGATTGGGCTAAGAAGTTGGATGACGCACTTTGGGATTACAGAACAGCTTACAAGACGCCCATTAGGACGTTTCCATATAGCTTGGTTTATGGTAAGGCATACCATCTGCCTGTGGAGTTGGAACACCAAGTATATTGGGCCATGAAAAAGTTGAATTTTGAGATGAAAGTCGCGGGGGAGAAATATTTGTGCAACTTATTGAGCTGAACGAGTTTCGGCTCCATGCCTATGAAAATTCCAAGCTATATAAGGAGAAGACCAAAAGATGGCATGAAAAAAAAATTCAAGAGAGAGTGTTTGAACCTGGACAACTTGTTTTGTTGTTCAATTCAAGGCTTAAGCTGTTTTGGGGTAAATTGCGTTCTAAATGGTCGGGACCGTTTGAGGTGGTGCGAATAACACATCATGGTGCTGTGGAATTGTGGAACAAAGTGAAGACAGAGAAGTTTCTGGTGAATGGACAACATGTAAAACATTATTAGGCTAATCATGGAGATAAGCACAACGTGTCTATCACTTTTGCTGATGAGTGAGACTGAGCTAAGTCATTCCACGATGTAAAATAAGGCGCTATGTAGGAGGCAACCCACTTTTTCTTACAATATTTTTTTTTCTTGAGATGCAGGGATATGCGAAGTAAAACTAAGGGGATTACCACATTTGAGGGAAGCAATCAGGTTTGCAAAAGGTCCATGCATGAAAATTAGGTAAAAAAGTTAAAAAGTGCACTAGGAACGTGAGTTGTGAGGCTGACGCATCGTGCCATTGGGCAATTTGACAATTGTCAAATTCCAATGGCTTGGAGCGATACCCATGCGTCACATCATTGGGAAATTTGACAATTGTCAAATTCCAGTGGCTTAGCGCCATACCCACGCGTCGCGCCGTTGGGCAATTTGACAATTGTCAAATTCTAGTGGCTTGGCGCGATACCCACATGTCTCTCCATCTGAAAAATTGACAATTGTCCAATTCCAGTGGCTTGAAACGATACCACCGCACCGTGGTGGATTGTAAATAGGCAATTGGCATTTTCCAGTGGCTTGGTGTGATACCACTGCATCGCGGTGGGGGTGAAAATCGAACATAAACTTTAAAATTGCCCTAACCCGACCCGAACCTCTATAAATATAACCTAAACCCTAATATATCCACTTTTTCTCTCTTACTGATACAATACAAACAAGGGAAGCACAAAACACTCCCCAAACAGTCCATAAATTTAAGAAAAACCGTGAACCAAAAGAGGACCTCACTCGGATTCGACAAGTATAACAAGAATACAAGAAACAAGGGTGTATTTAACACCCAAAAACATCAAACAACACAACAATAACGAGATGAACAAGATGACAACAAGAACAACCAGATTCGGATTCCACAATAACAAGATATAACATTACAAGATTACAGAAGACAAAAAGATAGATGGTGAGACATAAACTACTATAATGACTAAGAACCTAAGTGTAGATGACACTCAAAGACCCTTAAAAATGATAGTAGGAACACCTACACTCTTCAAAGAGACACAAGATGGACTTCAATCCTTCAAGCACCCCAGGTTTCAAGCAAACAAACAACAAAAGAGATTCAACCCTAATGTTGTAACCTAGTTTTGGTCAAGCCTCACAAAAGAGAGAACTTGAGTGTTTCAAGTGTGTTTTATAATTTTCAACATTAAAAACTAATTCAATAAACCCTAACATGTTCTTTATATATTACAAAATAAATAGAAGTTAAAATAACCAAAAATGCCTTTTAAGAATGGGCCGCCCCTCTAGAGTATGGAGTGGGCTATTTTGGTGTGTATTTGAGCCTTTAATTACACTTATATTGCATATACACTTGGATTCTATCAATGCACACCCACATAAGTCCATTTTCGTGATTATTCTTATATCATCCTCTCCATCTTGAGAGGAATTTTCCCACAAATTCACGGCTTCACTTCGTTCAATTGGCCACTTTAAAAGAAATCACTCAAAAAAGTCCACAAAATATGAAAAACCCGAGAGCTCAATATGAACAAGTCTTGGCCAAAATATTTATTTTGAACCTTGGTTTTCTCTCCATCTTGATACTTAGCTTCAATCTTATCCGACTCAAGTCTCCTTCCATCATATAAGAATCGTCGTAGACTTAATATACTTCGTGTCTCTTTCTCCATACTCCTCTATATGGACATATCAGTTTTGGAGAAGTGGAGTTTCAGTTGAGGGGGCTGTTTTGGAAATATGGAGCTTCGGTTGTGGAGATTGGATGGGAGGGAATGGGCTTCCAAGTCCTTCTTGTTGGACTTGATCAACTTGCGGGAGAAGTGATCTACCTTGTTCTCGGTTTTGAGGGTAATTGGTAACTTGGCTCATGGCATTTTATGGTGAAATTGGAGGGTTGACTTTTGTAGGCAAAGTCTCGGGGGCAATGGTGATGGAAGGGTTTTGGTCATGCCCACTTGAAGAAACATGGAGTCGAGGAGTAGAAGCATGAGAGTTTCTTTGACTCTCCATTCGATCCAACCTCTCATTCATAGTAGACATGTCTCCTTTGATTGAGGACATGTCTCCTCAAATTGAGGACATAGTCGTGAGCATACTTTCTATTCCTCGGTTGATAGTTTCAAGTCTGTCCAAGATAGCACCAAGAGCATTGTTGTCCATTGTAGCCAAGAAGTTACCTACAAAATAATAAACAAGATAGTTGTTCAAAGAATGGTCCTCACACTCTCTCTTTATTTCTTTATCTCTCGGATTTCTCTCTTTTGATCTCACAAGTGTTGTAAGTTTACTTGTACTCCATGAGGCGTTGAGAGGTGGACCAAGTATTACAATGACTTAAAAATAAAAACTATCACACAAAGTAACGTACACGAAGAATGGCTACAAAACTTACTTACAATTTAGTGTTAACTTATAAGTAAGTAATGGAATCAATCAAGAGAAACAATAAAACAAAACTAGAAGATCAAAATTTTTAGCTTAAAATTTTTGTGTAAACAGTAACTTGGGTGACATGGCAGCATACCATTGGTCACGCCCCCACAATTAGTCACTAGTTAAAGTTTACAAACTTTAGTTACTATATTATGGAAACAATTGGTTTTGGAGGGATAATATATGTCTTGAATCTCCTTTAAGTCTAATCTTCAAAAGGAAAGACTTAGACTTTGTACAATTCCCACAAAACAAGAAAAGTGGTTGAAAAGTAGATGTCAAGTCAAGGAAGTGATGGCTCAAGTCTTCTTTCAAACAACTTTACAACTTGTAGGTTCACTTTTTTGAATCTATATTGCACTTTTGGTTGTCTTAAGTTGTAATATGAGAGGAAGAACAAGATGAACACCACAACAATACTTCAAGAACAAAAACAATATCCATGAATTCAAGACCCAACCAGCCACAATAAGTCACCAATTCTCGCCCTAGGTCCTTGATCACAACACAACTTTAATAAGTTCAAGCTCAAATATAGATCTAGACACTTTTTAGTGTTAGTGAATCATGAAACTAAAACAAGAAACAATAATACACACCAAAGTAATACTATATCTAGACACTACAAGCAACCTTGGCTAAGAGAACAACAAGAACAATACTTTCTCTGCCAAGAACAACAAGAACACCAATTTTTATTTTATTTTCTTAGCCAGAAAGCCCAAGATTGGTATTTTAAGAACAACACCAAAGATGGATATGATACCAAATGATACAATACAAACAAGGGAAGCATAAAACACACCCCAAACAGTCCACAAATTCAACAAAAATTGTGGACCAAAAGGGGACCTCACTCGGATTCGACAAGTATAACAAGAATACAAGAAACAGGGGTGTATTTGACACCCCAAAATAGACAACAACACAAAAATAATGAGATGAACAAGATGACAACAAGAACAACCAGATTCGGATTCCACAATAATAAGATATAATGTTACAAGATTACAAAAGACAAAGGGATAGATAGTGAGACATAAACTACTATAATGACTAAGAACCTAAGTGTAGATGACACACAAAGATCCTTAAAAATGATAGTAGGAACACCAAAACTCTTCAAAGAGACACAAGATGGACTTCAATCCTTCAAGCACCCTAAGTTCCAAGCAAACAAACAACAAAAGAGATTTCACCCTAATATTGTAACCTAGTTTTGGCCAAGCCTCATAAGAGAAAGAACTTGAGTGTTTCAAGTATGTTCTACCATTTTCAATATTCAAAAACTAATTTAATAAATCCTAACATGTTTCTTATATATTACAAAATAAATAGAAGTTAAAATGACCAAAAAGGCCCTTTAAGAATGGGCCGCCCCTCTAGTGTATGGAGTGGGCTGTTTTGGTGTGTATTTGGGCCTTTAATTACACTTATCTTGCACATACACTTGAACGATATCAATGCACACCCATATAAGTCCATTTTCGTTATTATTCTCAAATCACTTACCGCCGCCACTCACCCCCTTAAACCAAATTCTCTCTCAATTCTTCTTAAGATTATTATCTTTTTTCCCAACAACTTAGGTAAGTGCTTCAATGACTTAAATTTTTCTTTTGTGTAATGAGAATTATGATATTTTTGGGCATGATTTGAGTTTATTTTTCATAATTTTTGTACATTATAGCCCCGTATGCTACGATTTTTCTTGAAATTTTTGTGATTCCTTCATCATAGTCTTTATAATCTTGTGTTGACTTGATAAATTGGCAAGATGATATCAGAATGAGTGAAGTGCGGGGTATATTCATGTTTTGATTGGGAGATTTTACTACTTTAGTCTATTAATTTTTGAAATGTGTGTGGACACATGGGTGTTACCAACAATATGTGTGAATCAATGAGGTTTAGGAATTAGGGTAATTGCGATTTTGAGTTCTTAGGATGAAATCTTGTTGATTACACTTAACGTTTTGATTGCATATATACACTGTCTGATTTTGCTAATCATGGGGTAAATTTCACTGCGTTATTATGGGATTTTCACTGACTTGAGGGTATGTGATTCACATTAATATGTAAAGGGGGTCTGGTTCTTATGATTTCAATTTGCTTCTGATTTCTCTTGCATTAGAGCACCTTATTTTTGGGAATTTTGGCATTGTTTTTTTGATTCAGTCAAATTTTATGAATTTATTAGTGTGAATACCCCTATATGCTTCATCAAATCGGTGATGTGCATAGCCTTTTCTTTCGTAACTTGATTTGAATAGCAGTGAATATGCTTTGTGTTGAGGGAATGACTATTGACCTAAGTTTATAGGAGTCCTTACATGATGAAGTGTTAATTCTGCTATTTGTTCCATCCTTTCTTAGAATTAATTAGTACTTGATATGATCAGCCCGCTTACTGTCAATAGAGATAATGTCTTCTTGTATATTGAGTGTGAGGGGCTGAATAAATTATGATTTATTATAAGTAGTGCGTGTTGATTTAATAGTGAGTCGAATTGAGTAATTGGGTGAGGATGGTAAAACCAGTCCATTTGCTTGTCCACTTGTGTTGGGTTTAATCATGAATTAAGTTAAATATGTGGCTATTGTGAGACATTATCTATATGTGTGTTCACCAATGGGGATCATGCTTGTGGTCAGTTGTGGTGTACTGCCATAGGGTTTATAGGGTAATAGTTTTCAGATTAAGTGGTACACAACGTCAAGTTACGTGCAGTTACATTTAAATAAAGGAGTAGGTGTTAAGTGTATATATACCATCTTGTCTTTCTTTGGGTTATTTGATAGTTGTCACTAAGGGCAATATGACATACTTTAATGCGTTAATGGTGTTACATAGGGGAAGTCTGAGTACCTTGTGTTCTGATGCATGCGCCTTAGCTAGCAACTAAGTGTGGGGGTGGTAATGTACCCCTATTCCACACTTAGTTTAGGCTAGTTCAACCTTTATTTCATATACTTAATTGTTTATTGCATCTTTTGTCTAACACAGGTATCATGGAGCCCCAACCAATCAAAGAAAAGTCAAAGGCTGGTTCTTCTGCACCTGCAAGGAAATGAAGCAGGCCGTCTGAAAGTCAACTCACTAGGGTACCTTGGGCTCCACCACTTCAGTGTGGGCAGTTCGAAAAATTTAGATGTAAGGCTATTAACAAAGCTGGAAAGTAGTGGTACTCCAAGCATACGGATGCCAAATACATTCTTGAGGTGCTCATTGATCGTGCAAGCTTACTGAGGGAATGCCCATCCATGGTATGACAGATTGAGCATCTGAATATGAATTTTACCTTTCATCAGCCTACTGAGTGCAACTTGCACTTAGTTCATAAATTTTATACTAATTGGGAACCAAGTGACCCTGATCATGAGTTGAAGATTTGTGGGAAGGTAGTTCGATTCACTGTTGCAGACATTAATGAGTTGTTGGGTATACTAGAGACAAACCAAAACTTTTTAAAGCAGTTCATAGTTTTTCCCTCTTATGCGCATATTAAACATCTATTGTGCGGTATACGCTCTTCATCTAGATGGATTAGGCACCGTGTCACTGGCTTGCACTCTTCTTTTCCTTATGCCCAGATGAACAGGAAGGTCAGGATGTAAGGTCGCATTATGTATCTTTGCTTGATTCAGGGCAAGCATATGACAGAGGTTACTCGAGATCGGGTATGTTTGATTTATGTGCTGATGTGTGATGATGTTGATGTTAATGTGTGGCATGTCATTTTTCTGCTATGAAGAAAACGCGCACCCAGGCAGGGTGCAGTTTTGGTTTTGGAGGGTTGGTGACTCAATTTTTGCGAAGGCACAGGGTAGATGAGAAAGAGCTAGACTATAAGCTTGAGGTTATTACTTGCCATGCGGATATCACTACTGCTAGGAGCGCATCTAGGGAAAATAGCCCAATTTTGACCATGGCTGAGCGCCAAACCCGGGCTAATGAGAGTTCGGCCAGGATGTATGGCCTTCAGATGTTGTGGATAAATATTGGGGGCAGACCAGCCACACCAGAGGAGCTTCATGCTGTAGAGTTAGATTACCTACTTGGGCATCATGCCAGGACCTTGCTGCAGATTGGCCTAGATTTTGTTAAGCTTGTTGATGATAATATACTAACTGATGAGGAGTGGAGGTACAGGGACTCAGATATGGAGTCGGATGAGGAGGACCGGTCGGATGATAGAGCTGATGATGATAGTGATGACATGGACGGTGCCACTGATAACATGACTGCCATAGTGCCGTTTGAGTAACCAGAGAGTATGTTGCTACCCTACAATATGCTTATTTGAAAGCACTAGGATAGTGATTTATTTAAGTGTGAGCTGGTTGGTTTGTCTTTTGCTTCTTCATCTTATTTCTTTTTATTCTAGCTGGCTGAATAATTTTTATTTTCTGTTTGTTGGTTTTTGCAAGTTCTAGCTATTCGGAACACTGGCCTGTAATAGTTAGTAACTTTGTTGGGTTGCAATTTTCCCTCTTTGGCATTTATTGCATATGAATTTTAGTTTAAAGTGTTTGCTCTTATTATTTTTGCCCTCATTGGCAAGTTTCAGTTTCAAGTATTTATTTTAGCCCTCTTTGGTAATTCGGAATAAATAGTCATAGTCAGTTGCCCTCCCCTATGATAGATGGATGACAACCTTCTTAAGGGGAGTGGGTTGTAAGAAGTAAAGAATAAACGAGAACCTAATCATGCTCTTAGAGAAGTGTATGGTATGGGGATATCTTTGTAGTAATTTGAACTAAAATTGGATTTTAAAACATAAAAGTGTCTTGATTTTGAAAGGGATTTAAGTGTAAATAGTTTAATCTCGATAGGTGAAATCTGATGTGTTGGCTTAATTTTGAATTCAAGAAAGGAAGAGATCGGGAACCTTAAAGATTTGACTTGATTCCGCACATGCACTGTGAGTGTGAGGATTTGCTTATATTCTATATGTATAGGAATGTCTAGAACTTACCCGGCGTGTTTATAAAGAGAAATAAAAGGTGTTGGGTGTAGAAAGTGATGTAGGCATTTCTTTGACAACCGCATTTTTAGCCTTAATATACCTACCATTGTGCATAGTCCTAGTCAGCCCCATTGAGCCTTTAGCCTATTCTTTGGTAACCGTATATGTAGCTCGATCCTTTCTTTGATAAACCTTAATTTGATCCAACTAAGCTCCTAGCATTTTAGTATAAAATTAAGAGGAGTCAGGAGTTTAAACAATAAGAAGAAAAACGTAAAATTAAAGCCCCAAAGTAGTAGTTATTGATTTTGAAAGTTTGAAGTATGGTTGGGAGTTAGTAAAAAATGAATTGTTCTTTAAAAGTTTCTAATTTGAGCCCAAAATGTTACAATGAACCTGTTTTGGCCCTGGTCCATTTTGAATATTGTGCACCTTAACGAAGGCAAGTTGTTTAAGTTGAGGATGGCTATCATAGGGGTACGTAGCATAAAATGGGTGAGGAAAAGAAAATATTATTTTTGAAGAAAAGTTGCATACGCCCACCATGATCAAGGTAAATAAGGTTAATAAAAAAAGGGTGAAAAATAAAGGAACGGGGAGATAATAATGGTATAAATTGGGTGTTGGAGAATTGATTCAATTGATAGTTCTTGTATTAAAGCGCTTAGGTGCGATAGTCACTATTTCTGAAATAGTACCTACCCGTCCCCTAGCCTTTATTACAACTCGAAAAGACATAGTTGATCCTTCACTCCAACATCTGACTATTAGTGGAGAGTACACTAAGGGCAAGCTTATGGTTCATTAACTAGAATGTATGAATTCTTTGTTGAGAGAGAGAGAGAGCGATTTGATTTTGATATTCCCCTTATTTTTGCATTGATATTATTGTGAGTTAAGTATGGGAAAGTTTTCTTTGTGCGAGGATGCATGCGGATGAAAGTCAGGTTACTTGTTGTGTTTCTGGATTGAGTTCACCGACACATTGGAAATTCATTGTTGAGATAGAAAAATCTAAAATAACTTATCCCATGTGCTAAAAATGTTATGACATGTGTGTGTAAGAATATAATATTGCAAAGTGTAAGTTCCCACTGCACCATAACTTTAAGATTATGGTGTAAAGATGAAGTGATTATGTTTTTTATTTAAATTATTCAAGGACGAACAAGGTTTTAAGCGTGGGGTGGTGATCTTGGGCATATTTGTATGTTCAAAGCACCAATATGCACCTAGATTTGGACTTGTTTTGAGAACTTTAATGTGAATTCTTGATTATAATTCAGCTTTAATTCCGTTCCATACCTAATAGATATGATTAGTGCTTTCAGGGCTAGAATCTTGATGAATTGGATGCAATTGGATGTATTGATGATATGAAATGGTGGAAGGAATAAAAGACATGGGAACATAGATCAGAAAGGCAAGCTGGAAGTCAGAAATCCACATTGGTGTAGTCACCACGTCGCGCCGACCGAGAAAATGGTGTTGGTCAAATTCCAGTGGAGTAGTACGATTATGGTACGTCGCGGAGCAGCTTGAAATCCCATTTGGCAAAATCCAATGGCTCACTGCGATCGTGGCGCGTCGCAGTGAAGAAGGAAATCACAGTTGTTACTTTCCAGTATTGGTCCATAATTTCACCGCATCGTGGTGAAAGGTCAGTTGCCAATTTTTTGAGACCTGGAAGTTTAGCACGTTGCAGAGGAATGAGAATTCAAAATTGTCCAAAACCAGTGGCTCACCGTGATTGTGGCACGTCGCGGTGAGGATGAATTTCACAATTTTCATTGATTAATGAAATTTTGCGATTACCCAGATTCTGACAGGAAATGGCATTTGGAAGCATAGTGCGACACACCATCTGGAAAAATCGGGAAGATTTTTAGCATTTTGTCCCAGCTATAAAAGAAAAAATTCAAGATGATTTGAGGGGACTTTTGGCAAGCATAGCAGCGACGGAAAAGCACAAAGTTCTCTCTTTTAGAGTTCTTAGACATTCTTTTCAACTTCTTTACTTCGAGATTTATTATTGGTATGATTAATTGCTTGTTTTGGATGTTGTATTCAAACATGGATAAATACCCTTGTTCTGGGGTTGAGGGCAAGAACATATTACTCTTTGATATTCTTTATCGTAGTTTCTTTTTGGATTATCATTTGGGTTGTTCTTAATTTCTTGAACTTACTATTTTGATGAGTGGCCACCATTAGAATAAATTTATATTTCTATGTGAATTCGGGAGGAGAATCGTAGGATAGAACGAAGAAATTAAGGAACAATATTCTTATCCTTTTTTTAAATAAGGGGTTTGAATTAACATCTAGGATAGGGATATACCTAGAAGCCTTGTTTGGTTCAATTGCAAGAAGACAACTTTATGAATCTAGAAGAATAGTTGTATCTCTGCGGGAGCGGTAGTTGCAATATTCAATAGACAGAAGATTTGAGGTCGGGAGACCAAGGTCGTAGCATAAACCTTGTGAATCAACAACCCGATAATCAATTAGACTGCGATAAGAATAGAGATTTGTATGATAGTTCGATATGCCTCAACCCTGGAATTATTATCATTATTGTTTACAACTGTTGCTTGCTTTGCTCTAGTCATAAACTTTTATTTCTTATTTATTAATTTATATCCTTATTCTTAAATTCACAATCATCTTGATAATTCACAACACTTAATACCTCATTGTCTAAAACTAAAAGTTGGATAAATTTCTAGTTGCTTAGTCCTCATGGAAATGATATCTGACTGTCTAAGTCACTATATTACTTGTACGATCGCGTGCACTTGCATGTACGTTTGGACCGCAATAGCAGATGATCTCTTGTTATTTGCTAGAGGGTATAAAGTTTCAGTTCAGATGTTGTATGAAAAGTTCTAGATATTTTCAAAGGCTTCAGGTTTACTAGCTAATCTGAAGAAGAAAAATATTTATTTTGGAGGGGCGGACAATAAGAATAAAGAGGCAATTATTCAAGAGTTAGGTATCCCAGCTGGGGGGTTTCCCTTCAATTATTTGGGTGTACCTTTAGCCACCAAAAAACTGAGCCTATTGCAATGGCAAACTTTAATTGAGAAAATTATTGCAAAAGTCACTTCTTGCAGAGCTACCAAACTATCTTAACGCAGACAGAGTGCAATTAGTTAAAACAACAGTGTTTGGGATCCAATCTTATTGGGCCCAACAATTTCTAATCCCTGCAAAGGTTCTTAAAAGTGTGGAGGCCTATTGTAGAAGTTACATTTAGTCGGGGTCCAATGAAATTACCAGAAGAGCTCTCATCTCTTGGAGTAAGATATGTCTTCCAAGATCAGCAGGTGGACTACAAATTTTCAATCTTAAACTCTGGAACAAAGCTGCAATAACAAAAATGTGTAGGGATCTTGCAAGCTAGCAAGACAGATTGTGGATAAGATGGTTGCATGCCTACTATGTAAAGGGCCAGACTTTTAACATTTTTCCGTTACCACAGCAGGCCAGATGGATGGTAAGGAAAATACTTAATGCAAGGAAAGTGCTACAACAAATCCAGGGGCAGCCACTAAGGGCAAAATTCAATTTATTTACTGTCAGCTGATAGGAATTCATCCTATCGTCCCTTGAAAACACATGGTTATGGTAAATGCAGCTCGACCAAAAACTCTTTACACTATGGGTACAACTTCATGGTTATTTAAATATAATAGACAGGTTAAGCAGATGGGGAATTGATATGGACAAGAAATGTCAAATGTGTTACACTGCGCTGGAAACTAATGAGCATCTGTTTTTAGAATGTGAATTTGCCAGAGCTTTAAGAGCTAAAATGCCACAAATGGTTGAAGTATATGGGAAGTGAGCCTACTTATGTTTCTCAGGTACAGAAGTGAATTTTTGATAAGGTTAAAGGGAAAAAGACTGTAGCACAAATTTTTAAAATGGTTTATACAGATGTGATTCATGCCATCTGGGGAGAGAGGAACACACGAATATTTGAGAAGAAGCAACGAGATATTAACAACATTGCCAGGGAAATAGTATGCAGCTGCAATATTAGAGCATCAACGAAACTGAGTAGAGTCTTTCAACAGTTATCCTTTTTAAGCAATTAACTGTTTAGCCTAGATAGCTAATGGAAAAAATAGTATAAGAGTAGAAATTTATCTTCTGTTTACTCTTTAGACAACAAACTGAGATGTAGTTATGTTGTGGTGCTTGACTTTCCCACTTGGTGATTAATACAAGATGGTTAGGTGGAAAGAAAAGTTAATTCTCCGAGAAATAATGTTACACAAATACTATTATTCTTTTTTCGCTAAACAATATATTTACTGTTTTTATAAAATTATTAAACGTTTTTCAATCAAAATATGAATAGATATAAACTATAAATTATTATTGATTATAGTATTCAGAGTTTCATATGTACGGCAATACTTATGTTTAAGCCTAGAGAATGGTGTGGAGAGTTTCATTATATATAGGCAATACAAAAGATGTTGATTCTATGTTGTTTTTCGTTTTTGTAATTAAAAAGGTATTGATTGAGTTTTCTTTCCAAAATTTATCTTGAATTTTATACAATAGTGAAACAAATTAGAATTATTTAACTAAGGTATCATTTAATGAAAATACTTTTCGGGATTTGCGATTTCTTTAGAGAAGGAAGATAAAACATCGAAATTCGAAAGATTATATTTTATTACTGTGTCTTTGTAGTTTCCTATTTTGTTTTAGACTTGCTGATTTTTTTTTCTAAAAATTACACAAATACACAATTTATATTTTTAATATTATAAAAAATTTTAATTCTATAAACATATTATAAAAATCTCAATATATACACAAAATGTTATGTATATATCAGTTATATTATGTATATTAATAGGAAAATAGAGTAAAGTAATTTAAAAAATGTAAGAGAGTATAATTACTTCCAAAAAATTGATATTTATGTTATTTATATTTTTTCTTTTTTTTTGGATTGGATTGGGCCATGGGGCCCGATTGTAGGATGTACATATATGCTAAGAAGACCTCTTTGTGGTCATTTTGATTTTTTTTTTTAAAAAGATTTCTTTGGAGAAGACAGGAATGGTGGAATGGATCGAACGTGTATTGATTT
Source organism: Capsicum pubescens (assembly GCA_030864215.1). Classification (NCBI taxonomy): domain Eukaryota; kingdom Viridiplantae; phylum Streptophyta; class Magnoliopsida; order Solanales; family Solanaceae; genus Capsicum; species Capsicum pubescens. The sequence goes on along the minus strand of CM061547.1, from coordinate 139,535,329 downwards.
GGAGGCGAAGGAATTCAAGGGATGGATTTACCTATGTATCAGTGCCTATTTGACCTTGAACAATTAATTTATAAAAATAAAAATATTTAAAATAACTAAGATATTATTTTCTTCTAAACGTTAATGTTATGCATATTTTGTTTATTTTCACTTATCTATATTATTAAAATAAATGTTCAATAATATTTATTCACCTTGGTAAAATTATCCTTGTTCTTTTATTGTTTTTTAAGGTGTATATCAAATTAATAATGGATAAATATTATTGAACGGAGAAAATAATATATAGAATTAATTAACACCCAAAAAATCTTCACTGAAGTATTTTTTGCAAATTTGGCAAGAAAAACTTCTATAACATTGGTACTCCAAATATTTAGAACTTTGAAATTGACTAAAATTTTGCTTAAATATTAAAGTAATAATTTAAAACCAGTTAAAATTTATTAACCTATAAAAAATCATTTTTTTCATCAAAATTTTTGTAACTCACAATAAATGTGTACTAAAAAAGTAACATCACTCACGCGTCATACGTGCAAATACTTTGTCGATACACGCTGAGAACCAACACCAACGCCTAGCAGTAGATGTCATGAGTTACTGTCAATGTCAACGTCTAATATACGTGCAACACACGTATCTTAAACTAATATTTAAAAATATTTAAAATATAAAGAGATAAAAATATACTATTATTCTACCTAACAAGGAAGGAAAACTAATTTTTTAATTTTTTTTTTTTTCTTAAAGGTAAAAAATTCAAAGCCACCCACCCACTCATCTAATTTTCTGCTTCTAATTTAGTGGTGATGAGGAATTTGGATAGATGTCCATTAGCACTTAACGCTTAAGTGGGCTTTAGAGGACAAAGCTATAGCCCAATAAAGATCCAACAGAGTGGTTCGGGTTATCCGGAGGTCTTATTCCGTTTTAGCGGGACGCTTCTATCTTCTCCGGCAAACACTCTTCCTTCAGTCAAAATGGTAGCGTCTGCAATTACTGGAACTTCAATTATGCCAGTCTCTTTCCGCCACCAAACTTCCTCTCTGCCTTCCTCTAGGTAATTGCTTTAGTATATTCAGTAAATTAATATATTGAAGCAAAGTTTACATTATATTTTTTTATATATTTGAGAAGGAATTAATACTAATTCCTTTTCCACAGAAGCTTAAGGAAAAATGTAGTTTCTGTTCTCCAAAGTCCATATTCTGATTCATCAGCTATTGGTAAGTTAGGTTCTGGATTAGCGACACAATTGGGTTAATTAATTACTTAGTTAGCTGCTTAATTATCTTGGAAATCGAATATTCGATGAATCCTTGGGTGGAATTTTGGTTATAATTTGCCAATTTCTAGGATTTTCAAGCAACAAGTTGAGGATCCCATTAAAGCTCAATGAGCACGAATCCGAAGCTTTTACCAATTCAAGGTTTATTTTCAATCCTTAGACTCCTTGCATATATGCTCGGCACTGCTTTGCTATTAGTTTTTTTTTTTTTGGTTTCACTGTTGCTTTTTCCTTTCCGTTACTACTTTATTTGCTTCACTTGAGCCTAGGGTCTCGGAAACAGCCTCTCTACCTCCTTGAGCTAAAGGTATGGTCTGTGTATACTCTACCCTCGCCAGACCTGGCTTTGTTGGATTTCACTGGGTATGTTGTTGTTGTTATCTTCAATCTTCAGACTGCATATGCTAGTAGTCAGACTTTTTTTTTAATTGGTACCTTTACTTCTCAAACTTGTATGTACTTGCTATTATTTTTATTTTTAATTTTTTCTTTAAAAGGTCATATTTTGGTAAAAAATACTACTAGATGCAGCAGCGACGTAGTTCTGAAAGAAAATAGGAATAAAAAGATATTCTCCACACTTGGTATTCGCATCTTCCAACAGACATTCTTCGATCTAGAATTAGAATTTAGAAGGTTAATTTTCCCTTGCTCTTGATATAAGCTTACTGTTGTTCTTTTTCCTGAACTGATAATACTTTATGTTCTTCCTTTATTACTTTCTAGAAATATAGTTTTTGATATTAATTATGAGTATCTTCACTTCCACTTTGATGGCATTGGTGTGTGGCACATTGTTAGAAACTGAGACTATAACAAAGAGAACAAATTGTCATGCCCACTTTAATATTGTTATGGTGCTTGCTAGGTCTTAAACAATTGGAATAAATAGGGCAAAAGACAATAATCTCTCTTAGGGAAGTGTTGAAACATTTAATCCAAAATGTATAAGTCCGTATTATACAATAAATATATAAGACGAGCATAGACCAAAATGTGCATGGAGAAAAGATGGTCAGCCAGCCTGCACTGAACTAGCAAGCAGAAATATTGCATTGTGATTGTCTCGTGTACTGGCTGGTCTCTGAAATTCTGTTGTTCAATGTTCACACACAAAGACTAAATCATTGATTGAAACATTTTCCTAGAACTAACAGCTGCTCTTTTGAAATTCATGGGAACAGATATGGTGTTATTGAAGCAAAAGAGGGGATCAGCAATCCACCCATCATGCCTGCCGTGATCACACCAGGGGGTGCATTGGATCTTTCTACTGTGTTGTTCAGGAATCGAATTATCTTCATTGGAACACCAATCAACTCTGCAGTTGCTCAGAAAGTAATATCACAACTTGTGACCCTTGCAACTATAGATGAATACACAGATATTTTGGTAATGCTTCGCTTTGCCATAACCATATAGCTAGATTTTTTTTTCATCAAGTTGTATGTAAAAACGTCTTGTTTACAATTACATCCATGTTTTGCAATGTCAGATCTATCTTAACTGTCCTGGTGGAAGCACGTATGCTGTTTTGGCAATATATGACTGCATGTCATGGGTAAGTATGCCACTTTATAGTGTCTGTTATCATTCCATTTAATCAACTTTGACGACTTCCATTGCAGATATGTTTGTTCTTATGATAATTATGCTTTCAAGCAATGCCTTCTTTTTTCAGATAAAGCCTAAGGTTGGTACAGTATGTTTTGGAGCTGCTGCGAGCCAAGGAGCACTTCTTCTTGCCGGCGGAGAAAAAGGCATGAGGTATGCAATGCCAAATGCGCGTATAATGGTTCATCAACCTCAAAGTGGTTGTGGAGTAAGTTCTCTTCTCTTTTGCTAATAAAGTGTCAGTTAAGATGTGTTACTTTGGGGGAGTTACAACTACCTTTCCTCGGATTTGGCAATGTTACAAACACCTCCACCCCCCATGCCCCCACCCCTCTCTTTGCTAAATGGAGTGCCCAATTTTTTTACTTCCAACTTGTTGGATGATCACTCTTTTTTATTTTATTTTTTCTAGTATAAATAGCTCAAACAGTTAAATAAACGTAAACAACTATTTTGATCTGACAAAAACTTTGTGAAATTGATTGTACATTTGTATTACTAAACTTTGTATTGGTGCAACACTACTAAACACTTGGTGGTATGTGCCAATCTGCCACATATTTTTATCTTTTTGCTTCTTTTTTTCTGTCAGGCATAATGAAAGGGAACTTTCATTTTTCCAATAAATTCTTATCCTCTATCTCAATATACTCAAATATTTTCTTGTGACTATTTTTGCTAGTTCAAAACGGTATGAAGATGCTTGATCATAAAAAAACAGCTGTATGAAGATGCTCCCTTTTTAGCTACTTAAACGGGTTTTATTTCTATTAAAACACTACTTGCACTAACTGCTTTAGGGGCACGTGGAGGATGTGCGACGCCAAGTAAACGAAGCAGTTCAATCTCGCCAGGTTTGTAGTTATTCTTATTCAACCTTCTGTTTCTGATAATCTACGAGTGGGTTTCAAAGAAGATTATCTTTGCTCAGTTCCAAATTCAAATTAATGCTCTCCTTATCTTGATCTCTTTCTTGGAGCCCCACCCTATACATGGGGAAATAAAATTATAAAGAGTACTTGGGAGGTCTGTTTCATGTGCACCAAGCTTAAATTTGCAAACGGAGTTTTCAATTCCTGAACGACTTAAGCTTAATGTCATTGTTTTCAGATTAGGATGTGTATCATTTACCACATTTAGTTTGTAGAGTATGTATATCAACATTCAATGAAAAATATTATGATAACAATCAAATAATACACAGAAAATATCATGGTTGCAGATTCATATGTTACTTACATAACCCGTTGAAAGATTTGAGGTACAACCAAAGTAAATAATAATAACAAAAATTGAAAAAAAACTGAAAGCCTTCTAATAAATTTATCATGCATCATTTATATTGATATCAGCAATGTCACTAACAAAACTCTTCCTAGATTTAACATGACTCAAATTATGATGACTCATAAGTCTATAGCGCATACACAGGGAAATTGTAAGATATAAATGAAATGTACACACTAAATAACATGATCAAAAGATGGGCATTGGTTAAACTTTTTGACGAACCATATGTAATAGATACATAACTTGTCTAATAGGGTCATAAAGCTAAGTTGATGGAGGACCACTTAGCATTTGTTGTACTCTACTACAAAGTCATTTTTATACCACTTCACCAAAAAATACAAAAATCATTGTTATATGATCATCCAGATTAAACATAGTGAAGACCAGATTGAGAATTTGTTAGCACAGAAGGTTCCATGGACTTCCTTTTTCCATGTGTATAATTTGGAAAAACACAGCATAGGATCATGATGACCATATAGAAGTGTCTTTGCAAACTTTAGTTTCAATTTTACTGGTTCCTGTCAAGGCTCTTCATTTAACTTATTAGAAAAAGATTGTTGATAGGGATGCACTTGTGCTCAAACGGATCACCAAAATTTTCAGTTCAACTTTATACATGGGTGTCAACCTTCAGGGTATTATTTTAAGCTAACATCCATGGCCCTTCACAGAGAGCATGTGACTTGTGAACTTGAAGGATATGATGCACCAGACTTGTGACGAGGGACATAAGATATTAAATTAGGATTATGGAAAATAGGATATTGTAGTTCACCTATAAAATTAAGCTAAAGTTCTGGCAGAGTAGTTAATACCTCCGCCCGAATTTATGGGACGGTATTTCATTTTTAGTCTATCTCAAAAAGAACAACACTTTGCTATACGTAGAAATAATTTTACTACGTCTCACTTGTCGTTAATGAGATATTTATAACCACATTTATAGATGGTTATAGTTCAGAATTTCCCAGTTTTTCTTTCTTAAACTCCATGCCTAGTCAAACATCATCACATAAATTGGAACGGAAGGAGTAGCATATTTTCCAGGATTTTATGATTGAGTTGACATATCTACTTTATTATACAGAAAATCGATAGCATGTATTCTGCCTTCACTGGCCAACCAATTGAGAAGGTGCAACAGTACACTGAAAGGGATCGCTTTTTGTCTGCCTCTGAGGTAATGTTGCTCATGCTATACTTGTATGCTGATGTTTTAGATGCTACTCCTTGGTCCTTGCTATAGAGTTTCTAAATGCCCCAAAAAACTTGTTACCAATTTCAAAAGTAGTTATTCGCATGGTGTAGATATGGTTCCATTTTATCTGATCTCATTTCCTTCAGTGCCATTTTTAGCATGAGACAAGAATCCATCTGATTAATCAAACATTTTCTTTCTTTACTGCTCTATGGCAGGCCATGGAGTTTGGTCTCATTGATGGGATGCTAGAAACAGAATACTAGTTGCACATGACACCTTGCCTTCAGATGATAAAAACGCTGTTGTTGATCATTTAACTACTTGGAAAGACAAGAAGCTGGCTCTTGCAAGTTTGTGTGACATACTTCAATCCAATTGATGAACGTTCAAGATCTCCAAAAGTATATTTTTGAAGGTTCACCGAAAGCAATCTTGTATTACTCAAGCAGTTTCACCCGTATTAATCAAAGTCATGATTTATTCATCACTTAATTGCAATTCAGTGGGAACTGGGAAGCAAAGTGTTCAAACACAGAGAAGATGCAGGAGGCCGTAGTGTACTTTTGAAATTTTTTAATTTGGGTGAGACACAACCAACACCATTTACTTTTTGCCAAGTGTTTTTGTGGGTCTCATCTTGTCGTTCAATGTTCCTCTACCCTCATTTCCTCATATTTTCTTTTGGTCCATTCTTGCATTTCACTATTTTACCTGTACTTTTTCTTTTTTCTCAACAATACTTTATTTTATACTTTGTCCGTTTTATTTTACATTAAATATTTCAGTTTACTTATCTATTTTCTAAATCAAAAGTGTTTATTATTATTTTTCATATTACCATTAGCATTAACTAAGTGCAGCAAATAGTACTCTCACCGTCCAACAATATTGGTCCATTATTAACTTGACACACAAATTATGAAACAATAAATAATAGAGATAATGTTACTATATCATTCGTTAAATATAATTAATTTATTGCTTTGAAAAATGCATTTAATAATGAAAAGTATTAATATCAAGGGTAAAATGGATAAATTATCTTTTAGTTTTTTTAAACTGTACAAGTATTGTTGGACAGATTAGTATAGTGACATTGTTGGACGGAGAAAGTAATAGTCAAATTTAGAGTTTCAAAAAATCATCAATAAAGTTAATTTAATAAGGAAAAATTACACAAAGTAACAACCTTAAGACATTAATTACAACTAATAGCAATAGTTTCTCAAAATTACAACTAATAGCAAAACTAGTAATATTTTACCTTTTTTTTTAGAAGCGCGTGTCTTTAAATCCTTTTTTTTACTTTACCCTATATTCATGCTACTTTACCAATTGCACTTCCCTGATTTTTTTTTTTCAAATTCTATTTTTTTCTGTCAAGATCTTGATAAACACTCTCTCCATATATTAAGGTAAGTTTATTTTTAGAGTTACTGCATGTTATATTTTCCATTAAAAAAATTTATGTGTTTTTTTTACGCCAGTTTTTTCAATTTTCTTCTGCTAATTGGTCTGTTTGGTTTTTCTTTTCTGTACTTGTCTTCATTTTTCTTGAACCTTCGTATGTGATTTTACATCCAAAAGAGCACAGAAAAAGGTTTGGTTGACTCTTTCACCCACTTCCTTTTTTCTCTTTCTCTTTCTAAATCTTGTAATCTTTCATGAACACTGTCAAAATTATATATGGTAGCCTTTTTTGTCTTTATTTTTTCAAAAAGCTTAACTTTTTACAGTAAATAAAACAATAGATTTTACTCAACAATAAGATGAAAATGACAGAGTGAAGAAGTAGCAGTAGTTTATTCAGACCCCAATATTTTGTTTTTCTTTTACCTACACAAAATTATTTCTTTCTATTTTTATGTTGGATCTGAAATTTACATGAAGATTATGTGATTTTTTGAAAAAAAATTTCGTGTTGTATTTTTTGGATTTCTACTGTAATGGCAGAATTTGTAAATAGTAGTAGTTCAGTTAGAGATATTCAACCGATTAATTTAGTTTTCGATGAAATTTCTTCGTTTAATCTTGGTTTAACACAAGATAAAGACGTTAACTTGTTTCTACTAGCATTGAAGAGTTGAGATCGAAGCAGCATAGCGATCCTGTAAAGACTGTGAAAACCATGAAACGGAAAGCATTGACAAAATCTTCATCCCCAAAATTCATAAAAATTCAAAAATCGGTGGAAAAAAGAAAGTCGGATGAAAAAGTGGAATCTAGTAAAATTGCAAGTCCCGTTTCATCTGATTTTGAATCTGAAGAAGAGAGAGTGAAGGAGGTATTTTGATCTGTGTAAAGTTTTATAGTTTTTGGACAATATGTTCATATATGTATTTTATATATACATTTTATAAGGTGTTTATTTTTTTAGTTTTGTTGCTAATTTGCTGATATGCATCTGTTATATCTAAGATTTTCGATTTGTATGTGTAAGATATTTGTATTTGTTATTGATAAGGTTTGTAATTGATGTTCAGTTGTATATTTTTCTTGTAAGTTAAATTTGTACCATTCGTGTATTCATGAAATATATATATATATATATATATATATATATATATATATATATATATATATATATATGTTTCAATGTAAATATAATATGTATATTGTAACTACATAAGTACCACTATTTTGACATGTAAATGTTATACATGGTACAAGTTAGATATGTATCTGTTTTGTTTACCGATAAGATATGTTTTTGACTATGATATGTTCTTTTTTATTGATAAGTATGATATTTGGACAAATTATATATAAATAAAATACATATGTAATTTATTTTTCTGGAGTCATATGAAATGTATTTATTATCTGTTAGATATGTATTTTATTATTTGTACTGTTAATATTTGTATTTTTTGCTCAGTTGTATATGTTTATTAAGAGTAAATGACAATGTTTGTATATTGATGTTTGATAACTAAGCTATGGACCAGTGATGACAATGTTTGTATATTGATGTTTGATAATTAAGATATGGAGCAGTGATGTTACTTTAAGATGTAATGTAACTTTTCAGATGTATTTTCTTAAATACATATGTTGCACTGTTATACATATAATTGTATTTTTGTGTTGTATAGGTATTGCGTGATCAAAATATACATGGCAAAAGTAATGCATGTATATGTTCCAACTGTTGACGGTGTTTCAACTGTTGACTTTGATCCAAATCTTCTTCGTACGAGATATGCTTTAATTTTGTGGCATTATGATTTGAGGAAAGAAGAAGAGAAGGCACAAAGTGAAGATGAAGCACCAATGAGGCCTCCTAGAAATATTGGGATAACAGAAGATATTGAAGTGCATGATATTTGAAGATTATTTAGAATTTGTTGTATTTTATAATTGTGAACTTTAGGTAGACTAAAATTTAGTTGAATATTTCTTAGGCTTCACATGTCACTCTAATGTTGAAATTTGATATCTTAATGTTTTCTTTGCTGTAATTGTTAGATTTTTGATGTTTAAGTTTCTAAAAGACAATTGTTCTTGCTTAATTTATGCTATTGTTATGTAGATTTTGGTATGAATATGTGCTTTCCAGTTTTGAATATAATTTTCAGTAATAAATATGTATGTTTCAGTCATTATATGTATTTTTTATTTATGCATTTGTATTTTTCATTTTATGCATATATATTTCTGAGTAATGCATATGTATTTCTGAGTAATGCATAAATATTTATGATTAATACATAAGTATTTTACCAAAAATGCGTGTTGTATCCTTTTATGTTATGCATAATGCATATGTATATATAATTAACACATATGTAGTTATGCATAATGCATATGTATATATGAATACTGCATATGTTTTTTATAAGTCTGAATATATATTTTTTGCTATGCATATATATATATATATATATATATATACACATTTGTCTGAATATATATTTTTTTGGCTCTGCATATGTATGTGGTATTTGTCCAGTTTAACATATATGTATTTTACCATATAAGCATATGTATTTATGAATTATCCATAGATTTTTTTCATATATGTGTATATATCTATGAATAATGCATATTTATGTATGATTAATGCATATGTTTTTTTTTTAAAAACGTATTTAAAGTTTTAGCTACGTAATTATAAGTCATTATATGTATTTTTAATTATTTTATTTATTACATAAATGTATGTTAACTTATTCTTAGTTTTTATATATTGGCATAGATTTTTATTCGATTCTCATATGTATTTTTTCAGATTAAAAATTTAACTTGTGTGGCATACAATTTATTAAATATAAATAAATGATGTTACATGTCTTGTATACTATATTCTTAATGATAACATTTGCAACAATTTAACTACAAAAAGTTCAATAAAATTTAAAAAATTAATCAAAATTGAGAATCATATAATAATCAGTGAAAAAATGAAGCAATTATTTTTTGACTGAATACATCAATAAATTTATCATTTATTATATTTCCTACATGAACATCTATTGTGAATGAACTACATTAATTTTTGTTTTTCTTTCCGAATATATCTCTTCTCAATTTTTCACGATCCTTCTTTGCAGGTTTTCTAGGGGATCGCTTGTGTTTTGGGGGAAAAACTATCTCCTCTAATATCTCTTGTGGAATTACCCAATCATCTTTGTGGGGTATAGGATAAATGAAAAGATCATACGTTCTTGACACGGTTTTTGATTTGTATAGATCAGAGCAATATAATCCCTTTTGAAAATTCTTGCTATCAAGTACTGCATAAGCATGCACACACGGTATCTCATCCTATTGGAATACATGGCAAGAATTTTTTTTTCTTAATGCAAACAATAAAATGTTTATCCTTGTTATGTACTGTATAGACATACTCTGAGGCTAATATAACCTGAAATTATTAAAACAAAATTAAAATTATAACAACAATTATTTATTTGACATTTGTAATTGTTCCAGTTTAGCAATTATATTTTACCAACTCCGCATATGTATATTGCATGTCTCAATAAGTATTTTTAGAAATATATAACCTGTATATTTTATTTATTTTAAAAAACAAAAACAAATGAAATCAAACACTTAAAACAGAGTGCATATGTATTTTTTAAATACATATAGCTGGCAGCATATGTAAACTAAAATACATAAAAGTAACTACCAGTGATCACATAAACAGACTGCATATGTATTTTACAAATACATATAGCTGGCAGCATATGTAATGTTAAATACAAATATAAGAAGAACTTACCGGTTCCATCCATGGTATAAGCAGCTACAAAAGTATCAGTATACATTTTTCTGAGATGACTTGCATCAACTATTATTACAGGTTTACAATGTTCGAACCCTTTGATACAATAACTTATTAGTAAATAGAAAACGAAATCCAACAAGAACAAATTATTTAATTGAAAATGGAAAAAATACAAAATAAACTGTAACAATTGTATATCAATATTCAACCTACATAACGAGATGAAAAATTCTAATTTGTAAAATAAAATTATCAATCAAACCACTTTGTTCGAGAACTGATCAAACCATTGTTGTTACAATTTTTTCAGCGATTTTCACAAATATAGTTTGAAAATTCACAAACAAAATCATATTTATTTATTGATACCTGTATTTGCAGCGTTTGTCTTATCAAACTTTTCTCAAAATATTAGATGATGAACATAAATTTTGGAAGCAATCATTTTTTTGAAATTGATATGAGTTACAGATTATGAAAAATATTTTTGAATTTTGAATTATGTTGCTGTAAAATAATGGTTGTGGTTAAAATAGAGTCATTAAAGAAAAAGGTATCTGTAAAAGGTTAAGAAATCTGTCAAATTAAATGTTCCTTAAATTAAGGAATCGTTTTTCCCATATTAAACTGAAACAGATTGGAGTTAAATTAGGAATAAAATCTTTAATTGTATATGTATTTAACTAGCAACAGTTTAATCAAATACAAAATACATATTGCTATTTTTTGTAATTTTGAAAGGGTTGCTATAAAACTTACAATTAAAGCTCTATAGTTGTTATTTCTGAAATTTTCCCATTTAATAATGTATCTTTAATGACCTTTTTAAGGGATGAATCAAGTTGAAATATCTCAATCTTTGTGTCTCACTTATACTAAAAATTGCTCAATAACTTAATTGAATCTTTCTTTCTGGTTAATCATTGTGCCCTTTCTTTCTGGTTAATCATTGTTCCCCTCAACTAAGGAGTGTCCATCAAAAAAGTGATGCAAAAAGAGTATATTTGTAGATATAGGTATTTATGAAAAATTAAATTAGATTATAAATTGATAAATCTTTTAAAAATTAATATATATAAATTTTATGATAATTAATCTTTTATTTTTTTATTTATTATATAGAATTTAATTGTTATATTGATGTTGCACTTATTATTAAAATTTTAAGTTATGGAAGTCTAAAATATTACTCCTTCCGTTTATCTTTACTTGTTCACTTTTCTATTTTGAGATGCCCAATAATACTTATTTAGTTTATAAAATTATGGATAATTTACCTATTTTTCTCCATTTTACTTAAATATGGATCATTATCTAATGTACTTTTCAAATCATTAAATTTATTATGTTCAAAAGATAATATGATGAAATTATCCCTATCATTTACTTCTTATTAATTTTTGTGTCAATAGGAAAGTTGACAAGTAAAAATGAAGGGAAGGAGTAACCAAAAGAACATAAACATGGAAAAAAACGAAGAAGATAAAAGTTGGAAAAATATTAATCTGTTTATCTCTATTTGATAATGATTTTTGGCAAATGAAAATCAAAACTATAGATTAAAAAAATGAGAGAAAGGAAATAAAATACACGAGAGGAAAAATAATGGCCTATGTAAATAAACAAAAAAAATGGAAAAAATGCATAAAGTAGCATATTTAAATATTAAATTACAAAAAATAATAACACTTTTATCAAATTATATTTTGTAGCATATGTATTTGTATGTATTTATATTTTTGTAGCAACAATTTGCAAAAATACAAAATACATATCGATCATAAGGGTAGTAAAAATCATATGTATTTGTATTTTTGTAGCAACAGTTTGCAAAAATACAAAATACAACTTGCTATGTTATGTAATTATGAAACTATTGTTATGAAACTCATAATTAAAGGGGTAAGTATGCTATTTCTGAATTTTACCAAAAAAATATACATGTTAACATAGACTAGAAGGAGTGAGGATGAATATAAGGTATGTCATCATGGACCAGAAGAAGTGAGGATGAATAGAAAGTGGGTGGGGAAGAGAAAATGAAAAGTAGTAATATAGAGTGGGATCCATAATCTTTAATCAACTAAAAGATTCCTCGCACAACTATGACATAGTGTGACTTATCCATCATAAAAAAATTCGTATACTTTGCCAAATATATTTGAATTACCTATTATACCTTACATATCCTCCGGATGGTAGGATTTAATTTTAGGAGAAAGGATAAAAATATTCTTGTTGGACAATAAAATTTCTCGAGATCGAAAATAAATAATCGAGACAAGAAAAATATTGCAACAATCAATTTATTGATTTCAATACGCGAGTGTTACAATCTCTATGAATCCTTTGATTTGCCTTTTCAAATATAAATTCAAGGGCTTCGAGTTTGATCTTGAATTTGAACTTGATTTGCGGATTTGATGGATTTGATCTTGACTTGTGCTTGAATTCAAGGGCTTTTGGGCTTGTTCTTGAATCTGTCGGTCTTGATCTTGAATCTTGATGAACTTGATTTGAATGCTTGAGCTTTGTAGAAAAATTGTGGTGTTTGATCCACGAGCTTTCTCTTACTTCTTGTTAGAGTTCTAGGGTTTCTTTTTTCTGAATTATGAGACCCCTATTTATAGTTGTGGAAAAGAAAGAGTCATGATGAAGATGGACTTTCTTTGATCAATCAAATTCAAGTGACGTGACGTCTTTTATGAGCATTGATTTCATTGGGTCTGCTGCATCATTTTGACATGTGGGATGGTCCTATTGACTCCTTCACTTGACTTGGCATGCCACATCATTTGACACGTGGCGCTTATTTGGGCCTCTAGAATATGACAATATCTTGGACTTAATTTGCATTCCAAATCAATGGGCTAGCCCAATAAAAAATAGACTTTAATTAAATTCATATATATTTGGACTTAAATAATTAATCCAATTATATTAATCCACAATATTTATTTGGGACTAATCTATTTTGAATTTAAAATGATCTGAATTTCGTACGGATTTTGATTTAATAAAATTTTGTTGCCCGCAAAATGTCCCCTACTTCAAGACTTGTCGAGATTTTTAATCTTTTTGAGACTAGACTTAAAGTATGATTTATGTAAACATACTTCCTTCGTGCTTCAAAGATTTCTATAAAGTTGAACCATGCAATTTATATATTGATATTGCCTCTTAAAAAAATCTCTTATTTTTTTTCATGAATCTCTACACGTAAGATCCGTTGGTGAGGCATGATATCTCATTTCAAATAGATTTTGGAAAACTTTTTACCGCCTTACTTAACCAGAAATAAAACTCTTTCAATTTGAATTTATATTGAGGAAGGAAACAACTCCCAATTTGAATTTGTATGGGAGAAGAAAGTAACCTCCAATTTGAATTTGGAGATGGAAACTCTTCCAATTTATATTAGAGAAGGAAATAACCTCCAATTTGAATTAGTTTGGGAGAAGGACATAACCTCCAATTTGAATTTGTATTGGAGACGGAAGCTCTTCCAATTCAAATTTATATTGGAGAAGAAAATATACATCCTACAACTCTATAAAAGGATATAGGTTCCACACTTTTTCAATATCAATTTTGGGGTTTTCAAGCCATGAACAATATTGAGGTAATTTTTTCTCTCCTACTTTTCTTTAATTTTCGCCACTATTTTTCAGCACAACATCTTAGTGGTAGAAAATTCATATCTTATTGTAGGAATATCGAAATCATGAGCCGTTTGATATTACAAAAACTAGACTTTGATATTTATAACATATAAAAAATTCAGCTTTAAATTCCATCAATATAATTCTTGATAATTTTTTGAATTTAGCCCTGAATTTTATCATGCTGAAAATTTTAGATCTGCGCGTCTTTACTAAAACTTTCATATCTTGAAGCAGGAATAACGAGATTGCAAGCCGCTTGATTCTTATGAAACTAGACACAAAGATCAACATATTAACTAAAATTCATAATTTAATACTTTCAATATTATTTTAGGTGTTATTCCGAAATCAACATTGAGTTTTGATGCATCAGCAAATTTAGATTTATGCGACGTCACCACAAAAATTATATCTCAATTTGAGAGTATCAAAATTATGATCTGCTTGATTTTATAGATCGCGGAAACATGCATATATTACATATCCAAAATTTGAATTTTAACACTTTTTGGATTGTTCTAGATGATTCTTTTTTAAGTCGATCTTATATGTTGTCAGATAGATGATTCCAGATTTGCACCGCCTCACCAAATAATTTATATCTTGATGTGGGACCATCACCACCAAAGAGCATTTTGATTGCTTCAAAATAGATTTTGAGGGCTTTATTCTCATCAAGGCATCTTGTCTCAATCCAAGTTGGTCATATACAACATTCAACATCGCAACGCTCTGACAGGTAACATCCTTTCTATTTTTGTTTTTACTTTCTTTCTTGTTTACCCCTTTTTTGCAGGGTTAAAATAAATAGCAAGATGCAAGAATCAACTTAGGGTGGGAGAGTTTAATTTCGCCTCCGTACACTCTAAGATCGACCAATTTTGACTTCAAGATGGTGGCTATGCAACAATCAACTTAGGGTGCGAGGGTTTAATTTTGCCTCCGTCACCTCAAGACCCGACCAATTTTTCTTGAAGACGGTGGACGTCAGCTTAAGGTGCGAGAGTTTAACTCTGCCTACGTCAACTCAAGACCCGACCAATTTTGCTTGAAGACGGTGGGCTTTGGCTTAAGGTGCGACGGTTTAATTTTGCCTCCGGCACCTCAAGACCCGACTAATTTTGCTTGAAGATGGTGGACGTTGGCTTAAGGTGTGAGGGTTTAAATTCTCCTCCGTCACCTCAAGACCCGACCAATTTTTCTTGAAGACGGTGGACGTCGGCTTAAGGTGCGAGAGTTTAACTTCGCCCCCATCACCTCAAGACTGATACGCCCAAATTACAACTCTCATTAGAAAGTGTAAGCGATCGCTGTCAAATATAGAACCCAACTGGGTTGGGTGTCAAATCCCACAGGGAATACTATGGTCACTAAGTATTGCGATTATTATTAGACTGTTGGTCACAGGTTCCAAGATAAGGGGGGTTTTGGTTTAAGTGCACAATAGTACTATTAGTGTAACGAATGAGACGATATATGTAAAAGTAATTGATCACAGAGAATGACAAGTTAGGGTTATGTCCACCTTGTAGTTTCTACTTCTCTATTAACTATGAGTAATACAGATTTTATGCATGCATGCACTTATAGAGAGACGTATTCTAATTCTAAATCCAAGTGTTTTTCAACCATCAAGGATTTATTCACCTTAGTTCTTTCGAATCTAACGTGTACAACAAATGGTACGAACTCTCCAAGACGTTAACCCTGCTAGGGCATTAACGTGTAAATAGAGGTTGAAAACCCTATTTTCTTGTCACACTCTCTTTTCCAAACAGTAACTTTTCTACCGAACAAGTTATTGCTATAATGGCGTATTCCCTATGTTTGCAACCACGAGAATTCAATAAAAAAGAAGAGAGTAATGATATAAATGGCATGACACATCATAAATTCAAAAACCCATAGCAATAGAGAGTATTCTACAAGGTTTCCATAACCCTAACAGATGAGCTTAGCTACTCATGAATAAAACCTAAATCAACATAGAAGTAGTCATCATACCAAAACAACGAATGATTATGGTGATGAAGATGACTAGCGAAATCAAGAGAGAAACACGTTTCTCTCTCTCCCTCCTCAAGCTACGCTGTGTTTTTCTTGTTTTTAAAATAATACAGAATGTGAATAATTCCCTAAAAATTCAGCAATAAGGCTTTTAATAACATCGTTCTCTAATAAATTGCTACTGCATCCTTAACTATTTAAAAATATTGTGTTTGCCCGGGAAAAGTTCCCATACATCACATTCAGTCCAAAAGATGCTTTTCTTTTTATGTGAAGTTTTCTTTGTTGTCCACAGGTTCCCAAAGTGCTGTAATCTTCCTCATTAGTACCTGAAAAGCATGCTAATCACATAGGTCAGCTCACTTAACTAAAAATAGACTAAAAGTGCAAGAATTATGTATTTTATCCTCAAAACTTAGCTAAAACATGGGTAAGTTATGGTGCTTAGACGTATAAATACGCCCAACATCACCACCCCACACTTAAAGCTTTGTTCGTCCTCGAACAACATATCTATTTATGCATACTACACAAGCCTTAGCACCCACAAAGGAAGACAAGATGCTCAAATAGGCTCACACAACAATTATGAACAAGAAGTAGCTTCAGGAATCATTCCGAGATACAACCTACCCTCAAGAATAGACTCATTAAGTTGGAAATTTCATGCATATCATTCAAGAAAATCATATAAATTACCCAACCTTCATCAACCATGTGCCCTCACAACAAGAGAATTACCCATAATCACTCACAATTATGCAATTTCTAACAAAATGGGCACAAGAATCAAGTTGCGCTCACTCTCACAAAGAATTCTCAAATTACAACTGATGACCATATGCTTTCCCTTAGTGTAATACTCCACTAATATCAGAATGCTAAGATTAGGATCAAATAGGTCTTTTACGGGTTGTAATGAAGGCTAAAGGATGGGTAGGAACTATTTTGGCCAGAAATAGTGACTATCTTCCCTAAGCACTTTAATACACTACATTATGCAATTAAGATCAATCTCAAACAACCAATTTCCACTTCTTCTATCTTCACAGATTTGCTTTTCACCCCAACTCGTTAAGCTTAATTAATAACACTATGGTGGGAGTATGCAACCCTTTTAATTTTTTTTTCTTTTTTGGCACCCTTTTCACGTTACGCACCCCTATAATAGCCACCTTCAAGTTAAGCAATTTTCCTTAGTTGAGGTGCACAATGTCCAAGAAGGACCAGGGCCAAAAAAAAGGTTCATTGTAACATGTCCGGGATAAAATTTTGAACCTTTTCAACAATTTTAGCTACTCCCAACCACATCAATTGCTCACGCCAATAACCAGAATTTGGGGCATCAATTTCACCTTTTTCCTCTTATTCTCAAACTCTTAACTCACATTGATTTTACATTAAAGCGCTTAGGATCTTTTTGGATCAAATTACGGTCTATTAAAGAACGGATTAGGCTACATATGAGGCTAACAAAAGAACAAGGTAAAGGCTCGACAGGGCTATCTAAGATAATGTACAAAGGTAGGTCAAAAGAAGGTATGAACAATGGCTATCAAAGAAATGCCTAAATCATCTCCTAAACTCACAATCTTTATTTCGCTTTGCATACACACCAGGAAAGTTCTAGCATCAGTTACAATAAGGAATATACAACAGTCTTACACACTCATGGCACATGGTCAACTCAATTAGGAGCATTATAGATTCTCGACTGAACAATTACATGAATTCAATTAAAACCAACAATCACAACAAGAGTCACAACTAGAGCCTAGGTGTTTCAACGTAATGATCCATCACATATTTAGGTTATAATGTCATATGATCCACAAGAGCAGTTACATGTAATTGAAAGACTACTTTTCTCTTAAGACGGTCGTCATCCATCCATCATTGAGAAAAACACCTAATTATGACTAAATAACTAACAAAATGAACAAAATAACTAATCCTATCCATAAGTATACTAAGGAGAAGGTCCTATTTTCTTATGAAACAAGTAGCAAAGTAACCAGCCACCCCATACTTAAGCTCTGCACTGTCCCCAGTGTAAATAACAAGATAAAGAACCTGGATAGTAGTACTTCTCATCCACATTAGGAGTCATGCCACCTGCATGGAGATTATCATTGGAGCCATTTTTCCTGTATTCATCCTGTCATCCATGTCATCCACACATAATGAAACTAACTATAATTAATATGAGGGTGGTGAAGTCACCACCCCACACTTAATTTGTTAGTATCAACTAATTTCGTGTTATTATCGGGTACTCAGACTTCACCGACATACACTTTGACATGGTGCACCACGTTAGTCACAATACAATTCAATCACTTCATTTCCCCCTTGTCTATTTCAATGAAACACTTTTTTTTATCAAAATCATACCCTACACTTTCAACCATATCAAGATATACAAAACACCACCACTTTCCCAACATAGCCATGGAAAAAATTTAATTCATAATCCTCAAGTGATCAATTAATAACTACATCCTAAATTCAAAACACCTAAGGATTAAGAAAAGAACACTTACCTTGAAGATGAAGGATTGAAGAAAGTGAGTCGATGTTCTTGGGTTTTGAAAGTGCTGAGGAGCTTGTAAGATTAGTAGAGCAAAGAGAAGGGTTTTGAGAGAAGAGAGGTTGGGAGGAGCTTAGGTGAAAGAAAAATGGAGTGGGATTTAAGAGTAGAGAATATGTTTAAAAGATGAGACATGGGTCGGTTTGATCCATTAAAAAACGGGTTAGTGGGCAAAAATTATGTTGATAGGCGGCGCCTATAGCATTGCCTAAGCATAAGTAGGCGGCGCCTAACCTATTGCCTATGTTGGCATAGGCGGCGCCTAGCCTATCGCCTATGTTGGCATAGGCGGCGCCTAGCCTACCGCCTATGTGAGGCAGTGAGCATAGGCAATGGCATAGGCGACGCCTAGTCTATTGCCTATGTTGGCATAGGCGGCGCCTAGCCGATTGCCTATGTTGGCATAGGCGACGCCTAGCCTATTGCCTATGTAGGCATAGGGGCACCTAGCCTATTACCTATGTTGGCATAGGCAATTGGAAAAACGGCTCACACTTGGTCGAAAAGGTCCATACCGCGGGGGCGAGCCCCCGCACCCCCATCGAGGTCAATGGTGGGCTTCGGGATCGGGCCTATCCCTACGCTACCACCACAGACCTCATTAAAAGTCACAAAATAAAGTCGCACCGCAAAACTTTTTGGGTCGAATCTTCATAATTCGAGGTGCGACTCTAATGCAAATCATACTTGAACCTTACACATTTGACTACTCCCACTTACCTGTATTGTTCCATCATTCCTAGACTTACCACCATTGACATGACTCACTTCCAAATCAAAATTGGGACTAATCTTCTCCTTTGTACTTCATGCACCTACACTAAATCAAAAACAACAAAAATGATTAGAAGGATGGGTTGCCTCCCACCTAGTGCCTTAGTTTTGGTCGTGGCTCGACTCTTCTTTTTGAATTTTTATTTACCAAAAACAAACTCCTAGTAAAACAAAAATGATTAAAAATGATGGGTTGCCTCCCATGTAACGCTTGATTTATTGTCGCGGCACGACATAGTTATCTTGATTACTCAGACTTCATCAAGATACATGGTGGCTATATATTTTATCGGGTCGGTTGGACCGATATATAGCTTCACTCTTTGGCCATTCACTTTAAAGACACTACCATCATCGTTTTCTAACTCCACTACTCCAGATGAGTAAATTTGGCTGATTCTGAATGGACCAGACCATTTAGACTTCAACTTACCTGGAAACAACTTCAGTCTGGAGTTAAAAAGGAGTACCAAATCGCCTTTCTGAAAGCTTCGTTGGATAATCCTCCGATCATGGTACTTTTTCATCCTTTCCTTGTAAAGATCTGCTCTTTCGTATGCATTTAGACGGAATTCATCCATCTCGTTTAGCTGTCCCAATCTCATATCTATGGCATCATCCCATTTCAGGTTAAGCTGCTTCAGTGCCCACATTGATTTATGTTCTAACTCAATTGGCAAGTGACAAGCCTTTCCATAAACTAGTTGGTATGGTGACATGTCAATTGGTGTTTTAAATGCGGTCCTATATGCCCATAAGGCATCATCCAGTTTCCTGGACCAATCTTTCCTGCTGGCATTCACAGTCTTAGCAAGGATCAGCTTGATTTCCCGATTTGAAACCTCCACCTGCCCACTAGTTTGTGGATGGTACGGTGTAGCTACCTTATGTTGCTTAACCCCATACTTTGCCAATACGACTCTGAACAGCTTGTTGCAGAAATGTGATCCTCCATCGCTTATGATGGTACGAGGTACCCCAAAACGAGAGAAGATATTTCTCTTTAAGAACGCCACAACACTCTTACCTTCATTATCAGCTAGCGCGACTGCTTCGACCTATTTGGATACATAATCCACAGCAACTAGGATATATTTCATCCCAAATGAGCTCACAAATGGGCCCATGAAATCAATACCCCAGACATTGAATAACTCTACTTCAAGCATTTTGGACATGGGCATCTCATGGTGCTTTGAAATAGAACCTTGCCGCTGACACTGATCACATCTTCTTACAAAATCGTAGGCATCTTTAAATAATGAAGGCCAATAGTAGCCACTTTGTAGTACTTTCTTGGCCGTCCGATCACCTGCATGGTGACCTCCAACTTGGGAAGCATGGCTTGCTTCCAGTATGCTAGGCACCTCTACATCTGGGATGCACCGCCTAATAATACCATCAGCACATCGTCGAAAAAGATAAGGCTCATCCTAGAAGTAATGTTTCACATCATGCATGAACTTTTTCTTTTGATGAAAGGAGAGATGCTCAGGAAGCACTTCGCTCACCACGTAGTTGGCATAATCTGCATACCACGGTAATTTTTCCATCATAGTTGCTAGAATCTCTTCGTCTGGGAATGCATCATCAATATCAAGGTCGGTCTGCATTGTGTGCTCACTCTCAAGTCTGGATAGATGATTAGCTACTTGATTTTCACAACCTTTTCTATCCTTTACCTCGAAATCAAATTCTTGAAGCAGTAACACCCACCTAATTAGCCTTGTCTTAGCATCTTTCTTTGCCATCAAATATCTTAGAGCTGCATGATCTGTATGAACCACTACCTTGGTTCCCAACAAGTAAGCATAGAACTTTTCGAAGGCATAAACAACTACTAGAAGCTCTTGTTCAGTAACAGTATAGTTCTTCTGTGCTCCATTCAAGGCCTTGCTCGCGTAGTAGATTGGATGAAATAGCTTTTCTCTTTTCTGACCAAGTACAGCACCCAAAGCTACACCACTTGCATCACACATAACTTCAAAAGGTAGAGACCAATCAGGTGCTACAATAATAGGGGCTTCAACTAGCTTCCCCTTGAGGCATTCAAATGCCTTCAAGCAATCTGGACCAAAGTGAAACTTTGCTTTCTTCTCCAAAAGTTTGCATAATGGATTTGCAATTTTGGAGAAGTCTTTAATAAACCTCCAATAAAAACCAGCATGACCGAGAAAACTACGAACCCCCTTCACAGAAATTGGAGGTGGTAGTCTCTCGATAACTTCAATCTTGGCTCGATCAACTTCAATTCCCTTTTCAGAGACTTTATACCCTAGAACAATGCCTTCCTTAACCATAAAATGACACTTCTCCCAATTTAGCACCAGATTGAATTCAACACATCTCTGCAAGGCCATACTCAGATTTTCCAAGCATGATTCAAATGACTCACCTACAACTGAAAAGTTATCCATAAACACCTCTAAGGTGTCTTCAACCATATCAGAGAAAATAGATATCATACACCGCTGAAAAGTGGCAGGTGCATTACATAACCCAAATGGCATTCGTTTGAATGCAAAAGTACCATATGGGCATGTAAAAGTGGTCTTCTCCTGATCTTCAGGAGCAATGCAAATCTGATTATATCCGGAATAACCATCCAAGAAACAGAACCATCCCTTTCCTGCTAATCGATCAAGCATTTGGTCCATGAATGGCATTGGGAAGTGGTCCTTTAACGTCCACGAGTTAAGCTTTCGGTAGTCCATACACACCCTCCACCCAGTGACAGGCCTGAGTGGAATTAACTCATTCTTTTCGTTTGCCACTACTGTCATGCCCCCTTTCTTGGGCACACATTGTACAGGACTCACCCATTTACTGTCTGAGATTGGATACACCACCCCTGCATCTAACCACTTTATCATTTCTTTCTTCACCACCTCTTGCATAGGTGGGTTCAGACGACGCTAATGCTCGATAGTGGGTACGCAATCTTCCTCGAGCTGAATCTTGTGCATACATATGCCAGGAGGGATACCAATTATATCAGCAATAGTCCAACCAATAACTCTCTTGTACCTCTTCAGAACAGAGATGAGAGCCTCTACTTGTTGTTCACCTAAATCAGCAGCAACAGTAATCGGCAGTGTATTTCCACTACCCAAGAATGCATACCTTAGATAACTGGGTAGCTCTTTCAATTCTAGCACCGGTGGCTCTTTAATGGATGGCTTCGTCGGTGGTGAAGGTCGATGTTTAAGGTCAAGGTCCAGCTTCTTGGGGGCATATGAATATGACCCCATTCCTGTCAAAGCACAGATAGTTTCTTCGTACTCTTCAACATCCTCACGCTCAAAGTTTAAAAGCATAACGGCCAATGGCTCAACAATAAGCTGCTTCTCTAAAGATAATTCCTTCTCATCTTCATAATAAACATCAGCTATAGAGAACACATTCATATCTTTGGGATGCTTCATTGATTTGCATATATCAAAACGTACCACTTCGTCATTCATCCGAAATAAAAGCTCATTTGCTTGCAGATCAATAAGCACACTTCCTGTTGCGAGAAAAGGTCGACCCAAGATTATGGGCACCTCAAAATCCACCTCGCAATCCAAAATAACAAAGTCTGCAGGAAAAATGAAGGTAGAAACCTTCACTAATACATCATACAAGATACTAACAGGTCGTTTTACCGACCTATCTGCCATTACAAGCCGCATGTTTGTTGGTGTAGGATCGCCCAACCCCAACTGTCTATAAATGGCTAGTGGCATCAAATTAATGCTAGCCCCCAAATCACACAAAGCCTTGGCAAAATCTAAAGATCCAACTGTGCAAGGAATAGTGAAAGCACCTGGATCTGCCTTCTTCTGTACCAAAGACCTCATGGCAATGACACTGCAATGATGAAAATTATCTGCCAGTTCATAGCTCGCTGCCCTTTTCTTTGTCAAAAGGTTCTTCATGAATTTGGCATATCCTGGCATTTGCTCCAGTGCCTCCACCAAAGGCACATTTATAGTCAGCTGCTTCAGCATGGTCATGAATTTACTGAACCTGGTGTCATCAGCCTTCTTCTTCAGTCTCTGAGGAAAAGGTGGTGGTGGATTTGGAAGAGTTTTCTCCACCACTTCCTTTTTATTGTGCTTCCCATTATCAATCTTTTCAGACTGTTGTCCTCTAGGTGTAGTATCATGACCGTTCTCATCTTGATCTTCAACTTCTACAGAATCATCACAATCTGCTTCGTTAACGTTCTCCTCTATACTATCAACCACGGGCTTTCCCTTGGATGGATTCTCCAATACTTTACCACTTCTAGTTGTAATAGCCAAACATGATCCATCTTTCCTTGGATTTTGGATAGTGTCACTTGGTAAAGTGCCAGCTTTTCTTTGATTGAATGCCGCTGATAGTTGACTCATTTGTTGTTCCAGCTGTTTTATTGAAGTGGAATGCGAGTCAACCAATTGATTTATTGAGGACAAATCATTTTTTACCTCAGTTACTCCCGTGTTGGTTGCCTCCACTCCTTTTAACAACTTAGCCATCATGTTCTCCATGGACATCTTCCCAGAGCTAGATGCAGTAGCTTCACGATTTCCAGGGGGGACATACAAACTGCTCCTATTATTTTTATTCTTCCAATTCCCTTGGTCTCGGTCCTTGTATCCGGATTTTTCATAATAGTTCCGACCTTGGTTTCCTTGGACATTGCCTCGGAAACCCCCTGATTATTTAAGTAATTTGCTTCCTCCTCAGAATCGGAGTCATCTCTTCCCTGTGATACAACAGCTTTGACCTTTTCTGTCTTTCCTGATAATAAATGCTTGGTAAGAAGGTCCATATGCATTTTCATGTGAGCCATATACTGGTCACGTTTCTCTTCTCTGCACCTCTGTTCTGCCGTCATGCCAATAGATATAGTAGAGCTTGCTACCTCAGAATCCCTGGTATGCCAAGCTCTACTCTGCTTTGTTATACGATCCAGCATGTCAGACGCCTCAAGAAAAGTTAGGTCCATGAATGACCCACTCGCAGCATTATCTACCATTGGCTTAGTCACCGAGTTCAAAGCCCTATATAATATTTCCATCAAGTGGACATTGGTCATCTGATGATTTGGGCACCGCGTAAGCTTCTTCTTGAACCTCTCCCATGTTTCGTGGAGAGCTTCAGTTGGAAGCTGTCTGAAATTGCTTATCTTATCTCTCAATTGTGCCCTCTTGGATGGCGGAAAGAATCTTTCTAGGAAAACGTCTTTCAGTTGCCTCTAATTGGTAATAGAGTCAGGAGTTAGCCCGTTTAACCATAGAGTTTCCTCTACAGATAGAGACAATGGGATTAAGCGCAACCGGATCGCATTCTTTCAACCCCTGGATTGTCAAATGATTTCCATGTTGAGATAAAATTAATCAGATGCATATTCGGATCGTCGCCTGCAAGTCCACCAAATAACCCTTTGAGTTACAATAGCTGGATCATGGTGCTAGTGATATTGAACTTGGCTCCGGGTGCCAAGGGCGGAGGAATAATACCCCCTGTGGCACCAGCCCCGTCCAAGTTGTCATCATCATCATCAAAAGCGACTTGCACCGTTCGGCGTTTGGGTCTCATTCTAGCTTGACGATCTCTGTTGACATTTCTTTTTACTGGTGCAGCCACATTATCTGCACACCTTGGATATAATAACTCATCATCACCCAGGTCCTCATCATCAGGATTTGGTACCCGACTTGGGTTATCAGCATTCTGTTGATTTACTTGCGCAGCTGCCAATGCAGCTAATCTAGCCTGCTCCTGTTGAGCAGCTATCCTTTCAGGGTCTCGTTGCGTATCCATTCTGCCAATGAGATGTGGTTCAAGATTTATAGGTAATAATGGATGACCAGATCTTCGTGTATTTGGCATGCAATCCACTAAACCTGAACAGAACAAAAACAACAAACAAAAAGTAAAATTTGAGAATCTTTGACCAAAGGGTCTATTAAATATCACAAACTTAGTTGTCAACCGTATTCCCTGGCAACGACGCCAAAATTTGATACGCCCAAATTACAACACTCGTTAGAAAGTGTAAGCGGTCGCTGTCAAATATAGAACCCAACTGGGTTGGGTGTCGAATCCCACAGGGAATACTATGGTCACTAAGTATTGCGATTATTATTAGACTGTTGGTCACAGGTTCCAAGATAAGGGGGTTTTTGGTTTAAGTGCCCAATAGTACTATTAGTGTAACTAATGAGACGATATATGTAAAAGTAATTGATCACAGAGAATGACAAGTTAGGGTTATGTCCACCTTGTAGCTTCTACTTCTCTATTAACTATGAGTAATACAGATTTTATGCATGCATGCACTTATAGAGAGACGTATTCTAATTCTAAATCCAAGTGTTTTTCAATCATCAAGGATTTATTCACCTTAGTTCTTTCGAATCTAACGTGTACAACAAATGGTATGAACTCTCCAAGACGTTAACCCTGCTAGGGCATTAACGTGTAAATAGAGGTTGAAAATCCTATTTTCTTGTCACACTCTCTTTTCCAAATAGTAACTTTTCTACCGAACAAGTTATTTCTATAATGGCGTATTCCCTATGTTTGCAACCACGAGAATTCAATCAAAAAGAAGAGAGTAATGATATAAATGGCATGACACATCATAAATTCAAAAAACCCATAGCAATAGAGAGTATTCTACAAGGTTTCCATAACCCTAACAGATGAGCTTAGCTACTCATGAATAAAACCGAAATCAACATAGAAGTAGTCATCATACCAAAACAACGAATGATTATGGTGATGAAGATGACTAGCGAAATCAAGAGAGAAACACGTTTCTTTCTCTCCCTCCTCAAGCTATGCTGTGTTTTTCTTGTTTTCAAAATAATACAGAATGTGAATAATTCCCTAAAAATTCAGCAATAAGGCTTTTAATAACATCGTTCTCTAATAAATTGCTACTGCATCCTTAACTATTTAAAAATATTGTGTTTGCCCGGGAAAAAGTTCCCATACATCACATTCAGTCCAAAAGTTGCTTTCCTTTTTATGTGAAGTTTTCTTTGCTGTCCACAGGTCCCCAAAGTGCTATAATCTTCCTCATTAGTACCTGAAAAGCATGCTAATCACATAGGTCATCTCACTTAACTAAAAATAGACTAAAAGTGCAAGAATTATGTATTTTATCCTCAAAACTTAGCTAAAACATGGGTAAGTTATGGTGCTTAGACGTATAAATACGCCCAACATCAAAGACCCGACCAATTTGCTTCAAGATGTAATGGTTTTCTTTAAGTATGGGCCCTTTCACCGATGCATTTATCCAATGGTCTTCTCTAAGTATGGGCCCTTTTACTGATGTATTTATGCGATGGTCTTCTCTAAGTATGAGCCCTTTTCAATGGTTAGCTTAAGGTGTAAAGAGACAAATTTTATCCACCTTAAGGCATGAAGATTTTGATATACTTTATGGATAAACTCGTGAGAGGCCAGCTTAAGGAGCAAAGGGACAAATATTGTCCACCTTAATGTAAGAAAATTTTTAAGGATAAACACGTAAGAGGCCAACTTAAGGTGCAAAGGGACAAATCTTGTCCTCCTTAAGGCATGAAAATTTCGATATCCTTTTAAGTATAAACCCATTAGAGGCCAGCTTAAGGTGCAAAGGGACAAATCTTATCCATTTTAAGGCATGAAAATTTTAATATCCTTTTAAAGATAAACCCGTTAGAGGTCAACTTAAGGTGCAAAGGGACAAATTTTGTCCACCTTAAGGCATGGAAACTTTTAAGGATAAACACGTAAGAGGTCAGCTTAAGGTGCAAAGGGACAAATTTTGTCCATCCTAAGACATGGAAATTTTGAGATGCTTTTAGTTGTAGGCTTGGAGAACTTTAGCATTCCAAATCCCTTGAAGAAACTCTTTTTCTTTTCGACAGGTTGCCCCATTGAGCCACAAATATTTAGAGTAAGTCCAAATTTAATTAGAATAGTTTCATACTTGGCGTTCGTATGACGGATACTGCAAGAATATTTTTTTACACTCATGCAACTGAACTCAGAATGAAATTCTAAGCGCCTACGTACCTAAGTGAAGACGATCAAATCACATCGTAGTTCTGGGTGAGTGCTTTTTTTGTAGCCTAACTTTTTCCTAGGTCACCTCTTTTGAGGTTTTCAACCTAACCGACATTTTTTTAAGCCATACACATTTTATACTCTTGCGGGCCAGGAGTGGACATGTCGTTTATACTCTTGCCTTAAGGAGTGTCATCTTTCTTTAAGGATAATAATTCTTCAAGAACTTGGCATTGATAGAGACGATTTTCACTCCATCTGCATCGACAAACTTGTAAGCACCATTTGAATATACTTCTTGTATGGCATATGGTCCATCCCACTTTAGGGTAAATTTCCCCCCAGGTTTACGAGAAGTAATAATGGGACTTCTTACTGTGAGGACTTGATCTCCAACTTGGAAACGCCTCAAGCAAACTCTTTTGTTGAAAGAACGAGATAGACGGGCTTGGTAACATTCAAGATTTTGCTGAGCCTCCAGCCTCTTTTCATCAAGAGCTTCTAATTCTACAAGATGCAATTTAGCATTTTCTTCATCAGAGAGCCCTTCTTGAATAATCAGTCTTAAAGAATGTATTTAACACTTAAGTTGCAGGACAACTTTAACTCCAAAGCAAGCGAATATGGGGTTGCTTGCGTTGGTGTGCGGTAAGTTGTTCTATATGCCCATAAAGTTTCTTCCATTCGTTCATGCCAGTCTTGCTTGGACTTGGAGACAACTTTCTTCAATAGATTGCATAAAGTATTATTAAACTCTTTAGCTAGACCATTGGCGGCAGCATGTTACATAGAAGACTTGTGCTGCTTGAAGCCAAAGAGATCACAAATCTTGTTCATCAACTTGTTATCGAATGGCTTGCCATTGTCGATTATTATATATTGAGGGATTCCAAAGCGGTAGATGATATTTACTGGGATGGAATTCATAACATTCTCTTTCATTACTCCTTTGAGAGCAACAACTTTGACCCATTTTGAGAAGTAATCTGTTGCGGCCAAGATGTATAAGTGTCCACCAGAAAATTTTGGTAGTGGACCAACAACATCCATTCCCCAAGCATTGGATGGACAAGATGCTACAGTTGGGTGTAATACTTCAGGAAGTTGATGTATGAAATTCGCATGGAATTGGAAAGCTTTGCATCTTTTAGCATAGTCCAAGAAATATTTCACCATCGCTGGCCAATAATATCCCATCCTTTTAATGTGAAAATTGAGCTTCGATCCAGACTGATGCGATCCACAAACTCCCGAGTGTGCTTATTGCAAAGCTTGAATTACTTCCTCCTCTCCCAAACACCGTAAGATTACTTCTTCAAATGATCTTTAATATAATGTGTCCTTATAGTAAAAGAAACGAGGTGCACGACAACGGATGTCAATCCTTCTTCTTGGATCTTCTGAAAGTATCCCATAACATAAATAGTCAACGATAGGTGTTGCCAATCTTTCTTTGCAGCTTCATACATAGAAACAAGGTATTCAACTCTATTTTCTATATCCTCATTTGATGGTGGTACTACCCATTCTTGGTGGATAGTAACTTGCGTCTGATTTGGAAGAGTCAGGGCTGAGGCCAAAGTAGCTAGGGCATCAACTTGCTTATTTTATATCCTTAGCACATGTTGGAGGGTTATTTCTCCAAGCCACCCCATTAACTTCTGTGCATAATTATGATATGGCCGTAGCTCAAGTTTTTTGACTTCATAGCTTACCAAAAGCTGTTTGATCACTAATTGGGAGTCACTAAAGACTTGTAATTGTAGTTGTTTCATGTCAACTGCCATCTCAAGTCCAATT
This sequence comes from Capsicum pubescens, assembly GCA_030864215.1. Classification (NCBI taxonomy): domain Eukaryota; kingdom Viridiplantae; phylum Streptophyta; class Magnoliopsida; order Solanales; family Solanaceae; genus Capsicum; species Capsicum pubescens. The sequence goes on along the minus strand of CM061547.1, from coordinate 139,505,818 downwards.
ATTAACCCTTAATATTCAGCAACATTATTAGAGCAGCGGTTTTTTAGCTTAAAAAGTATGGGATGACCTCTTCTTGTGGAATGACGAACACCACACCGGCACCAACTTCATCTGGATATGCGGCACCATTAAAGTACATATTCCATGGGGGTCTGACTTTAATAACCATTGCATCTTTATCAGGAAGTTCATCGCTCAGTTCCCAATCACCAGGTATCGGGTGGTCTGCCAAGAAGTTGGCCAATGCTTGTTCTCATATACCCAAGGCCTACTAAGTAATATATTATATGAAGTTTTGGCATCGATCACATGCATTAATGCATTTTATTGAAAATCATCCATACAAATCCCTAACTTGATAGCTCCCATGGCCCTCTGCCCCCTTGGTAGAAGCCTTGGATCATTATACGACTTTCGTCCAGTTCGTCGGTAGCGATGCCAAGTTCTTTCATCATACGGATAGGCAGGATGTTAACTCCGGATCCCTCATAAATCAAGATTCTATTTATCTTATTTCCTAGAACTTGACCTACCATGTACAAGGGATGATTGTGTAGGGTTCTTTCAAGCAGAAGATCATTATTTATAAATATGATTTTTGTATCACATACATGTGCCTCCTGGCCAAGAGTTTCAACAAGATTTTCAGAAGATAAAGGAACTTCCATGGGTAGATTCTCACCCTTTCCCCCCTCTTTGGTAGTATTAAAACAAGATTCCTCAAGGTTGACTTGAGCAGTGTTTGCAAGAAACCAACTTGGTAAGAATTCTTCTAACGTTACTGGACACCGTGGTTTTTGGTGGTGAAGCTTCATTACCCTTGTCTTCTTCGAATGTTCAACCGACTTCTGTATCTTTGGTTTATTTACCATCCTCCTTCTTGTTGGTTGCTCGGACGACTCCTTTCGAAGACTCGTCTTCCCACGTCTGCACCTGGTCACCAGAGTCCAACCTTCGTCATCGCCTTCGTCAACTCAAGACCCGAAAAGCTCTAATAGTTTCTTATTATATTCTTCAGCACATATTTGGACTGGATCGAGTGAGGAAAAAGTGATAGAGATTTTATGAGAATCGATCATCTCATCGTTGAAGAGGATCTTCTTTTTATTTTCTAGTTGCATGACTGTCTTTAAAGACAAAGCACTTTTCCAAAGGGTGACTCAGAAGCCTATGATACTTGCAATAATTAGGGCCATTGCTTCTTTCAAATTCGTTGGGTCGTTTCATCTCTAGGAGTTCAATGAGCTTATGCTCAAGGAGTTCATTGAAAATCTCAGCAACATCGGAATCAAAGAAGAGATATTCCTTTTCTTGCATCTCTTTTAAAGTTTTCTGATTTGGACGTGCTCCAGAAGTCGTCTTCACATTTTTTTCTTGCTTATCTTCATGGTGACCTTCACAGGAGACACGTCAGTATTCATAGATTTGTTGTTGTCATTTTTGGGGACAAACTTGCCCCATCATTTGGGTTCCTGCTTATCCTTTCCCGTTCGAGGGTCATGGATATGCACTACTCCCTTTCCAGAAGAAGACATGCTCAACTCCATGTTGTGAGCACATGTAGCTAACTCTTCAAAGGATTTAGGCTTAATGCCTTGTAAGATGTAGAGAAGCTCCTAGTTCATTCCTTGGATACACATCTCTATTGTAGAAGCTTTGCTGGGCCTATCTTTGTAGTTTAGGCTAGCATTTCTCCATTGATTGATGAAGTAAATGACTGGTTTGTCCTTTCTTTGCCGACTATTTGTGAGCTCTACCATGCTCACTGTACGTCTTCTGCTATAAAAGTGATTCAGTAACTCATGCTCCAATTGCTCCCAACTATCGATCGAGTTGGGCTCAAGGTCTGTATACCAATCAAAGGTATTTTCCTTTAGGGAACGGACAAAATGTTTGACAAGATAGTCACCATAAGTTCTAGCATTATTACATGTCTCAACAAAGTATGCAGCATATTGTTTTGGGTTCTCTTTGCCCTCAAATTATTGAAATTCGGGGGCTTGATAGACGAAAAATATTTTGAGGCATCTATTCTTGCAGTGTAGGTCTTGGTATACGCAAGGGAAGAATTGGTAACAACATCGTATTTGTCTTTGAGGGTCCCTTTAATGAATTCCTTCAATTGCTCAATCGAGATCATTCTCTCAGAAGAAACTTGTACCTCTTTAGTCGGTGGTGTTTGTTTAACAGGATGTTCTGTTACGTGAGCCTCTGGAGATTTTCCAGGTGCATGGATAGACTCTCCTTCTATCAGGCCTTCTATCCTATCTACTATCTTATCAATCCGAGGATCTTAATTCTGAACATATTTGGTTAGGCCCTTTATTGCCTTTGTTAGATTCGCAAGCTGCTCCTCTATAGACGAGACATCAGTCACCATTGCTTGCATGATCGCTGGAGACGTTGGATAGTAATACGGATTATCACATAAGTTGATCTTTGAAGTGTTCATCTTATGCGGTGTAAGTGGAGATGACGCGTTTGTTGAATGACCATCGCTTTTTGTGCCAGAGTATTTGGAACCGAATGCTTAAGTAAAGCTAGAGTCTTCTTAAGCGATTCTGCCATACTTATTTCTCCTTCCGAAGCACTTGCATTGAACTTTATTAGTTTTAGGGTTGAAGATCCAAAAACTAGAGTTGGCATGGACAACACTGGATGTGTTTGTTATCCTAGAAAGCGTACCTTGCTTCTTGTTACAGCTCCTAAGCTTCCAAAAGTAACACCAAGGATGCTTTCTACTTCAGCAGAGAACTTTGAATCAACATCCTTGGAAGCAGTTGATTGAGAGTTGACCTTCTTGGACGTTATTTCAGTGTTGCTGAACTTTGCAGTTGGAAAAGTTAAGATGAGAGGTAGGGATTGTCCCACTGGGCGTTCCAGAATTTTTTGGACAGTAAAATTTCTCGAGATCGAAAATAAATAATCGAGACAAGAAAAATATTACAACAATCAATTTATCGATTTCAATATGTGAGTGTTACAATCTTTATGAATCCTCTAATTTGTCTTTACAAATATAAATTCAAGGGCTTCAAGCTTGATCTTGAATTTGAACTTGATTTGCGGATTTGATGGATTTGATCTTGACTTATGCTTGAATTCAAGGGCTTTTGGGCTTGTTCTTGAATATGGCGGTCTTGATCTTGAATCTTGATGAACTTGATTTGAATGCTTGAGCTTTGTAGAGAAATTGCGGCGTTTGATCCACGAGCTTTCTCTTGCTTTTTGTTAGAGTTCTGGGGATTTTCTTTTCTGAATTATGAGACCCCTATTTATAGTTGTGGAAAGGAAAGAGTCATGATAAAGATGGACTCTCTTTGACCAATCAAATTTAAGTGACGTGGTGCCTTTTATGGGCTTTGATTTTATTGGGCCTGCTGCATCATTTTGATATGTTGCATGGTCCTATTGGCTCCTTCTCTTGACTTGGCATGCCACATCATTTGACACGTGACTCTTATTTGTGCCTCTAGAATATGACAATAACTTGGGCTTAACAAAGTGGGATCCTCATTTGTAGCCCAAACAATGGGCTAGCCTTATAAAAATTGGACTTTAATTTAATCTATATATGTTTGGACTTAAATAATTAATTTAGTTATATTAATTTGTAATATTTATTTGGCAATAATCTATTTTGAATTTAACATAATTCGAATTTCATACGGATTTCGATTTAATAAAATTTTGTTGCCCACAGTTCCTTTGCTGTTAACTATTTCCACTAAATAGCCATTACTATTGAATTCCCTCTAATTAGCCGCTAAACTAATTTTATTCTATAATCATAATTAACGGACACTTAAACACCAACGAAAAACTCGCCCAAATCCCCCAAAATATCTTCCTTGAAATTAATGATTTTCTTAGCTATTGAAGCTGATAAATCTTCCCTCTCGTCCGGATACTAATAAAATTCCTTTCCTTTCTCAATTTGTTGATCATTGTATATAAAATCTATCAAAATTCATCGTCAATTAGCTTTTTGTAAACTTTTTTTCATTTAAAATTCGTTCAAATTGATTCCAAAAACAATGGCTTCGATTTTGATTTCGATTATGATACAGTATGCAGGTGAATGGATAGGTGATGTTGCATTTGAAAATTTCACCATTAGTGGAGTTATTTTCTATTCGGATTGTAGCTATCAGTTTTTTGTTGGTGAATTGCTTAAGTACTTAATATACAACCAAATTCAGTTTTATTAAATATAATGTACATTGTAAAAGTAAGATCTATGTCTATATACAATGATATGTCTGCAAATTATAGTTGGAGATGAAGAAAAAAAATCTAGACTTCGTTGAATATTCACTTCGTATAACACTAAAACATTCATTTAAAAATGGTGATTTTCAACTTTTAATTTGGTGGAAACATCTTCAAGTGCTATAAAACTTCATTGGGATGCCTATTGAAGTCGATTCACTTTCAGATCATGAAGATGATTTTTTTGAGAATCAAAAGGATGAAGAGCCAAAGTCTATAATAATGGATCCGTTTCATAGACAAGTTGAAGAAGGGCAACTGTATTGACAAAAATACAATCTCTAGTGTGATGAAGCATTATGCAATACCTGGGAGATTTTAGTTTAAGGTCAATAGATCATCAACATCATGGTATGACTAGTGCATAAAAAGTGTATCAATGTATTTTATGGACTCTATATAGTATCAATATGGTGTAGGGAGCGTATATGATATATGGACTGTATGTGCATAAGTTTTTCTATATAAACTATAGAGTGGTGTATGTACATTATATGCATAGCTTTTTATGTATAAAACTATATCAATATGGTATAGAAAGTGTATCAATGTGTTTTATAGATTGTATTTGCATAGGCCCCCTTGTATAAACTATATCAATATGATATATAGACTGTATGTGGATAAAGTTTTTGATAATAAACTGCAATGTGGTGTATGAACAGTATATGCATAGCTTTTTATGTATAAAAATACATCAATGTAGTATAAGGAGTGTATACTAGTATATGGACTTTCCATGCTTAAGTTACCCCATGTACAAACGGTATTAATGTGGTATAGAAAGTGTATCAATGTGTTTTATGGACCGTATATGCATAGGTACCCCTTGTATAAATAGTATCAATATAATGTATAAAGTGTATTAATATGGTATATGAACTATATATGCATAAGTTTTTTGTATAAACTACAACAGTGTTGTATAGGGTGATGCAAACATTACGCTATACGAAAATATATGTATAGGTTTTTTGTATATAATGCATCAATGTGGGCACGATGCCTATAAAATTATGGTATGGAATTGTATAAATAATGTATAGGAGTTGTGTGTGAATAAGTCCTTGTAGGTATGTTTCTAGACATACCTAATGAGAGCCTCACCCTCGGCAAAAAGAAAGTATAATCAAAACAAGAATAAAAATAAGACTTTTCTTTGTCTAATAGTGAAATGATGTTTGTGCCGACTTACTAGCATCACGACTAATCCACCTAGTCTTTGCTGCTTCTTACAAGAACATGTACGAGTCATCAAGGTTTAGAAATATAAAAATAATTCAATTAAATATCTTTTTGCCTCTTCAATAACGAGGTGAGGCCACCCCCAACGTGGTCAAATTCATCTACCTTTCAATAAAGCAGAATATTTCGTTGTAATGTTAAAATCTAAATGTGGATTTACTTTGAATTTCCCTTTTATTTTTTTCTAAGAAAAGTTTATAAATAGTTTTCTATCTAGAGAGAATAGGTCAAATGACTTGCCACTCTGCATCAGGAGTGAGAGGCCTAGCATTAAGCTGATTCCTTATTGACGAGGCTGATAATACTCATTCCTTGACTTTTTTTTTCATTTCATTTCATGTCAAATGCTTTATTATTCCTTTCAGCATTGTTTATAAATCTTTAAGTCAGTTCAAATTTAGGAAATTAATTAATCTTGTTATTTAAATATATTTAGTCTAAAACAAATCTGTTTGCAACTATCTTGAGCAACTCTATACATGCGAATGTTTTCTGTTTCTTTCTTTGAATCAACAAAGTATCTAGCATACATATTATGCATTTATCCAAACCAAGTAGTTTTATCTCAGTCATGTATCTGTGCTAAAAATCACTCTCAACAAACTGCATCAATGATGTATCGTAAGTCTAACATTATGGTATAGAAACTATACATGCATAGCTTTTCTTGTATTAACTGCATTAATATTGTATATGGACAGTGTGAATATGGTATAGGAACTATATATCCATATAATTCTCTCCAGCCCTCTTATAAGACTGTATTAATATGGTATAAGGTTGTATCAATATAGTATAGAACCTGCATATACAAAGATTTTTTGAAGAAAAAATGCATCGATATAGTATGAGAATTGTATTATTTATTGTATATAAATGTATCTTTATGGGTACTATCTTAAATATGTGGATAAAATTTTTTAATAAACTTTTTGATCTGCAAGTAAAAAATAATCACAAGTCTTCATGATGACCAAATTCATTAATATTCACATATGTCCTATGGAGAGAATGCTTGGACAACATCATGCTACTTCATTAACCATTCTTAAAATTGTGAAGAACAAGTATCTGAATTTGAAATCATCATACACCCCAATGGAGATAATGGATAAAATGAGAACCCTTTATGAAATCAAGATGAACTACAAAAAACATATGGATCAAGAGAAAAGACACTTGAACTGGTGAGAGGGTCATGCATGAATCTTTTGATAAGCTGTCATCTTACTTGTATATGATAAATATAATAAATTCAGGGTCATTCATAATGTTACACAAAACAAAGGACAATTACTTTTTAAATGCTTTTGCCATGCTAAATGCATCAATTAGAGGATGGGAATATTGTATGCCAGCTATAGTTGTTGATGGTACTTTCCTTAAATCAGCACATCAGGGGACCATGTTGTGTGCTAATATGCTTGATGCAGTAGGTGAGTATCTATGAAAAACGTTTTTTATACAACAGTATATTTTTAGACATATAGTGATCCAGCTTATGTACGTGTAGTGTAATATAATTTTTTGCGCCAGACATGTTTATTACTTGTATCAAAGGTCTATATTTGTTATTCAGACTAATTTGATATGCTAACTCTTTTTTATTTGCTTAATCAGAAGGAATTCTGTCATTAGCATATGTTGTTTCTGATTCGAAAAATGATGCTTCATGGGAATAATTTTTTGTATGTCTAAAATGACCTATGATGAAAGAGAAAATATGTGCATAATACTTGATTGGCATGATAATATATTGAATGGTGTTGCAACTGTATATACAAATATACCTCACTATATATGCATCCACCATCAATGAAACAACACCAAACGTAGATTCAAGAAGAATAAAAAACAACTAAAGAGATCTTTTTTTTTGCAATGGACAAAACATATATAAAAGTAGATTTTAATCGGCTGATGGTAGATATAAACAACATTAATAATAGGGTAAGGGATTACCTGGATGATATTGGCTATGGAAAATGATACATAGGTCATTCCAATATCAGCGGATTCATGGTAATGACCTCGAACATAGCAGAGTCGCTAAATTCAGCAAATAGAGAGACAAGAGACCTGTCAATAAAGAAATTGCTAGAGTTCATGATGAATCTGGTCATGATATGAAATACTAAAAATAAATGAGTTATGGAGGCAACTTTTACTGAGCTGGGGAAAACATACAATATTGTAATGAAGGAAACTCTCATTTTGTCAAATAACATTGTGTGCAATGAAATTTTATTAAATTCAAATCCGTACAAAATTTGAATTATATTTAAATTCAATATATATTAGTCCAAATAAATATTATGGATTAATATAATTGGATTAACTATTTAAGTCCAAACATATATGAATTTCATTAAAAACTAAATTTTATTAGGCTAACCCACTAATGTGGGTTAGAAATGATGAGCCCACTTTGCTGAGCCTAAGATGTTATCTTATTCTAGAGGTCCAATTGAGAATCACATGTCAAATGATGTGGCATGTCGAGTCAATTGAAGAAGCCAATAAGATCATGCCAAATATCAAAATGATGCAGCAGGCCTAGTGAAATCAAAATCCCATAAAAAGGCGTCATGTCACTGAAGCTGATTAGTTAAAAGAAATTCACCTTCACCATGACTCTTTCCTTCCTACAACTATAAATAGGGGTCTCATAATTTGAAAAAAGGAACCAATAATTCTAACAAGCAGCAAGAGAGAGCTCGTGGATCAAACACCGCAGATTTCTTTACAAATTCAACCATTCAAGATTAGTTCATCAAGATTCAAGATCAAAACCTCAAGATTCAAGAACAAGCTCAAAGACCCTTGAATTCAAGTACAAGTCGAGATCAAGTTCATCAAATCCATAAATCAAGATCCAGTTCCTCAAGATTCAAGATCAAAATCAAGATCAAAAGATTCAAGCTCAAGCTCAAATCCTTTGAATTCAAGTACAAATCAAGATCAAATTCATCAAATTCACAAATCATGTTCAAATTCAAGCTCGAAGTCCTTGAATTTATATTTGAAAAGGCGAATCAGTGGATTCATAAAGATTGTAACACCAACATATTAAAATCAATAAAATAATTATTGCAATATTTTTCTTGTCTCGATTATTATTTTTTTGACTCAAATTTTATTGTCTAATAAATTTTGGCACGCCCAATGGGACGATATCTACCTCTCATCTAATATTTTCCAACATCAAAGTCTAAGATCAATAAAATGACTTTCAAGAAGATCAATTCTCAATCGACTGCCTCCAAGGCTTTTGATTCCAAATTCCCTGCTGAAGTAGAAAGCATCCTTGGTGTCACTTTTGAAAGCTTTGGAGCTGTCACAAGGAGAAAGGCTAACATGTTAGGACAATAAACATATCAAGTGTCATCCGTACCAACTTTAATTTTCAGACCTTCAACCCCAAAAAGAGTGAGGTCTTATGCAAGTGATTCAGAAAAATGAAGCAATGTGGCAGAGACACTTAAGAAAACTATAGCTCTACTTAAGCACTTTAGTTCAAAATACTTTGGCATAAAGAACGATGGTCGTTTTACCAATGCATCATCTCCACTTGCACCACATAAGTTGAGCACTTCAAAAATTAACTTATGCAATAATTTGTGTTAATCTCCAATATTTCCAGTGATCATGCAAGCAATAATAGTCGATGCCTCATCTATGGAATAACAACTTGCACACCTGACAAACGCAATCGAGGGTATGATCAAATATTTGCAAAATCAAGATGCTCAAATTGATAAGTTGGTGGATAGAATGGATGACATTATAGATGGATATTCTAGTCATGCTCTTGGGAAAGCTCCGAAAGTTCATGAAATAGATCATCCTATAAAACAAATTCTACCGGCTAAGGAGGTAAAAGTTTTTTTCGAAGAAATAATCTCGATTGATCAATTGACAGAGTTCATGAAGGAACTCTTAAGGAAAAATATGATACTGCCACCAAGTATTCCATGACATAATCCAAGACCTATACTACAAGGATTGGTAGCCTCAAAATGCCTGCCGGCTATCAACCCTCTAAATTTTAACAATTTAAGGGTAAAGGAAATTAAAAGCAATATGTCACGTACTTTGTTGAGACACATAATAATGATGGAACCTACGGTGACTATCTTGTCAAATAATTTATCTGTTTCCTCAAGGGAAACACCTTTGATTGGTACACGGACCTTGAACCAATTCCATCGATAACTTGGAGAAATTGGACCATGAGTTCCTAAATCGCTTCTATAGCACAAGGCGTACTGTGAGCATGGTAGAGCTCACAAATACTCGATAAATAAAGGATGAGCCAGTCATTGATCCTATCAATCGATGGATAAATACGAGCCTAAACTGTAAAGATAGGATTAACAAAACTTCTGCAATAGAGATGTGCATCCAAGGAATGCACTGGGAGCTTCTCTATATCTTGCAAGGGATTAAGACAAAATCCTTTTAAGAGTTAGATACTCATGCTCACGATATGGAGTTGAGTATGTCTTCTGCTTGAAAGGGAGTAGCGCCTATTCATGACCCTCGAAGGGGAAAGAATAAGAAGGAACCCAGGAGACAGAGCAAGTTTGTCCCTAAAAATGATAACAAAGAATCCATGAATGTCGACGTGTATCCTATGAAGTTCACCACAAAGATGAGAAAAAATCAAAGCGTGAAGACGACTTCTTGAGCATGTCTAAATCAAAAGTTGACTTTGAAGGAAATGCAAGAAAAGGAATAACCCTCTTTGATTTTGATGTTGCTAAAATTTTCAATAAGATTCTTGAGCATAAGCTTATTGATCTACCAGAGATAAAGCAGTCCGACAAGGCTGGAAGGACTAATGACCCAAACTATTGTAAATATTATAGGCTTGTGGGTAACCCTCTGGAAGAATGCTTATCTTCAAGGAAAAAATCATACAAATGGTAAATAAGAAGAAAATCTTCTTTGATGATGAGAAGGTCAGTTATCATCAAATCTCTATCACTTTTGGCTCACTTAATCCAGTTTAAATATGCTCTGAGGAGCATAAAAAAGAACCAGTAGATCATGGCAACTCTCCGATTGGAAAAAGGTAATGATAAAGAATGGACACTGGTGACTAGGCATAGAAACAAGAAGATGAGTCTACAAAAAGAGTCATCCGAGAAGCCAAATAGAAGAAGGATGGTGAATAAATTTATAAAACAGATTCTTGTTGAGCTTTCGAAGAAGACAAGGATAAAAGAGAATCACCACCAAAAACCAGGACGTCCTGTGACTTTGAAAGAATTCTTGCCAAGTTGATTCCATGCAAAGACTGCTCAAGTCAACCTTGGGGCATCCCACTTTAATAATGGAAAAAAAGGAGGAAAGGGAGAAAACCTATCCATTAAAGTTTATTCATCTTTTAAAAAGCCTTCGAAGCTTCTTATCCAAGAGAAACATATATGTGATATGAAAATAACATTTACAAATGATAATTCTCTGCTTGGAGAAACCCTACACAATTATCTATTGTATATAGTGGGTCATGTTCTAGGAAAGAATATAAATAGAATCTTGATAGATGAGGGATCTGGAGTCAATATTCTTCCTATTCGCATAATGAACGAACTTGGCATTACTATTGATGAACTTACTGAGAATCATTTGATGATACAGGGGATCAACCAAGGGGTAAGAAGGACATAGGATCTATCAAGTTAGGCATTCATATGGATGATTATTGATTAAATACATTGACGCACCTGATCGATGCCAAGGCTTCATACAACATAGTTCTTGCTAGGTTTGGGTACACGAGAACAAAATTATCTCATTCTCTTACTATCAGTGTTCGAAGTATCTCAAAGGTGGGGTGGAGAAAAAGATAGTTGCCGATGATAAGTCATTCACTGAGGTTGAGTCACACTTTGTCAATACAAAATTCTACTTGAAGAATTATATTGTGTTTGAGAAAAGGGTTATGATGTCAAAAAAACCAAGTGTGATGATCTTGCAACTAAGAAGGTTGCGGTGGTTGCCAAGAAAGTTGCTACTATGAAGCTTCGCTCTACTTCAAATAAGGAAATCTTCACATCCTTAAAAAAAGCCAACTTCTTCGTTTCGCTATATACCAAAGGTAAAAAAAGACGAAAATCATTCATCCGATACCCAAAATAATGTACTATATGGGTTAACTTTACCTTTCAAGAGGATTGACGCAATAAGCCCATACCTAAGGCTACTTGGAGAGTTTGTGGCTCAAAATCTATCACAAGATGTAACACTCCCGATGAAGTATACAAAGAAGGCATTGATCCAAATTCTTACAAGTTATTTGTAAAGGCTAAATACAATCCTAATGAGCCATCAAAGTTGGGCAAGCTTTCGACAGAGAGTACGAACAGGCAGTCACGTAAAAGTCTAGGATACACGTCGCCACCTCCAGTTTACATCTTCATAAGAAGGGCAACTAGCAACTACATTACTGTGGAAGAAGAGTCCACTGATTCTAATAGATGACCTTCTGTATTTGATTGACTTGGAGAATCAACCGCAATAACTTCTGTGTTTGAGAGGTTGGGTTTACTAAATAAGAAGAAAATCAACAAGCATCGCAAAATTTTTCAAATCACGACAATGCACTCTTCACCTAGGATTCAAAAAGATTTCCAAAGTTTAATTCCTTCTTAAATGAGGTGATAGGCAGAACTTGTGGTTTCATGCAAGGAGGTGTTCAAAGAAAACACTCATACCATGGTTTATACCAAGAATTATGAGAAAGATAAAGAAAGTGTGGTCTCTTTAAATCATATTACTATCTAAGATGAGAATGATGTCTCATCTCAAATTAAGGTTGTTAAAAAGTTGGAAGATATTTCCTCGTGTTTCCATATATGTATTAACAATAATGATCCTAAAGAGGAGGAAGATGCTGGAGATGCTCCATCAGAACTTGAAGCAGGAGTAAAGACCACCATAGATCCCTTAAAGAAAGACAATCTTGGCACTGATAAGGACCCAAGACCAACTTACCTAAGTTCTTTTATAGAAATGGGTGAAGAAATCTCTTATATGTACATACTAAAAAAATATAGGGATGCCTTCGCTTGGAGTTATAATAAAATACTTGGCTTAGATCCAAAGGTAGAAGTCTATCACTGGCTATCAAGAATGGTGCTTATCCTATTAAGCAAGTCCAAAGGTGCTTTTGGTCAGAACTGGTTCTATTGAATAAAAATGAGGTGAACAAACTCGTCGAAGTTGGATTTATTCACAAAGTCAAATACCCCACATGGATTTCAAGTATTGTTCCTATGCAGAAGAAGAATCGCCAAATTTGAGTTTGTGTAGACTTTTGGGATCTCAAAAACACCTGCCCTAAGGATGATTTTATAATTTCCATCATAGAGTTGATGATTGATACTTCCATTAGTTATGAGGCGATGTCCTTCATGAATGGTTCATCTGGCTATAACCAAATCTACATGGAACCAAAGAATGAATAGCTCACTATATTTTGTACGGCTAAATGTATTTATTGCTACAAGGTCAGCCTTTGGTTTGAAGAACGCTGGTGCCACTTATCAAAGGGATATGCAAAATATTTTTGACGTCCTACTCCATAAAAATGTTGAGTTCTATATGGATAACTTAGTGGTGAAGTCACGAAAGAGACAACCACTTAAAAGACCTAAGAATGGTATTTGAGTTGGTTTGAAGATATCAACTTAGAATGAACTCGTCGAAATGTGCCTTCAGAGTTACTCGTGGAAAGTTCCTTGTCTTCATTATACGACATCAAGGAATCAAATTTACCAGTCCAAGGTTGATGTAATTTTAAAGATGCCTGAGCTTGAAACATTCATGAGTTAAAAAGACTTCAAGGAAGGCTAGCACATTTAAGGAGGTTCATCTCAAACCTGGCTAAAAAATGTCAACCATTTATCCATCTCATGAAGAAGGATGCTCCTTTAAAATGGGACCAAGGTTGTAGTAAGGCCGTTGAAAGTATCAAATCATACTTGATAAAGTCTCCAATTCTTGTTGTACCTATACCTGGAAAACTATTGATACTCTAAACCACAGTACAAGAAAGGTCAGTTGGAGCACTACTGGTTAAGAATATAGTAAAGGAAAAGAAAATTTTCTTTACTATTTGAGAAGAATGATACCACTGGATGAGCTGAACTATTCTTTGATAGAAAAGTTGGATTTGTCATTGGTCATCTCTCAATCCAAAAGATGAAGCACTACTTTCAAGCTTATGTCTTCGTCTTATGTATATGGCAAATCCTATCAAGTTTGTAATGTCAAAACCAGTACTTAATGACCAACTTAAAAGGTGGTACCTTTAATTCCAACAATTTAAGATCGTATACATCCCCCAAAAGGCCAAAACGAGACAAACATTAGTAGAATTATTGGAAGACCACCCAATACTTGATGATTGAAAACTGACCGATAAACTTTCTGATGAAGATGTAATAGTTATTGAAGATGACTACCATGGAAGTACAACTTTGATGGTGCCACACATTGAGGTAGAGTTGGTGCTGGTGTGGTGTTCATCACTCTATAAGAAGAGGTCATCCCATACTTTTTTACCCTGACAAACAGTTGCTCGTACAATGTGGTTGAATATCAAGAATTAATACTCAACTTGAGATGGCAGTAGACATGAAGAAACTACGATTACAAGTCTTTGGTAAATCCCAATTAGTGGTCAAGAAGCTCTTGTGAAGCTATGAAGTCAGAAATCTTGAGCTATGTCCTTGTCATGATTATGCTCAAAAGTTAATGGGATGACTTGGATAAGTAACCCTCAAGCATATGCCAATAAAAGAAAATAAACAAGTTGATTTTCTAGCTGCTTTGGCCTCAACCTTAATTCTTCCAAATCAGACACGAGTGTAAGACCCTGCAAAATTTCAATGAATTTATTTTTGATCCTCTCACATACGTAACGTTAATTTTTGAGTTGAATTATGTTAAGGAATATTGAAAGGGTGTTTCAAAAAGTTTTGTAGTTTTCAAAAGGGGTTTAGGGTCATTTTGGAACCCCAAGGTAGTAAGCCTTCATGGTAATGGCATGCCAAGCCACTTAGCCTTCGCGATAGGGGCGTGGCGCGGAGGCTAAGATCTACGTTAGCGGCGTCGCTATATATTTTCATCCAGTTTTTGTTTTTTACACTTAGCGTAAGGGTATTTTCATCCTTTTACACTTTGCATGACTTTTAAACACCAAATAAACCCATTTTCTTTAGTTTTTAAAGATCAAACTCCATTATTTTCTTCTTTAACTGTCAACCTACGAAAGCTCAAGGGTTTTACAGGTACTTCATCATCCAAGCTCCAAACTTTGATTCCTCTTTAATTTCTTGTGTATTTCTGGCATGTTTTTCATACTTGACTTGTATTTTCAGATTGAGGCATTTTTTTAATCATTATTCATGTAATTTAATTGATGGGTTTGAAATTGTGTTGAGGGATTTTGAATGTTATTACTTGAATTGTGTTTCCCATGTTTTAAATGGATTATTCATGCCTTAATTTATGTTTTTTGGGGCTGAATGGGTGCATGGTTATAATGATTGAAATAGAGAACACGGGTTTCCCCAAATTGATGGATTTTTGGCTTGGTAATTGCATTAATCTCAATCGACTTTGTAAATTTAATTTTAAAATAAATATTCACATAGTTTAACTTGTTCTTTGAATCCATTGCATTGCATTAAAGGATAAATGGATGACAATAGTTTTGGAATGTCCTCAGTGGCCTTGGTTTTGGATTTTAAATGAAATTTAAGAGTCTAATGGTTAAATGGATTGGTTTGGCATAATTGAATTAGCATGAAAGCATATTGGTATGTCGATACCAAGTTGTAAATACATTAATAAATCACTCCTTGGTTAACAGTTGGTTTTATGTGCAAACTATTTTAATTTGGACTTAAAGGGAATTTGTACCTCACCGCGACGGTGTAGTCTTAGGAGGACCAACACTGGAAATCATATTTGTTGGCGTGGGGGTCTATATGATCGTGTGTCTAGATACATACTATATTTTGGATGTCTATCACCTTGGTGTTTTTAGAATTTCCTTGATTTCCTCGATTCTTGCAGCTAACTTGCACTAGGGCCCTTTCAGCTGGGGAAACTAAACCTATATAGCTCGTGGGTGCCTTTAGGACAGAGCGAGCTACACAGTTCAGGCTAATGGTTTTAACTCTCATGTTTGTGACCCTTGTCCCTATATCGGCATCCTATATATGTGTATATATAAATGTTGGGCATACAATTTTGACTATTTTTTGGTAATGACATTATTTTATCCCTTTCTTCGAGCTACATGTAGTGCTTACTCCACTGATCATCCCCGAACACTGCATCATTTCATGATGTTTGTTCGGAGGATTTCTTAGTTGCTCTTGTGCAATGTTAGGTAATTCAGTATCCCTATGGATCTGCTGTGAAGTGGTGAGCCTCCTTCTTTTGGAAGGCCCTGTCATTTCACTAGTTTCTTTACAGTCTTAGTACTTTTGGATATTTTTTTCATAGTCGAGGGCATGTCTAGACTTAGTTGGTATTTTTAGTTTTAGAGACTTATGAGGACAGTATTGGGATGGTTGGTTATCTATTTTGACTTTTAAATTTTTATTTGATTTTTTTATATTTATTGCTATTTTGGCTGGCTTTTATTTTTTATTCTTTATTGTGCTCTGAAGGCTAGGCTGAAGGGGTGGTCTACGACCCATGGTGGTCTTGAGATACCTATCACGACTAGGTCCTAGTTTAGATTGTGAAAAGTTTGGTATCAGAGCATGGTTCAGGGACACTGGGTTTCCACAAAGACATATCGAGTAGAGTCCTTTTTATGGGTGTGTAATGTGCCACACTTATAAGGGTGAGGTTACAATGCATCTAGGAATGTTTCCATTTCTTGTGTTTTATTTTAAGGTATAAAGTCTAGTTTCTATGAAACTTCTCTAACTCTTGCCTTATTTGTGTTTCAGATTATGCCTTTTCGATGATCTGACGGTTGTAGAAACTCTGTTGGAACCTTTGTCCCAGCCGAGGAAAACGTGGAGGGGACTTACCCTATTTATAAGTGGAGACCTGATCTAGGGTCCCTGCTCCTGACTGTAGTACTCCGCGTGGGGTTCCACCAGTCCCTACTAGTCTACCTCATGCTTCCCGGGATGGTGACACTTATGCTCAGCCACCGTAGGGAGATATCTCTAATGTAGAGTTTTGTCAGTCTATTCACATGCTTTCTCAATTGGTGGCATCACAGTCTCATCGGTTTGAATAATGTTGGCTTTGGTTTTAGTTCATCCAAGGTTACATGGGTTGGCCAATTTATGAGGTTGAATTACCTCAACCTTTATGAGATCTAAGGTTCAGAAGGATCCTCAGGGGTTTATTGATAAGATGGATAAGATTTTTAGGATTATGAATGCTACTAATTTAGAAAGTGTGGAGTTCCCTGCCTATCAATTGAAATATATGGTTTATTCGTTGTATGAAGAGTAGGAGGTAATGAGGGGTGATGATGTGTAATCGGGAGTATGGGATGAGTTTTTAGGTTTCTTTTTTTATCACTTCTTTCCTCAAGAGTTGAGGTAAGCTAAGGACAAAGAGTTTGTGAACTTGACGTAGTGTACGATGAGTATGAATGAGTATGCCCTGAAGTTCCAACAACTGTCTAGTTATGATTTGAGGTTAGTGTATAA
Organism: Capsicum pubescens; assembly: GCA_030864215.1. Classification (NCBI taxonomy): domain Eukaryota; kingdom Viridiplantae; phylum Streptophyta; class Magnoliopsida; order Solanales; family Solanaceae; genus Capsicum; species Capsicum pubescens. The sequence goes on along the minus strand of CM061547.1, from coordinate 139,488,599 downwards.
TATAAGATCCAGGATGAGGAAATTTTCTTCTAGTTTGTCCTATGATTTGGTGTTAGAGTGTAAGGTTATGATATTGAATAATGATATGGACATATCTTGGCTAGTGATTTATATGTAGTAGATGGAGAATGAGAAAAAGAAGAAGGCATAGATGGAGAGAGGCAGAACACAATAAGTTTAGATATTTAAAGTAGGGTGCAGGTTAGCAGAACAGTAGGAGATATGGTAGACAGTGAACCAAGAAGAAGAATTGGGGAAATTCATATTTGACAACTAGTTCTCCTTATTTTAAGCCTTCAGGTGATCGTCATTTTCAGGCTAGTAGTACTCCTAAGGCATAGGGTGGCCAGTCTCGTTCTAGTGAATCTTAGTCAGCCCAACCTTATCCTCCTTGCCGATTTTGTGGGAAACTTCACCGTGGTTATTATGAGGAGAAGAGGAATTTGTGTTTCAATTATGGTCAGCCTGGTCATCTGCAACAAAATTATCCCATAGCTAAAGTTTCCACTTGATCTAATATGGTCTCGATCGCCACTTCTTCAGCTTCGGCACCTAAGGGCGCCACTTTAGATACCGACCCTGGCCGAAATTATCTCTATGCACTTGTTACTCGTCAGGAATCTAAGGAATCCCCCGATGTTGTTACTGATTTGTTACAGTTCTTTTCCTATGATGTTTATTATTTGCTTAATCAGGTTCTACCCTATCGTATGTGACCCCTTATGTGGATGTACACTTTGGTTTTGGTCTTAAAAATATTTTTGGCCCCTTTTCTCTATCTACTCTATTGGACGATTCCATTATTCCTAGAAAAATCTATAGGGGTTGTGTGGTGTTCGTATTTTATAGGGAGATATTTGGTAAATTTGATAGAACTTTCTATGGTTGATTTTGATGTAATATTGGGAATGGATTGACTCCATTTATGCTATGCTTCTCTGGACTCTAAGGATAGAGAAGTGATTGTTCAGGAAGTGGTTAAATCATTTCTTGGTGATGAGGTGTAGGAGAAATAGGCTTTGGATCCTATACTTGTGTAGATTAAGAGTGATGTGGGTCAGAAAAAAGTTATGGTCTTTGAGATTTGAGGAGTTGGCATCTTGAGATATCAGGGATGGTTCTGTGTTCCTAATGTTGATAGGCTGTGGGAAAGAATCTTGGATGAGGCTCATGAGTCTAGATATACAGTTCATCTGGGTTCAACAAATCTGTATCATGACTTGAAGGAAATCTACTGGGGGAATAATATGAAGAGAGATATGCCAAACTTTGTGGCTAAGTGTATGGTTTGTCAGTAAGTTAAGGTTGAGCATTTGAGGCTTGGTGGTGTATCTCAAGAGATAGATTTGTCCATGTGGAAGTGGGAGATGATCATTATTGATTTTGTTATGGGTCTTTCGTGATCCTGCAATCAATATGATTCTATTTGGTTTATAATGGATAGAATTACTTAGTCTGCTCACTTTTTGTCTGTGAGGACTAACTACGCACAAGATGATTATGCTAAGTTGTTCATTCAGGAGATAGTTAAGTTACATGGGGAACCAGTGTCCATCATTTTAGAACGAGGTAAGCAGTTTTGTTGTTATTTCTAGTGTTCATTTCAGAAAGGTTTGGGTACTCAGGTAAACGTTAGCACTGTTTTCCACCTTCAAATGGATGGATAATCGAAGTACACTATTCAAACTTTGGAGGATATGCTAAGGGATTGTATGATTGATTTTAAGGGAAGTAGGGTTGACTATTTACCTCTTATTGTTTAAGGGAAGTAGGGTTGACCATTTGCCTCTTATTGAGTTTGCTTATAATTGTAGTTACCGTTCCAGCATTCAAATGACCACTTTTGAGGCTCTTTATGGTAGGAGGTGAAAGTTTCCTATTAGATGGTTTGAGGTAGGGGACACTTAGTTGTTTTGATCTAACTTGGTTCATCAAGCCTTAGAGAAGGTGAAGGTGATTAAAGAAAGACTTAAGACTGATCAGAGTCACCAAAAGTCTTATGTGGATGTGTGGGGAAGGAAGTTGGAGTTTGAAGTCAGCGATTGGGTGTTCCTGAAGGTTTCTCCTATGAAAGGTGTCATGAGATTTGGAAATAAGGGGAAGCTCAGTCCCTGTTACATTGGTCTGTATCAGATTGTGAGGAGAATTGGAAATGTCACTTATGAATTAGATTTACCAGCGAGTTTGGCTTTGATTCATTCTATTTTCCATGTGTCTATGCTGAAAATGTGTGTGGGTGACCCTTATTTGATAATGTCTGTTGAGGATGTTAGTGTTTTGGATTCGTTGTCTTATGATGAGGGCTCAATTGAGATATTAAACAGATAAGTTCGTAGATGGAGGACTAAGGATGTAGCTTCAATGAAGGTCCTTTGGAGAAATTAAAAGGTGGAAAAAGCTACATGGGAAGTTGAGGAAGATATGGGAGCCAAGTACCCATTCTTATTTCCAATGTTGGTTAAGAATGATTAAGGTATGATTTCCATTAGACCTCTTGTCTTATTTTGAATTTTCCCTTGGATTCTACTATGTTATTTCCAGTATCGTGCTAAAAATGACCTAACTGCTAATTCGGGGATGAATGATCCAGGGGGGGGGATAATGTAAGACCTCAGAAAATATTAACAAATTTATTTTTGATCCTTCCACATGCGTAATGTCAATTTTTGACTTGAATTATGTTAAGAGATGTTGAAAGGGTATTTCGAGAAAGTTTTGGAATTTTCAGGAAGGGTTCAAGGTTATTTTAACCCTGAGGTAGTAAGCCTCTGCGATAGTGGCTTACCACGCTACTTAGCCTCTGCAATAGTGGCATGCCACGCCACTTAGCCTCCACGATAAAGGCGAGTCACGGAGTCTAAGCTCCGCGATAGTGGTGTGCCACACCACTATATATTTTTCATCCAATTTTTTTTTTACTTGGGGTGAGGGGATATTGGTCCTTTTACCCCTTACACTACTTTTAAACACCAAATAAATCCTTTTCCTCCAGTTTTCAAAGATCAAACTCCACTATTTTTGGTACGACCCGAACCAGGGCCTGGCCGTGATGGGTATCTCAAGTCTAACGAGTATCGGAGACCACCCCTTGCACCTAACCAAATAGAATACAACGCCACCAATATCGAATGAATTCCGAACATATAACAAGATAGCATAAGATAAACTTAAGGAATTTAAGACATGTCTATAGACGATAACCAACCAAAAATGACCAACCGACATCACCAAGTCCACAGTAATCCATAAATCTTTCTAACAAAAATGAAATCAATAAAGTGTCGGGACATGCCCCGACCCTGACAATGACAATGACAATGTTAATGATAATGTAAACTTTCAATTCTAATCTAATAATGGAAACTAACGAAATGTCCAAGTCTTCCGGAGAATGGAAACTCACCACTTCACCACCAACGATCGACAAATAGAGTCAATCCACCTAACACTGCACAAAAAAAGTAGAGGTATCTTCGGTGCCTCCATCACATGGGGATACAATGTATAAAGATGGTTAGTTGGTTGGGCACTTACATGTAACTCATGGATAGGGGATAAAACAAAGCCAAGTCAAATCCAATTCAAAACCATGTGAAAATCATCGTATACATACATAAATAATATGTCTGAAAAGGGAAAAAGGCTTAACATGCACTTTAAAAATTTAGCCTGAATTGTGTAGCTCAAACGTCATAACATAAGAAGGAACCCATGGGCTATATGGGTCCAGATCTTCCCTATATGGAAGGGCCCCAGTGCGTGTAGCCTCACTAACCAGAGGATATAAAAATGCACCATGGAGGACTCAAAACTCCTGGCATTACCAAGGTGACTTAAGCACCCAATCATGTAATATAATATGGGGGACTTAAACCTCCCAATCTTATAGTAAGGGGGACTCAAACGACCTGGTCATTTTGACCCCCGCGTCGGCAACTGTGGTTTCCAGTATCGATCCCTCGGGACCTCCACTTTGATGATTCAGCAACATAACCCTTGTTAAAGCCCAATTAAAACATTTATCACACATTTCCATTTATTGAACTATAATACACATTGAGGCATACACTGTTGGTATCGTCGTACCAACTATACTAGCAAGGTAACATCAACATGCCATCACAATTCTACTAACTTGGTTAAAACGACTCCCTTTGTTCATTAAATTAAACCACCATGTTTCAATAACCTTTTTGTACCATGCGATTGTTTAAAAAATAGTTCAATGCAATTTTACTCGTACTTAAAATCACTTTCACAAAATTTGGTTGGGGTTATTGACAATTCAATTATCAATATTCCCAAAATTCGGGGAAGTCACAATTCCCTAGTTTATTCACCATACCTATGCATCAAATTGGTTTCAAAACCACCATTTAAAACATAACCAATGCATATACAAACATGAAACATCACATAAACAACAATAATTCAAAACCCTAACCCATTTTCGAAAACCAACATCAAAAACATATGAATAATACTTTAAAACACATGTTTTTAACAAAGTAACAATTGGGGAAGAGTAACATGCCTGAAAGATTCTCAATTGTGAAGAAGAAACCTTGAGTTGACCCTATATGCTCAACCTTGAGGAAACCCTAACTTGCTTTGATTGAAGGAATTTGAGAGAGCAAAGAGGGTTTCTGATTTGTTAAAGTGTAAAAATAATGCCCCATAAGATGTCTTATGGACGTAGGGTCTATGTTGGTAAAGAGGGAAATGTCCAAAGTTCCCTCAACTAAAAAATTAAAAAATTATCTCTAGTGACTACGTGTCACACGACGACTCATAATGACACGTTATGACTTATTACCATGAGTTGTATCCAAGACAATGTCACTAGGTACACTTACTGTTGACCCTATGACTTACATCATACGACTCGTTAGGGGACCCTACGACTCATAGGGTCCTAGTCATAACTAGGACAACAACATTCGGAACACATACTTGTTTGGCTTTGGTTTGGACATCACGACTCGTAATGCGTTCATATGAATCGTTGGGAGCCACTCAAACTCAGAACAGATAACTTAGCCACACACACTGGTCAAGTTACGATTTGGGTCCTTATGACTCGTTAAGACTCCCTACAACTTGTAAGGAGAGTCGTAGTCAGGACAGTGAGGATAAAATTTTTGAAAGTTCAAGGACCAAAAATCTGGGGTGTTGCATTCTCCCCCCTTAGGATCATTCTTCCCCGAATGATGGAACAAGGCATTCATTAGCATGATTTTACTTCAAACACAACCACACTTACTTTTAACGAAGATATAAAACAAAAATGGTAAGGAATACACATACCTCATGTATGATTTTTTGAAAGGGGAAACAAGAATGGGTACTTGAACTTCATGTCCTCTTCAGCTTCCCAAGTGGCCTCTTCGACCTTTTGGTTCCTCCATAGAATCTTTACCGAAGCCACATCCTTTGCTCGCAACTGGCAAACTTGGTGATCTAAAATCTCAACTGGGACTTCCTCATAGGATAAAGAATCCGAGACACCCACACTTTCTAAAGAAATGAACAAAAAAGGATCGCCTACGCACTTTTTCAACATCGACACGTGGAAGACCAAATGAATGGAACCCAAACTCGAAGGCAATTATAATTAATAAGACACATTTCCCGCTCAACTCAAAATACGATATGGACCAACATACCAGGGACTGAACTTCCCCTTCTTTCCAAACTGCATCACTTCCTTCATGAGAGATACTTTTAAGAACACCAAATCCTCCATATCAAACTCCAAGTACCTTCTCCTTACATCCATATAGGATTTTTGGTGACTTTAGGTGATCTTAAGCCTATCTCGAGTCACCTTTACCTTCTCAATATCTTGGTGAACCAAGTTCAGACCATACAACTTACTCTCACTAACTCGAACCACCCAATAGGAGACCTACACCACCTTCCATACAAAGCCTCAAATGGACCTATCCCAATACTCAAGTGATAGCTATTATTATATGAAAACTCAATGAGAGGCAAATGGTCAACCTAAATACAGCCAAAATCAATCACACAAGACCTTAACATATCTTTTAAAGTCTGTATCATCCTCTCTGCTTGTCTATCTATTTGAGGATGGAAAGCGGTTCTAAGGTTTACCTTAGTCCCCAAACCTCACTGAAAGGAATGCCAAAAGTGAGATAAGAACTGAGTACCTCGATTGAATATGATGGAAATTAGAGCACCATGCAACTTCACATTCTTCTCAATAAAGAGCTTAGCCTAATCCTTCACTGGATAATTAGTCCTTACAGGTAAGAAGTGAGCAAACTTAGAAATCCTATCTATGATGACCCAAATGGAATCAAACTGGTGATGGTACTGTGGAATACCGGTAATGAAATCCATATTAATCACTTCCTATTTCCAGATAGGAAATTCAATCTCTTAAGACAAACCACCAGGCATCAAGTGCTCAACCTTTATTTGCTGGTAATTTAAACACTTAGCCAACAAATTTTCCACATCCATCTTTAAGCGATTCCACCAATAAATTTCTCTCAAGTCATGATACATTTTTGTCGAACCAAGATAAATGGTGTACCTTGACTCTTGATCTTCAACCAAAATCCTCTTGAGAAGCCCATCAACATCTGGAACACATAACCTATCTTGGTACTTCAAGATACCATCATCACCAATCTCAAAATCTATCACCTTCTAGTGACCCACATCATCTTTGATTTGCATCACGATAGGGTCCAAAACCTATTTCTCTTTTACCTCAGTGCTAAGAGATGACTTCAGAACTTCTTGCATAATTACACCACTATTGTAAGACCCCACAAATTTCCCTCGTAGTTTGATCTATAGGGCGTGTCGAGTGAGGCGTGTTTCCGACCCTAAAAAATTGAGAAATTGCTTCCTAAGTGAGTAACGTGTTAACCATATAGAATTTCCCTAATTTCTACTTTTTATCACATGGGAAATTTGATAATCTTTCTATTGATATAAGATTTTCCCAAATTCGACACTCAGGTAAGAAGTTATGGCTAATTTGAGCCTTAGTCGCAAAACTACATCATTTAACTGCCTGGTGCATCGCGGGGAGGGTTGATTTGGCAATTGTCAATTTCCAGTGGAATCCTGCAATAGTGGCACATAGAGGAGGAGTCCCAGGTACCAACCAGTAGAAAAACACGATGGCTCCATGTCGCGGAGGCTGCCAATTTCCCAATTGTCAAATTCCAGTGAGCCACCGCAATAAGTGGAGCATCGCAGAGGCCAATGAAATCGGGTTCCAGTTCAATTTTTCCAGTTTTGCACAGATGTTTAAAAGGGCACTTTGGACCTTTTCCAAGCCTATAAAATCATGGAAACACTAAATCAAAGCCATTTACAAGTATCTTATGAGGGTTTTCTCAAATTTTCTCTCAACATAAATCCTAAGTATCCAAAACCTCTTCCAAGAACCTCAATAATCCACCATGGATTTCCTAAATTGAGTCAAGATTCAAGGTTCCTAAGTCAAGGACCTTAAGAACCCTCATTCTAGAGCACGAATAGAGTTCCAAAAGTGAGAGTTCATCAAAAGCTTCCAATTCAAGGTATGTGGGGTTTTTGAACAAGGGTAACCCTTTCACACTTGTGCCCAAAAGGCTATTTACATCATGAAATTCTTTAAATATATGAGGTTTTTTTACATGAATTTGAATTGAGGTTTTCACCCATTATTATTGAATGCATTATATTGATATTTCCTATGAATTAAGAGTCAAATGGCATGATTTCTACATGTTTTCTTGAGTATTTACAACTGGGTATAAACCCCATGATTTTACTCCTTGATAAGCTAATATTTGCATTATTGAGATATTGAAGCAGATGGCTATATTGAGATTTTGAGGTAAGTTGCTGAAATTCCCAGATTTCCACATGATTTATGAATCTATATGCTATATATTATGCTTTTGATAAGTTGTAACTTGAGATTTAATTATGGTTTAGTAAGCCCTATTTGAGACTTGTGAAATTATGAACTCTTGTGCTATGAGCACCCATGTTTTGAGTATTTTGAGATGATTGAGAAATGAATTGACCTAATGGTCCTTCAGCATTGAAATCCACTTCACTATATAAGATTATCGATTTGATTATTGGGTTCGTGGTGAACCATGTGATTATTCTAAAAGTGGATTTTTTTATGAGATGAGCGCAGATAATCTAAAGGGAGTAGTATTTAGCACTGAGTGAGTAAGTTACTACGGTTTCTTACCCCAAAACTACGTGACACTGTAGGTTAGGCCTGAGGCTGAGTTTATGATGATTATGACTGGGCCCGAGGCCGAGTTTCATTTAGTGATCACTACACCTAGGTTATACTCCCTGGTAAGAGTATGATGCTCCTCCCCAACGTGGGGTCTCTTTCTTAGGAGGATAAAACATTGGACTCCATGTAGCTCGCATGGTTTTTGTCGGTTTTGAGAACCTCCATTGATATTTAAACTTTGAGATCAAATACTTATTTTCCTTCCCTATAAGCTATTTTCCTAAATGGTTGAATTACAGAGATGTTTCCCCAACTAAAGTATTTTCTTGATGTGAGTTATTTTCTAAATGAAAGCATCTTCCCTTGTTATAGTACTTTTTATAATGCCTTGAGATAAGTTGTTTCCATAAACTAGAATGCCTTTCCATTTGAGATGGAGTGATTTCCCTAAAGCTTGAGATGAGATATTTTCTAAAGTGAATGAAATACCTTCAAGTATGTTTTCAAGTTATATGATTCCAAATTCCAAGTATATGAGTTCTAAATAGTTATGAAATGTTGAGCATTGAAGAAGTTTTACTCTCCATGAGACTTATGCATGAGTTGAAAGTATTGTTTAAAGTCCCTTAGCCTTTGGATATTGAGAACAAGAGAAGATTTTGAATTTTGAGATAAAACAATGATGACTCACGAGATTTGTGTTACATGCTCCATTCTACATAACTTATGAGCTTTATATTTTATACTTGTTCAAGCCATGTGAGTCGTCTCATAATGCATACATGATTTGATTAAAGAAGATTGTTACTATTTTATTCATATGTATTCACCCCCGCATACTCAGTACATTCCAAGTACTGATCCATATATATGTCTATGTGCTACATTGTGTTATAATATAGGTTCAGGTGATCAGTCCCAACCTCGCCCGTGATTCTTCGAGTACCCTTGCCTATGTTTTCGATAGTGGTGAGTCCTTATAATTCGAGGACCGATCTTTAGATATTTAACGTACTTGAGAGACTATGTTTTATCTTCAGTTTATTTCAAGTCAGTTGGGGACCTGTCCTAACGACTCTCTAGATTTTGATTTTTAGAGGCTTGTCAGACTAGTGTCAAAGTTGTGATGTATCGAGGGTTCAACATTGTGGTTCTGTTGAGATTTCTCTATATTGTGGTCTTATGGACCGAGTATCTTTTCCATATTTTCTTTCATGTGATATGACTATCCTAGTGTTGAGTCCATTCTTATCTTAAATTGAGTGTCATTGGTGGAAACCGGCTCTAAGGGTTAGCTTGGGGCTACTCGTAGCCTTAGGCACCGTGTGACGTCCTGGGAGACGATTTCGGGTCGTTACAACCATCTTTCACCAGTCCTTATTTCTCCTCATCTACATAAGATAAGCTTCCCATGAACAACTTTCTAAGAGCATCAGCAACCACGTTAGCTGCTAAGAGTATCAACAACCACATTAGCTCTACCTGAATGATAATGGATAGTCGTGTTGTATTCTTTGAGAAACTCAAACCATCTCCTCTACCCGAGGTTTAACTCTTTCTGGGTCAACACATGTTGCGAACTCTTATGGTCCGTGAATATGTCAACATGGACTTTATACAAATAGTGACGCCAAATCTTCAAAGCAATACCATAGCCAACAAATCCAAATCATATATTGGATAGTTCTTCTTATGTACCTTTAACTGCCTAGAAGCATATGCAACCACCTTGTCATGTTGTATCACCACACAATTTAGTCCCACCCAAGATGCATCATACTAAACAAAAAATCCCTCGGTACCCTCTGACAGTGTCAAAACCAGATCCGAAGTCAACGTATCCTTCAACTTCTCAAAAGTACCCTCACAAGCATCCGGACACAAGAACTTCACCTTATTCTTACTCAACTTAGTCAATGGGGTAGTAATAGAAGAAAATCTTTACACAAACCTCCTATAATAACTAGCTAAACCCAAGAAGCTTCGAATATCGATTGGAATAGTGGGTCTAGGCCACTTCTTAACTACCCCAACTTTCTGTGGATCCACCATGATCCCTTCACTAGAAACAACATGACCTAGATAGGTCACAATATTTAATTAGAACTCACACTTTGAGAACTTGGCATACAATTGCTGATCTTTCAAGATTTGCAACACAAGGTGGAGGTGATCGGCATGATCCGCCTCACTCTTAGAATATACAAAATATCATAGATAAACACAATTACGAATAAATCCAAGAACTGAAAAAATGCCCAGTACTTAAGATCCATAAATGCTGCTGGGAGGGGCATTAGTCAAACCAAAGGACATCACCAAAAACTCAAAATGACCATATCGATTTTAAAAAATTATCGTAAAGATATCCACTTCCCTAATCTTCAACTGATGGTAAACCAAACGAAGATAAATCTTTGAAAAGTACTTATCTCCTTGAAACTGATAAAATAGATCATCGATCCTAGGAAGTGGATACTTATTCTTCACAGTCACCTTATTCAACTGCAGTAATATATACACATCTGAAGGGACCTATCTTTCTTACACATAAAAAGCATAGGAGTATCCCACGAAGACACACTAGGGTAAATAAAACCCTTATCTAGAAGATCTTTCAACTGCTTCTTGAGTTCTTTCAACTCTGCCAGAGATATTCTATTGAAACACCTTAGTTTCTGAACCTTAGAAAATTTCCTAGAATTTTGATCTCTGGACCTAATACGACTCATGGGTATGATACGTATGGTTAGGAAGGGTGGTATGGTCTACTCGTATACTGACCAGTGTTGGTTGGTGGGATGGATTTTAGTTACTGGAATGGGTATGACTTAAGGGTACGATTTGTATTGGTGGTTACAAATTGTTTGGTTCCTTAACTTAATTTTAGACTTTGTTAATTATGTTGGATTTGAGTGTGAGTGTATCACCATGATTCTTAAGCCAGGGTATGAATCAAACCCGGGACTCGTATGGTGGACAATGTCTAAATTCCCCAGGTATTTTATTTTGCTAGGGATACGGGTCATGGTTACAGATCGTATGTTGTGGTTACGACTTGGTAGTATGAGTCGTATACTGGACAGTGTTTGATCCAAGGGTTGAGTCTTTTATACAAGTAGTGGATACCAATTGTATTAGGAGGGTACGACTCATGAGGGCCAATCGTATCCTTGTGATGGGAATTTTGTGCAACTTAAGTAGGGGTATTCTGGATATTTACCTATTTATCCTAATAGGGTCCCACAACTTCTAAACTACTTGAGAGAATATTTACCCTAATATTCTATTCATTAACACTTGGAAACTCTTCCTAAACACTCCACAGTTCTCTTAAGAGCTTTTGGGGTAAGAGAGATAGGGTTTCAACATAAGGATTGATTTGGGGATTTTCTTGGTGATTTATTTATGTCATCATCTTGGTTTGAGGAATTTTTCTCTTTCCTTATTATTTATTTTACTTAAAGGCATGGTTTATATGAATGTTTCCATGGTTTTACTATAAATAGTTTTGGGTTTCAAATATGATTTGGGGTTTTTGATGTTAAATGCTTGGTAATAGTTTCCCATGGTTTTAATTATTCTTTTATATGCATTAGTGGTAGTTTTGGATAATTGGATTGCATGGGAGTGGTTTAATGGTAATTGGAATTGATTTTGGTCATATTATGCCCCCAATGTGTTTGATAAAATCTTATAAAGATATGTTCATTGCATTGACTTCTTTAAATAGAACTCTTTCATGTTTTAAACTTGGTAAATGATTTATACATGGTTTGGAAAGGCTAAAGTATAATTGGTTATGCTTGTGGGAAACATGAAAGTCTCCCAAGTGGTTTAATATGGTAAATGGAAGGGCACTTAAAAGTCCCCGTAAACGTATAAATGGTTGGCTACGGATGATACTTGCAAGTAAGGGTTTCTATGACGATACCAATATCAATGGTCTAGGTTGATAAATGGATAATTGTTTGGTTATTTGGAAACTAGTTTTAATTGGGCAATAATGGCGGGATGTGTAGCAAAGTCGTGGAAGGTGGAGGTCCCAGGGGACCAAAATTGGAAACTCATATTTGTCGATATGAGGTTGGTCTTAGTGACTATGTGCATGATGTCACACTTTATTTTGGGGATGTACTAGTCATCCCATGGGATACTTCCCTTGTGCGGCTACATACACTGGGGCTCTTTCAGCACGAAGGCTAAACCCATATAGACCACGGGTGGTTTAAGATGGCAAAGCTACACAACCTAGGTAAAGGTTTTAAAGGAATGCTAAACTAGGTCCCTTTCCCAACATGGTTATATATATGTATGGTTGTATACATCATGAATGGTTTTACTTGGTTTTATAAATTGTATTACATTATCCTTATCCTGAGATCATACTAGCGGTCACTCGCTAACCCCGTCTGTTGGTGGCTGTATACCCATACTATGCAGGAACCAATTGTTCTACTCCTCCAACATAGTGATTGATTTGGGGATAGCATTTGGATTGAAGTGGTGAGCTTCCATCCCTTTCGAAAGGCATCATTTTATGTTATGGATATTTTTAGACATTGACTTTATTTTGGATATTTATTTGGCTATGGTTAGGGTCATGTCCCACCCGGATTTCATTACTCTTTTGGATAGAGGCTTTGTGGTACTTCTAAGGGTTGGTATGGGCGGGATCGATATTAGTGTCAGCCTTGGCATTGGAATAAGACGGTGGGGTGACATCATTGAATGATATTATTGGTTGTTCCATTCTATTTCATTTTGGGATTAATTATATTATATTTTGGAACATCCTTGGTTATAGCCTGGTTCATGGCCCTTGTTTTGGTATGATTTGGTATAGTTGAATCATTGGCATAAGATGGTTGGACTCGGTTGGATCGATCACGATTGTGATCTATTTCCAGAGTCTTTATAAGAGCTGTACACTGTCTTGTTACATGATCAAAATTCATCCAACTTAGGGAAGGCAACTGGAGATTGGGTTGGATAATGGGGGTGGTCTCCGATCCTGGCTGGACTTGGGATGCCCATTACGATGATACCCAGGGAAGGTTGTGTCAAGTTGGTATCAGATCCTAGGTTTATGATCAATTGGGAGTCCATAAAGATGGGTCGAGTAGAGTCTCTTTTAGGGGTGTGTAGCGTGCCACACTCATAAGAGAGAGACTACAAGGCATTTAAGAATATTTCACTTTCTTGGTATTCTATCTTCAAGCTTGATTTCTCAGTCCTGGAATCTTCTCTAATCCTTGTTTGTTCATCTTTTAGATCATGCCTCATAGATCTGGAACACAAGAAAATTCTTTTATCCCATCTGGGGGTATTGCTGAATAGGTGCATCCTACTTCTGAGGTTCATCATTGATCTCACGATCCTATCCCTTATAGTTCTGGAGTTCCACTGATTGCTACTAGTCCTCCTCAAGGTAAGGTGACTAATGCGGAATTCCATCAGTCTATTCTTGCTATTGCTAAGTTGGTTGATATACAGATTGAGCGGGATGTGTCTGATGCTTTGTCCGATGAGGTAACGGGGGTTGGCCAATTTATGAAGATGGGTCCTCCTACTTTTTCTGGAGTGAAGGAGGAGGAGGATCCATAAGGCTTCTTGGATGAGATGGAAAAAATATTTTGGGTGATGCAAGCTACTAATGAGGAGGGGGTGAACTTTGCAGCTTATTAGCTCAAAGAAGTTGCATATCAGTGGTATGAAGAGTAGGATAGGGATAGAGGAGATGTGGAGGAGTCATCCTTGTGGGATGCCTTTTCTGGTGCTTTTCTGGATCGTTTCTTTCCCCAAGAGTTGAGGAAAACAAAGATAGAGGAGTTTGTGAACCTCAAGCAGGGGAGGATGTCTGTAAAGGAATATGCCTTGAAGTTTCACCAGTTGTCAAGGCATACTCCTGATTTAGTGGCTGACATGCGGGATAGAATAAGGAAGTTCGTTTCTGGGTTAATAGAGATCTGATTTTCGATCATAAGGTGCCTAATCTCAGGTGAACGGAGGTCAGTCAGTTTCTTTATGTCCTCCTTGTCGGTGTTGTGGTCGTCCTCATTGGGGTTATTACGATGAAGGATGAGACAAATGCTTCAAATGTGGCCAGGTAGGCCATTAGCTCTGGGATTGTCCGGTCAATAAGGTTTCTACAGGGGAGAATAAGTGTCATGACCTAAACCAGGGCCTAGACCTAATAAGCATCCCAAGTCCAACTAGGACCGGGGACCATTCCCTTTACCCAACCCAACCACCTTATGCAACCTTAGATGAGCTGAATTTTGAGCATATAACAAGATTATGCAAATGCTCTCATGAAAACTTTGGTATAGGGTCATAACCATGACCGACCCAATCGAGTCCACCCACACCAAACCAACCATCCAACCATAACAAACCAAACCAAAGAGGATAACAAATCATAATATGCTAATCAATCCCAAAATGTAATACGCTGGAATAACCAACAATATCATCCAATGATGTATGCCCCAACACTAATACCAATGCCAAAGCCGACACCAATATTAATCCCACCCATACCAACCCACAAAAGTACCACAAAGCCTCTAACTAACAAAGTAAAGATATCCGGTTGGGACATACCCCCTACTATGTCCAAAACCAATATCCAAAATAAAGTCAAAACGTCTAACAATATTCGTAACATGAAATGATGCCTTTCGAAAGAATAAAAGCTCACCACTTCAGTCAAAATATTGTCCTCGAGTCAATCACTATGTAGGAAGAGTCTAACGGCCGGTTCCTGCATAGTGTGGGTATACAGCCGCTAGTAAACGGGTTAGCGAATGACCGCTAGCATAAAACTCAGGGTAAGGATAAAATAATACCAATTATAAAATAAAGTAAAACCATCCATAATGCATATAACCATACATATATATATAAGTGCCGTGACAGGGAACTGAGTTTAGCATGCCTTTAAAAACTTTACCTGGGTTGTGTAGCTTGGTCATCCTAACCACCCATAGGCATTATGGATTCAGCTCCCCCTGCTGAAAGGGTCCCAATACGTGTAGCCGCACGACCAGGCAGTATCCCAAAGGATGAATAGTATATTCCCTAATATAAAATATGACACATATACATAGTCATCAAGACTCCTCATATCGGCAAATATGAGTTTCTAGTTTTGGTCCCCCCGGGACCTCCAGTTTCCAAAACCTTGCTACACATCCCACCATTAAGGCCCAATTAAAATTGTTTCCTAGTAATCAAACCAATCCATTTACCATTTTATTAATCAATGATAATATCAGTGATATCGTCATACCACCTCATTACTTGCAAGCAATATCCATAGCCAATCCATTAAGGATAAGGGGACCTTCAAGTGCCCTTCCATATACCATATTAAACCACTTGGGAGACCTCCATGTTCCCCATAGAGTTTAGCCTTTTCAAAATCATTTAAATCATTTAAAACATTATTATATAATCTAAAAACAAGCAATAGTTCCATTAAAATAAGTCAATACAATTAACATACCTTTATAAGCATTTTATCAAACATCTTAGGGGCATAATATAACAAAAACTAATTCCAAAGACCATTAAACCATTACCATGCAATCCAATTGTCCAAAACCACCATCAATGCATATAAAAACATAATTTAAACCATGAGAAACCATATCCAAGCGTTTAATATCAAAACCCCCAAATAATATTTGAAAACCATAATTATGAGATAGTAAAACTATGAAATCAATCATATAAACCATGTATTTAGTTGAAATTACAATGAGGGAAGAGAATCATGCCTTAAACCAAGAATGATGATGGAAGAAAATCACCAAAGTAAGCCCCAAAGCAATCCCTTAGTTAAAACCCTAGCTTCCTTGCCCCAAAAGCTGTTGAGAGAATTATTGGATGTTTAAGAATGGTTTTTAAGTGTTAATGAATAGAATATTAGGGTAAATAACCTTGTAAGTGTATTGGAAGTCGTGGATCCTAATTAGGGTAAGTAGGAAAATTTCTAAAATACCCTCACTTAAGTTGCACCAGTGTTCTAAAATGAGAGCACACCATCGCATTATGCAGTGATGTGATGTGATGCGAGTCATTCCCGCTGTGAGTAACTGATGTGAGTCTATTTAACAAATACGGGCGCATAATCCTATGATACGAGATGCGAGCTGATACGCTTGCATCATGTTGATTTTATTTGTTGGGCCATTTTTAAATTAAAAATAAAAGAGTCGTATCAATTTTAAAGTTAAAAAAGAGTCGGATCACTGTCTCCTTCACTTTTTCAAATTTTTAGGGTTTAGCTCTGAAGAGATTCACGACCTTTTTTCTTTTTCATTGAGATTTTATGGTAATTTTTCTTCCTTCTTTCTTCTCTATTTTGATGATTTTCACTGCTGTGACATCACTATTTTTTCTTCTTTTTTTTCACTTCTGTTGTTCACTGCTATGGTCAGTTACTATTTTGCTCTATTTTCTTTGTCTGTTTTTTTTACTTTTGCTTCTCGCTTTTTTCCCCTCTGATTTTGGTGATCAGACCTATAATTTTGGTGTTTTGTTTAAACTTTTTCTTATATATATTGTCTTTATTATTGTTTATATAGTTGTTGTGGTTTTTTTCAGTTATGAATTTCTGTATGGATGTTATTTGGTCTTTTTTCTTTAAATTGCAATTCACTTCAATGATGCGGCCGCATCGCTTCACGCATCGCGTAATGCGTGATGTAGAACCTTGTTGATTTTTTCTGCATCACGCTTCTCTGAACACTGAGTTGCATAAAATCCCATCCTAGGGATATGATTGACCCTTACGAGTTGTATCCTTCCATAAAATTGGTTTTCACCACTCATATCTAAGACTCAATGCTAGGATCAAAAACTATCCAGTATATGACTCATCCAACTAAGTCGTAACCATAGCATACAATCTGTACCCATTATCCGAATTCGTGACAAAATGAAATACCAGAAGGATCAAACACTGTCCTCTATATGAGTCCCTGATATGACTCATACCAAGCCCTATGACTCATACCCCTAAGTCATAACCATTCCAGTGACCAAAACTATCCTACTAACTAACACTGGTCAGCATACGACAGTACCATACCACTCATACCCCAGTATATGGCTCGTACCCTTGAGTCGTATTGGGTCCAAAGAATAGGAATTCTAGGAAATTTTCTAAGACCAAAACCTAGGATGTAACAATTAGATTCCTGTGGATTCATCTTCTTCTCCTGCACTTGGTGGGGTGGCATCTTCTTCCGTTACTGCTCCTGGTCCTAGTGTTGGTCAAAATAGGTTGTATTCTTTGGCATCCCGACAGGACTCCAAGGCATCACCTAATGTCATAACTGGTACATTATAGATTTTCTCTCATGACGTATATTATTTATTTGATTTGGGTTCTACTCTCTCCTATATGACTTCTTATGTGGTTGTATCTTATGGTTTTAATTTGAATGTTATTTTGGATCCCTTTTCTATTTTTACCCATATAGGAGACTCGGTTATTGCTAAGAGAGTCTGTAGGGGGGTGTGGTATATGTTGGTGGCAAGTAGACCTTGGTGGATCTGTTTAAGTTAGATATGGTGGATTTTGATATTTTTCTAGGTATGGACTGGTTATACTCTTGTTACACATCTTTGGATTTTCGCACCCGTAGGGTTATCTTTAGGTTCCCTAGTGAACCAGTTATAGAATGAGAGGGTGTTTCTTTAGATCCTAGAGAGAGGTTTATTTCTTATCTTAGAGCTCAAAGGTTAATCTCCAAAGGTTGTCTTTATCACTTGGTTTAGGTAAAGATTCTAACTCGGAAGGTTCTTCTTTCCAACCAGTTCCAGTGGTTAATGAGTTTCTAGAGGTCTTTTTGGATGATCTTCCTAGTGTTCCTCCGAATAAAGAAATGGAGTTTGGTATTAATTTTCTTCCGGATACTTATCCAGTTTTTATTTCTCCGTATAGAATGGCTCCCGCTGAGTTGAGGAAACTCAAAGAGTAACTTAAGAATCTTCTATATTAGGGGTTTATTTGCCCCTGTGTATCTCTTTGGG
This sequence comes from Capsicum pubescens, assembly GCA_030864215.1. NCBI lineage: Eukaryota > Viridiplantae > Streptophyta > Magnoliopsida > Solanales > Solanaceae > Capsicum > Capsicum pubescens. The sequence goes on along the minus strand of CM061547.1, from coordinate 139,470,325 downwards.
GTGCACCGGTGTTGTTTGTGTGCAAGAAAGATGGTTCCTTTCGGATGTGCACTGACTACAGGCAGTTGAACAAATTGGCGGTCAAGAATAAATATCCTCTTCCATGAATAAATGATCTGTTTGACCAGCTTCAAGGTTCCAAGTTCTTTTCTAAGATATATCTTCAGTCTGGGTACCATAAGCTAAAGATTAGGGAGGTGGATATCCTTAAGATGACTTTTCGTACTCGATATAGGCACTTTAAATTTCTAGTGATGTTATTTGGGTTGACTAATGCTCTGACAAAATTTATGGATCTGATAAATAGGGTATTCAGGCAGTATTTGGATCTCTTCATTATAGTGTTCATTAATGTTATTCTGGTTTATTTGAAGAGTGAGGTGTATCATGCTAATCCTCTTCGTGTGGTGTTGCAAACCTTAAAGGAACAACAGTTGTATGCCAAGTTCTCCAAGTATGAGTTTTGGTTGAACGATATGACTTTCTAAGGTCATATCATTTCTAGTGAAAGGATCATGGTGGATCCACAAAAGATTGTTGTGGTGAAAAGGTAGCCTAGTCCTACGACTCCATCCAATATTCGGAGCTTCTTAGGTTTAGCCCTGGTATTATAGGTAATTTGTGGAAAATTTTTCATTGATAGCTGCTTCTTTAACTAAGTTAACTCAGAAGAAGGTCAAGTTTTCTTGGTCAGATGCTTGTGAAGGGAGTTTTGAGAAGTTAAAGGATAAGTTAACTTTGGTTCCAATTTTGAATTTGCTGGAAGACAATGATGGGTTTGTGGTTTATTGTGATGTATCTCGTTCAAGGCTTAGTTGTGTGTTGATATAACATGGGAAGATAATTGCCTATGTTTCTAGGCAGTTGAAGGTACATGAGAGGAATTATCCTACTCATAATTTAGAGCTATTGGCGGTTATATTTGCTTTGAAAATATGGCGGCATTATTTGTCTAGTGTCCACGTGGATATCTTTTCTGATCATAAGAGCCTACAGTATGTGTTTACCCAGAAAGAGCTTAATCTCATGTAGAGGAGATGGATTAAGCTTCTCGAGGATTATGGTATAAGTCTTCACTACCACCCAGGTAAGGCTAATGTGGTTGCTGATGCTCTTAGCAGGTTATCCATGGGAAGATTGGTTCATGTGGAGGAAGGGAAATGGGAATTAGTGAAGGATATTCACCATTTGGCTAATCTTGAAGTTCACTTTTTGGATGCCAAGGAGGGAGGTATGGTGGTACAAAAAGTGGTTAGATCATCTCTTGGTACAGAAAATAAGGAGAAACAAGTGCTAGATCCCATCTTGATGAAAATCAAGGGTGACATTGGTGGGCAAAAGGTATGGTGTTTGAGATCAGTGGTGATGATACTTTATGGTAACAAGGGAGGTTGTTTTTTCCTGATGTCGATGGGTTGCGGTAAAGGGTTTTGGCTGAGGTGCATGAGTCGTTCTATGTTGTTCCTCTCGGCTCGACTAAGATGTATCATGATCTCAAGAAGATCTATTGGTGAAATGGTATGAAGAGAGATGTGTCTGATTTTGTGGCCAAATATATAGTATGTCAACAGGTTAAGGTTAAGAACATGAGGCCAAAAGGGCTGTATGATGAAATTGATTTGCCCGAATGGAAGTGGGAAACTATTACCCCTACCTTATCCGTCATTCGGGGACGACTGTTACTAGCGGGGAAGACTGAAATACCTGAGTTTATGGAGCTTAGAAAAGTTCCTGGAATGCTGATCTCTGGACTTAATACAACTCATGGGTACGAGCCATATGTTGGGGTACGGGTGGTATGGTTCGGTCGTATACTGACCAGTGTTGGTTAGTGGGATGGATTTTGGTTACTAGAATGGGTATGACTTCGGGATACGAGTCGTATTGGTGGTTATAGATCATTTGGTTCCTTAACTTAATTATATACTTGGTTACTTAGGTTGGATCTGAGTACGAGTGGCTCACCATGATCCATAAGCCAGGGTACGAATCGTACCCAAGACTCGTATGGTGAACAGTGTCTAAATTCCCCAAGTATTTTATTTTACCAGGGATATGGGTCATGGATACAAATCGTATATTATGGTTATGACTTGGTTAGATGAGTCGTATACTGGACAGTGTTTGATCCAAGGGTCAAGGCTTGGATATGAGTGGTGGATACCAATTGTATTGGGAAGGTACGACTGGTGAGGGCCAGTCGTATCCCTGTGATGGGAATTTTGTGCAACTTAAGTGGTGGTATTCTGTACATTTTCCAACTTATCCTAATAAGGTACCACGGCTCCTAACCTACTTGGGAGGATATTTACCCTAATATTCTATTCATTAATACTTGGAAACTCTTTCTAAACACTCCATAATTCTCTTAAGAGCTTTTGGGGAAAGAGAGCTAGGATTTCAACAAAAGGATTGATTTGGGGCTTTTATTGGTGATTTCTTTCTTTCATCATCTTTGTTTGAGGCATTTTTCTCTTCCCTTATTGTTAATTTTACTTAAAGGCATGGTTTATATGAATGTTTCCATGGTTTTACTATAAATGATTTTGTCTTTCAAATATGATTTGAGGGTTTTGATGTTTAAATGCTTGGTTATAGTTTCCCATGGTTTTAATTATGCTTTTATATGCATTAGTGGTGGTTTTGGATAAATTGGATTGCATGGGAATGGTTTAATGGTAATTGAAATTTATTTTGGTCATATTGTGCCCCCAATGTGTTTGATAAAATGCTTATAAAGATATGTTCATTACGTTGACTTCTTTTAATGAAACTCTTGCATGTTTTAAACTTGGTAAAGGATTTATGCATGGTTTAAATGGTTTGGAAAGGCTAAAGGCTAATTTGTTATGCTTTTGGGGAACATGTAAGTCTCCCAAGTGCTTTAATATGGTAAATGAAAGGGCACTTGAAAGTCCCCTTAAACCTATAAATAGTTGGCTACAGATGATACTTGCAAGTAAGGGTTAGTATGACGATGCCAATATCAATGGCCTTGGTTAATAAATGGATAATGGTTTGGTTATTTGGAAACTGGTTTTAGTTGGGCAATAATGGTGGGATGTATAGCAAATCCATGGAAGGTGGAGGTCCTGGGGGGGGGGGACTGGAAACTAATATTTGCCTCATGATGTCATACTTTATTTTGGGAATGTACTAGTCATCCCATGGGATACTTCCCTGGTCGTACGACTACACGCACTGGGCCCTGTCAACAGGGAGAGATGAACCCATATATCCCATGAGTGGTTTAGGATGGCAAAGCTACACAACCCAGGTAAAAGTTTTAAAGGCATGCTAAACCCGGTCTCTTCCCCAACATTGTTATATATATATATGGTTGTATGCATCATGGATGGTTTTACTTGGTTTTATAAATGGCATTATCTTATCCTTATACTGATATCATTCTAGGGTTACTCTCTAACCTTGTATACTGGAGGATGTATACCCACGCTATGTAGGAACAAACCATTCTACTCCTCCTACATAGAGATTGACTCGGGGACAACATTTGGACTGAAGTGGTGATCTTCCATCCCTTTTGGAAGGCATCATTTCATGTTATGGCTATTTTAGGACATTTTGACTTTATTTTGGATATTGGTTTTGGCTATGGTTGGGGGAATTTCCTAACCAAATTTCATTAATCTTTTGGATAGAGGCTTTGTAGTACTTCTATGGGTTGGTTTGGGTGGAATTGGTATTGGTGTCGACCCTGGAATTGGAATAAGTCGACGGAATTACATCATTAGATGATATTGTTGGTTGTTCCATCCTATTTTATTTTGGGATTAATTATATTATGTTTTGGAACATCCTTGGTTATGTCCTGGTTCATGGCCCTTGTGTTGGTATGGTTTGTCATGGTTGGATCATTGACATAGGATGGTTGGACTTGGTTAGGTCGGTCACGATTGTGGTCTATTACTAGAGTCTTTATGTGAGTTGTACACTGTCTTGTTACATACTCGGAATTCAGCCAACTCAAGGAAGGCGGCTGGAGGTTGGATTGGGTAACAGGGGTGGTCTATGGTCCTGGATAGACTTGGGATGCCCATTAAGACAAGGCCCTAGGGCGGGGTGATTCATCTATAGGGAGGGATAGAAATAGGATGAGTGTTTGGAAGAAGATTAATCCTAAAATCAATTTCCCTATCGAGAGGAATACCAGAAAGATCATCAGGGAACACTCAGGAAATTCACAGACCACAGGGACAGACAACATGGAAAGACCTTCGGATATAGAATCCTTAGCATACCCTAGATAGTAGAGGCACCCCTTGGAAATCAATTTCTGGGATCTAAGATACGAAATGAATCTTCCTATAGGCACTATGGAACTACCTTTAGGGAAGTGGAAACTGACCCTTCGGGTCCGATAATCAAAAGGCGCATAGCACGAATGTAAGCAATCCATCCCTAAAATCGTATCAAAGTCTAACATGTCCAAATCTATCAGATCCACCAAGGTCTCCCTACCAAAAACTGATATCACACAACCCTTATAGACCCTTCTAGCCACAATGGAGTCAACCACTAGGGTAGACACAGAAAAGGGATTTGGAAAACACTCGGGATCAAAACTAAAATAAATAGCCACATAAGGGGTCACCTAAGAGAGGGTAGACCTGAGATCAAGTAGACAATATACATCATGAGAGAAAAGTTTGAGTGTACCAGTAACGACATCGGGGGACGCCTCAGAATCCTAGCAGGTGGAAAGAGCATACAGACGGTTCCGACCAGTACCGAAACAAAAGCAGAGGTAACACTCTTTGGTGTAGGAGCTAAAAAATTAGCAATAGGGATCTTATTTTCCCCATAAACAACTCTAGAGGGATAATCCCTCTACATATGATCAATCTGAACCCATTTAAATCACTTGTTCCTCCCCTCTTCACAAACACCACAATGCACCTTACCACAAAATCTACAAAAGGGATAGATGGAGCTGACTGAGCCTCACTAGCCTGAGGTTGGGCACCCTGTGCCCTGGTACCAATACTATTCTGAAAGCGATGATCACCCAACAACTTTGGATAAGGAGCACTAGTCGTACAGTAGGAACCAGAATTACCCCACTTCTTCTTAGACTATTTTTCACCTTCTCTACCACTCTATTGTTGACTTCTATCCTGATCCGAATATTGAATCTTCTTATTATGCCTTTCACTCATCTCTGTTTGCTTCTTTATTTCCTCTTCCACTTGTTGCATATACACCACAAGTCTAGAGATATCCATATCCTTATTCAACAAGGTGGCCTTGCTTTCCCAGATAAAATCATGGGACAACCCAGAAGCAAACTCCTCATTCTAGCCCTTATGCTAGATACTAATTTTAGAGCATATCGTGACAGTTGATGAAACTTCAAGGCATACTCCTTTACTGTTATCCTGCCTTGCTTTAAATTTATAAATTCCTCAGCCTTCACTTCCCTCAACTCCCGAGGAAAGAAGTGATCAAGTAAAGCACTAAAGAAGTCATCCCACAAAGTGGACTCAGCATCATTACCCCTAGATTGGTCCTATTCCTCATACCATTGATACACCATATCTTTCAACTGATAGGTATCAAACCCCACACCCTCTACTTCAGTAGCATGTGTCATATGAAATTTTTTTTCTATCTCATCAATAAAGTTTTGAGGATTTTAGAATCGATGAAAGTCAGATGACTTAAGCTCATAAATTGGCCAACTCTAGTAACCTCAAAAGATGAAGCAACATACTTATTCTGAGAGGTCACTAACTCGATAAAAAATGGATCAACTGGCAAAAATCATCGATAAACACACCAGCTTGAGGTGTTTGAGAAGGGCTAGGGGGAACCGGTGGAACTCTACTAAGGCAATCAGAAGCAGCAACCCTAGACCAGGTATAAACTTCTTGAGTAGGATGGGCTCCATCCATATTGTCCTCAGACGGAGCAGAAGATTTTCCACGAGCATCAGATTTTCTGGGAGGTATCATCTGAAAAGTGAACATATGAAAATTAGAGGAGATTCTAAGATCTTAGACTCTATATCCCGATATAGAACAACAAGAAAGGGAAACATTCCTTGCCTTGTAGTCTCTCCCTTATAAGAGTAACGCGCTACATACCTATAAAAGAGACTCTAATCGACACGACTTTATGGACACCCAATGACACCAAACCTAGGCTCTGATACCAACTTTTTCATGACCCAAATCAGGTCCAGTCCGTTAAGAGTATCTCAAGTCCAATGAGGATCAGAGACCACTCTCTGTACCTAACAAAATAGAACACTACACAAAAATACTAGATGAATTCTGAACATATAACAAGATAGCATAAGATAATCTCAAGGAATTTAAGACATGTATATAGTTGATAACTGACCAAACATAACCAATCAATATCACCCAAGTCCATAGTAATCCACAAAGCATTCTAACAAAATAGAAATTAATAAAGTGTCATGACATGCCCCCGACCCTGACAATGACAATGACAATGAAAATATTAATGATAATTTAAACTCTCAATTCTAATCTAAGAATGGAAATTGATGAAATATCCATGTCTTCTAGAGAATGGAAGCTCACCGCTTCATCACTAATGATCGAGGAACTGAGCCGATCCACCTAACACCGTACAGAAAAAGTATAGGTATTTTCGGTGCCTATATCATGTAGGGATACAAAATCCAAAGATAAATTTGGTTGAGAACTAGCATATAACTCAGGAATATGGGATAAAATAAAGCCAAGTCAAATCCAATTCAAAACTAACACCATCGTATACATACATAAATAATATGCCATAAAGGGAACAAGGCTTAACATACACTTTAAAACTTTCGTCTGGATTGTGTAGCTCAACCGTTATAACATAAGAATAGACCCATAGGATATATGGGTCTATATCTTCCCTATATGTAAGGTTCTAGTGCGTGAAGCCACACTAACCATAGAATATACAAATGTACCATGGGGGACTCGAACCTCCCAGTATTACTATGGTGACTTAAGCACCCAATCATGTAATATAATATGGGGGACTTGAACCTTCCAATCTTATAATAACAGGGAATCAAACCACCCGGTCATTTACAACCCCACATCTATAACCGCGGTTTCCAGTATCGATCCCTCGAGACCTCCATTTACGATCAGCTACACAACCCTCATTAAAGCCCAATTAAAAAATTTATCACATATTTTCATTCATTGAACCATAATACACATTGAGGCATACACATTTGGTATAGTCATACCAACTACACTTGCAAGGTGACATCAACATGCCATCACAATTCTATTATCTTGGGAAAATTATTCCCTTTGTTCATTAAATCAAACCACCATGTTTCAATAACCTTTTTATACATGAGATTGTTTTGAAAATAGTTCAATTCAATTTTACTTATACTTAAAACCACTTTCACAAAATTTGGTTGGGGTTATTGCCAATTCAATTATCAGTATTCACAAAATCTGGGGAATTCATAATCCCTTAGTTTATTCCCCATACCCATGCATCACATTAGTTTCAAAACCTCTATTTAAAACATAACCAATGCATATACAAACATGAAACATCACATAAACAACAATCATTCAAAACCCTCAACCCATGTTCAAAAACCAACATGAAAACCATATGAATAATGCTTTAAAACATATGCTTTTAACAAAGTAACAATTGGGGAAGAGTAATATGCCTGAAAGTTTCTCAATTATGAAGAAGAAACCTTGAATTAACCCCTACATGCTCAACCTTAAAGAAACCCTAACTTGTTTTGCTTGAAGGAATTTGAGAGAGTAAATAGGGTTTTTGATTTGTTAAAGTGTCAAAATAATTCCCCAAAGGTGTCTTATGGACGTGGGGTCTATGTGGGTAAAGAGGGAAATATATAAAGTGCCCTCAAATTAAAAACTAAGAAATTATCGTCAGTGACTATGGGTCATACAATGACTCACAACGACACGTTACCACTTGTTACCATGAGTCGTAGGCTAAGAGAGTGTTATTAGGCACACTTACTATTGACCCTACTACTTACATCATATGAATTTAAAAGGGTCCTTATGACTCGTAGGGTCCTATTCGTCACTAGGACAATAATATTTAGAACATACACTGGTTTGACTATGGGTTGGACATCACGATTCATAATGAGTGCATACGACTTGTTGGGAGCCACCTGTATTCAGAATAGATAACTTAGACACACACAATGGTCAGGCTACGATTTGGGTCTTTACGACTCGTCAAGACTCCCTACGACTCATAAGGTGAGTCGTAGTTAGGACAGTGAGAATAAAATTTTAGAAATTTTCAAGGACCAAAAATTTAGAGTGTTGTAATTTTCTTCTTTAACTCCCAATCCAAGAAATCTCATGGTATTTACAGAGAATTCATTATCCAAGCTTTAAACTTTGATTCCTCTTTAATTTTTGTGTATTTCTAGCATGCTTCTCATCCTTAACTTGTATTTTCACATTGTGGATCATTATTCGTGTGATTTAATTGATGGGTTTGAAATTAGGTCCCATATTTTAAATGATTATTCATGCCTTAATTGATAGTTTTTGGGGTTTAATGGGTGCATGTTTATAATGGTTGGAATGGGGAACATGAGTTTCCTCAAATTGATGGATTTTTGGCTTGGTAATGGTATTGACCTCAACCCACTTTGTAAATTTGATTTTAGATATGAATATTCACATAGTTTAACTTGTTCTTTGAACCCATTATATTGTATTGGGGGGAGCAACACTGGAAATCATGTTTTCCAGTTTGGAGGTCTATTTGACCGTATGTCTAGATACACACCATATTTTCGATGTATATTGCTTTAGTGTCTTTAGCCTTTACTCAGTTCGTGTGGCTAACTGATGATAGGCGTATTTACACGCCTAAAGTACTATAATTTACCCATATTTTAGCTAAGTTTTGAGTACAAAATATATAATTCATGCACTTTTAGCCCTTTTTCCTGTAAGTGAGCTAACAAACTTGATTAGCAAGTTTTCAGGTATAAATAATGAAGATTTCAACATATTATGGATAACTTGATGCCCAAGGAAGCTTCACGAAAGAAGGAAGGGAAAGCTTGGACGCCAAGGACCAAAAGTGACGCATGGAATATCTGTCCCGGGCAAAAACAACATTTCTAAAGACTTTGGGGATCAGCAGTAACTTAGTAGGATTAGGATAATGGTGCAGTAACCTAGTAGGACTAGGATAAGTAATGCAGTATCCTAGTAGGAATAGGATATGGGTGTTATAAATACCCTATGTTGCTGAAGTTTTTATTATCATCTCTCTCCATTCATACAATTCATTCTTGAGTTCCGAAAACAATTCTCTTTCAATTAATTACTTTCTCTTCATCTATTCAATTCTTAATTTCCACAACAAGAGAACCACTATTCTAAAAGGGAATTCACGCCTAACGCCATACCAAACCCTACTACACGTGAGATCTTTATTTTGGTATAATGATAAAGTCTATTGTGATTTCCGTTGCACTCATGAATAGCTAAAATTCTCTGTTGGGGTTATGGAAGCCTTATGAGATACTATCTATTGCTATGAGTTTGTGAATTCATGACACGTATGCTGCTTATATCATTATTCTCTTCATCTTAATGCAAATTCTTGTGGTTGCAAACGCATAGAATACGCCAGTATAACATTAACTTGTTCGAAAGAAAAGTTATATGTATGGAAAAGAGATAATGTCAAGGTAATAGGGCACCAAACCCTGTTAAAAAGTTAGTACCGTAACTGGATTAACCTCTTGGAGAATTTATACCGTTAGACACGCTTTAAGCTCGAAAGAGTTAAAGTGAAATAATCTTTGATGGTCGAAAGACGCCTGGATTTACCATAGAATACAATTCTCTATAAGCACATGCATGTCTGAATTCCGCATAACTCATAGCCAATAGAGACGTATAACTCATAAGGTAGACATAACCCCAACTCTCAATTCTCATTGGTTAAACATCTTACTGAACATTCTTTCCGTTTTACTTTGCTATTTTCCGTTTTTACTCGACTATTTTGTTACATTATTGCATTCTACAAAATCCCCCCTTTTACGAGACTTGCACCAAAAGTCTAATAATTTTTGCTTACTTAGTGACCGGCTATTCTCTGTGGGATCGATACCCAACCCAGTTGGGTTATATATTTGACAACGACCGCTTACACTCTTACGAGAGCTGTAGTTTGAGCGTTATCACTAACACGCACTGGGCTCTTTCATTAGGGGGAGACCATGGGTGTTTTTAGGATGGAGCGAGTTACACAGTTCAGGCTAATGGTTTTAACTCTTATGTTCATGACCCTTGTCCCTATCCCAGAATATTATATATGTATATATATAAATGTTTTGCATGCGGTTTTGACTGGTTTTCTTGCAATGGCATTATTTTATCCCTTTCTCCCGAGTCACATGCCAGTGCTCACCCCACTGACCATCCCTGGACACTGCATCATTTTATTATATTATTTTTGATGACTACTCTATTTCTCCTATGTAGTGTTAGGTGATTCGGTATCCCTGTGGATTTGTTGTGAAGTGGTGAGCTCTATCTTTCGAAATGCCTTGTCATTTTACTGGTTTCTTTATTGTCTTATTACTTTTGGATATTTTTATCATAGTCGGGGCATGTCCTGACTCAGTTGATATTTTTGGTTTTAGAGGATTTTGTGGACAATATTGGGATGGTCCATTATCTATTTTGACTTTTAAATTTTTATTCAACTCATTTATCTTTATTCTTATTTTGGTTGGCTTCCCCTATTTATTCTTTATTATGCACAGAAGGCTAGGCTAAGGGGGTGGTTTCTGACCCATGGTAGGCTTGAGATACTCATCATGACTAGGCCCTATTTCAGGTCGTGACAAGCTTGGTATTAGAGAATAGTTCAGGGTTACTATATTTTCACAAAGCCATATCGAGTAGAGTCTCTTTTATAAGTGTGTAGCGCGCCACACTTATAAGGGGAAGGCTAAAAGTTATCTAGGAATATTTCCCTTTTTTGGGTTCTATTTCGAGGTATAGAGTCCAGTTGCTATGAAACTTCTCTGACTCTTTTCTTACTCGTGTTTTAGATCATGCCTCCCTAAAGATTTGACGGTCGTAGAAACTCTGCTGGAACCTTTGTCACACCTGAGGAAAATATGGAGGGGACTCGCCGTATTGATGAAGTGTAAACCTGATCTAGGGCCCCTGCTCCTGACTGTACTACTCCACATGGGGTTCCATCGATCCCTACTAGTCTTCCTCATAATTCTTGGGCTGGTGACACTTATGCTCAGTCACCTCAAGAAGATATCTCTAATATGGAGTTCTGCCAGTCTATTTATATGTTTGGTCAATTGGTGGCATCACAATCTCATCGGTCTAATCATGTTGGATCTGTTGTTATTTTACCTGAGGTCACTCTGGTTAGCCAATTTTTATGTTTGAATCCCCCCCAACCTTTATGAGATATGAGATTGAGGAGGATCTTCAAGGATTTATTGATGAAATGGAGAAGATTTTCAGGGTTATACATGATACTAATTTAGAAGTTGTGGAGTTTTCTTCCTATCAGTTGAAAGACATGGCTTATCAGGGGTATGAGGAGTGGGAATAATGAGGAGTGATGATGCAGAGATGGCAGTATGCGATGATTTTTTAGGTGCCTTTCTTTCTCACCTCTTTCCTCAGGAGTTGAGGAAAGCTAAGGCTGTAGAGTTTGTAAACTTGAAGTAGGGTACAATGAGTATGAAAGAGTATTCCCTAAAGTTCCAACAGCTATCCCATTATACTCCAGAGTTAGTTTCTAATATGAAATCCAAGATGAGGAAATTTTCTTCTGGTTTATCACGTGACTTAGTGTTAGAGTGTAAGGTTGTGATGTTGAATAATGATATGGACATATCTAGGCCGGTGGTTTATATGCAACAGGTGGAGTATGAGGAAAAGAAGCAGATAGATATGGAAGAGAGGTAGAACAAGAGGTTTAGATATTCACAGCAGGATGCAAGCCAGCAGAACAATGGGAGAGATGGTAGATAGTGGACCAAGAATAAGAATTGAGGAAATTCATATTCGACGGATAGTTCTCCTTATCCTAAACCTTCAGGTGGTCATCATTTTCAGGTTGGTAGTGGTCCTAAGATATAGGGTGCCCAGTATTAGGCTAATGGATCTCAGTCAGCCCCACCTTATCCTACTTGCTGATTTTATAGGAAGCTTCACCCTGATTATTATTAGGAGGGAAGGAATTTGTGTTTTAATTGTGGTTAGCCTGATCATCTACAACAAAATTATCCCACAACTATAGTTTCAACTGGATCTAATAAGGTCCCAGTCGCCACTTCTTCAGCAATGGCACCTAAGGGCGCCACTTCAGGTACCGACCCTAGCCAAAATCATCTCTACACTTACTACTCTTTAGTAATTTGAGGCATCCCCCTAATGTTATTACTGGTATGTTATAGCTCTTTTCCCATGATGTTTATTATTTGTTTGATCGAAGTTCTACCCTATCTTATGGTACCCCTTATGTGGCAATACACTTTGGTTTTAGTCCTGAAAATATTTCTGATCCCTTTTCTGTGTCTACTCCTATGGGTGATTCCATTATTTCTAAAAAAGCCTATAGGGGTTGTGTGGTTCCCGTCTTTCAAGGAAGACATTGATGAATTTGATAGAATTTGATATGGTAAATTTTGATGTAATCTTAGGTATGGATTGGCTCAAATCGTGCTATGCCTCTCTGGATTGTAGGACTTGAAAGGTCAGTTTTCATTTTTCTAATGAATCGATGATTGAATGGGAGGGACGTTCCTTAGTACCCAAAAAAAAGTTTATTTTTATCTTAGAGTTTAAAAAATGATATCCAAAGGGTGTTTGTATCATCTAGTTCAGGTTTAGGATTCTATCTCTGAAAGTACCTCTTTGCTATCTGTCCTTGTGATTAATGATTTCCCAAAGTTTTTCTCGATGATCTTCTTGGAATTCTTCCTAATATAGAGATAGATTTTGGGATTGATCTTCTATTAAATATTTGTCCTATTTTTATTCCTCCTTATAGGATGGTTTCATCTGAACTAAAGGAGCCAAATGAGCAGTTAAAGGATCTTCTTGATAAGGGTTTCATTCGTCCTAGTGTTTCTCTGTGGGGTGCTCGTAAGCTTTTCATGTAAAAGAAAAGGGTGTTTTCGGATGTGTATAGAGTATCCTCAGTTGAACAAGGTTATAATGAAAAAAAGGTATCATCTCCTAAGGATTGATGATCTTTATGATCAGCTTCAGGGTGCTTGGTATTTCTCTAGAGTTGATCTTCATTCGAGCTATCATCGTTGAAAATTAGGGAGGTACATATTCCCAAGACTACTTTTTGTACCCGTTATGGTCATTATGAGTTTTTGGTTATGTCATTTGGATTAACTAATGATTTGGATGATTTCATGTATCTTATGAAATTTGTATTTAGGCAGTTTCTAGATTTATTTGTTATAGTATTCATTGATGGCATCTTGGTATACTCCAAAAGTGAGGAGAATCATGCAGATCACCTCCAAATTATGTTTCAAACTCTTAAGGACCAAAAATTGTATGTAAAATATTCTAAGTGCGAATTTTGGCTAAGTGTTGTGACCTTTCTTGAGCATGTTGATTCTCGTAAGGGGATTAAGGTAGATCCACAGATATTTGAGGCAGTTAAGAAGTGGCCTAAACCCACGACTCCAACATACATTAGAAGCTTCTTGGGATTGGTTGGGTATTATAATAGTTTTGTGGAAAGTTTCTTATCTATTGTTGCTCCATTAACAAAACTAACTCAGAAAAATATTAAGTTTTTATGGTTTGATGCTTGTACGGGTAGCTTTGAGAAGTTGAAGGATAAGTTGACTTCTGTACTAGTTTTGACCCTGCACGAGGGTGCTGATAGGTTTGTTGTGTATTTTGATGCGTCCCATATGGGTCTGGGTTGTGCTTTAATGAAGCATGGTAAGGTGGTATCCTATGCTTCCAAGCATCTTAAGGTTTACGAGAGAAATTACCCGAATCACGATTTAGAGTTGGAGGTTGTGATATTTTCCTTGAACATCTGGTGCCATTATCTGTACAGGGTGCATATGGATATTTATTAAGACCATAAGATCTTGCAGTATGTGTTTACGCATATGGAATTTAACCTCAGGTAGAGGAGGTAGCTTGAGCTACATAAGAATTACTACATAAGTTTGCACTACCATCCATGTAAAGCTAATGTTCTTGCTAATGCTCTTAGCAGGTTTTCTATGGGGAGCTTATCTTACATCGATGAGGAGAAAAAATGGTTGGTGTATGATATTCATAGGTTGGATAATTTAGGAGTTCATCTCTTGGACTGTAAGGATAAAGGAGTGATTGTTTAGGAAGTAGTTTAATCATCTATTGGTGTTGAGGTGAGGAGAAACAGGTTTTAGATCCCATACTTATGTAGATTAAGAATGATGTGGGTCAGCGAAAAGTTATATCCTTTGAGATTGGGAGAGATGGCATCTTGAGATATCAAGGAAGGTTGTGTGTTTCTGATGTTGATGGGCTGAGGGAAAGGATCTAGGATAAGGCTTATGAGTCCAGATATATAATTCATCCACGTTAAACAAAGATATATCATGACTTGAAGGAAATCTATTAGTGGAATAATATGAAGAGAGATGTGGTGAACTTTGTGGCTAAGTGTATGGTTTGTCAGCAAGTCAAGGTTGAGCATTTGAGGCTTGGTGGCATGTCTCAAGAGATAGAGTTGTCCATGTGGAAATGGGAGATGATAAATATGGATTTTGTTATGGGTCTTCCGCGATCTCGCAATCAATATGATTCTATTTGGGTCATTATGTATAGAATGACTAAGTGTTCTCACTTCTTGTCTGTCAGGACTAACTATGCAGGAGAGGATTATGCTAAGTTGTTCATTCAGGTGATAGTTAAGTTGTATAGGGCACCAGTGTCCATTCTTTCAGATCGAGTTATGCAGTTTTCTTCTTATTTCTGGTGTTCATTTTAGAAAGGTTTGGGTACTCAAGTGACACGACCCGAACTGGGGGCTTATCGTAATAGGCATCTCAAGTCCAACCAGGACCGAAGACCACCCCCAATACCCAACCCAACCAACCAACATGTGCCCTGAGTCAGATGAATTCCAAACATATAACAAAATAGCGTTATTAATCAATTCTGGACTTTGGGATAGGTCTATAACTGTGACCGACCCAAATGAGTCTAACCATTCAATACTGATACAACCACCATAACCAAAACCAAAACAATAACCATAACCACTCCATAACATAATATTAAAGGATGGAATAATAATAAATTCAGTCTAATGGTATCATCCCCAATACCAATGCCGATGCTAAGGCTGACACTACTACCACTACTGCCCATTCCAACCCATAGTAGTTCCACAAAAACCTCTAACCAAAAGAAAAAAAATATCCGATATATGCCTCCAACCATAATCAAACCCAATATCCATAAATAAACTAAAGTATGTAAAAACATCCATGATATGAAATAGAGCCTTCCAGAGTATGGAAGCTCACCACTTCAATCCAATAGCCGATCCCAAATCCGATCACTAAGCAGGACGAGTCGAATGGTTGGATCCTGCATCGCGTGGGGATACAGCCGCCCGAGGACGGGTTAGTGGGTGAACACTAGAAAGTACTCAGGATAAGGATAAAATAAAGCCAACCATTAAAACCAAGTAACCAACCATAGGCAACCACAACCATACACACACACACATATACACACATATATATATTCAACCATGTTGGGAGAGGGAATTGGGTTTGGCATGCCTTTAAAACCATTAACCTGGGTATGTGTAGATTAACCATCCTAGAACCACCCATGGGCTATATGGGTTTAGTGTAACCCTCTGAACGAGCCTCGATATGTGTAGTCGCACGAACTGGAGATGTCATATTGATAGGGAATTCTCGAGTACCCTTTTCCGTCCATGACAAATATATACCAAGTTTGGGGATTCCTATGTACCCCTCAAGTTAAGGTCATAAAGGCCAATCCTTATGTCGGCAAACATGAGTTTCCAGTGTCTGTCCATTGGACTTACACCTTCATGGTTAGCTATCACACCCCGCCATTATTGCCCAATTAAAACCATTACCACATAACCAAACCACCAATCCATTTATTATTAACCAAGTATATGAGTAGTGGTATCGTCATACCGACTATAGATTGCAAACAATATCCTTAGCCAACCTTAAAGGATTCCTATGTACCCTATAGGTTACATTATTTAGTTACTTAGGGGATTCCCACGTACCCCACAAGATGTTCATTATTATGTTTACTTGGGGGATTCCCTTGTACCCTTCAAGGACATTCAATTAACCATAACCATGACCACCAATACCTTACCAATTAACCATTCCAAACCATTTAAACCATTTAGGGTTCCATTACCAAGTTATACCATGCGATAGTTCCATTAAAAGTCCAACAATATAGTAAAAGCATTCTCATGGGCATTTTATCAAATATGTTGGGGGCATAATGTTTCCAAAGTAAAAACCATTAACCAATTAACCATTCCAACGCAACCAAGTGTTCAAACCACCATTATAATATGCAAACCATAAGTAAAAGACATGGGAAAACCATTACCAACCATTATAACCAAAACCCCCAACATATATTTGAAAACTCAAAACCATACAACAATTATTCCATGAAAACAATTCATAAAACATGTCTTTAGTTGGAACTAACAATGAGGGATGAGTAACATGACTTAGATTATGAAGAAGATAAGAAGAAATAACTCTTATTAGCTTCAATTGACCAATTTGAAGGAAACCCTAGCTAGTGCATAACCCAAGGGCCTTTGAGAGAATTTAAGAGAGTTTTCAAGTATTTAAGATTAGAATAATAGGGTAAATGACATCCCAATTGAGTTATAAGTCATGGGGCCTTAAGTGGGCAACTGGGGAAATGTCCAGATTACCCTTACTTAAGCTGCATAAAACTCGCAGGTGGGTACGACTCACCATACCATTTGTACCCTTCCATATGAGTGGTACCCACCACTTGTATCCTAGGCCTCCCCGTAGACCCCAATACTGACCAACATACAAATTACCCAAAGAAAGTCGTAGCCAACCATACGACATGTACCTTTGAAACATACCTAACACAGAATGTAATCAAAGGAAGGTTTTGGGAACTATCCATCATATGAGTCAATGGTATGACTCATACCCTATCTTATGGCTCATGGTGAGCCACTCATACTCAGATCCAAGTTAAGTTACTAAGTTTTAGATTAAGTAAAGGAAAAACCCCAACCCTATGAACCGTCACCAACTATACGACTCATACCACTAAAGTGTACCCATTCCTGAAACCAACCCACTAAACACTAGATAATATACGACTGGGTCATATGACACGTACCCACACCATATGACTTGCATGGTGAGTTGTATGATGTTCATAAATTCCAAAACCTAGGAAATTTTAGGGACCAAAATCCAGGGTGTTACATCAGGTGAACCTTAGCACTGTTTTCCACCCTCAAATGTATGGACAAGTGGAGCTGACAAGACTTGAACCAGGGCCTTGTTGTAATGGATGTCTCAAGTCTAACGAGGATCGAAGACCACCCCCAATGCCCAACCTAACCAACCAACATATACCTTGAGTCAGATGAATTCTGAACATATAATAAAATAACATTATTGTAAAATTCCAGACTCTAGGATAGGTTCATAACCATGACCAACCCAAGTAAGTCTAACCATCCAATACCAACCAACAACTATAACCAAACCGATATAATAACCAAGTTTCTGTTTATAACATAACATAATAGGATAGAACAATAATAAATTCAGTCAAACGGTATCAACCCCATTAGCAATGCTAATACTAAGGCTGACACCACTACCGATGCTACCCATACCAACCCATAGTAGTTCCAAAAAGCCTCTAACCAAAAGTAAAATAATATCCGATCGGGACATGCCCCTGGCCATAGCCAAAACCAATATCCATAAAATAACCAAAGTATGTAAAAACATCCATGATATGAAATGGAGCCTTCCAGAGTTTGAAAGCTCACCACTTTAATCCAACATCTGATCTCAAATCCGATCACTAAGTAAGAGGAGTAAAATGGTCGGTTCCTACATCGCGTGGAGATACAGTTTCCAGAAGATAGGTTAGTGGGTGAATGCTAGCAAGTACTCAGGATAAGGATAAAATCATTCTAACCTTTAAAATAAAGTAAACAACCATATGCATTCACAACCATATATATATATATATATGTCAGAAATGGAAATAGGGTTTAGCATGCATTTAAAATTATTAACCTGGGTATGTGTAACTTAAACATCCTAGAACCACCTACGGGATATATGGGTTCAGTGTAACCCCCTGAACAAACCCCGATGCGTGTAGCCGCATGAATCGAGGATTCCATAGGAGTAGGGGACTTTGGTGTACCCTTCGCTCTCCATAATACATATATACAAGTATACTTAAGGGATTCCCCTGTACCCCGTAAGTATTATATATGGTCTTCATGAATAATTCTCATGTCAGAAAATATGAGTTTCTAGTGTCCGTCAATTGGACTCACACCATCACAGTTAGTTATCACACCCCGCCATTATTGCCTAATTAAAACCATTACCATATAACCAAAACAACCATTTCATTCATTAGTAACCAAGGCTATAAGAAGTGGTATCGTCATACAGATTATAGCTTGCAAGTAATGTCCTTAGCCAACCATTTAGAAAAGAAGGGATTCCTATGTACCCATAGATTACATTATTAAGTTGCTTGGGAGATTCCCATATACCCCACAAGATGCTCATTATTATATTTGCTTGGGGGATTCCCTTGTGCCCCGTAAGGATGTTCAATTAACCCATAACCATAAAAACTAAGGCCTTACCATTTAAACTATTTATATCATTTAGGGTTCCATTACCAAGTTGTGCCATGCAATAGTTCCATTAAAAGTCCAACAATATAGTAAAAGCATTCTCATAGGCATTTTATCAAACATATTGTAGTCATAGTATTTCCAAATCCAAAACCAAGTACCAATTAACCATTCCCATGTAACCAAATGTTCAAAACATCATTATAACATTAAAATCATAAGTAAAAGACATGGGAAAACCATAAACAATCATTATAACCAAAACCCCAACATATATTTGAAAACCCCAAAACCATACAACAATTATGCCATGAAAATAATTCACAAAACATGCCTTTTAGTTGGAATTAACAATAAGGGAGGAGTAACATGCCTTTAATTATGAAGAAGATGAGAAGAAATCACCCATATGAGACTCAATTGACCACCTTGAAGAAAACCCTAGCTTTTTCTTAACCCAAGAGCCTTGAGAGATTTTAAGAGTGTTTCTAAGTGTTTAAGATTAGAATATTAGGTAAATAATGTCCCATAAGTGATATAAGTCGTGGAGTCTTAAGAGGTTAAGAGAGGAAATATCCAGATTACCCCCAACTTAAAATGCATAATATTCCCACAGGAGAGTACGACTCCACCACACGATCTGTACCCTATCATATGAGCGATACCCACCACTCGTACCCTAGGCATACCTTGGGCCCCCAACACTGTCTAATATATGACCACTAAGCCCCAGTTATACCAACCATATGATTAGTACCATAAAATCATACTCTAGACCAGCCACCAAGAACATGACACACTAATCATCATACAAATTAGGACCATATGACTCATACCCTAACGTATGACCAATATGTTTTCCACTCATATCTTGGACAGTAACTACCTAAGACCATACTATTTTACATACGACTTGGCCTTCTTACATCATATCACATCATACGACTAGTACCCAAGTCATATGATGTCCAGTGAGTCCAAAACCTTAGAAATTTTCTAAGGAACAAAACGAACAAAACCCAGGGTGTTTTAGGAGCACACTATTTAGACTTTGGAGGATGTTCTAAGAGACTATAATATTGATTTTAAAGGTATTTGGGTTGATAATTTGCCTCTTATTGAGTTTTCTTATAATAATAGTTACCATTCCAGCATTCAATGGACCCTTTTGAGGCTCTTTATGGTAGGAGGTACAAGTTTCCTATTAGATGGTTTGAGGTGGGGGAGACCAGGTTGTTTTTACCTAACTTAGTTCACTAATCCATAGAGAAGGTGAAGGTGATTAGAGAAAAACTTAAGAATGCTCAGCGTCACCAAAAATCTTATGTGGATATGAGGCGAAGAGAATTGGAGTTTGAAGTGAGCGATTGGGTATTCTTGAAGGTTTATCTTATGAAAAGAGTTATGAGATTTGGAAATAAGGGAAATCTCAATCCCCATTACATTGGTCCATATTAGATTGTGAGAAGAATTGGGAATGTCACTTATGAATTAGATTTACCAATGAGTTTGGCTTCGATTCATTATTTTTTCCATTTGTCTATGTTGAAAAGTTTGTGGGTGGACCTTCTTTGATAGTACCTATTGAGGATGTTGGTGTCTCTATTCGTTGTCTTATGAGGAGTTCCTAATTAAGATTGTAGCATCGGTGAAGGTCCTTTGGAGAAATCAAAAGGTGGAGGAAGCTACATAAGAAGCTGAGGAAGATATGAGAGCCAAGTACCCGTTCTTATTTCCAACGTTGGTTGAAAATGCTTAAGGTATGATTTATATCTCCCCTCTTGTCGTATTTCAAATTTTCCTTGGGTTTTACTATGTTATTTCCATTATTGTACTAAAGATATCCTAACTCCTCATTGATGTTGAATGATCCAATGGGGGGATAATGTAAGACCCTGCAAAATTTTAATAAATTTATTTTTGATCCCCCCGCATGGGTAATGTCAATTTTGACTTAAATTATGTTAAGGTATGTTAAAAGGGTGTTTCAGGAAAGTTTTGAAATTTTAAGAAGGGGTTCGGGGTCATTTTGGAATCCCGAGGTAGTACGCCTCCACGATAAGGGCATGTCACAGAGGCTAAGCTCCGCAATAGCAGTGTGCCACTCTGCTATATATTTTTCATCTAGTTTTTATTTTTTTACTTGGGTGAGGTTCTTTTGGTGATTTTACCCCTTGCAAGACTTTTAAACACCAAATTAACCCCCCTTCCTTCAGTTTTCAAAGATCAAACTCCACTACTTTCTTCTTTAACTCTCAACCCAAGAAAGTTCAAGGGTTTTATAGAGGTTCATCATCCAAACTCCAAACTTTGATTTCTCTTTAATTTATTGTGTATTTTAGGCATGTTTCTCATCGTTAACTTGTATTATCACATTATGTCATTTATTTAATCATTATTCATGTGATTTAATTGATGGGTTTGAAACTGGGTTGAGGGGTTTTGAATGTTATTGCTTGAATTTCTTTTCCCATATTTTAAATGGATTATTCATGCCTTAATTGATGGTTTTTGAGGTTGAATGGGTGCATGGTCACAATAATTGGAATGGGGAACATGGATTTCCCTAAATTGATGGATTTTTAGCTTGGTAACGGCATTAATCTCAACCTACTTTGTAAATTTGATTTTAAATATGAATATTCATATAGTTTACCTTGTTCTTTGAACTTATTGCATTAAAGGATAAATGGATAACAATGATTTTGGAATGCCCTTGGTGGCCATGGTTTTGGATTTTAAATGGAACTTAATATTCTAACGGTTAAATAGACTGTTTTGACATAATTTAATGAGCTTGCAAGCATATTAGTATGACGATACCAAGTTGGTAAATACCTTAATAAATGACTCCTTGGTTAACAGTTATTAATGTGCAAACTATTTTAATTTGGTCATAAAGGGAATTATGTAGCTCACCGTGAAGGTGTAGTCTCGGGAGGAGGGAACTAACACTATAAATCATGTTTGCCGGCGTGGGGGTCTATATGACCGTATATATGGATACACACTAAATTTTGGATGGTTGTCTTCTTGGTGTCTTTATCCTTTCCTTATTTTCTCGATTCGTGCAGCTAACACGCACTGGGGCCCTTTCAGTAGGGGGAGATGAACCCATATAGCCCGTGGGTGCCTTTAGGATGGAGCGAGTTGCACAGTTCAGGCTAATAGTATTAACTCTCATGTTCATGACCCTTGTACCCATCCCTACATCCTATATATATATATAAATATTGTGCATGCATTTTGACTGGTTTTCTTGGCAATGACATTATTTTATCCCTCATTCCTAGTTGCACTCCAGTGCTCGCCCGACTGACCGTTATCGAACGCTACATCATTTTATGATATAGATTTAGCAGACTTTTCTATTGCTCCCGTGCAGTGTTAGGTGATTCGGTACCCCTATGGATCTGTTGTGAAGTGTGAAACTTCATCTTTCAGAAGGCCATGTCATTTTGTTGGTTTCTTTATTGTCTTAGTACTTTGGTTTATTTTTGTCATAGTCGGGGGCATGTCCCGACTTAGTTGGTATTTCTGGTTTTAGAGCCTTGTGTGGATAGTATTGGGATAGTTGGTTTTCTATTTTGACTTTAAAATTTTTATTTGTCTCATTATCTTTATTGTTATTTTGGTTGGCTTTCATTGTTTATTCTTTATTATGCTCTAAAGGCTAGGCTAAGAGGGTGGTCTCTGGCCCACGGTGGTCTTTAGATACCCGTCATGACTAGGCCCTGGTTTGGATATAACAACAAGTTACTGTCTACCAAAAATGGGTAGTACAGAAGCTGAATGAGGATAAGGATATACATAATAAGGTTAAGCACCTCGTCATTGTATCTCAAGTTGTAAAATAGATTGGCGACAACCTGCCATTGACTACTTGTGTTATAGTATACTTCAAAAGGACCCAAGGAGAAGGAATGACATCTGTCATCGTGCACCTCACTTTCTTTAATATAAAGACAGTTTATGTAGAAGATCATTTAAAAGAGTACTCTTGCAATGTTTAGGAGAGAAAGAAACAGTTTAAGCTTTGCCAGAAGTACACTCGGGAGTTTGTGGATCTCATCATTCTAGACCAAAGCTTCATTTTCACATTAAAGGGATGAGGTATTATTGGCCAACGATGGTGAAAGATTGCTTGGAATATGCTAGAAAGATGCAAAGCTTGCCAACTCCATGCGAATTTCATACATCAACCTCCTAAAATACTATACCCAACTATAGCATCCTAGTTATTCAACGCTTGGGGATTGGATGTTGTTGGATCACTGCCAAAATCTTCTGGTGGATACTTGTACATCTTGGTCACAACAGATTACTTCCCAAAATGGATTGAAGTTGTTGCTCTTAATAAAGTGAAGAAAGAGAATATCGCGAACTTCATATAAGTGAATATCATCTATTAAGCCATTTGATAACAAATTGATGAACAAGATTTGTGATCTCTTTGGTTTCAAGTAGCGTAAGTCTTCTATGCACCATGCTGCCTCTAATGGTCTAGTCGAAGCATTCAATAAGACTTTATGAATTCTGTTGAAGAAATTCATATCTAAGTCCCAACGAGACTGGAATGAACAAATGGAAGAAACATTATGGACATATAGGATGACTTATCGTACACCAATGCAAGCAACCCCATACTCACTTGCTTTTAGAGTTGAAGCAATCCTACCACTTGAGTTTCAAATACCTTCTAAGACAGTCTATTCAAGAAGGGCTCACTGAAGAATTAAATGTCAAGTTGTGTCTTACGGAGTTGAAAGATCTTGATTAGAAGAGACTAGAGGTTCAACAGAATCTTGAATGTTACCAAGCCCGTCTATCTCGTTCTTTTAACAAGAGAGTTTATTTGAGGTGCTTTCAAGCTGGAGATCAAATCGTTGTAGTAAGAAGACCCATCATTACTTCTTATAAGTATGGGGGAAATTCACCTCGAAGTGGGATAGGCCATCTCTCGTACAAGAGGTACATTCAAATGGTACTTACAAGCTTGTTGATACAGATGGCGTGAAAATTTGTCCTATTAACGCCAAGTTCTTGAAGAAGTACTATCCTTGAAGAAAGATGATACTCCTTAAGGTACGAGTATAAAATGCACGTTCACTCCTGAAGGCATGAGTATAAATTGCATATTCACATCTTAAGGCATAAGTATACACTACATATTCACTTCTGGACCACAAGAGTATAAACTGTGTACAGCACAAAAAAAATAAAAAATCTGCTAGGTTGAAAACCTCAAAAGAGATGCCTAGGCTAAAGTTAGGACACAAAACAAAAAAATCCAAAAAAAAAAAACTCACCCAGAACAACATTGTGACTTGATCCTCTTCACTGAGGTATGTAGGCGCTTGGAATTTCATTCTGAGTTCAGTTGTATGAGTATAAAAAAAATACTTATTCTCGCTTGATTCACCATATGAAAGTTAAGTATGCAAATATTTTTGATTAAATTTTGGACTTACACCAAATATTTGTGGCTCAATGGGGCAATCCATTAAAAAGAAAGGGAGCTCCTTCAATGGGATTTGGAATATCCAAAGTCTACAGTTTCGGGCAATAATCTGCCAAGCCTGCAATTATCAAGTTTGCAAAATTTCCTTCAATGGGATTTGGAATATCCAAAGTCTATAATTTTGGGCACTAATCTACCAAGCCTGCATTTATTAAGTTTACAAATTGAAAACTTTAATATTTAAGGCTTCAAAACTGAAGTTTCAAATACAGCTCGGTTGTGAGACAAAGATACGAAGCCAATGATCAACAAGCCTGGAGAGAAATTCAGGATTTAATACCACAACATCAACATATCAAAATAAGCAAGCATTTCTTGAAATTGAAACCCAAGAAATATAAAAAAAAAGTTCAATATAAAGAAAAAGGGAATTGCAATTAATAACTCCAACTACTCAATAAAATTCTAAAAAATGATAAGAAAGTTTGAAGAAAAGGAAACATCTCTTAAGACTAATCTAGACATAATTTATAATTAATTAAGTATTGGCACATAGCTTGCAAATGCTCTTTCTTGTGCTCTAAACCATTTGATAAGTCCGCATCAGATCATGTATCAAATCCCTTGGTTGCGACTAAAGCCCCTAGCCTTGCTTCTTTGGCTTCATTCTCGGTGATTGCTGAAACATCTTTCAAAACCTCTGCCATTCTACATAATTTCTTATATTCTTTTTCACATTCTCCAGTGACTGAAGGATGCTACTTCAACCTTCTCGTTCTCTTCAAGCATGGTATTTGAGAGACGTTTTCCTGCTACCAGAGATAATTCTTCTCTTGCGTCTTCCACATCCATATCATGAAGAGTTGATCGTGGTCGATCATATAAGGTAAAAAGGTCAAATAAATTGTACAACAACTTTCTCAAAGGGGAAGTATCCACGTCCTTACAATCCATCTCCTTGATAACTACTTGGACTTCATCTTCAAGGGAAGAAGTACAATCAACACAGCTCTTAGAAAGCTTACCTTGAATAATGGATCAAATATTAGATATATATCTTTTCTGAGAATCTAGGACAACTTTCTTTCTATTAAACACAGACATGACGGCTACTGGGGGCTCACAGATATCATAATCTAAGGTTGCTTTAACCTTGTCACAAGAAACAAAAGTTGGACTTTTCTTGTTTTAGCTGTAGGAGACAGTTTTATTAGATCTGGGCCAGATATAGACTTACCACTATCATGTAACCCTTCTCGCTGCAAAGTTGCAATATTATTCGACTGCATAAAAAAGGGGATTAAGGTTGCAATAAAAAAAGGGGATCATTAAGATACACTCGGTAAAACAAAGGTCTTAACCATACCTCCTTGATAAAAGTTGATGTAATCCTCAAAGGATTATTTGTTTCATCATGAATTTCAATCACGGATGGACTAATACCTTTTCCATCATCAAAATATTTGAGTGGGAGTGTTTCCCTTGGATTCCATCGAAGGCAGTATAGATCACTCATTTTTGTGTTGCTTTGGCAGCTTAGAATCTGAAAAAGGAGGAACATCAATAATAAGGACTTCATTTATAGAAAATTCATCAGAACCCTCCAAATGTGTGACGGTAGTCAACCCAGAAATATTCACCAAAGTTTGTAAGTGATGATCAAGAAAATTTCCATAAGTCTTTTTCCACCAAGTCTGATAGTCGGTTCCAAAGAACTTGTCTACATTAGGCTAAATTGAAGGAAAAGTTACTCATGAGGATGATTGACTCAATGTACAAATCCGCTAAAATACTAGTACTTTTTCTAGAAAGACATTCAAATGTTATTCTTCATGATGCCTGAAATATTCTAACAAAATCAAACCATCGACTGAAGCGATGTGGACTATAAGGCTTGATGATAAATAATTTTTTGCACCTAAGTGTGAGATAGCTGAAATGGATACCCATAAAGTAGCTTGACTCCAACAATGGGGCATTCTCATTATCCATATAAAAGTAAAGGTGCACTTTGTCCATCATGGTAGAGGTCCAAGACACATTCTCCCCACTATGAATACACTTTCTAGCATTATTTTTGTCAAAATATATTACTCCACCCTCTTCGGATTATATCACCATAGTGGGAACAAACTTCCCACTGACAAAGGTATAATGGGTCATGAAATAATAAGCATTCCAACCATACCATAGTGAATAGGAAAACAAACCTTGATTTGATCAAGTTGTGATGAATAAGAGATCTTGTTTAGTCCATTATAGATGCTAGCTGATACCGGTATTGCAAGGCTGACCATCCATCCACTTGTCATTATTCTTACCATCTTGAAGTCCCATTATGAATTAAGTCACCTTTCGTATTTGGAAAGATGAAAGCACACAACCAACAAGATAAGAAAGTTGTCATATATGTGTCATCTCTTTTATCATGGTTCACCCCAAGCTCAGTAAATACTTTTTCTTCAGAATGTGACCATCTTAGTGTATCAGGTAAACCCCCGCTAGAGTTGTATGTCAATTCAGGGTGAGCAAATTTCTTTTCCTGCCTCGATGGCGTGGGTCCATACCTTGAAGGTTTCTTGCACTAGAATTTTATCCATTTGCTGAATTATACTTCTTGGCTAACACCTTGAAGGTTATGAAAGGCCACAAATAAGTATTCACAAGTTTGAGAAACATACCTTACCTTATTTTCATCTAATCATGTAAGTTCCCTGGCTTCAGGCACTACTTCTTCATAAAGAATACTCTGAACTAGAAAGCCTCCAAGAATATGCAAATCCCATAAAGATATAGATATTTCCCAAATAGATGTGAGAAGTGTGTTTGTTTAGGGGCACCAAGCTATAAAAATTCTTGAAAGATATCTGAATTACGGTCATAAGTGAAAACTGATGCATAAAGGACATCATAAATTTGTGCCTTACTTAGGATTTCTTGGATCCTACCGAGTATATCTTCAGTACACTCCCAATACCCAGGAATATGAAGATACTCTCCCTTAATTTTCATTATGTCTCCCTTACGTATCTCTCCCGAAACTATAGGATGACCTAAGCTTGAAAGGGGAGTTACGATATTTGCATAGTATTCGGTGCTTGAAGGGAGAATAACTTAAATGACTGATTAGAATAAAGGGTTTGTACTAAAGTCTAATTCACTATGAAAATGGGTTATTCAAGGAAGTCCATGAACTTTCATATTGACCAACCAGTGGAGTATGTGTCAAAAGTCTAGTCTATTGAACCTCATCATTAGTTTCAACTATAAGATACTTGGATTTGGTGGAGGGGGGGGGGTATAGTGTCTGAAATCACTATCTCTTCAAACTGCAAAGAATGGAAGAAGTAATTAGGGATAAATCTTCTGCGTATAATGGAAGGTACAAAAGAATCTTGACAAAGTGAACTTTGTGCGCCGTAAGATTATCGTGAAATTAGATTTTCTTAAGGCGGGGATGAGTAGTAATCCCTGTGCATCTAAGATTACCATGAAATTACCTTCTTAAACAGGGGACGAGTAGTCCATAAAATCACCTTTTCTTAGGGCGGGGACAAGTAGCCATCCCTGGGCACCATAAGATTATCATGAAATTACCTTTTCTTAGGACGGGAATGAGTATCCATTCCTGTGCACCATAAGATTATCATGAAATTACCTTTTCTTAAGGAGGTGAAGAGTATCCATCCCCGTGCACCGTAATATTATCATAAAATTGCCTTTTCTTAGGGTGGAGACAAGTACTTACCCCTGAGCAGCGTAAGATTACCATGAAATTACCTTTTCTTAGGACAGGGATGAGTAGCCATCCTTGTGCGCTGTAAGGTTACCATGAAATTACCTTTTCTTAAGGTGGAGACAAGTATACATCCCTGTACGCTGTAAGATTAACTTGCTTATGGTAGGAATGAGTATCCATCCCTTTGCACGATAAGATTATCCCCTTTGCATAGAAGGCATTATCTTGAGCAAGAGCTTGTAGTTCACCTACCAAAAAAAATGGGAGGAGAAATAAGGAATGCTCACCTAAATATGATGAATATCTTGATTGACAAAGATGAATCAAGTTACACCCTCGAGTTTGGTTACCTTCAAAAAGTGTTGAAAATATTAGAGTCGTCTTTTCAATGAAAAATCCACTCACTATTTTAACATTTCCACACCTAGATATGATTTTTCTCGTGAAACCATGCTAACTTGAAATTAAAAATGTATCAACATGCAAAGGCAACTTTAAAAAATTATCTAGAACAATTTTGAAGGTATTAAATCATGAATTTCGGATATGTTATAGATTTTTTAGGATAGTTTCAAAAGAAATCAAACGACTCATGATTTCGTCATTCCTACTTCGAGATATAAAAGTTTTAGCGAAGGAACGCAGATCTGAAATTTTCAGCATAATAGAATTTAAAGTTAGCTTCAAAATTTTGTCTAGAATGATTTGAAGGAATTCAATTCTGAATTTTGGATATGTTATAAATTAAGAAGTCTAGTTTTTGAAATTTCAAATCGTTCATGATTTTGATATTTATATAATGAGATATGAATTTTCTACCACCAACACATTAGGCTGGAAAAGGTGGCTGAAGTTATGAGCAAAGAGAAAAGGGGTAGAGGAATTACCTCACAATTGATTATAAATCAGGCTCAGAGTGACCGCCAAAAGACCTTACAAATTTGTTTGGAATAATGAAAAAAAATATACGGGTATTTATAAGCTAAATATTGCATCATATTCCACAATTCTTGATGAATTTTGAGAGTACCTATAAATATTTTGGTAAAAGACAGATTGTCAATGCAAACGATGAGGCGGTAAATTGTCAGTTCCAAATCCATACCAAAATAGGATCTGTAATGTCGGTGGTTAGGCGGTGAACAATTTTGTCTTTTGAATATAAATGGGAATGCACATTTCACCAAAGGGAAGAGTAGTGGCATTAAATGCCAAAAAGTAAACCCAAATTTTTGGGCTAGCATGCCAAAGACAAAGGAAATACATACATATATATATATATATATGTATATATATATATGTGTGTGTGTATATATGTATATATGTGTGTGTGTGTGTGTTAATCCATGGCCAATATGTTGTCATAACATATATTGATTTATGATTATTTTTGCGCACATATATTTTAGCCATTAAAAGTATCAAATTATTACTTCAAGCCAAGTCTTTAAAAGATTAAAATATCTCGATATGTCTTGAAGTAGGGGTAATTTGTGTGCAATGAAATTTTATTAAATTCAAATCTGTACAAAATTTGAATTATATAAAAATTCATGATATTTAGTCCCAATAAATATTGTAGATTAATATAATTGGATTAACTATTTAATTTCAAATACATATGAATTTAATTAAAGACTAATTTAATTGGGCTAAACCATTAATGTGGGCTACAAATGATGAGCGCACTTTGCAGAGACCAAGATGTTATCTTATTCTGGAGGTCCAATTGAGCGTCATGTGTCAAATGATGTGGCGTGTCAAGTCAAATGAAGGAGCCAATAAGATCATGACACATATCAAAATGATGCAGCAAGCCTAGTGAAATAAAAAACCCATAAAAAGGCGTCATGTCACTTAAATATGATTGGTCAAAAGAAATTTGCATTTACCATAACTTTTTCCTTCCTACAACTATAAATAGAGGTCTCATAATTCAGAAAATGACCAACGACTCTAACAAGAAGCAAGAGAGAGCTTGTGGATCAAACGCTAAAAATTTCTCTACAAATTCAAGCATTCAAGATTAGTTCATCAAGATTCAAGGTCAAGACCACAATATTCAAGAACAAGCGCAAAGGTCCTTGAATTCAAGTACAAGTCAAGATCAAGTTCATCAAATCCACAAATCAAGATCCAATTCCTCAAGATTCAAGATCAAGCTTAAAAGACCTTGAATTCAAGTACAAGTCAAGATCAAATTCATAAATCAAGTTCAAATTAAAGATCAAGCTCGAAGCCCTTAAATTTATATTTGAAAAGGTGAATCAGATGATTCATAGATAATGTAACACTCATATATTAAAATTAATAAAATGATTGTTGCAATATTTTTCTTATTTCGATGATTATTTTTTCAACTCAAATTTTACTTTCCAACAAACATGAAGGTAAAAGGTTGTCATTACATAAAATTCACTAATGTTTCAAAAGTCTGACTTGTTATTTTAATTCCATACATCTAAAATCTTCTACTTTATCACTATTTGATGATTTTTGTTCATTTCAGGTGATGGCATCTCTTAACTCTATATATTCAGTAATTGAAAAAACTCAAAAGTGAAACACTATGTGTATGCATGAGAACAGATGTAGCTGCCAACCGTTTCAGATTGTCAAAATTTTATGTCCACATGCCATGGCGGTACTGAGTTATAACTATATGAAATTACAAAATTATTGTGCTCCTTACTACACCAAAGAAAAATTTCTAAAATCCTATGAATTTTTAATTATTTCACTGCCTGATGAAAGTGCGTAGGACATTTCAAGAAATGTGTTAGATATTATAGTCCTCCCTCCAATCTGGAAATCCAATTCAGGTTGACTAAAGAATAAAAAATGGGAAAGAACATTATGGACGACTGACATGACCCTAACCAGGGCCTAATCATGTCAGGTATCTCAAGTCCAACCAGGACCAAAGACCACCCCCAATACCCAACCGATAACCACCCTGCCCTCCATGTTGGATAAATTTCAAACATATAACAAGATAAAACAATAGTAATTTAAAGACATTGAATTAAGTCCATAACCGTGACCAAATAGTCACAACCAAATATCCAACCAATGACAATACCAATACCAAGACTAACACAAATACCGACACCGTCTATGCCCATAGTAGTCCGACAAAGCCTCTAACCGAATCAAAGAACATATGGCCGGGACATGCCCCGACCATAGCCAAAACCAAAACCAAAACCAAAGAAATAACGATAACAAAAAGAAGTTCATAGAATGAAATGAAGTCTTTCAGAGTATGGAAGCTCACCACTTCAATATGACTCAAAGCTGTCCCCGAATCCAAGTCACTGAGCAAGAGGAATGGTAGTATGGCCGGTTCCTGCATCGCGTAGGGATATACACTCGAATATTGTTAGCAGAGTGAACCTAGCATGTAACTCAAGAATAAAGATAAAATAATACCATCACTTTAAACCAAATCAAATAACTATATGCAATTACATATATACATATATATCGTGTCAGGATAGGGAACAAGGTTTAGCATGCATTTAAAACCTTTACCTAGGTTGTGTAGCTAAGCCATCCTAAACATCCACCCACAGGCTATATGGGTTCATCTCCCCCTGCTGAAAGGGCCCCGATGCATGTTAGCCGTATGAACTAGAGGTATCAATAAAGACCAGGGAATGCCCCGACCCCACGTCAACCAAGATACAAATATATCAATAGTATGAATGATGCAAACAAGTCATCAAGATCATACCACATGTTGGAAAACATGAGTTTCCAGTATTGGTCCCCCCGGGACCCCCACCTTCCATGGCTTTGCTATCACAACCCCCATTATTGCCCTATTAATACATTTACACATTCTCAACCATTTTTTAAGGATTATTTTGTCTAGGCATTAACCATTGGTGTCGTCATACCAAAATTAGAGATTGCAAGTCTATTTCTAATTTTGCCATATAAATATTAAACCTAAGTTAGACTCCACCATTTCTAATTTAAACCAAGACCATGGCCACCAAGGCCTTTCCAAAATCATTTGAAGTCAAGCCAGACCAATTTAGATTCCATTACCATTTATGCAATGCAAAGATTTCAAGAATAGTCAAACTATGTGACAAAATCATTCTCACAGGCATTTTCACAAACAGGTTGTGGGTACATAAGTTTTAAAACCATAACCAAGTAGTTTGGGGAATCCATAATACCCCAAAATCCATTTACTATTACCATGCATCCCACAATATTAAAAACCACACTGAAATCATGAGAAAACATAATTAAACCATTAGAAAACATTATTCAACCATGAACATCCAAAATCCCCTTATTTCAAAACCATAATAATATCATGTAAACCATATATTAAAACAGATGTTTTTTGTAAAATAATAATGAGGGAGGAGTAACATGCCTTAGTCACTAAGAAGTATGGAGAGAATTACTCTTAAAAGACCCTAATTAATTATCTTGAAGAAACCTTAGCTATTGCTTGAACAAAGAGTTTGAGAGAGATTTTAAGAGTGTTTGATTGGGAATAATATGTTAATGAAGTCCCTAAAGGTGTTTTAAGTCATGGTATCCGAAGGAGTTAAAAGGAAAAATATCTAGAATGCCCCCAACTTAAAACTGTAAAAAGACCACAGGTGATTACGAGTCGACCCCTTGACTTGTTGCCACAACATACGACTCGTACCCTTGAGTTGTCACCAAGATAGTGAGTTGAACACCCATACACTATCCACCATACGAATCCCTGACCCCACTCATGACCTGACCATACGACTCATATGGTCTAGTCGTATCTTAGACAGAACCCAAAGAATTGGACACTAGAACAATATACGACTCAACCCTACCACACGTACCCTATCCTCACAGCTCTTAGTGATCCACTCGTACTCAGAGCCAAGTCAAGTTACTAATTTTCTAATTTGATAAAGGACATACCTGTCACCAAACCTAACGACTCATACCATCCAATTATTACCATAATAGAAACTCAACCACCATTCATTAGACACCTTATGATATGGGTCAAATGACCTGTACCCACATCATATGATGAGTCTCTACTAGGACAGTGAGATCAAGACTCAAGAAATTTTTAAGGAAAACCCAGGGTAGTTTAACAACCTATCTATAAATTGAGCTTCATGTGAATGATGTGGAAAGATGGATCACATTCGAAGTACCTGCGAAAATGCTCCAACAAGAATCTAATAAAATGGTCTATATTTTCTCTTTTATTTTTTCATATTGATTCATTCTATAATGCAAAACAGATTACAAGAGTTGATTTTAAATTTTATGTCAATTTGAAATGTGAAGAGTTTTCTACTTTTACTTGAAATGTAATAGATGTTATCCAAAATTACATTATGCTTCCTATTTTCATTACAAATGAGATATTTCAATATTATATGATAATATATATATATTTGGTGAATTTATTTCATACTATAATGTGCATAGAATATTTATACAGAATCTTCATCACATTAATACTGTGAGACTCATCTGTACAGTGCGTAGTACTTGCTAAATAACATCATATGCAAGTGATATATCTGTATACGGAGGGAAAGAGTGTTTCTAGTAGTTGTTCAACTTAGCATGAGTGTAATGACACATTCATGCTATAATCCTTTTAGGTACATTTATTTCGTGATGTAAGCTATATCAATCTAGTATAAATATATGTACTTGTATAGAATTTTCGTCACATTCATAAGGTAGACAGATGTATACTTGTACATGATTTATACCATCATTAAAATAACACTACATGCAGATGAAACGTGTCTATTTTCAGAAATAAAAAATCTTGTATTGATTGTCAGCTACACATACCTTTTTATGTATGCTTTATTTGTACAAATACTATGCCAGATAATCATAAAATTTCATCAAGGGACAAAATTGCACCGATAAAATATATACTGCAACTAATTTTAAATAAATAAGTAGAAAAATTCAACACGTATAGATAAGTGGTAAATTTAGCATAAACTTGTGTAGAAAGAAGTCAATATCAACATTTTATTAAAACAAAAGTTTTTCAAATTATATAATCGTCAACATGAATCAATAGAGATTCGTCAAAAAATATAACAAAAAGAAAAGCTACGCAAATGTATCCCTTCAAAACATCAGTTAACCATTTCTAACGGTAAATAAAAAAACTTTACATAATGTCACCTACTACACTTGTAAATTAACCTAAACTGATGTTACTTTGGAAGATTTCTTTCTCTTTTCAGTCTACCAGTAGACTCGTCATCACTAATTGCACCTTGTATTTGATTTTTCATTTAATATTGCCATATTAATACACCATATCGACTCTGTATGCTATCAATATGATTGATATTGAAAGGAATCTAAAGGCCTTCAACCATGTACTCTGCAAAAACAACAATTAAACTACCACAGTCCATGCAACATATTTCAAAATGAGTATAATCACCAAAAAAAAGAAAAAAATTTAAACATGAGCAATAGAATTTTCTTCATTAATAATTTGTAGGTTCTTTTGAGTTGGCAATTCATCAACATATGAATCTCAAATGTCAACAACTGAAATTCCATCTTTTTTTGTCTCAAAAATCAATAGAAAAAAGGAAGTATAGTGTCGACTCTGAATATGCTGAAATAACTTTCTCAACAACATACATATGTCATGCACCACGCATTGACTCATAAACATAAATGCATTGATCTTTAAAAGATAAGCGCGTCAAAATTCAGTAAAAAAATTTAAAAAATTTATCAAAAAAAATATTATCAACACTATACCACGACACATTGCACCTCATGACAAACTCAAGCATATACTCAATAATTTCATTGTCTTTTTTAATAAGCAAAATATCTTTTCTTTTATCCAAAAACTTTGTATCAACTAGTTAATCCAGCAATCAGTGGTTGGAAATGTAACTGCACCATTCACAAAAGTGTACTTTGATTTCTTTCGTAAATAGTAAAAAAATAGCATCAATATGCTGAAAAGGTAAAAATAAAAAAAATATTTTTAAAAACTATGTATGTGAAATACACTATCAAAATCAAAAGAGTATTTCTGCATTACTTAAGTAGCAAAGCATGATGGATATCAGACTTACTAAATCAGTTAGAGGTCCTCCTGAATATCCAAGCGTGTAGAATTATTCTTTTATTTTAATCGTGACAATACTAAAATCAAAAGTCTTTCATAGATTATTAATAGATTTTGAATAAACAGGACTATAAAAAATCATAAAACAAGATATTTTCTATGACAAAATGATAAAAATTAAAACTACAAGAATCTAAAAATAAAAAAATTACTTTGAATTAAGTCGTAATGATTTGTCAATAAACTTGTTAAATGAGGACAACAACTTCATATCAAGAAATGACTCTGTAATATTAATGGTAAATAGATGTTTGAGAGTGAAGATCTATTTACTTGAATGTCCTTTCTCTACACACTTAGCTGATTAACCTTGAAGGTTGCTACAAATAAAATCAAATTTGAAAATGAATGGTGATTCATATATTGTCACTGATTTTCTTATTCTACAAGGGACAAAAGGTGTTTCATCAAAGCTGACTACAGATTCATCACCTATAGAAACATTATCAACATTTTTCTTTACACTTCCAACTTCAACAACAGTATCTGTATCACCTTTCACTATAATATTTTCATACACAACATTTGTATCCTCAAATGCAATATTTTTAGAACCTAAATTCGTATCAATCTTCTCAACATCTTCCTCAATCATAGAATTTGTATCCACTAGTGCAACAATATTATCAGGTTCGTGTACTTAGAGATTTCACTGTCAGGAATAACTTACTAATCAAGTTCCTGGCTATTCTTCACCCATATTTCATAGATTATATTATCTCCACAAAATGATTGGGTAAATTTTGACACTTCATAATTATGAAAATTAGACCAACTATCCTCTAAACTATTTTTACCCTCCTCTGCAATTTTATTTTTATTTGGTGTAAATTTTAAAAATTTAAAATTTGAAAAATCACTTCATTTACCATTTGTAATAGTTTTGTCACTAGCTTCTATGTCAACATGATCACCTACATCAATGTTTTCTTGTTCAACATCATCAACCACATTATCACTTAAGTGATTGACCTTTGGTGTATCATTAATTTGCAGTCCTGTATTGTCAACTATACTAACACCTATAGAATTTTTTGTACGTGTATCATTATTTTTTAGTACTACATTATATCACTTGATTTCCATTTGATGTGGCAGGCTATTTTAAAAAGTTCAAAAAAAATAGTAGTATCTAAATTGTATATGAGTCTTGTAAAGAAAAAGGACTAGCAAAATATCGTAGAAGCCTCATTTATATGTAGTGATCTAAAAATAGAGTCAAGTGACGACTTCATAAACTCTTTCATTGAAAAAACGTCATTATTTAGCTAACCATTTTAAAAAGGACAAATACAAAACATCAATTTTTCATAACATACAACTAACAACTACTAATTCAAATCAGTTCTCAATAGTTTCAATTTATTTTCATAATTCACAGAACTCCCTTTTTCTTATGTTTTGTTTGCTCTCGAATCAAGAAAATCATTAGATTTCATGTACATGATATGCTTAGATATAGGTTCGCGGCAACTGGAGTATGCTTTTCTGACATATTGGCTTAATTTTAGTTAACAAAACCTACATATACAAATAAAAAAAATTCCAAAAATAAATTAATAGTATGAGCAAAGAGCATTGTGTAAATATAAAGACATTAAATTTAAAAATAAATTAAGTACTTACTCATGATTTATATCACTAAATTTTGACTTCACCTTTCTGTAGTTTGATCTGATCATCACAGATCAATTAAGTATACAAGGCACATTACTTTTCACTCAAACAACTAGTTTATTGTCATCATGTGGGATAATTCACAAAACCAACATTGGAACCATCACATCGATACATAGAGTTTCTCTTATAAACCTAGTACTTCATTAATTCCAACATAGCATGAAAACATAACTTTTCTCAGAAAAATATTTCAATTTTACTAGATTCAACCAACAAAAAGAGGTTCTTATTTTTAAAGTCACCATACATGATTGAAAAGAGAAAATTGTGAATGAACTATAAAATTTCATAAGAGTTCTTGAGAATTTTTCATCTTTTCAAGTCAAGGTACGTAAAAATGCTTATAGTTTTAGTTTGACTTTCGCATGAAAGATTATGGAATCATGTTCTTCATGTTTGAAGCATAAGACAGTCCCTAAAGACACTTCTTCAAGTTTGGAGGCCCTATTTTTTTTGGCTTTCACGAGATTTTCTCTTCTTTCCTGATTCAAGATCATAAAAAAAAAAATTCTTAAAAACTAGATGTTGAGAGACTAAAAAATTTTTACCAAGAAATATAAAGCTACTGTACTATTTTTTATTTTTAACATATGAGTTTGGGTGAAGAATCTATATATTATTTTACTAAAGACTTATTCAATGATTGTCGAAAACTATAATTCAAGTTTCTAGAGTGTAATAAAATTTTAAAACTATTTTAGGGATTGTGTTATGTGTATAATTGTTGAGACAGTTGTGTGACCTTAGAGAAGTTGACTACAAAGTTGTATTAAGGGAGAAAGGAGGGTGTGGCGATACACCAAAGTGTTTGAGGGCTTGTAATTATATTGTAATTATAATATAAGCCAAGTTATTGTAATTATATTGATCATAAGACAAGGTACCTAAGGTTAGAAATTCTTTTGTCATTAAGGTACAACTCCGTATCATGTGTGTTGACACCTAATTTTTGCCTTCCACGACTAAGTTTAATTTTGAGTTTCTTTGATTTTAAATAAAATTACAACATTTATTTTATTTAGATAAAAAATTTCAAAATATTTATCTCCATAATTTTGTCACTATAAATAGAAATTATATATTTGTGTATTCATATATACGGGATCGTATAATTTTGTTACTTAAATAAGTTTTTACGAAAAAATTGAATTTTAATCAAAGATTAGCTTGAAAATTAATTCAAATGGACAAAGTCTTGATTTGAATATAATTTATTCTCAAAAAATATGTGTTTGATTTTATCAAATTAAGAAACTCGAAATTGAATTGGGTATTAATTCATATCGAATTACAATTTAATTTAGCCAACTTATTAAATTTGGCCATGATTGAAATCAAATGGACACAATTGCAATGCAATTGGTCAATTAATTTTTAGTTTGACCAAAAATTAAATGAGATAGCTAAATTCTGATCTAGTTGGGGTTATTTTTGAAATAACCCCAAAACCCAACACCTACCCAGGCCCACATTTCAACAACCCAATGCCCCTACCCCTTTGAAGTCACCAACCCAACCAGCACCGACCCGGCCCATACCCAACTTCAACAACTTCAGCAGCAAAGCGAACACTCGTACAAACAACAACAACAACACAAAATCAACAGAATACACCAACAACCCGAGCAACCCACGAACACTGACAAATTTAACCAAATGAATCCTTAAATAACAAAAATCTCTCTCTATTCTATCTCTAAAATTCTCAGACTTAGAGACATCGTTGTTGACTTTTGGTTCAAGATTATGTGTCTCACCCCAAAATCTAATTCAAATCAGAAGCTGTCAATTCAAATTCGAATTATGGAAGATATATTTTTTATTTATTGATCTATTTTTTCTCCTTTTCAATGGCTATATTTTGAATTGAAACCAATATATTTTCCTTGAGGAAAAAAAAGAGAATTCATTGGGGAAAATTAGGAGAGGGAGCATTCCTCTAAACTCACGTAATCGAAGAATTTGCGACGAATACACTCCAAAAATCATATTCCGACAAAAACGTTTAACTCTGGAGAGGTTAATCAGAACTCTGGTGGTCAAAGTCCATTTGATTAAAGCTTGTTGTCCTAATTCATTGCTCCAAAAAAGGTGAAAACTTCATCCCTTTTGCATTTTTTTCTGTTTGTGACAAAAAAAAATCTAAAATTCATTGACGGTTGGATTAGGAGTGGTGTTTCCTGAATGTTGATTGATTATCGATGTGTGGTTGTTAAAGTTTGAAGCTTTAAAAGTCGTACGATGAAGTGTTTTTGATACTTCAATTTTCCTTATTTCTTTAGCATTATCAAGCGTTTCTCCTCTGATTTAAGAAAGAAAACAGTTTGTATGCTCTTGTCTTTGGATTCTGTATTTTTTATGGGAAAGGGATACGAAGCCTCCTTACATGATTTCGGAAGCTTATATTTCAATAATAATTTGCTAATTGTTCACTATTAGATTGCTAGTTTAACATTTAGTTTTGTCTTGATTCATCTTTGTAGTAATTAATAGCGTTTGCAGTTTAACTTTTACCATGTTTAACAAACTGATAAGTATACTAGTAGTTGAATATCTTCCTTTACTTTGTAGTGAAATTGTGTTGTTTTATTTATTTCCTAGAACCTGTTATGGCATAGCTGTAGTTAAAAACTTAAATCATGTTTATAAAGGTTTTGGTTTGTCTCTATATATACACTGAAATTTTTGGTTGAACTTTTAAGTAGTAATCAACATTCACCCTCAATATTATTATACTATAAAATGTTATAAAAAGAATAATATTTACTAGTTGTATTTGATAATTCATTAATATTTATTATAGAAATTTTCTTGAAACTTCATAAGGCTTCATAAGTGACCGAATTATGTAAAGAGTTACTTATTTGCACTATCCATCGTGCATTTATACTAGTAAATACTTAAGTATTGCGTATGCTAAAGTTCCACGACATCATTTTGATGAAAATTTAAATTCAGTATTTCATGTATGTTGGATAATATCTATACTAAAGATCCACCAATTAAGATGATTCGAAATCCACATCAGTCTCTAAGTTTCTTTCTTGTTTTCTCTTACATTGTGTACGTAACAATGAAAGTTATTACTTTTAACCTATTAATCGGTCACTTTTCCTTGAGATAATTTTTTCTCACTTTGCATTGGTTTGGAATAAATATAAGATACATGTTTTGTTTGGTTCATACTGCAAGAAGTTCATTTTCTCATGATTAGGAGTTCTTTTGATTAATATTTATTTATCAAGTTATGTTTCGATATAAATATAACTTATGTCACATGCTAATTTTTATCTTTGGTTTGATGCATGTGACATGAATCCAAGTCCATTGGACTCATCTTCCTCGCTTATTCTGATGGACCAAAGAGGCCTATGCTTTCTTGAGTCAAAATCCCAAGCCAAAGTCTCAAAACGGTACTGATTTGTGGTGATATACAATGCATATCCACTGAAAGCAGTAGTTGCACACAATCATACGGTGTATAATAACAAATGGCAAGGAAACATGCTGATTTATATACTGATATACAGTGTATATATGGATATATACAGGAAAACGCAAAAAAAAAGGACTAGTATACATGTGGTATCCGCTGCAGAAAAATGGACCCAAGTCCATGAGGATGAGGCTCAAAAGTTGGGCAGCTTATTGATGGGTCAAAGAAGGGGCCCAACTTCAATTCTTTTCTTTATCCTTTGTATAGCTTATAACTTATCCTTGTTTATTTGTATGAACTAACCCTTTAATCAATTAATCTAGATAAATCTCCTAAGGTGTTGTCATTTTATTTTCTTTTACTTAATCTATAGTTTTTCTCACCCAGTTTATCATGTTAGAATGGGTTAAATTGGTTTCTTCGGCTTTTTTCCTTAAAACAAGTCTTCTAAAATTAGGTATTTTATACCAAAGTGACATTTGTTTTGTTCATATGACTAATAGTCTATTTGGATTAAAGTAATTTTCTTTGGACCAAAGAAACTAATTTGTTTTGAAAATTAACTTTCCGAAATTCACTAAGTACTCTTAATTTGATACTCTTTTAACTTTTTTTTCAAAAGGTATTATTTATAAAAAAAAATGTTGATTTTTCTATAATAATGATAATAATAATAATTAATAATAAGAAAATAATTAAAGCAAAAATTTATTTTTCTCTTAAATCCAAAAAATGACAATTTAGTTTAATTTAAGTATAATACTTCTCGTCTGAATGCATAAATGCCATTTTAAATATGAAAATAAATAATTTTAGTATTTTTATAAAATTAACCTTTTAACAAATTTAGTCATTTTTAAGTTAGTCAAAAAATATTTGGTAAACCGTATTTCAAACGAATGCTCCTAAGTACATTGAAAACCTTCTTAGGGCGTTTATTGAACTCTTACCCATTTTTTTCTAGTTTTAAAGGTTTATTTATGTTTTTGACCCTTTGAAACTCCTTTAAGTTTTTCTTGATTTTTCTATAAAAATCAAGCAGTGACTGTGAATTTCTCAAAATTATTTTGATATTTTCTTGGATCTTTTGAAATAGTTTTTAAAAAGTTCAATACCATTTTCTTTTAAAATAAAATTCAAAAAAAGGATAAAACAAAAATGATGACTTTGCTGAAGATTTAACTAGGTTCTAACCAAATATTTGAACTAACTTCTTTGCCTATATTTGGGTTTGTAATACTTGAATTGTTTGTTTGCTTATGTGTTTAAATTTTCGTAAAATTTAAACTGTTACATTTCATGACATACTTTCACATTTGAAATATATAAATTGTTTGGGGTTTTACGGTTGTCGAGACCCCTATTTATATACGATAGTTTATTGGTATGTTAGGCGTCCGTTGACTATTCATATTTTCAAACCCAAGTTGTTCTCCTAGGAGCCTGGTCAAAGCCCATCCTAGACACCTAGGATAGAGTGAAACCAAATTTTATTTTAGACATGAGCCTAAGATGATCCAATACCTGAGGAGGTATTGCGCCCATTAGAAAAACCCAACTTATGTCTATTGACCAAGAGTCAATAACAGACGATCATCCTTTATGTGTTTTAATTGAATGATGTAGTGCCAGATTATACGGACTATTTTCTCTTGGGATATATTTGGGGGCAATGGATGTCTTACCAAGGACATATATATCCTTCAAATGCTAGGCTTATCTTTGTCTTGAAAGGTCCCATGTATGCTAGGATGCATAATAATTGTTTATGTGCTAAAGTGTTTCATTAATTTGCTTTGTCTATATTTGCTTGATCTGTATATTTAAATAACATATTTTTTGCTTTAATCAAGTCTAGTCCATTATTCTATTTCAAAGTCTTAAAGCATTAATAGGCATATAAGACTCAAAATTTGAATCCTTCTAAAATACCCTTAAAAGTTTATCGATAAAATTCCTTTCAATTTACCCAAATTTTATTCAAAATTTAGTTAGGTCATTATCCAATTCACATTGAGCATGTTGCTCTCACAATTTGCTTTTTCTTGCACTTGATTATAGTCAGAGTTTTCTGGATATTCTATTAATGAAAAGACTATGTTGTCTTCAAAAAAGCTTTTCAAATAAGCCTTTTAGGATGTTTATTCATAAACACCTTGTTTCTTCAAATAACTTATTTCATTTTATTCGAAATATTGTCTTCTCATTAAATTCAAGATCCGCCAAATGATCAAAGTTCTGATCATTCGGTCACTTTCCCAAGTGTCTTATCCTTCAAATTCTAGACTTAGTCTGTTTCAAATCAAATATATATCATTTATTTTGTATATTACTTTGGTTAATTATTACAATCATGAACTAACATTTTACCTTTTGAGTGTGTTTTTTTTCAAAAAGAGAGAGGCTAATTCATGTTGGTAATCATACTTGTTCACTTCATAAAGACTAAAAACCAATCAAGCAGAACATCAGTATTTCACATTGTCTAAGGTCAAGAAAGAAACTATAGATTTATCAGTTCTTACTTGGGATAACAAAAGGACTAGTTGAAATATAGATCCTAGTTTGATCTGCACAAATACTTTATCCGAGTCAGTTCCTACCTTCTATGTGCAATGGACCCAAGTGCCCCGATAAGAAGAGAAATAACCCCAGAGGTCGTTACTGGTTTGAAGCAATAAATTGCCGAGCTAAGGATCATGATGAAGAAAAATAGATCACCTTCTCAGACTCCTCTAAACATGACTCTTCCTCCTGATGCTCGACAAAAGGGGCCTATGTTTCTAGCGTCAAAAGGAGTTAATCAGGAAGGGCATTTTGCTCATGCTTTTCAGAACGCCCCTTTTGTGTACACATTTTCTCATCCAAAGGTTCAGAACATATCATTGTCATACCAAGCTCCGCTAGTGTACACCCATGCTACTGCCCACTAGTGATATAAACTCAAGGATTATACCATTTATATGCTAATCGTTATATTAAAACATAGAATGATCTAAGAATATACACTAATGAGATGGTAAATAGAAAGCTCAAGGTCTTGGAAGATGCAATGAGAAGCCTTTGGGGACTTGGTACTAACCAAAGTATGAAGAGTCGTGTGCATTTTTCAAGATCGAGTTGTGATAACACTCAAGCTACACCTTTACTCCGAAGATAATTGAGGTTGCTGTCAAATATAGTAACCCACAAAGGTTGGGGTCAAATTCTAAGGGAACACGTGGAATCATGGCTCTTAGTTGTTGTAATCAACGAGCAGAATTGGAAAAGTAAACGTGGAGATTTTAGTAGAAATATCGAACAAGTGAAGAATATCAACTTTGGTTGTAATCAGTCGTAGGTGAACACTAGGAATGTGTTCCCCTGGATTCTCAACTCTATAGGCTTATCGTGCTTTGTTGAACCAACCTGATACCTTGCATGTAGAATCAATAATTTATGCTCCATCTAAAATTTTTTGGATGAGCAAACAAATTTTACTCTTTACCTTTTGAGTGTCAGGATGTCGCCTTACTAACCCTTATCTTGATCCTAGTTAACTATTGTCTTTTGAGTCTC
This sequence comes from Capsicum pubescens, assembly GCA_030864215.1. NCBI lineage: Eukaryota > Viridiplantae > Streptophyta > Magnoliopsida > Solanales > Solanaceae > Capsicum > Capsicum pubescens. The sequence continues at coordinate 139,426,332 of CM061547.1, read as the reverse complement.
TAGTTGTTAGATAAAAGCTAACTTAGTAGCATGGATCAACAGCTAAACTTTAAATTGTTGTCATTATATTTTTCTAGTAACTACTCCTCTTTTGGAGTAAGTAGCAATAATCTAGGTGGTATCCTAACGTATGCAACCGCTAGAATAACTATTAAACTAAAGATAATACAACACCTGCATGGGTATCAGTTCAGAATAACAATAGCACTTTCCCTACTTCGCCAATTTCCCAGGATTTTCACAACACTAGCTTAGAAATTTTAACCGCTCATGCCTGTGACGTAATCAACAACATTCATGATTGAAAGCATAATATGAAATCACAATAATAAGAGGTGAAAACCCAAAACCGTAATTGAATCAATCAACCAAAGTCACTACAAGAGAATTTCAAGACTAAAATCAAATCTCATAATCAAAATATGTTTGTAAGTATCTAGAGTGCGTAAATTCTACTAAAAACACATAAGGGCTATTTATAGTACAAAAGGAAACCCTAAAATCAAAGTCCAAATGAAATAGGAGAAGAAAGAGTTGGTGGCTATATGTGGTCTCTACACGCGCCCTGACCTTAGGTGCATGTAGTACATGTGGCCTGAGGCTGGGCGCAGGTGGTGACCGCATGCGCTCAGACCAAAAATTCTTGCAATTTAGCTCTAGACATTTTAGACTTCTGACAAATGCTTTGCCTACATGCGGTCCGCATGTTGACTTAGCAAGTGCCGAAAGTAATTTTTCAGCTCTTCTTCAATTCCCCTACAGTTTTGGTCATGACCAATCCGAAAAGTGTCATGAACATCCATAATTGATCACATAAGTAGCCGAAAATAACTTTTTTCACCTTTTTCATGAACTTAGCATCCAAAACCTACTTTCCTGCAGAACATACCCACAATGCATCATATATAACAAAACAGCCTTAAAAACTTGCATATTTTCCTCGCTTTAAGCATCAAAAGTGCTATATTTCTATACCACATTAACACCCTCAACTTAGAATGTTTGCATGTCCTCTGACAACAAAATAAAATAAAATAAAAAATGACGCTTAATTAGGAGAACCTAAACTATTCAAGGTAGTCAATTAACACTTTAAGTTTAAATCACAACACCCTCTCCTATCTCAACTTTTTAAAACCAACTATGTGTAAACATGAAGAACAATAATGTGATATAATGGGATCAAGGTATGGCACTACATTAGCAACAGACGACCATGCATATGTACAAGTTACACTACCCAAACATGCGAGCAGCTAGCAATATGACTCATGTTCCCTCACAACAAAGATGTCCCTCTCACTCATATAAAATAATACATGTCAATGCAATGACAGTCAAGATACACTCATACTCAGAACAGAAGTTCCAATTAATGTGCATCAAATACCATAAGCTTGCCCTTATTTTTTTTTACCTTAGTTTTTAGACAGTCAAGCTAGGATCACTATAGGACTTTTCTCGGCTAGTAATGTAGGCTTGGGGGGATGTTATGATACATATGAACATCTCAAGTTACTAAATGATAAAGCCTAAAATACACCTCCAATTGAAGGATAAGCGGTCGCTGTCAAATATAGTAACCCAACGAAGGTTAAGGTCGAATCCCAAGGGAATAGGTTAAAAATCTATCTTGAACTTGTTGAAATCACTAGGCAGTGCGGAAATGTAAAAAAGAGAGATTATTAGTAACTAGATAAAAGTAACAAGGCTTGATTATTTTTGGTTGTAAACAATCTAAGACGAATACTAAGCTTGTGTTCCCCCTAGCTTCTCAACTAAGTAGAATTATCGTTCACCGTCGAACTATTCTAATATCTTGCATGCAGAATCGATAAGTTATGTACCATCAACAGTCTTTTGGACGAGCTAAAAGATCTCACCCTTTACCTTTTGAGTCTCAGGATATCGCCTTACTAACCCTTATCTTGATCTAGTTAACTATTAATTTTTGAGTCCCTAGTTATTAGATGAAAGCTAACCATCTTACTTAGATAATAACTAGTAGCGTGGATCGATAGTTAAACTTTAAATTACTATTGTGATCTTCTTTTCCTAGTCACTACTCCTCTTTTAGAGTAAGTAGCAATAATCTAGGTGGGATCTAAATGTTGGCCACAGCTAAGAAATCAATAAGAACGAAAAAACCCAATACATGCAAGAATCTTTATCTAGAACTACTTGTCACTTCCTCTACTTCATTAATTGACCAGGGTTCCCACAACCCTAGGTAAGGGAATTAGCCGCTCATAGTTATGAGATCAGTCATGGAATTCATAGACAAAATTACAAAATCAATCTCATAATAATGAAAGAATAAATCCCAAAGTCTTAAGTTAAATAACAAACCAAGAACAACAAGATGTTTGAGAACTTGGCCCCAAAGGGGCCTCCTTCTCAACCAATTAATATGTAAATATGTTTTTCTCAATAAATGTATGAATTAATGAATGAATAAATGAAATAAACAAAGTCTAAAGGGTATTTATAGGTTACAAGAAACCCTAGAGTTCAAATCCTAATTAAAATAGGAAAACTTAACTACTCATACATAATAGGACTTAAAAACATCATAGGAGTGTAATTGGGATACATAGAAACCCTAGGAAACAATTTTGGAATGATCCAAAAAAATAACTGTCGGCGGCCACTTACTCTCCCTACTTGCGCCCTGACCTTGGGTGCAGGTAGTACATGCGGCCAGAAGGGTGGGTGCCGGTACACGTAGGTACAAATCCTGCAGCTTAGCTCTCGAGATTTTGGTTTTTGGAACTTACTTTTGCCACTTACAGACTGTAAGTTCTACTTATGAACCGCAGGTAGACTAATTAAGTGCAAACGCCCCCATAATCAAACATATAATTGAATTATCTTTCCAACGATAATAATTTTGCCTTAATCCAATGTGGGGGTGAAAAGTTATGGCCAAATTACTGAAGCACTGTCAACTCTTGGGATCTTCAACTCTGGCACTTGCAACCAAGCTTCAAATCTTCAATTTTCATCATATGCTTTGGTCATGAACATCCAAAAAGATTCATGAATACCCAAAATAGATCAAATAAGTAGCCAAAAACATCACTTTTATCAAATAAGTAGCCAAAAACATCACTTTTCATTTTTTTCTTGAATTTAGCATTCGAAGCCTAATTTCTTGCAAAACACTCCAAAAACACATCAAATCCAATAAAATAGCCTTAAGTACATGCATATTTTCATAGTTTTAAGCATCATAAGTGCTATAATTCCATAGCACATCACTAAGCCTCCTTAGCACTACACTAACCTTGGGGTCCCACTTATTAGCCAATTTATTTTTTATTCCACCCTTATTCCTCCCTTTTTATTCTTTAATACACATTCAGGTTGGGTGCAGTCTTTTATTCTTTCTTTTTCACCTTTTTCACAATTTTTCTTTTCTTTTTCTTTTCTTTTACTACCACACCCAGCCCTACTAATTTTTTTTCTTATTTTACCCTTCTTCATACCCATTTTACACTACGCGCCCCTATGACAACCACTCTCAACGTAGGCGTTTTTCTTGAGTTGAGGTCCACAATGTCCAAGGAGGACACGGCTAAAATAGGTTCATTGTAATATAAATGAGAAGGTGAATGGTGAAATAAGAAAAAAATTCTATAAGGCTCAAAACAGGGATCAAGAGATACAATTTCATATAGAGAAGGTCAGTTAGGCTAAAAGTGGACTAAAATAAAAAAAATGGCCTATGATCCTTTCCTAATCGACTATCCTTCTACCTAGACAAGACTAACCAGGCAAGTTCTGAATTCAACACACAAAGGGAACTAAGTAGCATCTCACACACACATGGCATAGAGTCAATTTTACAAGCTACTATCTATCCGGTTCATATAATTATTAGCAAGTGATTATCAAGTGCCTAATCCTAATACCACATTAAGATCCACAATGCATGCACATATATACATTCACACGTTCTAAAATTTTGGAGGGGTATTATTTTTCTAAAAAATTAATTAAAAATATGACAACTGCCCTAAATACATAAAAAATTCCTAATTACACAAAAACACAACACAATACGAAACAAACAACACGATACAAATTTTACCCTAGACATATCGATTCTACAATCATGCTGCGATCGATAGGAAAAAAAGAACAACAACAAAAACCCGCGGCGATTATGGTATTCCTCACCCCTAACTAAAAACTCTACACTATCCCCGATGCACTAAAATAATACATATCTAAAGGGAATGAGGACATACCTGGGACGCACTAAGCGCCCGTGACAAGATCTTCCCCAGATAGGAATATATCCACTGACGGAGGCCATGGTGATGGCAGTGCACTACGAGAAGATACACCTCCAGCTAGCTTAGAATGCCTCTACACATCAACAAATGTAGTCTCCGTTGAATCATGGGCGGACCTTTTTAAGGCTTGCTCATATAGCCTGTAACGCCCTGAAATTCTATCCCGGAGCGTCATACGGTGCTTAAGGCTACAAGTAGCCCCAAGCTAACCCTTTGATCTTGCTATTTAGAATAAAGCTTACTTAAAGATAATGAGAGCAAAATAAGGAATCATGTCATATCATGTCTAACTAAAATTCGAATGAGTACTGTAAAAGTACAAAATACTGCAAATCTAAAAATACTGACCATCTAGTCTGACAAAGCCTCTACTACTCAACAAACTAGAGAGCCATTGGGACAGATCCCTAATTGACTCGAACTGAACTGAAAGCAGTAGAACAACTACTAAAAATACTGAAGTGTCTGGAGATAGGTCCTCGAACCATGAGGACTCACCACAGTGGAGGTGTAGATAAAGGTACTCGAGATTAGTGACGCTGCTGGGACTGAGCACCTGAACCTACATTATGAGACAATGTAGCACTCAGACGTATATGTGGATCAATACTTGGGAATGTACTGAGTATATAGGGGTGTCTTCAACTAAATATCAATACATAAATCTTTACGGAAAACATACATGGTTTTGTAGATGACTCACACAGCTTGAATAAAACTCTCATAAATCATGAATAATGAAACATGTAGTATAATTCACGTGAGCCATTACACTTTATTCTAAATTTGTATTCTTTCTTTGATCTCAAGCTTGTAAACTAGTCGAACTCTTAAAACAACAACTTTTAGAACATGCACTTTAGTCTTTTGAAAACAAGGAACTTCTTTGAAACTCAAGGACTTAAAACCTTAATAACTTTAAGACTTGAGACTCTAGGAAACTTGGGAGTTTCTTCTAATTGACATAAATCATGTGAGCTACATGGAGTCCAACATCTTGCCCACGTTGGGGAGAGCTATTTTATCCTTGCCATCGGAGTATAACCTTTTACTTTTAGTGAACCTTTTACTTTTAGTGATCACTAACTTAACCCACTTGGGGTAAATCAAATCCTACGGTGGCTCATAGTTCTGGGGCATGAGACCTTGGAATCAAGCCTAACTCGGTGCTAAATACTACTCCCTTACTTAAGCTCAGAACTTTTAAGAAAAATCCACTTTAAACAACTCAAAAATATGCAATGGAAGCCAACTATACTTCCCTTTAGCTTAAATCAAATGGTGTGGATTTTCTTTCTTAGCTTAGGATTAAAATCAACTATTTTCTTGAAACTTTGATAGACTATCACCAATAGGCTTTAAAACTTTAATAGCATGGAAATATCATTACACTTCTTGAAACACTTTAGAAAGTATCAACAATTCATTCTTGGACTTAAGGCATGTACATTCTTAAAAAATCACAATTTCACAATAAAGCTTAATTCATGACACCGATCTTGGAAACCCTTTCAAATATCACATCAATATAGGAATGTGCAATTTATAACATGAATTATCAATTCAAATCATAAATAAGCGAAATAATCATGCAATTCAAAACTTGAACAACTTATCAATTCATATTCTCCAAAATAATATAATTTGGGTACAGACCCACTTGCAAAAACATGAAATTCATTTATAAAAATCGAATCTTTGGGCACAAGAATGAAAGAAGTGTTCTTGTTCAAACCCCATATACCTTGAATTATGAGCTTTGGATGAACTCTAGCCCTTGGGACTCTATTCGTACACTTGAATGGATATTCTTGATGCTCTTGGTTCGAGGAATCCAATTCTTGAATCAATTTGAAGAATTAATGGTGAACTTAGGAGATTCTTGGAATTGGGTTTGGATGTTTAGGGTTTTTAATTTGAGAGAATTTTTGAGAAAAGTCGTATATGATGCTTGGAATGACTTTGGATTAGGTGTTTAGACGATTTAAGGGTCTTGGAAAAAGTCCAAAGTGCCCTTTTTAACTTCTGGACGAAGCTGGAAAAATTGAACTGGAAAACCCAATTTTATGGTCCACTGCGATGCGCTACTATCGCGGTGGCTCACTGGAATTTGACAAACGGGATTCTGGGGGTCACCGTGATGCAGTGCTATTGCGTTGTCCCACTAGTTGGGACCTGGAACTTCAGCACGATGCGCCGCTATCGTGGAGTTCCACTGGAAATTGACAATTGTCAAATAGACCCTCTCCGCGATGCGCCAAGCACTAAAATGACGTTGTTTTATGACTAGGACTTAAATTAGCCATAACTTCTTTTCCGGTTATCGGATTTGTACAGATTTTATATCGTTGGAAAGCTAATTAAATTTCCCACATGATAAAAAGTTGAAATTAGGGAAATTCTATATCGTTTAAACGATACTCACTTAGGAAGTCATTCTTTAACCTTCTTGAGGCGAAATTAAGATTAAGAAAAGTTCGGGGTGTTACAATATCTCCCTCTTGGGAACATTCATCCTTGAATGTCACTAGTTAAGCTAAGAATATAGAGAAAACTGAGGATACACTACTAAAACAAATGGCTAAACTGAATTTGTATCTTTCTAAACTCTTGAATACTTCGGAGAATGCATGAACTTATATTAAGAATAGCTATATAACTGAATACTTGATTAGAAAGGGACTGAATTAAGAAGGAAAGGTACCTTCGTCTTGATCTGAACTTGTAATGAATAGGTGTGGGTACTTGGATTTCATATCTGACTCGGCTTCCCAAGTAGCGCCCTCAACTGATTGGTTTTACCACAACACTTTGACCAAGGGAACCTCTTTGTTCCTCATTCTACGGATCTGGTGGTCTAGAATCTCAACTGGAATCTCTTCAAACAAAAGGCTAGTCGGGATATCTGGGCTCTCTGAAGGATTCACAACAACTGAATCACCAATGTATTTCTTAAGCATGGAGACATGAAAGATAGGATGCATAGCTAACAACTCTACGAGAAACTCAAGCTCATAGGCTACACTCTCCCCCCCCCCTCGACTTAAGATTCTATAGGGGCCAACATACCGGGGACTAAGTTTTCCCTTCTTGCCAAACCTTTTCACCTCTTTCATAGGTGAGATTTTCAGATACACCAAGTCATTAACTTCAAACTCAAGGTCTCTTCTTCTCACATCTGCATATGACTTCTGACGACTCTAGGTTGTCTTCAACCTTTCCCTAATCAACTTCACCTTCTCCATAGCCTCAAACACTGCATCAAGTCCAATCAAAGTAGCATCACCCACTTCAAACCAACCTATGGGTGATCTACATCTTCTATCATACAAAGCCTCAAATGGTGCCATCTTGATGCTAGCATGGTAACTATTGTTAAACGCAAACTCAATCAATGGTAAATGCTCATCCCAACTACTTTTGAAGTTAAGAGAACATGCTCTCAACATATCCTCCAAAGTTTGGATGGTCCTCTCAGCCTTACTATCTGTCTGTGGATGAAAAATGAAACTCAAATAAACTTGGGTACCAAGACCCTTCTGGAATTTCCTCTAAAACTAAGAAGTAAACTGAGTACCCTTATCTGAGATGATAGACAAGGGAACTCCATGCAACCTGACCAACTTCTGAATATACAATCTAGCATAATCCTCAGCTGTATAGGATGTATGCACGGGCAAGAAATGCGTTAACTTAGTCAGCCTGTCTACAACAACCCAAATAGAATCATGGTGACGATGCAAAAGAGGTAAACCAGTCATGAAATTAATATTCACTTCTTCCCACTTCTAAGTAGGTATACCAAATTCTTGCATCACACCACCAGGTCTCTGGTGCTCTACCTTGACCTGTTGGCAAGTTGTACACTTAGCTACGAACATAGCTATATTCTTCTTCATACCACTCCACTAATAGATTTCCTGTAAGTCGCGGTACATCTTAGTAGCACCGGGATGAAAAGAATACCGTACGCCATGCACTTCAGTCATAATTCTCTGCCTCAGATCATCAACACAAGGAACACATAACCTACCCTGCATTCTCAACACACCATCTCCCCCTTGGGAGAAAATCTCTACCTTTTGGTCCTTAACTGAATTCTTCAGTCTGACCAAACTAGCATCTAAGTCTTGTTTCTCCTTTACTTCGGAAACGAAAGAGGATTCGAAACTACTCTGCACCAAAATACTCCCCTCAACAGAATCAAGCAACCTAACACCCAATCTAGCCTTCTTTATATGAGTGACTCATGAAATGATATGACCCAAAAAGGCTGCTGATCGTAGCCAAAATTCACACTTGCTAAATTTGGCGAACAACTGATGATCTCTAAGAGTTTGCAAAATAATTCTAAGATAATTCACATGGTCATTATCAGTACGGGAGTAAACAAGGATATCATCTATGAACACTATGACAAACATATGAAGATACTGCTTGAACACTCAATTCATGAGGTCCATGAAAGCCGCTGGAGCATTGGTTAGCCCGAAAGACATGACTAGAAACTCAAAATGACCATAACGGATTTGGAAGGCTGTCTTTGGGATATCACACTCCCTTACTTTAAGTTGAGGATAGCCAGATCTAAGGTCTATCTTCGAGAAATAACTCACACCTTGCAACTGATCAAATAGGTCATCAATTCTCGAAAGAGGATACTTTTTCTTGACTGTGACCTTATTAAGTTGACGATAGTTAATGGACATACGCAAAGAACCATCTTTCTTTCGCATGAATAGAACAGGTGTGCCCCAAGATGACACACTAGGCCTTATAAAACCTTTGTCTAAAAGATCTTTGAGTTTCTCTTTCAACTCCTTAAGTTCTGCAGGTGTCATACGGTAGGGAGGAATAAAAATAGGCTGAGTATCGGTAAGAAGGTCAATCTCAAATTCTATCTCTCTATCGGGAGGTACCCCTGGAGATCTTCCAGAAAAACAACAGGGAACTCATTAACAATGTTGGCTGACTGAATGGTTGGAGCCTCGGACCTAGTGTCCTTAATTCAAACTAGATGATAAATGTAACCTTTGGATATTAGCTTTTTGGCTTTGAGATAGGATATAAAATGACTCTTGGGAGACACTGAACTCCCGGACCACTTGAAGATTGGCTCATCTAAAAACTAAAACTTAACCATATGGGTACAATAGTCTATAGACGCATAGAAGGAATGAAGCCAATCAATACCTAGAATAAGGTCAAAATCCACCATGTCCAACTCTATCAAATCAGCAAGTATGACTCTATGAAGAATAGTAATGGGATACTTTTTATTCACTTGTTTAGCAACAACTAACTCCCCCACTGGAGTAGAAACTAGGAAAGGCTCAGGAATCTTTTCAAGACTTATTTCAAAACTCACAGCTACAAGTGGGGTCACATAAGAGAAACTTGACCCGGGGTCCAACAACACATAAACATCAAAGTGAAAGACGCGGAGCATACCAGTAACAACTTTGGGAGAATCATCCTGCTCCTGACGGGATGGTAAGGCATAAAACCTGTTCTGGCGCTGACCGCCAATAGTACTGGAAGAAGCGCCCTGAGGAGGAGCTGGACGGGCTAAAAGAGCTGGGGCACTAATAGCCAGAGTCTGAGGTCGCACATCTCTATTCCCCTGCCTGGCATACGGACACTCTCTAAGTCTGTGGCCCAACTTGCCACAACCAAAACAACCCATCTGTTCGGTCAAACACTCACCGAGATGGGTCCTACCACACTTATCACAGGAAGGATAATTAGGCATGTTACTTACACTGTTCTGGGACTTGGACATAGAAGGCTTACACTGTTCTGGGACTTGGACATAGAAGGACTGTTACTTACACTGTTCTGGGACTTGGACATAGAAGGCATATTCCCTTGCTCCTGCTTGTTTCTGGGTGCGGGAGCACTAGCTGATAAAGGTGCTGGCATGGACGAACGACTCTGAAACTGTGGATGGTTCCCTCCATGGGACCTAGCCTGACCATACTCATGTTGCTCGAATCTATCCCTCTTGTTTCCCCTCACTCTATCTCTTTTCCTTATCTTGTCTTCCTCTATTTATTGGGAATAAATCATCAGCCTAGTAAGAACCATGTCCCTGTTGAGCATAGCAGTCCTACACTCTTTCAACACCAGTCCAGATACTCCAGTCACGAACTTACTCATACTAGCTCAGGTGTCAGAAATTAAATCAGGAGCATATTTGGTTAACTGGTGGAACATCAAGCAGTACTCCTTAATAGTCATGGAGCCCTGCCTTAAGTTCATAAATTCCTCTATCTTTGCTTTCCTCATCTCTTGCGGGAAGAACTTGTCCAAGAATGCATCTTGGAACACCTTCCAAGTAACGGGAGCATCATCTTCCCCTCTATTCTTCTTTTATGCAACAACCCAGTCATAAGCAATATCCTTCAGCCAGTAAGATGCTAGCTCAATACTTTCTTCCTCTGATACATGCATCACTTGGGTGATCTTTCTTACCCCCTCGAGATACAACTATGGGTCCTCACCTTCCTTTAACCTATAGTACTCTGGAGGGTTCATCCTCATGAAATCACGGATCCTAACAGCTGCTAAATCACCTCCTTGCTGAGGCAGAACTGCGGCCTGGTTATTCGGCTGAACATTTGCGGTAACTTCTTGGGCTAATGCTTGAAAGGCCGCCCAAAACTCAGTATGCGACACAGTCTCATTCAAGGGATCAGTAGGCTAGGGTTGCTCGTTATTATTTTTGTGGGCATTCGCTCTTCGAAGAGAAATTTTCTAAAATAACGGAGCACGAATCAATAGCTGGGAGAGACAACTGTAGGCACGATAGAATCTGAAAGAAAGAAATAACTTTTTCCTAAAACGTCTTGTAGCCTCTTGCTCATAGATGTGGCGCGCTACACACCGATGATCAAGACTCTACTTAACGTGGCTTGTAAGACTCCCTAGGACTCCTTAAACCTTAGGCTCTGATACTAAGTTTGTAATGCCCTAAAATCCTATCACGGAGCGTCACACGGTGCTTAAGGCTACAAGTAGCCCCAACCTAACCCTTTGAGCCTGCTACTTAGTATAAAGCTTACTTAAAGATAATGAGAGAAAAATAAGGAATCATGTCATATCATGTCAAACTGAAATCTGAATGAGTACTGTAAAAGTAAAAAAATACTGCAAATCTAAATATACTGACCATCTAGTCTGACAAAGCCTCTACTACTCAACAAACTAGAGAGCCATTGGGATAGATCCCCAATTGACTCGAACTGAACTGAAAGCAGTAGAATAACTACTAAAAATACTGAAGTGTCTGGAGATAGGTCCTCAAACCATAAGGACTCACCACAGTAGAGGTGTAGATAAAGGTACTCGGGATCAATGACGCTGCCGGGACTGAGCACCTGAACCTACAATATAAGACAATGTAGCACACAGACGTATATGTGGATCAGCACTTGGGAATGTACTGAGTATATGGGGGTGTATGCAACTAAATATCAATTCAATAAATCTATACGGAAAACATACATAGTTTTTTAGATGACTCACATAGCTTGAATAAAACTCTCATAAATCATGAATAATGAAACATGTAGTATAATTCACGTGAGCCATTACACTTTATTCTAAATCTGTATTCTTTCTTTGATCTCAAGCTTGTAAACTAGTTGAACTCTTAAAACAACAACTTTTAGAACATGCACTTTAGTCTATTCAAAACAAGAAACTTCTTTGAAACTCAAGGACTTAAACCTTAATAACTTTAAGACTTGAGACTCTAGGAAACTTGGGAGTTTCTTCTAACCAACATAAACCATGTGAGCTATATGGAGTCCAACGTCTTACCCATATTGGGGAGAGCTGTTCTATCCTTTCCATCATAGTAGAACCTTTTACTTTTAGTGTTCACTAGCCTAACCCACTTGGGGTAAATCAAATCCTACGGTTGCTCGTAGTTCTGGGGCATGAGACCTTGGAATCAAGCCCAACTAGGTGCTAAATAGTACTCCCTAACTTAAGCTCAGAACTTTTAAGAAAAATCCACTTTAAACAACTCAGAAATATGCAATGGAAGCCAATTATGATTCTCTTTAGCTTAAATCAAATGGTGTGGATTTTCTTTCTTAGATTAGGATTAAAATCAACTCTTTTCTTGAAACTTTGGTAGACTATCACTAAGAGGCTTTAAAACTTTAATAGCATGGAAATATCATTACATTTCTTAAAACACTATAGAAAGTATCAACAATTCATTCTTGGACTTAAGGCATGTATATTCTTAAAGAATCATAATTTCACAATAAAGCTTAATTCATAACACTTATCTTGGAAACCCTTGAAAATATCACATCAGTATAAGAATGCACAATTTATAGCATGAATTATCAATTCAAATCATAAATATGTGAAATAATCATGCAATTGAAAGCTTGAACAACTTATCAATTCATATTCTCCAAAATAATATAATTTGGGTACAGACCCACTTGCAAAATTATGAAATTCATTTATAAAAATCAAATCTTTGGGCACAAGAATAAAAGAAGTGTTCTTGTTCAAAACCCCACATACCTTGAATTAGGAGCTTTGGATGAACTCTAGCCCTTGGGACTCTATTCGTACACTTGAATGAATATTCTTGATGCCCTTGGTTTGAGGAATCCAACTCTTGAATCAATTTGAAAAATTAAAGGTGAACTTAGGAGATTCTTGGAATTGGGTTTGCTTGTTTAGGGTTTTTAATTTGAGAGAATTTTTGAGAAAAGTCATATATGATGCTTGGAATGACCTTGGATTAAGTGTTTGGACGATTTAAGGGGCTTGGAAAAAGTCCAAAGTGCCCTTTTTAACTTCTATATGTAGTTGGAAAAATTAAATTGGTAAACCTAATTTTCTGGGCCACCGTGACGCGCCACTATCGCGGTGTCTCACTGGAATTTGACAAACGGGATTTTGGGGGTCACCGCAATGCGGTGCTATCGCGGTGTCCCACTGATTGGGACCTGGAACTTCAGCACGATGCTCCCCTATCATAGAGTTCCACTGGAAATTGACAATTGTCAAATAGACCCTCTCCGCGATGCACCAAGCACTAAAATGACACTGTTTTACGACTAGGACTTAAATTAGCTATAACTTCTTTCCCAGTTATCGAATTTGGGGGGATCTTATATCGTTGGAAATCTAATTAAATTTCCCATATGATAAGAAGTTGAAATTAGGGAAATTCAATATCGTTTAAATGATACTCACATAGGAAGTCATTCCTTAACCTTCTGGAGGTAAAATTAAGCTTAAGAAAAGTTTGGGGCATTACATAGCCTGTCTGGATTCTGAAATTCTCCCTCTCAACCACTCTTGGTCCCAACTATGAGGACTGTCTCATCATCCTCTGCAAATAAATCAAAGTATGAGGGACCATGCTGACAGCGCCCAAGCGCACACGGAAGTGTACGTGGTCTGCCAAGTAGTAAAGTGGCCTTCAAGAAACCAAGTATTGATCTCACAGGGACTTGTGTTGACAACTACCCAATTCTAGTTTAACAATTGATAAAAATTAAACAACAAAGTTTTAGAATTGAAAACTAAAAAGAAACTAAACTAAAGTGGAAAAGTAATGACTCTGGACAATCAATGGGTAGAGATCCAGGGTTAAAGCTTACGAATAATCATATTACGTTATTGAAATTCATTCATTAAATCTCTTATCTTGGTTGTTGATTCGTAGGGTTAATCGCACAATTATGGTGTCCCAACCTCTAACCGTTTACCTAATTTGAACCTTATAACTACATCGTTGAACGGGGAAGTAGTAGTTCAATTAAGTTCTTTCAACTATCATCCTACGTGTGAATCAAGTAAGGCATCTAATTACATTCTTGTCCTAGACACTGATTCAAATTCCTTATTTCATAAAGGAATACAAGCCACACTTTGTTTATTCCCATGTTCTATCGCCCTATTCCCTCTCCCGAGTTCACAAGGTTGACAATTGATGTATTCTAAGGGTAGATAATCCTTAAAATATTTAAAGCATGAATAAACAAACAACCAATAATTATAAGCAACTTAACAAACTTAATTCAAAATGGAAGTAGTCATGTTCTAGGCATTAACCCCGGAAAAGGGCATTTAGCCACTAATAGAAATAACCGTAATCAAGATAATTGAATACAAGATAAAATCCATTAAAAATCTAAAGTAAAGAAATAAAAACCATAATTAAAGTGTTTTACATCCCCTATCCAAGTTTCAAAGTCGTCCAAGTTGTTTACTATTAATTACAAGTGACCTATTTATAGGACACGAATTTGTTCATCAGTGGAACAAGGGTCGCGTCGCGAGGACCATTTGACTTGAGTACTGGTTGCTACGCGCCTTCATCGCAAGGTTACACTATTTTAGGTGCCTTCTGATTCATTTGGTGTGTAGCACGATAGACTAGACAAACACGTTAGAACCCAACACGATAGACTAGAAAAACACCTAGCTCAAGCTAGTAACACTAGTTTTCTCGATTGAACTCTAAATGATCAATTTGAATCAAAACTCATTTGAAAACACCTTTAAACATTGTAAACACATACATGGACACTTAGATGCATATTTATATCATTATCAACACATTAAGCAGATGAATCATCCTCAAAACAAGGCTAAATAGGCTAGAATAGTAATGCTAGAATGCATAAATTCACCCAACATCACCACCCACACTTAAAGACTTATTCGTCCTCGAACAACCCTTAACTATAAACACCATGAGCTGGAAAAACTCCACACTTCTACTACAAGAAAGACACTCAATTTAGTACTACAATGACTACACGGAATGCAAGTTTCTAAACTAAGCATGTTATACACAATTTAAAGCTCAAGAATCCTACTTCAAAACACCTAGCCTTAAGAATAGACTCCATAAGTGGGAAACTCATGCATATTGCTCAATTAGAGATATCACAAGAATCACCCATATTCATCAAACATGTACCCTCACAACAAGAGAGTTACCCATAACCACTCACAATAATGCAAATTATCACAATGGGTATACAAATCAAGTTACACTCACTCTCACAATGAATTCACAAGTTACACTAGATGAACTATGAGCTTTCCCTTAGTGTCATACTCCACTTAAATATAATGTTGAACTTAGGATCAATTACGTCTTTTCCGGGTTGTAATGTAGGCTATGGGACGGGTAGGAACTATTTAGGAATAGTGACTAACCTCTCTAAGAGATTTAATACACTAAATTATACATTTAAAACCAATCTCCAACAACCAAATTACACCATTTTCTCTACCCCCTTTCTTTTGTTTTGCCCCATCTCTTTTAAGCATTTTCACAAATACTTGGTGGGCGTATTGTTTATTCCTTCAAGATTCATTTTTTTCACAATCATGGGAATAATTATAACACCATTACATCACTCCCAACCACAACACATCTAATATATATACCAATAACTATTACCTTGGGTCATCAATTTCGCCTTTCTCCTACTTCTAGAATTTCACATTCCTTACTCAATTGTTTTACAATTAAAGCACTTAGGAGCTTCTTTTTTTGGGATCAAATTAAGGTCCATCAAAAAGGGGATTAGGTTACATATGAGGCTTCCAAAGAAAAAGCTAAAAGGCTCAACGGGACTCATTAGGACTATGCATAAAGGGTCGGTCAAATAGAAGGTAAAAACAAGGCTATCAAAGAAATGCCTGTATTATCTCCTAAACCCATACTTTTTATTTCACTTTATACACACACTGGGCAAGTTCTAGGCATCATATGTAACAAGGAATATACAATAAACTCATATCACACATGGCACATGCTCGACTCGCATAGGATCATCATAGACTCCCAACCAAACAATAGCATGAATTCAAACTTAAGCTACCAAGTACAAGAGTCACAAACATAAGCCTAGGAGTCCCAAAAGTAGAAATTCACTCATTGAACATGCTTTTACCAAACAAAACACTTGCACTATGCAATAAAAAATAGCACCAACAAGAATATCTCACTTATTCCTAACCTAAAAAATTTTAAATTAAGCCAAAATTGGAAATTTCCCCACCCCACACTTAAAAATCTACTTTATCCCCAAAGTGAACTTAAGAGTAAGAGATAGAAATACTCCCTGGGCCCTATAGGCCTAGCTAGTAGTATCTTTTTTCCATCAAAAGGATCCATGGAACCCCACACTCAGTCTTATTCATGCTTCTTAGATCAGGTTTTCGGTTCTTAGACTTCCCATCAGCCTGCGACTCAATCAAAAACAAAAACTACATGAAAATAAAAAAAAAACTAAAAAGAAAACTTAGCTTAGCTTGGGTTGCCTCCCAAGAAGTGCTTAATTTAGTGTCACGACACGACCCACATCAAATTTTTCCTCTACTGTAAGGATATGAATTTTACCCCCAACTTCGCATCCATCTTCTTGCCTCGATCATAGGGAGGTGGTACAAAAATTAAGAAATTGAGTAATAGAATGTGCATGGTAAACCACTCAGCCTTAAAGTGAGGTGTGTTCTTCTGTTGCTTATCCGGTGTAAAATCAAGAATATAGGATTCTTGTTCCTTATCTTCACACCCTTCCACTACTTTAGATGATTCCACAAACAAGACATCCTCTAAACATAATGTAGAAAAGTGCTTCGAGTGAGGCCCAACCAATCCTACTTCACAATTTACACTATTTTCAATACCCTCACTCATATTCCCCTTCTTAATTTCAGTCTAAAAAGAAAAATGACAATCGAGTGGCTGCAATTCTTGTGGTAGTGGTTGTGTCCCCTTAACCTGGTAAACATCTTTAGTTTCTGAGTACTCAGGCTTCCTTGAATTATTAGCAACTTCATATACAACTGGTTGGGAAGTCAACTCTGCATCTACCTCCTTAGTTTTCTATTGAGCATTGCCCACAAACATGACCGAATCAGGATTAAAAGCACACATATCTGCAGAGTGATACAGACAGTAACAAATAACACACTAACTTGTGGGTTTCTCCATAGGTTGAAAACAAGCAGGTCCCATTCAAATATTTGGATCAAAATCTGGACAATAAGCCTTATGGTGGGGTCCTCTACAATAATGACAAGAATCATCATCCCTTGAAAACCATCTATCCAAGATTGATATCTCAAGAAGAGTGTGAGAAATAAAAAAGAATAAATAAACTAAAAATAAAAATTACTAAACTATGTACAACTAATTATAGCTAAACTAAAAATAATATAGTTGCCAATTTACAAGTCCCCGGCAATGACGCCAAAAACTTGACAGTGCACACCCAAGTATACGTGGTCTACCAAGTAGTAAAGTGGCCTTCAAGAAGCCAAGTATCGATTCCATAGGGAATTGTGTTGACAACTACCCAATTCTAGTTTAACAATTGAGAAAAATTAAACAATAAAGTTTTAGAATTTAAACCTAAAAATAAACTAAACTAAAGTGGAAAAGTAATGACTCTGGACAATCAATGGGTAGAGATCAAGGGTTAAGTCTTATGAACAATCATACTACATTATTTAACTTCATTCATTAAATCGCTTATCTTGGTTGTTGATTCATGGGGTTAATCTCACGATTATGGTCTCCCAACCTCTAACCGTTTACCTAATTTGAACCTTACAACTACATCATTGAGCGGGGAAGTAATAGTTCAATTAAGTTCTTAAAACTATCACCCTACGTCTGAATCAAGTAAGGCATCTAAGTACATCCCTGTCCTAGACACTAATTTGAAATCCTTATTTCATAAAAGAATGCAAACCACACTTTGTTTATTCCCATGTTCTATCGCCATATTCCCTCTCCCAAGTTCATAAGGTTGATAATTGACGTATTCTAAGGGTAGATAATCATTAAAATAGTTAAAACAAGAATAAACAAACAATAAATAATGATAAGAAACTTAACAAACTTAATTCAAAATGTAAGTAGTCATGTTCTTGGCCTTAACCCCGGAAAAGGGCATTTAGCCTCTAATAGATATAACCGTAATCAAGATAATTGAATACTAGATAAAATCTATTAAAAAGCTTAAGTAAGGAAATAAAAACCCTAATTGAAGTGTTTTCCAGCCACTCTCCAAGTTTCAAAATCTTCCAACGTGTTTATCATCAATTACAAGTGCCCTATTTTTAGGAGGCGAATTTGTTCGTCGGTGGAACAAAGGTCGCGTCGTGAGGACCATTTTACTTGAGTACGGGTCGAGAAGCGCCCTCATCGCAAGGGTACACTATTTTAGGTTCCTTTTGAGTCTTTTGGTGTGTAGCACGCACCAAGGGTCCTACTCACATTCCCTCACTCGCCCAAAATATTTGAGTGTCCAAATTTGCATCAAGTTGCGTATTGTGCTTACGTGATCTATTCCAAGCCTTTTTGAGTTGTTTCCACTTGATTTGAAGCTTCTATATCCTTCATATATCATTATAATACATTCACCAAGGATAATATAGCATTAAACACAACAATTTTGAGCCCAAAACAACACAACATCCAAGATGGTGAATCAAAAACACGAGCTAAGCATAGGCTAATTTAACTTTAATCTTTAACTCACTGTTTTGACTCTTGTCTGGATCCAATTGACCCTTGAACATTACCAACAAGTTGTTTCATATAGAAATACACAGTAACAACCTTAGGAACTCATTAAACATGTTAGAATCCAATATGATAGACTAGACAAATACCTAGCTCAAGCTAGTAACACTAGTTTTCTCGGTTGAACTCTAAATGATAAATTTGAATCAAAACTCATTTGAAAACATCTTTAAACATTCTAAACATATACATGGACACTTAGATGCACATTTATATCCTTATCAACACATTTAGCACATGAATCATCCTCAAAACAAGGCTAAATAGGCTATAATAGTATCATTAGAATGCATAAATTCACCCAACATCACATGCAGAGGTGATGGCTGAAAAATTAGGGGTACAACTAGACCCTTAAAATAATCCATACATGAGTGCAACTTAGATCTTAGCTCTGACATTGCAAACTGGTGAGCAAATTATAGTCTAGACTTAACCGTCTCTAGTGTAGTCCAGACCCATGGATGAATCTACTCATACAACGTCACCAACTCAGTTAATAATTGGTAGCCAAGTGATTGTCACATATATTCTCTGTTCAACACCTGGTATATCTGGCATACTATCCACTGCAACAACATCCTTATCAATAATGATCATCACAGACACCACTCACACATCATTTGCCTGCTGCATGATCATACACACATTAAAAACTACTTGCTCATCATTTAGTTTGAAGGTGATCTCACCCAATTCCATATCAATCATAACCCTACCATTGGATAGAAAGGATCAACCCAATATAATAGGGGGTTGAAAATTCACCTCATAATTAAGAACCATAAAATCCGTAAGAAACATAAGGGGTGCCACCCTTACTTCTACGTCACACAAAACACCCATCGGTTTATTCATAGATGAGTCATCCATCAATAGTTTTATGGACGTAGATTTGAGTTCCCCCATCCTCAACATCTTGTATATCACTAGCGGCATTTTATTTATTCCAACTCCCAAATCAATTAGAGCCTAATTGATATCAAAGATCCCAATAGAACATGGGATAGTGACTGTTCTTGGGTCCCCTTTCTTTTGAACAAATGGTGCAAAAGAAACCGTGCTAAAATGTTGCGCCTTATGTTTGTCTCATCTGCACCCAAACTTTGCCGTACTCACTCTCATAATAATCATCACTTTAATTAAGATTCTCAAACTCACCTTCAGGTGGCTTATCAGCAACAATATTATTATTCTTCAGCTAATTTGCAGTGGGAAAAAAATACTCATTGGGTGGGGAGCCACTCCTAGTGTTAATAGCCAGACAATCAACAAGTGTTAAAGGATTTTGTACAGTGTCACTAGGAAGGACACCTGGCAGTCTTTGAGACAAAGTGGTAGAGATTTTCCCATACTTTTGATCCAACTGTTTGATAGCAGTCTTTTTGGGTCAGTCCTAAAATGCCATCTTTAAGTTCTTTAAGGCAAGTTTCTTGGCTCTCTTTACCCTTCATCACTCTTCTATTCTTCATTTTGCATCTCATTTGTTTGATCATAATAGTATGGACCTTGACTTTCTTGCCCTTGAGCATGAAAACCCACCAACTAACGATCTGGATACCTAGCCTCTCCTTCTAATTCAGACTTATAAGCTCTGGAAGCTGCATCCTGTTCTCCTACTCCATGAACTTTCTCAGAATTCACAGTCATGAACTATTTTGCCAGCAACCCAAGATCAGTCCTCAGTAATGCAATATCTTCTTCTATAGAATCATCAGCTACTCTCTGGTCAGCAGCACCTCCAATGGTGTAAGTTCCAGAATCCCTCTCTGTCTCCCAAGTTTTCTACCCTCTAATAGTAAGAGAGATCTGGTCTAGAATGTCAAAAGCTACCTCCCAGCATAATCTAATAAGAGCTCCTCCAGAGATAGTGTCTACCATGGCTCTAGAACTGAGAGTCAAGGCTCTATAGAATAACTCCAAAAAGTTAGTCCCTAAAATACGATGGTTGGGAACTATACTCAACTTATTCTTGAACCTAAACTAAGCCTCATATATAGATTCTGGCTGCAACTGCCTAAAATTATACATCTCATCCTTCAGATGCAATACCCAAGATAAAGGAAAGAATATTTTATAGAATTGCCTACGTAACTCATTTTATGTAGAGATGGATCCTCTTGGCAGTTCCCCTAGCCATAAAGATGTTTCCCCAGTAAGCAAGAATGGGAACAGTGCTTCCTGATTCACCCTTGAATGTTTATACAAACAGAAGATCTCGATAAAATTGGAAAGGTGCATATTTGCATCATCTGTAGTCAAACCCACCAATACACCCTTCAGATTTAAGAGCTGGATCATTGCGCTAGTTTACTATTTTAGGTGTATTATTTATTCCCACAAATACTCCCTTCATCGCAAGGTTACACTATTTTGTGTGACTTCTATGTATTTTTGTTTGTAGAACATGACAAGAGTCCTTCCCACGTTCCCTCACTCGCCCAAAATATTTCAGGTGTCCAAATTTACGTCAAGTTGTGTATTGTGCTTTCGTGATCCATTCCAATCCTTTTTGAGTTGTTTACACTTAATTTGAAGCTTGTATATCCTTCATATATAATTATAATCAATTAACCAAGCATACTATAGAATTAAACACAATAATTTAGAGCTCTAAACAACACAACATCCAAGACGGTGAATTAAAAACACGAGCTAAGCATAGGCTAATTTCACTTTGATCTTTAACTCATTGTTTCGACTCAGGTCTTGATCCAATTGACCCTTGAACATTACCAAAATGTTGTTTCACATATAAATACACAATAACAACCTTAGGAACTCATTAAACATGTTAGAACCCAACACGATAGACTAGACAAACACCTAGCTCAAGCTAGTAACACTAGTTTTCTCGATTGAACTCTAAATGATCAATTTGAATCAAAACTCATTTGAAAAAAAAATTAAACATTGTAAACACATACATGGACACTTAGATGCACATTTATATCATTATCAACACATAAAGAACAAGAATCATCCTCAAAACAAGGCTAAATAGACTAGAATAGTAACGCTAGAATGCATAAATTCACCCAACATCACCACCTACGCTTAAAGCCTTGTTCGTCCTTGAACAACCCGTAACTATAAACACCATGAGATGGAAAAACTCCACACTTCTACTACAAGCAATACACTTAAGTTAGTACTACAATGACTACACGAAATACAAGTTTCTAAACTAAGCATTTTATACATAATTTAAAGCTCAAGAATCCTACTTCAAAACATCCTAGCCTCAAGAATTGACTCCACAAGTGGAAAACTCATGCATATAGATCAATTAAAGACATCACAAGAATCACCCATATTCATTAAACATGTACCCTCACAATAAGAGAGTTACCCATAACCACTAACAATAATGCAAATTATCACAATGGGTATACAAATCAAGTGACAGTCACTCTCACAAGGAATTCACAAGTTACACTAGATGAACCACAAGATTGCCCTTAGTATCATACTCCACTAATATTAGAATGTTGAACTTAGGATCAATTAGGTCTTTTTTGGGTTATAATGTAGGCTGAGGGACGGGTAGAAACTATTTGGGAATAGTGACTAACCTCTCTAAGAGTTTTAATACACTACATTATACATTTAAAACCAATCTCCAACAACTAAATCACACCATTTTCTCTACCCTCTTTCTTTTGTTTTTGCCCCATCTCTTTTAAGTATTTTCACAAACACTTGGTGTGCGTATTTTTTATTCCTTCAAGATTCATTTTTTTCTTTTTCACAATCACTGGAATATTTCTAACACCATTTACATCACTCCCAACCACAACACATCAAATATAAACACCAATAACTATTACCTTAGGGCATCAATTTCACCTTTCTCCTACTTCTTGAATTTCACATTCCTTACTCAATTGTTTTACAATTAAAGCACTTAGGAGCTTATTTTTTTGGGATCAAATTAAGGTCCATCAAAAAATGGGATTAGGCTACATATAAGGCTTCCAAGGAAAAAGCTAAAGACTCAACGGGACTCACTAGGATTATGCATAAAGGGTCGGTCAAATAGAAGGTAAAAACAAGGCTATCAAAGAAATGCCTATATCATCTCTGAAACCCACACTCTTTATTTCACTTCATACACACACTGGGCAAGTTCTAGGCATCATATGAAATAAGGAATATACAATAAACTCATATCACTCATGGCACATGCTTAACTCACATAGGATTATCATAGACTCCTAACCAAACAATAGCATGAATTCAAACATAAGCCACCAAGAACAAGAGTCATAAACATGAGCCTAGGAGTCTCAAAAGTAGCAATTCACTCATTCAACATGCATTTACCAAACAAAGCACTTTCACTATGTAATAAAAAATATCACCAACAAGAATATCACACTTATTCCTAACCTAAAAAAGTTTAAATTGAGCCAAAATTAGGAATTTCCCCACCCCCACACTTAAAAATCTACTTTATCCCCAAAGTGAAGCCTAGCTAGTAGTATCTTTTTTGCATCAAAAGGATCCACGGGTCCCCACACTCAGTCTTAGTCATGTTCCTTAGCTCAGGTTTCCGTTATTAGACTTCCCATCAACCTGTGACTCAATCAAAAACAAAAACTAGGTGAAAAAAAAACTAAAAAGACAACTTACCTTAGCTTGGGTTGCCTCCCAAGAAGTGCCTAATTTAGTGTCGCGATATGACCCACATCAAATTTTTACTCCACCTTGAGGATATGATTTCACCCCCAACTTCGCATCCATTTTCTTGCCTCGATCATAAGGAGGTGGTACAGAAATTAAGGAATCGAGTAATAGAATGTTCATGGTAAACCACTTGGCCTTAAAGTGAGGTGTGTTCTTATGTTTCTTATTCGGTGTAAAATCAAGAATATAGGATTCTTATTCCTTATCTTCACACTCTTCCACTACTTTAGATGATTCCATAAACAAGACATCATCTAAACATAATGTAGAAAAGTGCTTTGAGTGAGGCCCAGTCAATCCTACTTCACAATTTACACTATTTTCAACATCCTCATGCATATTTACCTTCTTAATTTCAGTCTCAAAAGAAAAATGACAATCGAGTGGCTGCGATTCTTGTGGTGGTGGTTGTATCCCCTTAACCCGATCAACATCTTTAGTTTTTGAGTACTCAGACTTCCTTGAATTGTCCTCAACTTTGTCTACATCTGGTTGGAAATTCAACTTTGCATCTATATCCTTAATTGTCTGTTGAGCATTAGCACACTTATCTGCAGAGTGATACAGACTGTAACAAACCATACACTAACTTATGGGTTGCTCCAAAGGTTGGAAACAAGCAGGTCCCATCCAAATATTTGGAACAAAATTTGGTCAATAAGCCTCATGATGGGGTCCTTCACAATAATGACAAGAATCATCATTCCTTGAAAACCATCTATCCAAGACTGATATATCAAGAAGAGTCTGAGAAATAAAAAAAATAAAGAAACTAAAAATCAAAATTACTAAACCATGTACAACTCAATATAGCTAAACTAAAAATAAGATGGTTGCTAATTTACAAATCCCCGGCAATGGCGCCAAACAACTTAACAGCGCCCAAGCACACACGCAAGTATACGTGGTTTACCATGTAGTAAAGTGGCCTTTAAGAAGCCAAGTATCGATTCCATAGGGACTTGTATTGATAACTACCCAATTCCAGTTTAACAATTGAGAAAAATTAAACAATAAAGTTTTAGAATTTAAAACTAAAAAGAAACTAAACTAAAGTGGAAAAGTAATGACTCTGGACTATCAATGGGAAGAGATCCAGGGTTAAGGCTTACTAACAATCATACTACGTTATTGAACTTCATTCATTAAATCTCTTATCTTAGTTGTTGATTCATAGGGTTAATCGCACGATTATGGTCTCCGAACCTCTAACTGTTTACCTAATTTGAACCTTACAACTACATCAATGAGCGGGGAATTAAAATTTCAATTAAGTTCTTTAAACTATCATCCTACGTGTGAATCAAGTAAGGCATTTAAGTACATCCTTGTCCTATATACTAATTTGAATTCCTTATTTGACTTGAGTAAGGGTCGTAAAGCGCCCTCATAGAGATGGTACACTGTTTTGGGTTCCTTATGAGTGTTTTTGTTTGAATCACGTGCCAAGTATCCTTCCCAAGTTCCCTCACTCACCCAAAACATTTCAGTGTCCAAATTTGCGTTAAGTTATGTATTGTGCTAACGTGATCCATTCCAAGTCTTTTTGAGTTGTTTCCACTTTATTTGAAGCTTGTATATCCTTCATATATCATTGTAATCCATTAAAAAATCATAATATAGCATTAAACACAACAATTTATAGCCCAAAACAACACAACATCCAAGACGGTGAATCAAAAACACCAGCTAAGAATAGGCTAATTTCACTTTGATCTTTAACTCATTGTTTCGACTCTTGTCTTGATACAACTGACACTTGAACATAACCAACAAGTTTTTTCATATATAAATACATAATAACAACCTTAGGAACTCATTAAACATGTGAGAACCCAATACGATAGACTAGACAAACACCTAGCTCAAGCTAGTAACACTAGTTTTCTCGGTTGAACTCTAAATGATCAATTTGAATCAAAACTCATTTGAAAACACCTTTAAACATTGTAAAAACATACATGGAAACTTGGATAAATATCTATACCATTATCAACACTTTCAGCACATGAATCATCTTCAAAACAAGTCTAAATAGGCTAGAATAGTATCGTTAGAATGTATAAATTCACCCAACATCACACGCAGAGGAGATGGATGAACAATCAAGGGTACAACCAGACCCTTAAAATCTTCCATACATTAGTAAAACTTATCTCTTAGATCTGACATTGCAAACTGGTTCGCAGATTGCAGTCTAGATTGAACCGTCTCTAGTGTAGTCTGGACCCATGGATGGATCTACTCATATAGTGTCACCACCTCAGTATCAATAATCGGTATCCAAGTGGTTCTCACCTCTATTCTATCTTTAACACCTAGTATATCTGGCATACTAGCCATTGTAACAACATCCCCATCCATAATGTTCATTACAGACACCACTCACATATCATTTGGTTGTTGCATGGTCATACACACATAAAAAAACTACTTGCTCATCATTCAGTTTGAAGGTGATCTCCCCCAAGTCCATTTCAATCAGCACCCTACTGTTGGATAGGAAGGTTCTACCCAATACAATACGGTCTTGAAAATTCACCTCACAATTAAGACCCATAAAATCAGTAGGAAACATAAGGGGTGCCACCCTTACTTCTACATCAAACAAAACACCCATTGGTTTATTCATAGATTAGTCATCCATCAATAGTTTTATGAACGTAGGTTTGAGTTCTCTTATCCTCAACATCTTGTATATCACTAACGCCATTACATTTATTCCTCATCCCAAATCAATTAGAGCCTGATTGATATCAGAGCGCCCACTAGAACATAGGATGGTGACTGCTCTTGGGTCCCCTTTCTTTTCAACAAATGGTGCAGAAGAAATCGTGCTAAAATGTTGCACCTTATTTTTGTCTCATCTGCACCCAGAATTTA
Organism: Capsicum pubescens; assembly: GCA_030864215.1. NCBI lineage: Eukaryota > Viridiplantae > Streptophyta > Magnoliopsida > Solanales > Solanaceae > Capsicum > Capsicum pubescens. Next base: position 139,399,860 of record CM061547.1, on the reverse strand, counting down.
TCGTACTCACTCTCATAATCATCATCAATATAATTAAGATTCTCAAACTCACCTTCAGGTAGCTTGTTAGCAATAATATTATTATTCTTCAGCTCGTTAGTAGTGGGAAAAATTACTCATTGGGTGGTAAGCCACTCCTAGTGTTAATAGCCATACAATGAACAAGTGTTGAAGGATTTTGTACAGTCTCACTAGGAAGGACACCTGGCTATCTTTGAGCCAAAGTGGTAGAGATTTGCCCATACTGCTGATCCAACTGCTTGATAGCAGTTGCATGTTACTCGAATTTTTGGGTCAGTCCTAAAATGTTAGCTTTAAGTTCTTTAAGAAAAGTTTCTTGTCTCTCTTTACCCTTCATCACTCTTCTATTCTTGATTTTACATCTCGTCTGAATGATCATAATAGTATCAACCTTATTTCCTTTACCTTGGGCTCAAAAACCCACTAACTAATAATCTGGATACTTAGCCTCCTCTTCTAATTCAGACTTATAAGCCCTGGAAGTTGCACCCTATTATCCTACTGCATGAACTTTTTCAGAATTCACAGTCATGAGCCGTTTTGTCAGCAATCCAAGATTAGACTTCAATAATGAAATCTCTTATTCTACAGAATCATCAGCTACTCTCTGGTCAGCAGCACCTCCAATGGTGTAAGTTCCAGAACCCCTCTCTGTCTCCTGAGTTTTCCACCCTCGGTTAGTAAGAGAGATCTAGTCTAGAATGTTAAAATCTACCTCCCAGCATAATCTAATAAGAGCTCCTCCAGAGATAGTGTCTACCATGGCTCTAGAACTGATAGTCAAGGCTCTATTAAATAACTCTAATAAGTTAGTCCTTGAAATCCGATGGTTGGGAACTATACTCAACTTATTCTTGAACCTGAACCAAGCCTCATATATAGATTCTGACTAAAACTGCTTGAAATTATATATCTCATCTTTCAACTGCAATACCCTAGATAAAGGAAAGAATATTTTCAATAATTGCCTACGCAACTCATTTCATATAGTGATGGATCCTCTTGGCAGTTCCCCTAGCCATAAAGATATTTCTCCAGTAAGTGAGAAGGGGAACAACCTCAATCTAAGCGCTTCCTAATTCACCCTTTAATCTTTAGGAAAACCCATAAATACACCTTTCAGATTTAGGAGATAGATCATTGCACTAGTAATGTTAAACTTAATTTCGAGGGGTAAAATAGGAGGGATAATGGATCCAGCCTCTGTCGGCTCAACGAATCCCAAATCTTCTTCATTATCAACATATGGATGCATGTACTAATATGTTGGGATTACTTAAGAAAGGATTCCTCTAGATCTATTCTAATTTTCACTGAGTATTGATCGGTCATCTGTTGCTTGTCTCTGCTCAACTAACTCTACCTCCTGAGCTACTCGATAAGCTTTTTCTCCTGTCTTTCTTTTATTTTCAGCTTAAGATAATAGCTCACCAGTTTATCGATCAATAATATCCTGAACTCCTTCGGGAGAAAAGAGAGGCAAATCATCACGAACTCCTTTAAGAAGATTGTCTCTCTTCAGTTTAATTATCCAACTAGGTGTTTGTAGGATCATCTCTAGATTTGAATTCAATGGGAGTAAGGGATTTCCTCTACTCCATGTGTTAGGCATACACCATTGTATACCCAACTACAAACAAAAATAAAAAGAAAACCCAAAAACTGAAATAATATCAATTCACAAATCAACACCGTAGTCCTTGAAATGGTGCCAAAATTTTGATAATGCCCAAGCTATACCTTCACTCCAAAGATGATTATGGTTTCTATCAAATATAGTAACTCAACAAAGGTTGGGTTCAAATCCCAAAGGAATACATAGAATCATAGCTCTTAGCTATTGTAATCAATTAGCAGAACTGGAAAAGTAAATGGGGGAATTCGAGTAGCAATATCAAACAAGTGCCGAATATCAACTTTAGTTGTAATCAGTCAAAGGTGAACACTAGGATTGTGTTCCCCATGGCTTCTCAACTCTGTAGGCTTATTGTGCTTTGTTGAACCAACCCAGTACCTTACATGCAGAATCGATAAGTTATGTGTCATCTATGATCTTACTAATACTGGGATACTAAATAACTGAATCTAGTGATATTGATAACTGAGTACTGAGGTTGAGATCAATCCTAGCTAGAGGGTGATCTCTTAATCTAATGATAATGAGAATGATTAACTGAATCTGAGATCATTCATATCTAGTGGTTGATCTCTGAATCTACTAATAATGAAGATGATTGATTTAGTCTAAGATCAATTCTATCTGGCGGGTGATTTCTAGATCCATTGAATATGTTAATGGTTGACTGTATCTGACAGTCCTGAATCTGTACTACTGAGATGAGTTCTTTTACTGAGACTAATTCTGAAACTGAGACTGTAGGAAGTAGTCATCGAACCGATATTCCCCCAATCTTAACTTGTAGGGTCCAACCTGTAACCTCAGCTGGAAGGGTATCAATACTGTGCCATGAGTAAAGACAACTTATGTGGAGTCAGTCCTATCTAAAGGGTGACCCCTGAGATCAGTCCTATCTAATGGGTGATCCCTAAGTATGCCAGTCATATCTAACGGGTGACTTCTCATACCTACGCTGGCTACGTAGTTCTGAAACTTTGAGATTGCTTCTAGGGATCTCATTCCTCTCTAATGGGTGTACCCCTAATCCTAGGTTCGCTCGGTGCTGAATCTTACTCCCAACTAAAAGACACTGAACTGGTTCTTTTTCTTAAACTATACTAGACTAAGTTGTATCTGTTACTGATCATGTTACTCGACTGATCTAGCTGAGTTCACTTGGATCCAAAGACTGACGAAATACTACTGGATTTCATTATCTTACTGAATACTACTAAGTTCTAAATTGAGTACTTGAATGCTACTGAGGTCTAAACTAGACTTAGAATGATATTGAGATTACTGAGTCTTTCTATGTTCTGTAACTGACTGAGTTCTAAGGATCGTGGCTTGATTGAGATTATCATGAAACTGACACTGGCTCTAGACAAGCAGCTAATTTGTCGGGTATAAATACCCCCAGGACTCGATAACATAAATAATACAAGACATGACCACTCTTGAACATCATAACAATAGACTATCATTCATCATACACTCAATAAAGCATCTCATCAAGCACTTAGAAATATTAAACATGTAATGATATAGGGAGGCATGCTATTGTCTCATAACTCATTCAATAAGGAATGCACCAAACACTTAACATGCATTGAAGTGCACATAATTGGGGATTTCAGGATAACATGTTACAATTCATTCACTAAGGCTTTTCAACAAACACTTCGCATGCATGAACTTATACATAATTGGGGATTTCTTGTCAACATGCTATAATGACCCTATTTCCTTCACACAAGCATTTTATCAAATATATGGGGAGCATGCTTTGGTCATACAACAAATACTACACCTAAGTATTATGATTTCATCAACCAACATGCAACTTGAAGGTGGTTTATCATGAACATCACACAATTCGTCACATGCTAGAAATAAATTCTTAAAACTTTTAGTCTAAATCATGAATTAAAACTCAGCAACACGTAATCATCAACTTCAATACACATAAATAATGAAGTCTCATAATTACGTAAACTTTATAATTTTGAAAAGGATTCTTGGACTTCTTGGGTGGAAGGAACCCAAGAACCAACCTCTAACATACCTCAAAATCTTGAATCTTGAAAGATAACTAACATTTCTTGAACGTTCTTGGATTGGGAAACACAGATCTTGATGGTTCTTGAACTTGAAGAACTTAAATTTCATAGTTTCTTGAAGAAGAGTTTGGATCTTGTTCTTGGGTAATAATCTTAAAAGAAACCCTAATTTTAATGTTATGGGTGAATAAGGAGTTATGTTCTTTGATTTGACATGTTTGGGTGTTTAATAGGGTGGAAAAGACCCAAAAATCCTTTTAAAAACTGCTTAAAATCTCTAAACGGAGGTCCGCGACTGTTTGGGCGATGAACCATCGCACTGGGGATGGACCGTCCCTTCAACCCATCACTTTTTGGCTAGAAAATAGGCTTACTGCCTCAGTTGCGATGGTTTGGGCGACGGTTCATCGGCCTTTCCATCGCACTTTGGTAGTTCAGATAGCTTGCTGTAAAACAGCCATAATGTTTTACTCCGATATTGGATTTTGGCGAAATTGGTATCGTTGGAAATCTAATTCAATTATATATCTGTTGGTGGATTATGACCTTAAAAATTCTTTGTAGAAAGGAAGATATGCTTATTTGAAGTTGACTATGGCAATGTCCTTCTCAAGAATTCAATCGGTAAGGGATGTTTTGATTCGTCTAATAGCTAGGACGTATTTAAGGCATTAATATACATCAAACTTAATCATAAAACTACCAAATCACTAAGATTTATTTCTCATGAGCTTGAAGAATGGTTCTACTATCGGTTGGGATTCTCGGGGTATTATAATATCTCCCCCTTGGGAATATTCGTCCTCGAATAAGGTTGGTTAGGCTGAGAATACTAGCAGGCTGAACTTACTTACAGGACATGAGCATCTGAAACATGACTATACGACTAGAACTACTAATATTCTGAGTTCTTATACTGAACATGCATATCTGATGCATGGATGTGTGACTGAGTTATTTTCATGAAAGCCTTTGTAAAAATTTTGATAAGTTGAGCTTCTTCTATTGAACATGCATATCTAATGCATGAATGTCTAACTGAACTAACTCTTGAAAGCATGAATAACTATACAATGATATCTAATGCAAAGCTTGTAATAAGGATCTGAGCATGAAACTGAATGGGTTTAAGGACTGGAAAATATCGGGGATTTATAGGGTATCTCCCCCTTGGGACACTATATCCCTCTAAGAACACTTACTTCATCGACATACTTGAGAAAATTGAGGCGATGCACAAGGCACCTATGAACTGGATTACAACTGAACCTCGGGAATCTGAAACTAATGCATGACTCAAGAACTGAACATATCTTGAAACTACTAGGACTTTCTTCCTTGGAATAGTTATCTTTCCTTGAGATTTTGGATAGAATGATTAGATGAAAAGATGAGAAAACAAACTATACGAATCTGACTGTCTGACCGCTAAACTGACTTGTTGGCTTTACCAACTAATTCATGTTGAAACATAAGCTCTAATAGGAGCAAGGGATCTAACAATGCATATCATGAATATAAAGGACTTATAACATACCCGAATCTATGTTAGGGGAACCTTCCGAATCATAACAGGTCTGGAGTGCATAAAATCTATTCTGACGCTGACCACTATTAGTGCCCTACTGACACAAATATTTTCCCCTCTGTGCTAATACTCTACACTCCTGCATCCTATGGCCTGGCTTACCACATCCAAAATATACGTCTTTGCCTGCTCTACACACACCTAGGTGATTTTTGCCACATTCTTCACAAAGTGGATAGGTACACTCACTTATCATGCTACTCTAGGCTTTGGAGCCCGGTGCTCCATCATAACTAACATCCCTGAAGTTTGGTGCAGGTACACTAGCTGAGGATAGAGATGGGACTGAAAAATTTTGTCTATGCTGAGAACGGTTACCACCCTGGGACCCTGGCTGAGAAAAACTATAACTACCTGTTCTGGCTTTCTTACTCACTCTCTTCCTTTCCTTTATCTTATCTACCTCAATCTACTGAGTGTGAACCATTAGCCTAGCAATATCCATATATCTATTGAGCATAGAAGTCCTACACTCCTTCAACACCAACCCAAACACACCAGTCACAAACTTACTTATGCTAGATCTAGGGTCAGCCATCAAATCTGGAGCATACTTAGCTAACAGTTTGAACTTAAGGCAATACTCCTTCACTATCATGGAGCCTTGACTTGGGTTCATGAAATCTTCTACCTTAGTTTCTCTCATCTCGAGTGGGAAAAACTTAGCTAAAACTTCATCCTGAAATATCTGCCAAGTCATAGGAGCAGCATTCTCCCCTCTACCCTTCTTCCATATCACTACCCAATCATGAGCAATATCCTTTAACCTATAAGATGATAATTCTACACTCTCCTCCTCAGATACATGCATAATCTGGGTGATCATCTTCACCTCCTTAAGATAAAGTTGTGGATCCTCACCCGCTACTGACCTAAAGAATTCTGGCGGGTTCATTTTCATAAAATCTCTAATTCTAGATTTGGTTGAACCCCCATCTTGTTAAGGTAGGTCTACATCCTGACGGTTTCCCTGAACACTAGTTGTCACAGCTTGGGCTAGCGCCTAAAAAGCTGCCCGAAACTCTGCATGTGACATATTCTCATTCTCAAGATCTACAGGCTGAGGTGGCTGGTTATCATTCCTATGGACATTGGCTTTGCAAGGAGACATATTCTGTAAATGAAAAGAAGAATGAATGAGAATGAGAATTAACTGGAACTTATGCATACTTGCATGACATGAATACTGAAAGAAGGGTAACTGTTCCTAAAATATCTTAAGCCTCTTGTACATAAATATGGCGTGCAACACACCCTTGAACAAGACTCTACTAGATGTGGATTTCAGACTTCCTAGGACACTGTTGAACCTTAGGCTCTGATACCAAGTTTGTAATGCCCCGAGTCTCGTACCCCGAATACTACACGATGCTTATAATTCCGAAGGACCACAAGCTAACCCTTTTTTGGTACCTGTAACTGAGCACTGCATAATATACTATAAAATAGGGAAAAAAACTGGTGGAAACTTTCCATAAGGATCAAAACTAAAATACAACTGAATAAAGTATCAAAAATACTAAAGCAACTATCTGAACATCTAGTCTGAAAGCCTCTAAACTGTCTGAATAAGGGGTTGATGGGACAATCCCCCAACTAACTCCATTTTCTAAAATACTGAATCTAGAAATAAAATGAAATAATAGAACATCCTCGAATGATGAGGACTCACTGCTAAGTCTACTCCTTCTGGTTGAATCTGAACTACTAAGGGTGCTCTGGATCTCATGCTTCTGAACCTATGGTGTAAAACACCATAGCGCAAAAAAGTATGCATCAGTACGTAAAAATATACTGGTATGCTAGATAAGGTAAGGCTAAATGTAAGGGTTCATATGCATGAACAATACTGACTAAATAATTTGAATATACAAAATAAGGATACGTGTATGAATGCATAAACCATAACTGAAATCATAGTGACACTGAATACTGAGTTTCGATTGTTGCTTTACTGACATATGAGCTTACTAATACTAGGATACTAAATAACTGAATTTACTGATGTTGATAACTGAGTACTGAGGTTGAGATCAATCCTATCCAGCGGGTGATCTCTGAATCTAATGATAATGAGAATGATTAACTGAATCTAAGATCAGTCATATCTAGTGGTTGATCTCTGAATCTACTTATAATGAAGATGATTGATTTAGTCTGAGATCAGTCCTATCTAGCGGGTGATCTCTAGATCCATTGAATATGTTAATGGTTGACTGTATTTGACAGTCCTGAATCTATACTACTGAGCTGAGTTCTTTTACTGAGACTGATTCTAAAACTGAGACTGTAGGAAGTAGTCATCTAACCGACATTCCCCGAATCATAACTTATGGGGTCCAACCTGTAACCCCAGCAGGAAGAGTGTCAGTACTATTCCATGGGTAAAGACAACTTCTGTGGAGTCAATCCTATCTAACGGGTGACCCCTGAGATCAGTCCTATCTAACGGGTGATCCCTGAGTATGCCAGTCCTATCTAACGGGTGACATCTCGTACCTACGCTGACTACATAGTTCTAGAACTTTGGGATTGCTTCTAGGGATCTTAGTCCTCTCTAACGGGTATGCCCCCAACCCTAGGTTCGCTCGGTGCTGAATCCTACTCCCAACTGAAAGGCACTGAACTGGTTCTTTTTCTTAAACTGTACTAGACTGAGTTGAATCTGTTATTGATCATGTTACTCGACTGATCTAGCTGAGTTCACTTGGATCCAAAGACTGACGAAATATTATTGGATTTCATTATCTTACTGAATACTACTAAGTTCTGAATTATGTACTTGAATGCTACTGAGGTCTAAACTGGACTTAGAATGATATTGAGATTACTGAGTCTTTCTATGTTCTGTAACTGACTGAGTACTAAGGATCGTGGCTTGACTGAGATTATAATGAAACTGACACTAGCTCTAGACAAGCAGCTTATTTTTCAGGTATAAATACCCCCAAGACTCGATAACATAAATAATACAAGACATGACCACTCTTGAACATCATAACAATAGACTATCATTCACCATACACTCAATAAAGCATTTCTTCAAGCACTTAGAAATATTAAACATGTAATGATATAGGAAGGCATGCTATTGTCTCATAACTCATTCAATAAGGAATGCACCAAACACTTAACATGCATTAAAGTGCATATAATTGGGGATTTCAGGATAACATGTTACAATTCATTCACTGAGGCTTTTCAACAAACACTTGGCATGCATGAACTTATACATAATTGGGGATTTCTTAACAACATGCTATAATGACCCTATTTCCTTCACACAAGCATTTTATCAAATATATGGGGAGCATGTTTAGGTTATACAACAAATACTACACCTAAGTATTATGATTTCATCAACCAACATGCAACTTGAAGGGGGTTTATATCATGAACATCACACAATTCGTCACATGCTAGAAATAAATTCTTAAAAATTTTAGTCTAAATCATGAATTAAAACTCAGCAACACGTAATCATGAACTTCAATACACATAAATAATGAAGTCTCATAATTACATAAACTTTATAATTTTGAAAAGGATTCTTGGACTTCTTGGGTGGAAGGAACCCAAGAACCAACCTCTAACATACCTCAAAATCTTGAATCTTAAAAGATAACTAACGTTTCTTGAATGTTCTTGGATTGGGAAACACAGATCTTGATGTTTTCTTGATGGTTCTTGAACTTGAAGAACTTAAATTTCATTGTTTCTTGAAGAAGAGTTTGGATCTTATTCTTGGGGAATGATCTTGAAAAAAACCCTAATTTTAATGTTATGGGTGAATAAGGAGTTATGTGCTTTGACTTGACGTGTTTGGGTGTTTAATAGGGTGGAAAGGACCCAAAAATCCTTTTAAAAATGACTTAAAATCTCTAAACGGAGGTCCGCGACTGTTTGGGCGATGAACTGTCGCACTGGGGATGGACCGTCCCTTCAACCCATCACTTTTTGGCTAGAAAATAGGCTTACTGCCTTAGTTGCGACAGTTTGGGCGACGGTCCATCGGCCTTTTCATCGTACTTTGGCAGTTCGGATAGCTTGCTGTAAAACAGCCATAACTTTTTACTCCGATATCGTATTTTGGAAAAATTGATATCGTTCGGAATATAATTCAATTATTTATCTGTTTGTGGGTCATAATCTCAGAAATTCTTTGTATAAAGGAAGATATGCTCATTTTAAGTTTACTATGGCAATGTCCTTCTCAAGAATTTAATCGGTAAGGGATGTTTTGATTCGTCTAATAGCTAGGAAATATCTAGTCATTAATATACATCAAATCTGATCATAAAACTACCAAATCACTAATATTTATTTCTCATGAGTTTGAAGCATGGTTGTACTATCGGTTGGGATTCTCCGGGTATTACAATTTTTGACTTTTGACATATGCTTTGACTACATGCGGTCCATATGTACTGTATGCAGTCCGCATATTTACTTAGTAAGTGTCAAAATTTATTTTTTAGCTCTTCTTCAATTTCCGCACATGTTTTGGTCACGAAAAATCCAAAAAGCATCAAGAACATCCATAATTGATCACATAAGTAGCCAAAAATATCTTTTTCATCTTTTTCACAAACTTAGCATCCAAAACCTAGTTTTTCCTATTTTTAAGTGTCGAAAGTGTTATATTTCTATAGCACATCAAGTTTCTAAAACACCCCAAACTTTGGCCCTTGCAAAATTTCCTAAGTTTTGATCATCCTAATCAATATACGACCTAAGCATACTAGTCATATACTTGGATACTATTTAGGGTCTTCCACTCATATGTTAATCAGTGTGATACTAGTCATATGCTTGGATACAATTTAGGGTCTTCCACTCATATGTTAATCACTTTGTTTTGGTTGGTTTCTGTCCATGATATGACTAAGTACCTTACCAATCATATTTTAGGGTACGAGTGGTATCTTTCCAAATTATATGATGCCTAAGTCTAGTCTAGAGGAATCTTCCTAAGGTACGACTAAGATGGGTACTAGTCATTTGGTAAGATACGACTCATGCTAAGAAATCGTTTGATGGTCAGTTTTGGAGTCTAAGATGATGTCTAAGGTACTAAATAAGGGTACCACTCATACCCTAAGGTATGGTTTAGAGGGTGTGGTCATACCCTCCTGGGGTCAAGTTTTTAGCTTTTAAGTTGAGGATATTTTAGACATTTCCCACCCCAAAACCCATAAGTACCCACATTATATAACACTTTATGGCCTCTCATAACTCACTTGGAAAATATAAAAACACTCTTAAAATCCTCTCTACACTCTCTCTTGAAGATTGGGGCTAGGTTTTCTACAAGGTGCCCATCTAGAGGCTCAAAAGTCAAGTTATCTCCATAAATATTCATAAATAAGGCTTGTTACTCCTCCCTCATTGTTTGTTCCAACTAAAGGCATGTTTTATGACTGGTTTCCATGGAATAATTGTGTTATGGTTTTGGGTTTTAAAATATATGTTAGGTGTTTTGATTATAATGGTTGGTTATGGTTTTCCATGTCTTTTGCTTATGGTTTCTATGATTATAATGGTGGTTTCAACATTTGATTGCATGGGAATGGTTAATTGGTACTTGGTTTTGGAAACTATATGCCCTCAACATGTTTGATAAAATGTTTATGAGAATACTTTTGTTACATTGTTAAACTTTCATTGAAAACTTTGCATGGTTTAATAAGGTAATGGAACCCTAAATTGATTTGGATGGTTTTAAATGGTTTTGTATGGTTAAATGGTAATTCCTTGGTGGCCATGGCTTTGATTCAAAAACCTTGAGGGCTACATGAGAATCCCCCAAGTGAATGTAATAATGAAATTGGTTTGAATAAAAATACTTGTGGGGTACATGAGAATCTCCCAAGAAAACTTAATAATGAGTTTCTTAATGGGTACATGGGAATCCTCCAAGTAAACTTAATGATAATGGAATCTATGGTACATGGTAATCCTTTTTCTTTAAAAAGGTTGGCTAAGGATATTGCTTGCAAGATATAGTCGGTATGAAGATACCACTTCGTATAGCCTTGGTTAATAATAAATAGAATTGGTGGTTTGATTATATGACAATGGTTTTAATTGGGCAATAATGGTGGGGTGTGATAGCTAACCGTAAAGGTATGATTCTAATGGACGACACTGGAAACTCATGTTTTCCGACATGAGGATTAGTCATGGCGACCATATACTATACTTATGGGGTACATGAGAATCCCCTAAGTTATACTTGTATATATATATCATAGAGAGCGAAGGGTACATGGGAATCCCTACTCCTATGGTATCTCTGGTTTATGTGGCTACACTCATCGGGGGCCATTTAGGGGGTAACACTGGACCCATATAGCCCATGGGTAGTTCTATGATGGTTAAGCTACACATACCCAGGTTAATGGTTTCAAATGTATGCTAAACTCGGTTTTCTTTCCTGGCATAGTGTATGTATATATGCATAGATGTGTATGCATATGGTTGTTTTCTTGGTTTTAATGGTTGGAATTATTTTATCCTTATCTTGAGTGCATTCTAGAGTTCACCCATTAACCCATTTTCGGGCGTTGTATCCCCACACGGTACAGGAACCGGCCACACTACTCCTCCTACTCATTGATCGAATTTGAGGAAAGCCAGTGTTGGATTGAAGTGGTGAGCTTCCATCATTTGGAAGGCATCCACTTCATGTTATGTATTTATTTTCATACTTTTGGTATTTCATAGACTTTCGTTTTTGGCTATGGTCGAGGGCATGTCCCGATTAGATATTCCTTGGTTGTGTTTAGAGGCTTTGTATGGATAACTCTGGACTTGGGTATGAAATAATTATGATATATATATAGGGTTATTGTTTTGGTTTGGTTGGTTATTGGACAAACTGAGTTGGTTGGGATGGTCTAGGAAGTAGACCTATCCCAAAGTCGGTATATCTTAAACTATGATATTTTGTTACATGTTCGAAATTCATCCAACTCAGAGTATATGCGTTGGTTGGTTGGATTGGGTATTGGGGGTGGTCTCTAGTCCCGGTTGGACTTGAGATGCCCATTACAACAAGGCCCTAGTTTGGGTCGTGTCAAGTTGCTATCAGAGCTTAGGTTTCAGTGTCATAGGGTATCCACAAAGTCGTGTCAAGTAGAGTCTTATTTATGGGGTGTAGTACACCACACTTATAATCAGGAGTCTACGAGACATTTAGGAATGTTTCACGTTCTTAATGTTCTATTTTTGGGCTATAGAGTCTAAGGTCTTAAACTTTCTCCTAAATTTTCTTTTGTTCACCTTTCAAATCATGCCCTCCCGATGATCTAAAGTTTATGGGAACTCACCTGTCTTACTCGAGGATGACATGGATAGATCTCGTCCAACTCATAGGGCAAAGACCTGGTCAAGGGTCACAGTTTCTATTTTTCCCCGTGGAGTTCCACTGAATTCCACTGACCCTACTCTGAAAGGTGGCAATCATGCTCAGTCACCTAGTGGAGATATTACCAATGTCGAGTTTCAAAATTCTATTCATCTATTGACCCAGCTAGTGGCATCCTCTATCACTCCAGTCTAATCCTATTTGCATGAAGAAGAATAAGGTAAAGTCAAAAAATAGGCAGGGCAGGAAGTCCTGATATTTAGACTGCGGGGGGAATCAGAGAATTAGTAGTAGGGATAGTTCTAATACCCCGAGACTCTAACTAATAGTGAAACCATGACTCAAGCTCATGAGAAGTAAATTATATTGCTTTGGTTGTTTTCTGATCAAGGGTGGTGTTTATTAAGGCCTCAAAGATGTCCTAGCGATTAGGTGAATCAAAACATTCCTTACCGATTGAATTCTTGGGAAGGATATTGCCATATTAAACTTCAAATGAGCATATCTATCGTTATACTATGAATTATTGAGCTCATGACCTACTAAAAGATAGATAATTAAATTAGCTTTCCAACGATACCAATTTCACCCAAATCCAGCATCAGAGCCAAGAGTTATACCCATTTTACTCCAGCATGTCAGGCTGGAAAACTGAGTGACGACATTTGGTGATAAGTTGTCACAAGTGTGACGACTTATCACCAATGTCGTTAGCCTTAGGAAGATTTCCACCCCCAGTGATGACATTTTGTGATAAGTTGTCACAAGTGTGATGACTTATCACCAATATCGTCAACCTTAAGCAAAAAATCATAAAATCCACCCTTTTGTGATGATATTTCATGACGACTTGTCACGAATGTCGTCAGCTATTTTTTTTAGCAATTAAAGGACGTTTTTGCAAGGGTATTTTGGTCTTTTTTCATATTTTGGAGGCCCTTATATATATGAGAATTCTCATCTAAACCCTAAATTCTTCATTCTCTCTTCCAATTCTCTTAAGAAATATATCTAGGGTTTTTATTTAAGGACATTAATCTTTCAAAAATCATCCATAAATTTTCAAGATTTCTTCAAGAATCAATTTACTCATAGTGTGGGCTTCAAGAATCATTTATTACAAGTGTGTACAGAGTCTCAAGCACTAGAATTCATCCAATTTCAAAGATTAAGGTATGTGGGGTTTTGAACAAGAGCAATTCTTTCGTTCTTGTGCCCAAAGCTTTGATTTCTATCATGGATTTATATGATTTCGCAAGTGGGTTTATACCCAAATTACTTCATCATGAGATTATGAGAATATAAATTGTTCAAGCTTTGTTATACATGATTATTTTGCTATTCCCAAGTTATGACTTGATATTTAATATTGTGAATTTCATATTTCTACCATGAGTTGATATTTCAAGTGCTTTCAAGATATGTGTCAGGCTTTAAGCTTCCTTATGACAAACTGGATTATTGAGTATATTGATTAATGAGATTGATTTGTTACAATGAGTCTTGACATTTCCTCAAAGTTATTGATGTTGTCATGATTTAATGAATTGATACATTTTGATATTGAGAAAGATTGATTTGATTTGAGTCGAGTCGAGTTAGGAATCCTCAAATTGATTATGATTTGATAAATGAGAAAGAGATTTGATTGGTCTTCATGATAGACCCTTGTGATGTTTGTGGTGGATTTCCTAACGCGTTCGGAGCTTGTGTTTGGGAGTAGTATTTTGCATCGAGCAGAAAATGTGGTATTTCCCCAAAACTACGTGCCACCGTAGGATTGATATTGATAATTGTGGGACAGAGGCCGAGTATGAGATTGTGATCACTAAATTTAGGTTGTACTCCCTGGCAAGAGTATGATGCTCCCGCCAATTTGGGGTTCTCTCCTTAGGAGGGAAAAACGTTGGACTCCATGTAGCTCACATGGTTTATGTCGGTTATAAGAACCTCTCATGTCCATAAGAGTTGAGTTTCTTGAATTACTGAGTCACTCCGAGTCTTGAGTTAAAGAGTTGAGTTATTTATGATGATTTATGAAGTTTTTATCATATGATTTATTTACTATGAGATCATGAAAAGTATGTTTCAATCTAACTCAAGCCAAGTGAGCCATCATTGTACATATGCATATTTTTATGAAATTGATGATGATATTTGCATTGTTGCATGCACCCCCACATATTCAGTACATTCCAAAGTGTTGACCCACATATTTTTCTATGGGATACATTTTCTCGTAATGTAGGTTCAGGTACTTAGCCGCAGCCGCGTTAGCGATATTTGAGTTCCTCAACTACGTTCCATCAGTGGTGAGTCCTTATGGTTCGAGGACCGTGTCTATATTTTTGGTGATATCGTTTTGTTGTTATAGCTTTCAGTACTGTTTGAGTCAGTTGGGGGTTTGTCCCAATGGCTCCTTGATTTTGATGTATAGAGGCTTTGTCAGACTAGAGGATTGGTATGTACAGACATTCAATATATTTTGGTTGTACAGTCTAGTATTCTCCAGTATTTCTCTTGAACCCGATGTGGTATATCTCTTTGTTGTGCATGACTATTGTTGAATTGAATTCCTTGAGGTAGTGTCTGGCCCCGAGGGTTAGCTTGGGGCTACATGTATCCCTAAGCACCGTGTGGCATCTCGGGATGAAATTTTAGGGCGTTACAATAGTGTACAGTGGTCTAGGCAAGGAAATTCAGGAATTTCCCATGTGGTTGCCAGTGTCCCTTATCCTCAGGCTTCTGGTGATGTCATTTCAAAGATGATGGAGCTCAGTCAACCCCACCCTATCCTCCCTATCGGTTTTGTGATCAGATGCACTGCGGTTGTTTAAAAAAAGGAATCGGTGTTTTAGTTATGGTCAGCTGGGTCACATACAACGGGAGTGTCATACAAGGATTTCCACTTGGGAAATAAAATACCGGTTGCCACTTCTCTAGCTCTTGCACCGAGGGGTGCTGCTTCTGGTTTTGGTACTGGTCGTGACCATCTCAGTACCCTCACTATCCTTTAGGAGTTCGAGGCATCCTGATGCTGATACTGGTATGATGAAAACTCTTTTCCCGTGATGTGTATTGTTTACTTGGTCCGGGGTCCACTCTCTCTTATGTGACCCCATTTATGACTGTGTATTTTGGTTTGGACCCGAGGTTATTTTGGACTTATTTTCTATTTCCTATCCCGGTAAGTGACTCTGAGATTGCCAAAAGTGTCTATAGGGGTGTGTGGTATGTGTTGGTAGTAAGGAGATTGGTGGTTTTGCTTGAATTAAATATGGTGTATTTTTTATGTTATTTGGGGGGATAGATTGGTTACACTCATGCTATACATCATTAGATTGTCAAAACCGTAGGGTTGTCTTTAGGATCCCTGGTGAGTTGATTATTAAGTGAAGCTCAGAGATAGTAATGCGAGAATTATGGAGGTAGATTGGTAAGTTGGATGACGTGTGCGAAAGGGGTGAGGTTGATGACTTAGGGGATACAGGAGTGGGAAAGTTGTGACATATACGTCGGAGGTTCAGGTTGAATGGGTGGATTGGGGGCTAAGTAATTAGATGGGTTAGGGCATGGAGTATACAAGACCATATGAGGCTCTAGGTAGCATTTGGATGGATGAGGTTTTAGGTATAAAAGAACCAAGCGTCCCTAGTATACACCCTTGGTGATACCCATTAGGAGTATTGTGCTTACAGGTGTAATAAAATGAAGGTCGAGGGTTAATCTTAAATTTTCTTCTAGTGGCAAACTTCGAGGGAAGGATGGGGTGCATTTACTCCTATTCTAGTGATTCCCTTCTATCTCAGTTAAGAGGGTACTCTTCTACTGTTGCTCACATTCTAATAGCGTTTATGCCTAATGTTCACATTTTGCGTTCTCCTTATTCCCTGGATATGAATCTTGACCTTACTATACATTACCCATGATGTATGAAGTTGTGTTTCTTTCGGTGTCCAGATCTAAGGGATCCTACTTGACACAACCCGCCCTGGGGCCTTATCATAATGGGCGTCCTAAGTTCGACTAGGACCGGAGACCACCCCTGTTACCTCCAACCACCTGTCGTGAGTTGGCTGAATTCCGAGCATGTAAACAGATAGTGTAACAGCTCACATAAAGACTCTAGGATAAGATCACAACCGTGACTGGCACAATCGAGTCCAACCATCCCATACCAATAATCCAACCATACCAAACCATACCGATATAAGGGCCATAAACCAAGCCATAACCAAGGATGTTACAAAACATAATATAATTAATCCTAAAATGAAATAGGATGGAACAACCAACAATATCATCCAATGATGTCAGCCTTTCAGCTTATTCCAATTCCAAAGCCGACACTAATAATGATCCCGCCCATTCCAACCCATAGAAGTACCACAAAGCCTCTAACCAAAAGAGTAATGAACTTTGGTTGGGACATGCCCCCAACCATAGCCAAAACTAATGTCCAAAATAAAATCAAAGTGTCTAGAAATATCCATAACATGAAATAGAGCCTTCCGAAAGGATGAAATCTCACCACTTCAGTCCAAATGTTGTCCCTGAGCTCCCCCTGCTAAAAGGGCCTCAGCGCGTATAGCCACATGACCAGGAAAAAACTTGGGATGACTAATACATCCCCCAAATATAGTGTGACATCATGCATATGGCCACCAAGACTAACCTCATATTGACAAAAATGAATTTCCAGTTTGGGTCCCTGTGGGACCTCCAACTTCCACGGCTTAGCTACACCTCCCACCATTATTTCCCAATTAAAACCAATTTCCAAATAACCAAACCATTTTCCATTTATTAACTAAGGCGATTGATGTTGGTATCGTCATACCAACCCTTACTTGCAAGTATCATCCATAGCCAACCATTTATAGGTTTAAGGGGACTTTCAAGTGCCCTTCCATTTACCATATTAAACCACTTGGGGGATTCTATATGCCCCTCAAGCATAAACATTATCCATTTACCATTCCAATCCATTTAAACCATGCATGATTCCTTTACCAAGATTTTAAAACAAGCAAGAATTCCATTAAAAGTAGTCAATGTAATGAACATATCTTTATAAGCATTTTGTCAAACACATTGGGGGCATAATATGACCAAAATCGATTCCAATTACCATTAAACCATTCCTATGAAATCCAATTATCCAAAACCACCATTAATACACATAAAAACTAAATTAAAACCATGGGAAACCATAACCAACTATTTAATACCAAAACCCCCAATTCATATTTGAAAACCAAAATCATACAATCAATGAAACCATGAAAACATTCCTAAAAACCATGACTTTAGTTAGAATTAACAATGAGGTAATAGAACATGCCTTAAACCAAGATAATGACAGAAAGAAATCACCAAGACAAGTCCCAAATTGATCTTTTAATTGAAACCCTAGCTTCTCTTGCCCAAAAGATCTTGAGAGAATTATGGAGTGTTTTAGAAAAGCTTCTAAGTGTTAATGAATGGAATAATAGGGTAAATAAACTTACAAGTAGGTTAGAAGTCATGGGACCCTATTAGGATAAATGGGGAAATGTCCAAAATACCCCTAGTAAAGTTGCACCAAAATCTCATCACAGGGATACGACTGCCCTATACGAGTCTTCCCCATCCAATACGATTGGTATCCTCAACTCGTATCCTGGACTCAGCCCTTGAATCCAACACTGTCCAACATATGACTCATCTAACTAAGTCGTATTGACAACATACAATCCGTACCCCTAGCAGATTTAAACCCAAGAAAGATTTAGACACTGTCCACCATACGAGTCCTGGGTACGACTCGTGCCCTAGCTTACGGCTCACGGTGATCCACTCATACTCATATCTAACCTAAGTAACCAAGTCTAAGATTAAAAGGAACCAAATAATCCATAACCACCAATATGACTCATACCCCTAAGTCGTACCCATTTCAGTAACCAAAATCCATCCCACTAACCAATACTGGTCAGTATACGCCTGGACCATACCATCCATATCCCAACATACGGCTCGTACCCATAAGTCATATTGGTTCTAGAGATTAGAATTCCAGGAAATTTTCTAAGGTCTAGAAACTAAGGTGTTTTAATCTCCCTCACTAGGAACATTCGTCCCCGAATAATGAACAAGGTAGGGGTAACCACACGCAAGAGTCATTTGTATTATCAAATATATTTCCAATCTTTAACAAAGTTTGAAAACAAAGAGGCAAGGATATTAATCTTTCCTTTAACAAACTCTGAAAATAAAGATGTGTTGAAGACACATACCTTCTGCATGAATCCTAGGAGAAGAAAACAAATGCGGATATTTGGACTTCATGTCCTCATCCGCTTCCCATGTAGATTCTTTCACCATATGGTTCTGCCATAGAACCTTAATGAAGCCATATCCTTGGTCCACAACCGACGAACCTGCCTATCAAAGATTTCAACTGGGACCTCTTTATAAGACAAAGAATTCGGGAGACCCAATCCTTCCAAGGGAACAACCGAAGAAGTATCAGCAATGCATTCCCTCATCATAGAAACATGAAAAACCGGATGAACCAAGCTCAAGTTAGAAGTAAACTCCATCTCATAAGCAATATTACCAACTCTCCATAAAATCTCATAAGGACCCACATATCGGGAATTGAGTTTCCTCTTTTTGCCAAACCTCACTACTCCTATCATGGGAGATACTATAAGAAAAACTTTATCCCCAACCTCAAATTCTAAGTATCTACACCTAACATATGCATAGGACTTTTGGTGACTTTTGCATCCTTAAGCCTCTCTCGAATCATCTTCACCTTCTTCACAGCTTGGTAAACCAAGTCGGGACCAAACTTGTTTGCCTTACCAAGCTCAAACCAACCAATAGGAGATCTACACCTCCTACCATACAATTCCTCAAAAGAGGCCATACCAATACTAGAATGATAGTTATTGTTGTAAACAAACTCCACCAAAGGTAGATGCTCAACCCAATTTCCACCATAATCAATCACACAGGCCCAAAGCATATACTCTAATGTCTGAATAGTTCTCTCTACTTGTCCATCCATCTGCAGATGGAAAAAAGTACTCGAAATCACCTTGGTCCCTAACCCTATCTAAAAGACCACCAAAAATGAGACGTAAATTACGTGCCACGATCAGAAATAACCAAAACAGTCACCCCATGCAGCTTCACAATCTCCTAAAGATACATCTTCATATAATCCTCTGCCTAGAAAGTAGTTTGTACTGGCAGAAAGTGCGCAACTTAGTCATCCTATCCACGATGACCCAAATTGATTCATATTAATTCCTAGGCCGAGGAAAACCGGTAATGAAATCCATATTGATCACTTCCCACTTCTATTCGGGCAAATCAATTTCTTGATATAACTCTCCTGGCCTC
Source organism: Capsicum pubescens (assembly GCA_030864215.1). NCBI lineage: Eukaryota > Viridiplantae > Streptophyta > Magnoliopsida > Solanales > Solanaceae > Capsicum > Capsicum pubescens. The sequence goes on along the minus strand of CM061547.1, from coordinate 139,379,809 downwards.
ATGTACTCAACCTTAACCTATTGACATACCATGCACTTGGCCACAAAATTAGCCAAATCTCTTTTCATTCTATTCCACCAATAGATCTCCTTGAGATTATAATACATCTTAGTTGAGCTGGGATGAACAATATAGCGTAACTCATGTGCCTTATCCAAAATCCTTTGTCATAACCCATCAACATCAGGAATACACAACCTCTCTTGGTATCGTAAAGTACCATCACCGTGGATCTCAAACACCACTACCTTTTTCCCACCAACGTCACTCTTGATTTTCATCAAGATAGTATCTAGCACTTGTTTCTCCTTAATTTTTGCACCAAAAGACGATCGGACCACTTTTTGCACCACCACACCACCATCCTTGGAGTCTAAGAGGCGAACTCCAAGATTAGCCAAGCGGTGAATATCCTTCACCAAATTCTATTTTCCTTCTTCTACATGAGCCAAACTCCTCATGGATAACCTGCTAAGAGCATCAATAACCAAATTATCCTTACCGGGGTGATAATGAAGACTCATATCATAGTCCTTGAGAAGTTCAAGCCATCTCCTTTGCCTGAGATTAAGCTATTTCTAGGTGAACACATACTATAGACTTATGATCAGAAAAGATATCCATGTGCACACTGTACAAATAATGCTACCATATTTTCAAAGCAAACACAGTCGCCAATAGCTCCAAACCATGAGTAGGATAATTCCTCTCATGCACCTTCAACTGTCTGGAAGCATAGGTAATTACCTTTCCACACTGCATTAACACACAACCCAGCCCTACCCGAGATACATCACAATAAACCACAAACCCATCATTGACTTCTAGCAAAGTTAGAATTGGAGCCAAAGTTAACTTATCCTTCAACATCTCAAAACTCCCTTCACAAGCATCTAACCAAGAAAACTTGACCTTCTTCTGAGTTAACTTAGTCAAAGGAATAGTTATCGACAAAAAGCTTTCCACAAACCTCCTATAAAACCCGATTAAACCCAAGAAACTCCGAATGTTGAATGGAGTTGTGTGTCTAGTACACCTCTTCACCACAATAACTTTTTACAGATCCACCATTATCCCTTCACTAAAAATAATATGACCCAAGAAAGTTACAATATTAAACCAAAACTCATACTTGGAAAACTTGGCATACAACTGTTTTTCTTTTAAGGTCTGTAACACCACACAGAGGTTATTAGCATGATCCACCTCGCTCTTCTAATAGACCAGTGTAACACCCCGTAGCACTCTCAACTTAATACCACTATTAGAAGCATGTAAAGAGAGCTTACAACCCGAAATTTCCCTAAGTGTTAAAAAGACTTAGTCATATTTTGAGCCTTTAACTTCAATGATTTTCAAATTAATCTTCCTGATCCCGAGATATAAATTTTAAAGTTGATTCATGTTCAGGGGTATAAAGGGGATATTTTGGGAGAGTTTTAGATTTTTGAATGATGTTTGAGGCATGTTTGGATGATCAAAACTATGGACCAACGCGATATCAACGCATCACACTAGGAATCACATTGGTAGGGACAGACACAGTGCGGCGCTTAACGCGTCGGGTGCCAAATTTGTCTTAATGACTTTTTTGGGTCTAAGAGGGTATTTCAGTCTTTTCCCTCATTCTATCTCAGCCATAATATGAAATTAAGTCATGATTAAGGCATATTATGCAAAAAGTTACTCAAATTCCTTCAAAAAAAAAACTAACTCCTCTCCCAAAGATCAAGAATAAACCTTTAAGTTCAAGATTTCTAAGAAACGAGTCAAGATTCAGGTTCCATTCTTCAAACTAAGTAATTTAAGGTACGTGGGATTTTCCTAAACTATGTGGGCTTATTGAAAATGTTTTGAATAAGGTTTAAATTTATGGAATCATTTTGTTACAAAGGGTTTTGAATTTACAATAACAAATATGCATTGTAAACCCTTTTGATGATAATGTTTATGTCTTGAGGCCTTCCCCAAAATTTAATTTTCGTTCATATATATGTATGTATATATTTGGAGTTTGAAAGTTGAATTGAGAGCATGAATATTTGTACTCCCGCTATGACCCCTTTTAATTTTTGCATATTATGAATTAATAAATTTCACCTTTTAAAGCATGGTATAAATGTTTCTTGGCTATGGTTAAATGATTTAAGATTGATTGTGAATTGAAGAGAGGATATTTTACTTATTGGTTAATGTTAAAGATTTTTATTAAAATAATTGCATAGTTTACTACAAAGTAAGTGACCACCACATGTTTAAGAATTGAAAGAGAAAATTCTTGCATAAGTTTCCATGTATTTTAAAATACTGATTCTTTTGTACTGTTTGAATGATTTGGTGGTCCAAACATTATATTTTGAATGAAAAGACTATAATATGATATTGTATGTCTTTTATGACTTGCAAGTCTTGGTATGATGATACCAAATCAGACAAAAGCCATAATAGACTTAGACTAGACTTTACTATAGAAAGTTTTCAGACAATAAACCACTTTTCAAAATGATGAATGATTTAAAATGCTAAAAATAAGATTAAAGAGAGTTAGATAATTACCCAAAGAAGGCATTTGAGTGTAAGGGCTCATTGCTAGAAACTATTTTTTGCCGTTTTGGGTGATATAATTGGCTAAGGCCAATGTATACTTGTCTTTGAGACACTGGCACACTAGAATAGTATGTAGGACCTCTATCCTTAGGACAAACTTAGATGTAGGGGCTTGGCCGATGAGTTGATGGTGAACCCATCTATCCCGTGGGTACTAGACTTGTAGGGTGTACCATCTAGCTTAGAAGTAAGACCAATAGTAAGTCGTGGTTTCAAAAAAATATTTCAAAGTCTTTTAAGTATGCCCATGTATTTTCATATATCATATGTAAAATGTTTTATTAATTTCTCTCACTTATATTGTATAAAAGTGCATTATTTTGGATTACTCTACGTACTAGTACATTTGTATTGACCCCTTATATTTCAGGATCTGAGGCACAGACCTAGGGTCCCTCTAAGCAGTAGATTGTTTTTCCGAAGTTTGATGTTGGTGAGCCTCCATTATTTCGGAAGGCATTGGTAATTGGACATTGCTATTTTATTTTATTTTCATGGTTCGACTAGGGCCTTCTCCCAGTATTTCAGACAGATATTTATTTTAGTCTTTAGTAGAGATTTTGCAGACCTGTATTAGATGGTTTGAGTTTTATTGTACTTATGTCTGTATTGTTCAGGTTGAATTAAAATCATGGCCATGTTTCTATTTTGTTATGTTTTCCGCCTTTCTTTATAAGTATATGAATTATGCTAGTTAGAAGGGCTCTCGGTCCTTCCTAGTTTGGGATGCTCATCGCGGCCTAAGCCTCGGTTTGGGTCATGAAAAATTGGTATCAGAGCATAGTTCATGGTCCCAGGGTGTCTGCAAAATTGCATCGAGTAGAGTCCTTTTTATGGGTGTGTAAAGCGCCATACTTATAAGGAGAAAAATACTAGGCATTTAGGAATGACTCTCTTTCTTTCATGATTTAGTCCATGCTATAGAGTCTGAATGTCCTCTAATCAATGATTCCCTATATTTCATAAATTGATCATGCCTCCTCATAGAACCAATGAACAAAACACCCAAGTTGAGGATGTTCGTCCTACTCATGGGATGCGGACCCATAATAGAGATCGTACCCCAAAGTTTGTTGCTACTCCGAGAGCTTCTCCAATTCCGTATAGTCCACCTCGGGCTTTGTGGATCGGTGTTAACCATCCCCAGCCTTCTCAGAGGGAAGTTTTGAATACTGAGTTCTGATAGTCCATCCATATAATTGCTCAGCTGGTGGCCTCTTAGACCCGTCAGTCTAAAGATGTGGGTTCTATGTCGGGTTCATCTGAACTTACTCGGGTTGGCCAATTCATGAGGATAAACACACCCACCTTTATTGGCATAAAGGTTAAGGAGGACCCCTAAGGGTTCATTCATAAAATGGAGAAAAATTTTAGAGTTATGCTTGCTAATGAGTTGAGGGGTCGAGTTAGCTGCCTGTCAGTTGAAGGATGTGGTTAACCAGTGGTACAATGAGTGGGAGGATTTGAAGGGTGGTGATACTGAATCTTCTGTGTGGAGTGAGTTTGTAGAAACTTTCCTGGACTATTTCTTTCCCCAGGAACTGAGAGAGGCAAAGGCTGAGGAATTTATGAATCTGAATAAAGCAAGATGAGTGTTAAGGAGTATGCATTGAAGAGAACTCAATTATCCTATTTTGCTTATGAGAGGGTTTGCATAAGAAAGTTTGTATATGGTCTCTCAGAGGACTTGGTATTGGAATGCAAGGGGGAAATGTTGAACAGGGACATGGACTTCTCTGGGTTATCAGTGCACACACAGTAGGTAGAAGAGAAGAAGAAGAGGTTGGCTGAGGTAAGAAAAAAAGAAAAGAAAGCTAAGAGAGCTAGGTCTATAGATCAGAATAACAGTCAGCATCAAGGTGGTAATTAGGGAAATAAGTGGTCTAAGAAAAATTTTGGGAGTAATGTTCAGTCTTCAGCTAGCACTCTAGTGCCCAGACCTCCAGTAGATCGGTGATTTCAGAATTTTCAGTCTAATAATAGATCGGGAGTACAGGGTGCTCAGTCCCAGGGAAGTATGGCTCAGCCATTCAGGCAATACCCTTCATGTAATTCGTGTAGGAAGAACCACCCAGGAAAATATTAGTATGGTACTCTCATGTGTTATACTTATGGTTAGACAGGTTATTTTATGAGGGACTGCCCCTCTGTTAGAGGATATGTTGGGGGTGCTAAGTCTCAAACTAATTCCACAGCCCTACCACCACCCAAAGGTACTACTTTGGCCACTGGAGATGGTTAAAATTGGTTATATGCTTTATCTAACTACCAGGATGCAGAGGCTTCACAAGATATTATTACGGGTACATTACAAATTTTCTCCCATGATGTGTATGTGCTACTTGATCCCAGGTCTACCTTGTCTTATGTGACCCCTTATGTGGCAGTTAGTTTTTGTTTTGAGCCTAAAATTATTCTGGAAACTTTTTCTATTTCCACTCCTATTGGTGACTCTATTGCGGCTAGGAGGGTGTATAGAAATTGTATGGTGTCTATCGGTCATCGTGATATGGTGGAAGACCTTTTGGAGCTTGATATGATTGACTTTGATGCTATTTTAGGGATGGATTGGCTCCATTCATGTTATTCCACCTTAGACTGTAGAACCTGAAAAGTCACTTTCTCATTTACAAATGAGCCAGTGATAGAGTGGTAGGGGCATTATTTAGCACGTTGGGGAAGTTCATATCTTATCTTAGAGCCTAAAAGATTATATCAAAGTGTTGTCTGTATTATCTCATTCAGGTCAAATATTCCAATACTGAAAGTCCTTCTCTCCAGTTTATTCCTGTAGTTAATGAATTCCCAAAAGTCTTTCCTGATGATCTCTTGGGGATACCACCTGACAGGGAGATAGATTTTGGCATTGATTTGTTATTGGACACCTGACCTATTTCTATTCCTCCATATAGAATGGCTCTTGCTGAACTAAAAGAGTTGAAAGAACAGCTGAAAGATCTTCTTGATAAAGTCTTTATTCATCCTAGCGTCTCTTCTTGGGGTGCACATGTACTCTTCGTGCGCAATAAAGATGACTCTCTCTGTATGTGTATAAACTACCATCAGCTCAATAAGGTCACTGTTAAAAATAAATACCCTCTTTCTAGAATTGATGATTTATTTAATCAACTTCAAGGTGCTAAATATTTCTCTAAGATAAACCTTCATTCGGGGTATCATCAGTTGAAAGTTAGGGAGGCTGACATTCCCAAAATAGCTTTTCGAACCCGATATAGCCATTATGAGTTCTTAGTTATGTCCTTCGGACTGATAATGCCCCTGGAACTTTTATGGACCTAATAAATAGGGTGTTTCATTAGTTTCTAGATTTGTTTGTCATAGTCTTTATAGACGATATCCTAGTTTACTCTAAGAGTGAGGAGAAGCATGCTAATTACCTCTGAAACAATCTTCAGACCCTCAAAGATCATGAATTATATGCAAAGTTTTCCAAATGTGAATTCTGGCTTAGTGCCATTGCTTTCCTGGGACACATTATTTCTAGTGAGGGGATTAAGGTTAACCTCTAAAAGGTTGAGGCAGTGAAAAAATGGCCCATACCCATGACTCTAACTGATATCCAAAGTTTCTTGGGTTTGGTAGGGTATTATAGAAGGTTCATAGAGAGTTTCTCCTCCATAGCTACTCCACTTACTAAATTAACTCAGAAGAAGGTGAAATCCTTTTGGTCTGACTTTTGTGAGAATAGTTTTGAGAAATTGAAAGAAAAGTTGACTACCGCGCCAGTTTTAACCCTTCCTAAGGGTACAGAGGGCTTTGTGGTGTACTGTGATACATCCTGGGTGGGACTAGTGTGTCTTCTCATGCAGCATAGTAAGGTGGTGGCTTATGCATCTAGACAGTTAAAGGCGCATGGGAAGAATTATCCCACTCATGACTTGGAGTTAGCAGCAGTGGTATTCTCGCTTAATATATGGAGTCATTATATGTATGGAGTACATATTGATATATTCACTGATCACAAAAGTTTGCAGTATGTTTTCTTACAGAAAGAGCTGAATCTTAGGCGTAGGCGGTGGTTGGAGTTGTTGAAAGATTATGACAAGAGCCTGCACTACCATCCGGGCAAGGCCAATATGGTGGTTGATGCCCTTAGCAGGTTTTCAATGGGCAGTCTTTCTCATGTTGAGAAAGGAAAAAGGGAGATAGTAAAAGATATGCATCGACTTGCAAATCTGAGAGTTTGACTCCTGGATTCCGAAGATGGGGGAGTAATGGTTCATGAGATAGCTAAATCCTCCCTGGGCTCTGAGGTCAAGGAAAAGTAAGCCGAAGATCCTATCCTGATGCATATTAAAAGGGATATTGGTCAACAAAAGGTTATTGTGTTTGAAATTAGAGGTGATGGGACTTTAAGGTATCAAGGTAGGCTATGTGTGCCAAATGTAGATGGGTTGTGAGAAATAATTCTTGATGAAGCTCACACTTTTTGAGGTATGTTGTTTACCCAAGCTCTACAAAAATGTATCATGATCTCAAGACAATTTATTGGTGGAACAATATGAAACATGATGTTGCTAATTTTGTTTCTAAGTGTTTGAATTGTCAATAAGTCAAGGTTGAACATTTGAGTCTAGTTGGCACTTTACAAGAGATATCTCTACCTATGTGGAAGTGGGAGATGATCAACATGGACTTTATTATGGGGCTTCCGAAGTCTCGAAACCAATATGACTCCATTTGGGTGATTGTAGATTAGATGACCAAGTCCGCTCATTTTCTTCTAGTAAGATGAATTATTCGGGGGATGACTATGGTAAGTTGTACATTCGAGAGATAGTCCATTTTCATGGTGCTCCGATGTCTATTATATCTGACCAAGGTACACAATTTTCTTCACAGTTTTGGCAATCTTTTCAAAGGGGTTTAGGCACCCAAGTGAGCCTGAGTACCATTTTCACCATCAGACTGATCGGCATGCTGAATGCAATATTCAGACCCTTGAGAATATGTTGAGGGCCTGTATGATTGACTTCAAGGGTAGTTGGGTGGATCATTTACCGTTGATAGAATTTTCCTAAAATAATAGCTACCATTCCCAGTATACAGATGGCTCCTTTTGAAGCACTTTATGGGAGGAGATGTAGGTCACTAATTGGGTGGTATGAAGTGTGTGAAACCCGGTTTTTTCGGCATAACCTTTTTCATCAGGATATAAAGAAAGTAAAGATCATTAGGGAACGACTTAAGATAGCTCAGAGCCGCTAAAGGTCCTATGCCGATGTTCAAAGGAAATATTTAGAATTTGAGGTTGAGGATTGGGTATTTATAAAGGTCTCCCCTATGAAGGGAGTCATACGATTCGAAAAGAAACGGAACCTTGGTCCTTGTTATATAAGACCATACCAAATTGTGAGAAAGATCGGTGGGGTTACTTATGAGTTAGATTTTCCCCCGAGTTTGGATTTAGTTCATCTAGTATTTTATGTATCCACATTAAAAAAATGTATTGGAGATTATTCCCTAGTGTTTTCGGTAGAGGAGATCAATGTGAAAGACTCTTGGTCATATGAAGAAGAACCCATTGACATTTTGGATCACCAAGTTCGAAAGTTAAGAAGTAAGGAGATAGTTTTGGTTAAGGTGTTGTGGAAGAATCAAAGAGTTGAGAAATCTACTTGGCAGTCAAATAAGACATGCGTACTAGATACCCAAACCTCTATGGGGCTGAGGATGACAACATAAAAGGTACAAATCATATACTACTCTCTTTACCTTTTCCTCAGTATTCTTGAAATCGTGCTTGTCTGTGTTCCGAGCCATTATTCGGGGATGAACGATCCCAAGGAGGGGTAATGTGTAAGACTCCACAAAATTTCTAGTTCAATTTAGTCCCATATATCTTGTAATAAGGGGTTCCAGACTTAGAAAAATCCAGCTAAGTGTTAAGACTTAGAACCATTTTTACACATTGTAATTGGATGATTTTATTTTTTATCCTTACGGCCTTAGAATGTCAATTCTTAAGTTGATTCATGATCAGGGATGTCAATAGGTCATCTTGGGTGAGTTTCAAATTTTTCGGACATCGTTTGAGTCACGTTTGGATAACCAAAATAGCAAACCAACGCGATCATAATGCGTCACATTGGCTATCGTGTTAACACCATTAACATGATGCCTTGATAATTACATCAACACCATCGACGTGGTGCATCGATTATCGCATTGCTGGGCATAATTTTTGACATTTAGTTATGGGTTGTGGGAGCAATTAGGTCATTTTCCTCCCATATTAAAGCCCCATAACACGAAATTCAGTCCCTCAATAGTAAAAATACATTCACTCATTCACAAAATCTTCTCAAGAAATAAACCCTAATTCATCAAGCTCAAGATCAAGTTCCAAAAAATCCCCAACAATCTTCATGAATTCTATCACTCAGGTATGTTAGGTGTTCATCCATGGGTTTCCTTTCACCCTTGGAGTTCAAAAACCCTTTTCAAAACTTGAATTATGATTCCCATGTTATGAATTGAATTATGCTCATGTTTGTGTTGTTATTTGATTTTCAAAGTTAAGAAAATATGAGTTTCATGTAAAATAGACCAATGGGTATGTTGGTTGATGTAGATCTCATGTCAAACCCTTGAATTATGAATTGATTGTTGTAGTCATGATGCATTAACATGTTGTTCATTCCCATGTACAAGATTATGCCTCCTAAGTGTTTGAAAAAATGTTTAAGTGAATGAATTGTGCATTGTGATTTTTTGGTGATCTTTGTATTGAAATCATGTTATTACTATATGTTTAAACTATTTCCATGCTTAAGCTATGCCTTGCAAGTGTTTGATAAAATGTCCATATGAGTAAATCAAGCATGGTAACCTATTGTTGTGTTGTTAAATTTGTGATATGAGTTTATTAATTATTCTATCGAGTCCTGGGGTATTCATTACCCAAAATCTAGTTGTTTACTTAGTTGCAGTAGCTATAGAATAGTCCCAGTAAAGGTCAAGAACAGTAGTACTCAATCATCTAACAGAAATCAGTGAACTCAGTCCAGTTTGATCAGTCAACACGATCAGGGTCAGTTCAGTCAAGCTTAGTACAGTCTAGTGATTAGTGTCTTTCAGTTGGGAGTAGGATTCAGCATTGAGCGAACCTAGGGGGGCATTCCTGCCAGTTAGGATTTGACCCTTAGTAGCAATGCCCAAGTTATAGAACTACGTAGCCAGCGTAAGTTGAGATATCTTCCTTCCAGATTAGGGTTGACACATCTCGTATGAGTTTTCCTGCCAGTGAGGGTTGACAAAATGTCTTCCAGCTAGTTAGGGTTACTCACAGTTAGTGTTAGTACCCATGACATGGTACTAGCATCTTCCAACTAGGGTCACAGGTTGGACGCCGATCAGTTTAGAACGGGGCATGTCGGTTAGATGATAACTACCACAGTTACAGTTTCAGTTTCAATATTCACTGAAAAACTTAGTCAGTTCTATAGAACCATGGCTATCAGTTACTCAGCCATCAGAATTCAGTACTCAGTTTTAGTATAATCTCATATACACGATGTACACCTATATACGCAGCATTGCATGTTCAGTATGTTCAGTAGTTACAGTTTTGAATGTACTCTCTTCCAGTTACTTCATGATGTTTATTCAGTCGGTTATCATCTCATTCATATGAACCCATGTATATCATTCTTACCTCACTTAACATACCAGTACATTCCACGTACTGATCATATACTCTGTTTTGCGCTATGATGTCTCAAATCATAGGTTCGATGCTCAGGTTCCTGACCGTACTTAGCAGTTCAGGCTATCAGCAGCAGATATAGTAGTGAGTCCTCATATTTCAAGGACAGAGTTTATCTATTTCAGTATTCCAAAAGTTTGGTAGTTATTTCAGTCTAAGTTAGTTGGGGGTTTGTCCCAATAACTCCATATTCAGACAGTTAGAGGCTTTCAGACTAGCATAGTCAGTTATTCAGTTTTCAGATATTATTATCATTTATACTTGATTATTATTTAAGTATTTTGAGAACCTTATGGCCCTTTTAGATTTCTTTCACATATATATTCCAGCATTATATTCAGTGCTCACAGTAGGTACCAGTCATGGGTTAGCTTGTGGTCCTTCAGGGTCGTAAGCACTATGTGATGCCCAGGGTATACTCTTGGGGAGTTACAAACTTGGTATCAGAGCCTAAGGTTATAAAGATTCCTAGGGAGTATGAAAGTCGCATCGAGTAGAGTCTTGTGCATGGGTGTGTAGCGCCCCACACTTATGGACAAGAGACAATGAGGCATTTTTAGAAAAAGTTTTCTTCTTTTACTGTTCATATCGTGCGAGTGAGCATGGTCTCAAGTTAAACTCTTTGTATAATTTAATTCTTCCATCCGTCTATAAAATATGCCTCCCAGAAAGACTAATGGAAGAGGAACCGAAAACCAGCCAGTACCTTCGCCGTTCGGGAAGATCCCCTGAATGAGCATGTTTCTCATATCGAGTTCAGAACTACATTCACTACTCTAGCTCATTCTGTAGCAGCTCAGAATGGTCGACCAACTGCAGTCCCAGCCAACCTGGTGGCTAATACTACCGCATCCAGGATTCGGGACTTCACCCGAATAAATCCTCCTTTCTTTTCAGGATCCAAGTCTGATGAGGATCCGCAAGAGTTTCTTGATATGGTTAAGAAGGTTACTGACATAATGGGTGTCACGCCTAGTGAGATTACAGAGTTACCTTCTTACTAGTTATAGGATGTAGCTCACACCTGGTTTAAGCAGTGAAAAGGGAATAGAGGCGCAGATGCAGGGCCTATAGAATGGGAGGAGTTTGCTACAGCCTTCTTAGATAGATTCTTTCCATTGTAGCAGAGGGAATCTAAGGTGTTGGAGTTTATTAACTTGAAGCAGGGCAACATGAGTATGAAGGAGTATTCCCTCAAGTTTACTCAGCTAGCTAGGTATGCTCCTCATGTGATGGAAGATAACAGGTCTAAGATGAGCAAGTTCATGTCTGGAGTATCTGATAGTGTGTTCAAGGAGTGTAGGACCGTAATGTTGATTAAGAAAATGGACTTGTCTAGACTTACGATCCATGCTCAGCAGATCGAGGAGGAGAAGGTTAAAGAGAAAGAAAGAAAGAAAGAGTAAGAGGGCTAAGACAGGTAGTTTTAATTTTTCTCAGCCAGAAGTGTTCAGCCCCAGTTTTGATTTTAGCTAGTGTACCAGTACCAAAGTTTAGGATTGATATTCGGGATGGGGCGCCAAGCTCCAAAACCCAGGGTAGTGTGAGCAGTGGTTGTCACATCCCTTTTTCGCCCAAAGAGTCGAAGGTCGAAGGGCTTTTCAAATTAAAGTGATGATATTGAATAGGGATTAATTGATTTACAGAGTCGCCACTTGGAATCGAGCCATGGTGTTCCAAGTCACCTTTTTGAATCCCTAATCAAAAGTAAATGACTCTTATTTGGTCTGCAAAAATAGAAGACCGGATAAGGAATTTTGTTGACCGAGGGGAAGGTGTGAGGCACCCCTCGAGCCCCGTGATTCTAGCACAGTCGCTTTATTGACTTATACTTGATTAAAACTATTTAGATAAATTAAATTAAGGCCTAGATTCACTTATTTTTATTATATTAAAAATATTTTGAACTTTTGTATTTAATCAATAAAATTAAATTTTAGAAAAATATTTGTCAAGGTACATTATTGCATCCTTGAATTTTAAAAATGTCTCAGAAAGATATGTATGCCGCATTCTTAATTAAGATGAAAAATTATAAAAAGGTGCCTAAAATTGGCTTGATATTAAAGGTATGGTTAATCCATTATAAATTTGAAATATCTAAACTTACTCTTTTGTTTTTATCGCATAACGAAGTTTGAAAAAACTTAATATTCAATATTATGCAAATAAAATATTCATTCCGTCAATACAAGAAATTATAATAAACTTAACTCATCAAGATTATACTCCCTCCGTGCCACATTTGATGTCCCATTTTACTTGTCTTTTTTCATTAATCAAGACAAGAAAAAAAAATTCCATGTTTTACCCTTTGCATTAATTACTTTTTCTTCAAATTAAACTGTAAACATCATTTAATAGGGGTACTATGGTAAACTAGGCATGTTATTAATTATTTTTCTTAATCAATGTGCCATCTCAATTTGGGACGGGTAATTTGGTACGGAGGGAGTATTTTTTAAAAGCTCGCATGCTACGATTCAATGATTCCGTCAAGATAATTTTTAGATCTTTCCAATAAAATTCTATCTTTATTTATTTCTTCATTTTTTTAACAATAAATAATTTAGAAATGTTATTTTGATCATAATTCCAAGATAGACAAAGAAAGCAAACATTATTTCTCTTAAAAAAAATTAGGTTTATACATACTGCGTATATCTCATATTGAATTTTTAATAAACCAAATAATTACTTACTAAATAACTTCATCACTATTTAATGTCAATATAGTATAATCCAAATATATACTTGCACTTATACAGACCCAAGTATTTCCTTCCTTTAATTAATAACTAATAAATAGTGAATAAAGAAAAGAAAAAAGAATCAAGTAAAACCATCATCAGATCCAAATGTTTAACACTTTTCCAACAGTGGAGATAGTGATTCCGGCGATGGTTAAAAAGAAAAGAATGGTTGCCAGTGATGGGAAAGGGAAGAAGGGGGTGGCGTCAGTGCAGACGCAGATTTTCAGTAAATTTTGGCCATTTTTCGACGGGGTTTGAGTGGTTAGCGGCATTTTTCGATGGATCCGTCGGAGGAAATGGTGATTCCGGTGATGGGTGGTTGGTTTTGGTTTTCCCGGTGGACTTTTGATAGTTTTCCACTAGAATTTGGCCAGATTTGGGATATTAGTGGTGATTCTTCTGTTTGGTAGCGGTGGTTCCGCTGTTTGGCGGCGGAAGTTGATAAATATGGTGGATTAACGGTGGAAAATAGGGAGATGGGGTGAGGGAGATTGTCAGTGTTTTATCGATGGAACACCGTTCCGCCGGCAGTAGTGAATGAAAACAAATGGAGGGATGACAGCCATGTTTTCTAGCGAATTTTGCCGGAATCCAAACTCGCAGACCAATTTTCTTCTCTTTTTCGGTTTCCAATGTGTGTGCGCATATGGAAAATGGTGCGTGAAGGGTGTATGCTGAAGTGTGTGCATGTTTTTCTTTCTTCCCTCTTTACTATGTATGCATTTTTTTTGTACATGTATCTTGTTATTTTCAATGGAGATTGTTTTTTTGTTGAATTGTTTATGGGTTCAAAAAATGTGAATCAATCCTCTATTTTTTCAAAAATAGAGAAACAAAAATGGGTCTCCTCTATTGTATTGCTATTGTGGGTGTTGTTTCTTGGGTTAATTTTTGGTTAATGGAATTTTTGTGTGTGAGAGTGTTTGTATGCACAGTCTATAGTATGTAATTTGTACATGAAATTCATTGTATGTAAAGATAAAGCTTTCTCTATATACAAACATATATAAATATTCAGTAACTAAATTGCATACATGTACTAACAGGAAGTTCACATAATTAATCAATTACATATATACTAAATAACGCTTGAAATCACTTTAACATTTTCATTCACTCTTTTTCACAATCAAATTGATAACATAAATGATAAAGGGTTGAATAAGAACCTATAGTAAATTACACTGAATGATAAACAATGAAACTCGTCACCGGAAACTTCAAACGAAATTTTGAAACTCGAATCACAACTCTTTCTCTCTCTTATTTCTCTTATCTATTTTTGCTTTTTGTTTTTCTTTCTCTCTGATGTTTTCTTCAGTGTCCTCCTTGATTCAGTGTGACTTTTTTTTTTGTCTGTGTCTGAGTATGTAGGCAGAATGTACGTAGGATGGGGATTGGGGAGTTATATGCTGATGGGGGAGAGGTTGAGAGAAGTTAGAATACAGATAGGGTGGGGTAGTTGGGTTAGGATAATTATTCAATTTTTTTAATAAATAAATAATTAATAATAATAATAGTAATAAAAGAATTATAATTAATTAATTTTTATATTTAAGAAAATATAATAAAAGTTTATAAATAGTCTTAAATAAATATAATTAAGGTAGTATTAAAACTAGTCCTTATTTATTAAAATTTTAAAACAAAAATATATTTTTAAAATTTTTATATTGTTATTTTTAAAAATAAAAAATAAAATAAAATATTCTAAAATTAAATTTATTTATTTATTTATTTTTAACTAAAATTTATATATAAAAAAAATGAAACAAGAGTTAAAATAATATCGGATCAATATAAATATTTAATATAGATAAATAAATTAAAATTCGGGGAGGATCAAAAATCACGTGTTTACATTTTGCCCCTCTTTATGTGGAATCTCGGAGAGTTTTCATACAAAGTAGACAAGATATGATTTTTTACCCTCCGATTATTTGAAAGGTAAGGATAAAATAAAATTAAAATAAAAGAAAAGATGTGACCGAGTCCTAGTTTTGGACCTCCTACCTATCCCGGGTTATAAAGGAATCAGGTCACGTGTAGTTCAAAGGTAAAAGGGTGAGAGAAAGAGTTAAAAGTCAAGTGAGGTTCCGTCAAGTTTTTTGTTCACGACTTTTGTTTTTTATATCCAAATGACTAACAAAAAAATCAAAAATGAAAAATACAAATGAAAGATGCAATTTCTCTAAAATCTTGATTTGAATCTTCATGACTTGAACTTGAAAATTCACCCTATTCTTCAAACGGACTCCTAGCTTGCTTTTTTTCCTCTTCACCCTGTTTTTCAAGCGGGCTCCTGATTTTTTACTTCTTCGCCCTGTTCTTTCGGCGGGCTCCTGACGTGTTATTTCTTCACCTGACAATGTTCACCCTATTCTTCAGGCGAGCTCCTAGACTTACTTTTTCTTCACCCTGTTCTTTAGGCGGACTCCTGGACTTACTTTTCTCCACCCTGTTCTTCATGCGGGCTCCTGGACTTCCTTTTTCTTCACCCTATTCTTCAGGCGGGCTCCTGGACTTCTTTTTTCTTCACCCTGTTCTTCAGACAGGCTCCTGGACTTCCTTTTTCTTCACCCTGTTCTTCAGGAGAGCTCCTAAACTTTTTTTTCTTCACCCTGTTCTTCAGACGGGATCCTGGACTTCCTTTTTCTTCACCCTGTATTTTAGGCGGGATACTGGACTTCTTTTTCTTCACCCTGTTCTTCAGGCGGGCTCCTGAAATCACATCAAAACTAAAAAGAAAATTATCCCAAACAAAGATTATTATAAAGAGATATTCCATTTTCTAGAAAAGTAAAGTTCCAAACGATAGGAATTAAATTTTTTCCCCAGTTTATCGTCAGAGAACTTTTGTGAAAGTCACATCATAACAACTTGAAAAACCCGAACAAAGAAATTCATCTTCTATGGGTTAATTGGAATGATTCGGCTAGAAAGTGCATTTTTTAGAAGTCAAAGGGAATTACTTGACTAGAAAGTACATTTTCTAAGAATCAAGAGGAATGACTCGACTAGGAAGTACATCTTCTACAAATCAAGGGGAATGACTCGATCAGGAAGTACATTTTCTAGGAATCAAGGGGAATGACTCGACTAAGAGGTACATCTTATTGGAATCAAGGAGAATGACTCGACTAAAAGGTACATCTTATAGGAATCAAAGGGAATGAATCGACTAAAAGGTATGTCTTATAGGAATCAAGGGGCAGACTCAACTAAAAGGTACATCTTATAGGAATCAAGGGGAATGACTCGACTAAAAGGTATGTCTTATAGGAATCAAGGGGATTGACTCGACTAAAAGGTACGTCTTATAGGAATCAAAAGAATGACTCGACTAAAAGGTACATCTTATAGGAATCAAGGGAATGACTCATCTAAAAGGTACGTCTTATAGGAATTAAGGGAAATAACTCAACTAAAAGGTACGTCTTATAGGAGTTAAGAAAAATAACTCAACTAAAAGGTACGTCTTATAGAAATCAAAGGGAATGACTCAACTAAAAGGTAAGTCTTATAGGAATCAAGGGAATTACTCGACTAAAAGGTACGTCTTATAGGAATCAAGGGGAATGACTCAACTAAAAGGTATGTCTTATAGGAATCAAGGGAAATGACTCGACTAAAAGGTACGTCTTATAGGAATCAAGGGGAATGACTCGACTAAAAGGTATGTCTTATAGGAATCAAGGGAATGACTTGACTAAAAGGTACATCTTATAGAAATTAAGGGGAATGACTCAACTAAACGGTACGTCTTATAGGAATCAAGGGGAATGACTCGGCTGAAAGGTACGTCTTATAGGAATCAAGGGAATGACTCGACTAAAAGGTACATCTTAGCTCTCTAATTCAATGTTTCATGATTAAACTGGATTTTAAGATCCGACTAAAAATTTCACAGGCATGTCATAACATTAGAGAATCAACATAAAATATATTGTGTAAAGAAGAACAACTTAAAAACAAGACAAAACAACTAGGACACCACATTTCAATTAAAAGAAAAGATAGAAAGGTTTAAACAAAAAAAAACAAACAGACAAAACAAGATAGATTTTGAACTACAATCTTAAAATAATTCAAAAAATAAAAAGAAAAATAAAAAAACCTACCAACAATTCTTCCAAGTAAGTGAAGGAGTGACTTTCCAATTATTGAGCTTGACATCTTAGCCACTGGTTTGCATATCAACATGACTAGAGCTTCCACCACTGTCCAACACATTTCTTTTAACAAATAAATTCTGGATTCCCATGCTTGACTCATTTTTCCCATGTATTGTGTATTACCTTGTATTGATAAAGAATTTTGTGTGACACTCGTAGTGTCAATGTTTTGCACTACAATCAATTTTTCTTGAATCATCCTTTCTATTTCTCTTTTCAAAGCACGACAATCCTCAATACTATGACCCTGAATATCAGAATGATATGCACATCATAAATGAGGATCAAAATTTCTTGAATGTGGATCAGGAGTACACTCAAGGAGAGGAGTGATTATGCCCAACTTTCTCAATCTCTGGAATAAACTAGCATACGACTCCTCAATTGGTGTAAAATTATTCTTTGACTTTCTCCTCTTTGCAAACTCTGTCCTCAATTAAAACTTGGACTTAGAAGTTCCTTGATAAATATGTGGGGTCATGGATGATGTTGGGGGATCGGTGCATGCCATTATGGATAAGAAAATGGATGAACATACAACTGTGCATTGTTCAAAGGATACTGAGGAAGTGGAATGAAATATATTATATTTTGCAAAGAGGAACCTTGTTGCAAGTGAGCATGTGGATTTGATGTGCAAGCTCGGAATTGAGAGTGACAATATTGCTGAGTTGGACCTCTTGAGCTCTGCTTTGCCCCTGTGACGACAATAGGTACGTTTTCCTTTTGTCCCTCTCAACTGATGGCACTATCGTCCAAAGTGTTTTACAGAATCCTCGTACCCATCATGTTCGTCAAATTTCAATAT
This sequence comes from Capsicum pubescens, assembly GCA_030864215.1. NCBI lineage: Eukaryota > Viridiplantae > Streptophyta > Magnoliopsida > Solanales > Solanaceae > Capsicum > Capsicum pubescens. The sequence goes on along the minus strand of CM061547.1, from coordinate 139,361,737 downwards.
CTCAAGACTTGGGGGAAGGTTAACACTTAAATACATACCCCAGTCTTTATATGCAACGTCTTCATAATTTGCAATTCCCTGAGAATTTTTCATAGCCTTTTATGTGCTCTTCATTTATCTAGCCATTTTTTCTTGCTCTTCTGCCATGTCAGACTTCTTAGTAAGAAATTTTGGCGGTCCAATTAACATAGATGTGGGCTCAGGTGTATAATAGTGATCATCAAGAGTGTTGAACATTGACTCACTAGAAGATTGGGAAAGCATAATCGCCGAAAAAAAATCCAAGGTGGAAACTTTAATAGAGGGTTAAGCAACAGAAGAAGAGACTATAGTGGTGCTATCGATATGGTAAATTTATACTGAAGAGCTAGAGAATGAGTGATGGAATCATTGGGATTATTTTGGCTTGGAGTAGATTCTGAGGCATGTTGTGGCACATAACCAACAACAAAAAACTGACCTTGCAATTTTGGTGAAAAACTCAGGGTATTTGTAGGATCAATAGTGGAAAATGGAGGAGGAGGCAGCCCACTAGCCCAAACTCTATACATTTCCATCATTTGTTGCCTCAAACTCATAATTCTTGCTTTAAAGTCTTATTTTCCTGACTCTTTGTCTAATCTATGATGTTACTCTCTATATTTTTTCTGGACATGACTCTTTTTCCTAGATTTGATGTAATATGGAGGACCAGCCAAAATGCCACAAACCAACCACCTTAAACTAACTCTATAAGAAATAACAAAGGCATTAGAATGCTACACTTTTTCAAAAACTCTTTTATCTTCATTTTGAAAAGATCATCGAACCCTAGAAGGGCACCTACGTATCTCACTACGATGAGAATCAGGTGTGTGTAGTTCGTAAAGGAAGAAACATATTTTTCTTTTAATTTGAGAAATGAGAAAGATTTTTTTTGAATTTATTAATAATGATAAAAACACATTTTTTTATTTTTGAAAACAAATTAATTTATTTTATGTACAGATCAAAAATTCTCTTTTTTATTTGTTTAGAAGGAAACACAAATATATTTTTTTCTTTAAAATCACCGAATCCATGAAGGACTGCCTACGTATATCACTAAGATGAGAATCAGGTGTGCGTAGTTCTTGAAATATATGTCGTACAAAACTTAGCCACAAGAACCCTAAAGGTTCAGGGTTGTTAAAATTCATATATATATTTTATTTTGTAAAAACTTAGCCTCCTGATCCCTAAAGATTCAAGGCTATTAAGATATATAAAAATTGAACTTGAGGATTAGAAAAATAATTATGAAAGTAATCATATTTTCAAAATATTCCTCAATAAATCTATGAATAATTTTTCAAAAGATAGGGTCGTGTCTTGGGAAGGACTTCCTACGTATCTCACTAAAGAGTGAGAATCAGACCCTCGTAGTTCATGAAGACCTTTTTAAAAAAACTATGTATATTTTTTAAAAAAATGAAAAATAATTTATTAAATTTGAGGAAAATATACTCTTTTGTATTTTACCAAATTACCTAAAAACGGTCAACAATCAAATAAGCCTGCCAAATAAATGTCAAATAGCACATAGGATGCACATGTTGGTCATTATAAGAAGGGACACCTGTCCTAGACAGACACGGCCCTTGTGCCGAGTCCCGCTAAGTCAAATGCATATGATGCAAATAAAGTGGAACCTAATAGGGATAACCAAATTCTGAGTTTCAGTTATACTAAGTTTATCCTAATAGGGATATGTGTCTAGACTGGCTTACCCAAGCGGACACTTGAGTCGGAGAGGGACAACTTATTCGGCAGCAGTGCTACTCCGACTTCGTTGTGGATCTAAACCTCGCCTAACATGTGTGACTAATAATCCTTCACCAGGTGCCTTGACACTCCGGCTATCTCAAAAAGAAGGTAGGATGCATGCGATGTATTTTTTCTATCCTATTTTAGAGACTCAGAGGGGGTGCGCAAGAGAAGACAGTTTATAAAATAGTTCAACAATATCAAAACAGTAAATGAGCGACAAGTAGCACATAAGGATAATAAACACAATATCAAAATAATTAAAGCAAGTAAAGTCAATATTAGAAGCTCGAATTCTTATGTTATTCCCCAGCGAAGTCGCCAGAGATGTCACATCCCTTTTTCCCCCAAGAAGTCGAAGGTCAAAGGGTTTTTTTAATTAAACTGACGATATTGAATAGGGATTAATTGATTTACAGAGTCGTCACTTGGAATCGAGTTATGGTATTCCAAGTCACCTTTTTGAATCCCTAATCAAAAGAAAATGACTCTTATTTGGTCTGCAAAAATAAAAGACCGGGTAAGGAATTTTGTTGATCTAGGAGAAGGTGTTAGGCACCACTCGAGTCCCGTGATTCTAGCACGGTCTCTTTATTGACTTATACTTTACTGAAACTATTTAGATAAATTATATTAGGGCCTAGATTCACTTATTTTTATTATATTAAAACTATTTAAAACTTCTTGTATCTAATCAATAAAATTAATTTTTAGAAAAATATTTGTCAAGGTGCATTATTGCATCCTTGAATTTTAAAAATATCTCAAAAAGATGCGTATGTCGCATTCTTAATTGAGATGAAAATTTATGAAAAGGTGTCTAAAATTTTCTTAATATTAAAGGTGTGGTTAATCCATTATAAATTTGAAATATCTAAACTTACTCTATTATTTTTATCGCATAAGGAAGCTTGAAAAAGCTTAATATTCAATATTATACAAATAAAATATTCATTCCATCAATAAAAGAAATTGTAATAAACCTAACTCATCAAGATTATATTATTTAAAAGCTCACATGCTACGATTCAATGATTCCTTCAAGATAATTTTTAGATCTTTCCTATAAAATTCTATCTTTATTTATTTCTCCATCTTTTAACAATAATAATTTAGAAACGTTATTTTGATCATAATTCTAAGATAGACAAAGAAAGCAAACACTATTTCTCTTAAAAAAATTATGTTTATACTATACTGCGTATATCTCATGTTGAATTTTTAATAAACCAAATAATTACTTATTAAATAACTTCATCACAATTTAATGTCAATATTAATAGTATAATCCAAATATATACTTGCACTTGTACAGGCCCAAGTATTTCCTTCCTTTAATTAATAACTAATAAATAGTGAAATAAAGAAAAGAAAAAAGAATTAAGTAAAACCATCATCAGGTCCAAACTTTTAACACTTTTCCAACAATGGAGATAGTGATTCTGGTGAGGGTTAAGAAGAAAAGAATGGTTGCCAGCGACGGGAAAGGGGAGAAGGGGGCGGCGCCGGCGCAGACACGAATTTCAGTGAATTTTTGCCATTTTTTGGTGGGATTTGAGTAGTTAGAGGCGTTTTTTGGTGGATCCGCCAGAGGAAATGGTGATTTCGATGACGGGTGGTTGATTTTGGTTTTCTCGGTGGACTTTTGATAGTTTTCTGTCGGGATTTAGCCAGATTTGGGATGTTGGTGGTGATTCCGTTGTTTGGCAGCAGTGGTTCCACTGTTTGGCGGTGGAAGTGGATAAATTTTGTGGATTAACGGTGGAAAATAGGGAGCTGGAGTGAGGGAGATTGTCGGTGTTTTGTCGAAGGAACACCGTTCCACCGACGACAGTGAATGAAAATAAAAAGAGGGACGACAGCCATGTTTTTCGATGAATTTTGCCGGAATCTGACCTCGAAGTCCAATTTCCTTCTCTTTTTTCATCTCCAGTGTGTGTACGCGTATGGAAAATGGTGCGTAAAGGGTGTATGGTGAAGTGTGTGCATGTTTTCCATTCTTCCCTCTTTACTGTGTATGCATTTTTTTTGTACATATATCTTGTTTTTTCAATGGAGATTCTTTTTTGTTGAATTGTTAATGGGTTCAAGAAATATGAATCAATCCTTTATTTTTTCAAAAATGGAGAAAGAAAAATGGGTCTCCTCTATTGTATTGCTATTGTGGGTGTTGTTTCTTGGGTTGATTTTTGGTTAATGGAATTTTTGTGTGTGAGAGTGTTTGTATACGCAATCTGTAGTGTGTAATGTGTACATGAAATTCATTGTAAGTAAAAATGAAGCTTCCTCCGTATACAAATATATATAAATATTCAATAACTAAATTGCATACATGTACTAATAGGAAGTTCACATAGTTAATCAATATATACTAAATAAGGCTTCAAATCACTTTAACATTTTCATTTATTCTTTTTCACAATCAAATTGATAACATAAATGATATATGGTTGAATAGGAACCTGTAGTAAACTACACTAATTGATAAACAAAGAAATTCGTCACCGGAAACTTTGAAACTCGAATCACAACTCTTTCTCTCCCTTATTTCTCTTCTGTATTTTTGCTTTTTGTTTTTCTCCCTCTCTAATGTTTTCTCTATGTTTTCTTCAGTGTCCTCCCAGTTTTAGTGTGATTTTGTTTTATCTATGTCTGAGTATGTAGGCAAAATATACGTAGGATGGGGATTAGAGAGTTATATGATGATGGGGGGAGACGTTGAGAGAAGTTAGAATACAGATAGGGTGGGGTAGTTCGGTTAGGATAATTATTCAATTTTTTTAATAAATACATAATAAATAATAATAATAGTAATAAAAAAATTATAATTAATTGATTTTTATATTTAAGAAAATATAATAAAAGTTTATAAATAGTCTTAAATATATATAATTAAGGTTGTATTAAAACTATTGCTTGTTTATTAAAATTTTAAAAGAAAAATATATTTTTGAAATTTTTATATAGTTATTTTTTAAAATAAAAATAAAATAAAATATTCTAAAATTAAATTTATTTATTTATTTATTTTTAATTAAAATTTATATATAAAAAAAATAAAACAAGAGTTAAAATAATATCGGATCGATATAATTTTTTAATATAGATAAATAAATTAAAATTCGGGGAGGATCAAAAATTACGTGTCTACAGTGGTCGTACCCGTCTGCTTTGTGCAGAGTATGGTAGAAATCATAAGGTTGTGTGTAGAGCGGGCAATGACGTGTGTTTTGGATGTAGCGAGTCAGGACACAGTGTCAGAGAATGACCTAAGGCTGATCCGCGGAGTCTGCACAGTCATCCTCTAGTTCCATCCGTCACCCGACTCAGCAAGGTTCCACTTCCAGCGCAACCAGTGACCAGCGTCATAACAGAATTTATACCCTCCAGTCCCAACATGATCAGAAAAGTTCTCCTAATGAGGTTACGGGTACACTTCAAGCCTTTCCTATTTTGTGCAAGTTTTACAAGATCCTGGAGCTTCTCTTTCTTTTGTAACCCCTTACATAGATGTCAACTTCGGAGTCAGTCCCAAAACCTTAACAAAACCCTTCTCAGTATCTACCCCATTTGGTAAATCTATCATAGCTCGGTGGATATACAGAAACTTCCCGGTTATGGTGTCTCAGAAAGTTACATTAACAGACCTTGTAGAGTTAGAGATGGTGGATTTTAACGTTATTCTCGGCATAGGTTGGCTCTATTCTTGCTATGCTTCAGTTGATTGTAGAAACAGCATTGTTTATTTTCGGTGTCATGATAAACCAATCCTTGAATAAAGGGGTAGTATCTCAGTGCTTAGGAATCATACATTTTATTAGATTCCTTCTCAGAATCCTATGATAGCATATGATCTAGAATTGGAAGAATAAAACCAGGAGTTTAGGAATAGTAGTAGAGTTGGGATGGTGTAATCTGAAGTTGAACAGATTATATATTTCATGGGACTAGTCATGTGAAAGGTGAATCAGTAGGCTTGATGCAGTGTATACAAGAATTTAAGTTTGTTGACTCAAAACATGTATTGTGGATGTGATATTTGTAGGCTATGATGAAAGTAGTATAGTTATTAAAGATTTGGGGATATCTGATGATAGGCGAATTTACACGCCTATATCAATATATTTTGCCCATATTTTAGCCTAGTTTTGAGAACAAAGTATATATTTCATGCACTTTTAGTTCTTTTTCCTGTAAATGAGCTAACGAACATGATTAGTAAAGTTTCAGGTATAAATGATGCAGAATTCAGCATTTTATGGCTTACTTGATGCAAAAGAAAGCTCACGAAGGAAGGGAAGGGATTTTACACGCCTAAGGACCAAAACTGCTGCATGGAAAATCTGTCCCGGGCTAAAACAACATTTCTGAAGACTTTGGGGATTTGCAGTAACTTAGTTGGATTTGGACAATGATACATTAACCTAGTACAATTGGGTTATGTATTTCATTAGTTTATTTGGATTATGATAATGTTACATTAACCTAGTATAATTGGGTTAAGTATTACATTAGCCTAGTAGAATTTGGTTAGATATTTTATTTATCTAGTAGGATTAGGATATGGGTATTATAAATACCCTATCATGCTAGAGATTTGCAAGGAATTTGGGTGGGGAGACCACAATACTTTCTTCCATCCCTCTCATCTTCCACTACAAACAATTCTACAACTCTTCTAATCTTTCCATTAATTCTATTTTTCTTCTTCTACTCTTCTATTCTTAAATTCCACAACAAGAGAATCGTTACTTTGCCTAGGAATTCATGCCTCACGCCTACCACCTGAGCTACACGAAATTACTCAATCTTGTGGTATAACAACAATGTCAATCATGATCTCCTTCGCATTCATGGGTAACTAACTTCTCTGTTGGGGTTATGGAAGTCGTATGAGATACTATCTATTGCTGTGAGTTTGTGAGTTCGCGACACGTATACTGCTTATATCATTATTCTCTTCATCTTAGTCTACATTCTTTGTGGTTGCAAACGCAAGAATACGCCAGTATAACATTTAACTTGTTCGAAAGAAAGGTTATCTGTCTGGAAAAGAGATAAGGTCAAGGTAGTAGGGTCACCCCCTAAAATTCCCTACTAAAAAGCTAGTGTCGTAACTGGACTAACCTCTTGGAGAATTTGTACCGTTAGACACGCTTTAAGCTCGAAAGAGTTAAAGTGAAATAATCCTCGAATAGGTCGAAAGACGCCTGGATTTACCATCGAATACAATTCTCTATACGCAGTTGCATGTCAGAATTCTACACACTCATAGCCAATAGAGACGTATACCTCAGAAGGTGGACATGACCCCAACGCCTCAATTCTCATTGTTTACAACTTACGTAACAATCTTTCTCTTTTACTTTGCTATTTTCAGCTTTTATTTAATTATTTTGGTGACACATTACAAATCCCCCCTTTTTACGAGACTTGCACCAAAAGTTTAGTAATTTTGCTTACTTGTTGGCCAAGCTATTCCCTGTGGGATCGACACCCAACCCTATTGGGTTCTATATTTTCTAACGACCGCTTTACACTCCTACGAGAGCTGTAGATTGAGCGTTATCAAAAATTGGCGCCGCTGCCGGGGAATACAAGTGTCAATTAAGTTCGTAATAATTACTAGACCCTTTGGTCAAAGATTCTCGTACTTTTACTTTTAGTTTTTGTTTTTGTCTACTGCAGGTTTTTATTTTAGTGCATGCCCCATACTCGAAGTTCTGGTCAACCGTTATTACCAATCAATCCTGAACCACAACGCATTGGTAGAATGGAAGCACAAGCTGAAATCGCAAGGATGGCTGCTCAACAGGAACAAGCAAGATTGGCTGCCCTTTCCGCAGCCCAGGTTCAACAGCAGAACATTGATAACCCTGCACGAGCAACAAATCCTGACGATGAGGATTTAGGTGATGACGAATTACTAAACCCAAGGCATGATGTTGAAATCACAACACCTGCCAACAGAAGAGGTCGACAAGCTCGGTATAGACATGATCGCCAACCTATGCAGCCAGCTTTCGACGATGATGATGATGATCTTGATGGTGCCGGAGCCACTGGAGCTATAATTCCACCACCATTAGCGCCCAGAGCCAAGTTCAACATCATAAGCACCATGATTCAGTTATTGCAACTCAAGGGATTGTTTGGTGGACTAGCAGGCGATGATCCGAATATGCATCTCATCAACTTTATTTCTACATGCAAGTCTTTTGACAATCCTGGTGTTGGTCAGAATGCAATTCGATTACGTCTATTTCCATTGTCTCTGTCTGGGGAGGCAACACTATGGTTGAATGGGCTGACTCCTGATTCAATTACAAATTGGAGGCAATTGAGAGACGCTTTCCTAGAAAGATTCTTTCCGCCTTCCAAAAGGGCACAATTGAGAGATGAAATCAGCAACTTTCGTCAGCTTCCCACTGAAGCTCTTCATGAAACATGGAAGAGGTTCAAGACAAAGCTAGCGAGATGCCCAAACCATCACATGACTAATGTTCACCTCATGGAGATATTGTATAGAGCCTTGAATTCAATAACTAAGCCAGTGCTGGATAACGCAGCTGGAGGATCTTTTATGGACCTCACCTTTGGTCAAGCAAGCAATATGCTAGATCGCATGACGAAACAAAGTAGAGCTTGGCATACCAGGGATTCTGAGGTAGCATGCCCCACTTTATCTATTGGCATGACTGCAGACCAAAGAAGAAGACAAGAAGAACGTGATCAAGATTTAGCGCACATGAAAACGTAAGTGGATCTTCTGACAAAGCATTTATTATCAGGGAAGACCGAAAAAGTAAAAGCTATTGCGTTAAAAGGAAGAGACGAATCTGATTCGGAAGAGGAGGCCAACTACTTGAACAATCAGGGGGGTTTCCGTGGGAATACCCAAGGAAACCAAGGTCGGAACTATTATGATAAATCTGGAAGCAAAGACCAAGGTAGTTGGAAGAAAAACAATGAAAAAAGTGGTTTGTACGTTCCCCCTGGTAGACGTGATACCACCACATCTAATTTTGGAAGTATGGAAGACATGATGGCTAAATTATTGAAAGGAGTGGAAGCAACGAGCGCGGGAGTTACTGAGGTAATTAATGATTTGTCCTCCATGAAACAACTAGTTGATTCTCATTCCACTTCAATCAAGAAAATAGAGCAGCAATTGAGCCAACTTTCAGCAGCACTCAATCAAAGAAAGGCTGGCACTTTACCTAGCGATACTGTGCAAAACCCAAGGAATGATGGGTCATGCATGGCCATCACTACCAGAAGTGGTAAGGTGCTGGAACCTTCAGCAAAAGGCAAGCAAGTGGTTGACGAAGTTACGGACATGGATGATAACGCAAAAGGAGAAGATGCCGCAACAACCAGTCCTGACGTCAAGGACGTCACGCCCAGTGACGTGCAGCCTGAAAAAATAGAAAAACGGAAGCAAGAGGAGAAGAAAACCATGGAGAGAAAACTTCCATACCCACCACCACCTTTTCCCCAAAGACTGAAGAAGGTGGCGGATGACACTAAGTTCAGCAAATTCATGACTATGTTAAAGCAGCTGACCATTAATGTTCCATTGGTGGAGGCACTTGAACAAATGCCTGGGTATGTGAAGTTTATGAAGGATCTTTTGACAAAGAAGAGGGCAGCAAGTTATGAGCTGAAAGACGATGTGTATCATTGTAGTGCAATTGCTACCCGATCGATAGTTCAGAAGAAGGCCGACCCCGAAGCTTTCACTATTCCTTGCACCGTCGGATCTTTGAACTTTGCCAAAGCATTATGTGACTTAGGAGCCAGCATCAATTTGATGCCATTATCGATCTACAAGAATTTGGGGTTAGGAGATCCTACTCCAACCAATATGAGGCTCGTCATGGCAGATAGGTCGGTAAAACGACCTGTTTGTATTCTATACGATGTCTTGGTAAAAGTTTCTTCATTTATCTTTCAAGCAGACTTTGTCATCTTAGATTGTGAAGCAGATTTTGAGGTTCCCATAATCTTGGGGCGCCCTTTCCTTGCTACAGGAAGTGTGCTCATTGATTTGAGAGCTAATGAACTTTCATTCCGAATAAATGACGAAGTGGTTCGTTTTGATGTTTGCAAAACAATGAAGCAACCCAAAGATCTTAGTGTATTCTCGGTGGCTGATGTTTTCCTTGATGATCCGAAAGAACTACTTGAAGAAGAGCAAATTATTAATGATCCCTTGGAGGTTGTGCTCATGAATGGAGAGAGTGAAGATGCTGAAAATTCTGAAGAAGCCATTTGTGCTCTATCGGGATTAGGAACATATCGCTATACTCCCAAGAAGCTGGATCTTGATCTCAAGAATCGGCCTACACCACCAGCTAAGCCATCTATTGAAGAGCCACCCACGTTAGAATTGAAGGAGCTGCCAAGTCATTTGAAGTACGCATTCTTAGGAAGCGGAAACACTCTTCCAGTCATTATGGCAGCCGATTTGGGTGAGCGACAAGTTGCAGCTCTTATTGCTATTCTACGCAAGTATATTAGAGCTATTAGATGGACCATTGCGGATATTATTGGTATTCCACCTGGGATTTGTACACATAAAATTCAGCTTCAAGAAAATTGCACACCCACCATTGAGCATCAAAGGCGTCTAAACCCACCTATGCAAGAAGTGGTGAAGAAAGAGATCATCAAGTGGTTAGACACAGGAGTTGTGTATCCTATTTCTGATAGTACATGGGTTAGCCCTGTACAATGTGTTCCCAAGAAAGGATGTATGACGGTGGTCGCGAATGCAAAGAATGAACTTATTCCACTCAGGCCCGTCACTGGATGGAGAGTATGCATGGACTACCGCAAGCTGAATTCTTGGACACTCAAGGATCACTTCCCAATGCCATTTATGGACCAAATGCTAGATCGATTAGCGGGGAAAGGATGGTTTTGCTTCTTGGATGGTTATTCAGGCTATAATCAGATTTGTATTGCACCCGAAGACCAAGAGAAGACAACATTTACATGCCCATATGGTACGTTTTCCTTCAAACGTATGCCATTCGGGTTATGTAACGCACCAGCCACCTTTCAACGTTGTATGATGTCTATTTTCTCTGATATGGTTGAAGACACTTTGGAGGTATTTATGGACGACTTTTCAGTTGTTGGTGAGTCTTTTGAAGCATGCCTGGCAAACTTGAGCATGGCATTACAAAGATGTGTAGAGTTCAACCTTGTGCTGAATTGGGAGAAGTGCCACTTCATGGTAAAAGAAGGAATCGTTCTTGGGCACAAGATCTCTGAAAGAGGAATAGAGGTTGACCGAGCAAAAATTGAGGTTATTGAGAAGCTACCGCCTTCAATTTTGGTGAAGGGAGTTCGTAGTTTTCTTGGCCATGCTGGTTTCTATCGTAGGTTCATCAAAGACTTCTCCAAAATTGCGAGTCCATTGTGCAAACTATTGGAGAAAGATGCAAAGTTTGACTTCAAGGACGATTGCTTAAAGGCATTCGAATGCCTTAAAGGAAAACTCATTGAAGCCCCTATTATGGTAGCACCAGATTGGACTCTCCCGTTTGAAGTCATGTGTGATGCTAGTGGTGTAGCCGTCGGTGCTGTTCTTGGTCAGAGAAAGGAGAAATTATTTCATCCTATCTACTATGCGAGTAAGGTCCTAAATGAAGCCCAAAGGAACTACACTGTTACTGAACAAGAGCTCCTAGCGGTTGTGTATGCATTTGAGAAGTTTCGTGCCTATCTATTGGGTACTAAGGTGATCGTTCATACAGACCATGCAGCTCTTAGGTATCTAATGACAAAGAAGGATGCAAAACCAAGGTGGATTAGATGGGTATTGCTGCTGCAAGAGTTTGATTTCGAAGTCAAAGATAGACGAGGTTGCGAGAACCAAGTGGCTGATCACCTATCTCGACTTGAGAATGAGCATGTGGCGCAACCTGAAATTCAGATTGATGATGCATTCCCGGACGAAAAGATATTAGCGACAACAATGGAGAAATTACCATGGTATGCTGACTTTGCAAATTTCGTGGTGAGTAATGTGATACCTGCCAATTTATCTTACCACCAAAGGAAGAAGTTTATGCATGACGTACAGCACTACTATTGGGATGAGCCTTATTTGTTTCGACGATGTGCGGATGGTATCATTCGACGATGTATATCCCATGAAGAGGTGCCTACTATCTTGGAAGCATTCCACACTTCGCAAGTTGGAGGACATCACGCAGGCAATCGGACGGCCAGAAAAGTATTGCAAAGTGGTTATTATTGGCCTTCGATATTCAGAGATGCCTACGACTATGTTAGAAGGTGTGACCAATGCCAGCGTCAAGGTGCGATTTCAAAACACCATGAAATGCCCATGACCAAAATTCTTGAGGTAGAACTCTTTGATGTGTGGGGTATTGATTTCATGGGTCCATTCGTGAATTCATTTGGAATGAAGTACATCTTGGTTGTTGTGGATTATGTTTCGAAATGGGTAGAAGCTGTAGCATTGGCCGACAATGAAGAAAAGCGTGTTGTAGCGTTCTTAAAGAAGAATATCTTCTCTCGCTTTGGAGTACCACGTACTATCATAAGTGATGGAGGATCTCACTTCTGCAACAAGCTATTCAAATCAGTTTTGGCCAAGTATGGTGTCAAGCAACATAAGGTAGCTACGCCTTATCATCCCCTAACTAGTGGACAAGTAGAAGTTTCCAATCGCGAGATCAAGCAAATCCTTGCAAAGACGGTTAATGCGAATAGAAAGGATTGGTCTCAAAATCTAGACGAGGCACTATGGGCGTATAGGACTGCATTCAAGACACCCATTGGCATGTCTCCTTATCAACTAGTCTATGGGAAGTCTTGTCATCTACCCATCGAGCTCGAACACAAGGCATTGTGGGCGCTGAAGCGATTGAATTTGAATTGGGATGATGCAATGAAGCTGAGGATGGAGCAACTGAACGAGATGGATGAATTCCGTCTCCATGCATATGAAAGGTCAGACCTATACAAGGAGCGGATGAAAAAGTATCATGATCAGCGGATTGTTCGACGAAACTTCCAAAGGGGTGATATGGTACTTCTCTTCAACTCCAGATTGAAGCTCTTCCCAGGTAAGTTAAAGTCTAAGTGGTCTGGTCCATACAAAGTTATCCAAGTCTTCTCGTCTGGAGTAGTCGAATTGGAAGACAATAATGGTGTTGTCTTCAAAGTGAATGGCCAACGTGTTAAGACTTATATTGGTCCTCTTGACTCGATGAATTCTATGGCCATCACTTATCTCGACGAAGTCTAAGTACTCAAGGTAACTATGTCGAGCCACGACAATAAAAAAAGCGCTAGATGGGAGGCAACCCATCGTTTTATCATTTTATCGTTTTTTTTTTTACTTGTTTTGCTTTTGATAGTGAAAATCCAAAAATAAGAGTCATGCCACGACCAAAACTAAGGCGCTTGGTGGGAGGTAACCCATCGTACTAATCGTTTTCATTTGGTTTTAAGCAAAAATAGGTGCAAGAGGTATTCAACGAGGAGATTGATTTCAATTGACGATTTGGACACATTATATGGTAAAGTTGGTAAGTTAGGAATAGTGATGCATAAGGCTATGGATTGAGCATTTCTCATGCCAAACTAGGCATCGAGGAAGGCTAGGCCTAGGTAAAACTAGGCCACGAACGATGCACAACCTATCCTATAGCCTAAGGTCTCGGAATCTAGTGTGCTATACACTATGCGCCGCCCAGTCCTAAGTGTGCTTTTGACTATGCGCCGCCTATGCTATGGCATTAGGTCTCAGGATCTCATTTGCCATAGACTATGCGGCGCATATGTCCCTAAATGCCATAGACTATGCGTCGCATATACCATGACTATGCCAAGCATTATGCGCCGCATATGTAGCATTTTTATCTCCAAAACCGATTGTAAATGGGTCAACACCCGACCCATTCTCTTCCTATATAAAGGGGACTTAGTCTTGAAACATAACCACACTAGAAATTAACCTAAAGGCGCCGCATTCCCTCTCCAAACCATCCCAAAATTTTTCTTTTTGCTCTTCAAATTCACAAAACCATCTCCAAAAGCTTCAAGCAAGTAAGTACTCTCTTATTCTTCATTTATTTCTCGTAAGTACTACGTTTCTATGTCTATTATAAATTGCTACATCATATAAGATTGATTGGTGATGTTCATGTGTTTTGATCGTTGATACAAAATCATGTGAGTAAACATATACGTAGGAAAATCTTGACTTGTTTCCGACTTGAACTTGGTTTTAATAGCATTGTTATACGATTTGCGGAATTGCTATGTTATGATCTTGTTACTTGGATACTTACATGCTAGACTATCCCGTTCATCGGGATAAGCCTTATAGTTGCCTACCGACTTAGGAGATTGCGATTATTGAAAGCATCCATACCATGTTACAACCCCTATGTAGTAGTGTTGTTATATCTAACATGAAAGTAGTGCAATGACTGCAAGTAGTAATACATTACTGATTTTCTTGTCGGAATATAATCCTTAAACGTATGTCGACAAAATCTGAGTAATCGACCACTTTCACTTCACTGATTTGTGTCAACAAAACTAAGTGTGGGGTGGTACCCCTACTTCTTGTTTATAGATTGTATCAATTGAGATTGTGCTGCCATTAACACTATTTCTAGTCTCAGGTACAATGGCACCTAAAGCGAGGCAAGTCAAGGAGAAGGCTACCACTTCCCAAAAGGGCAAGAAGAGAGGTAGAAAGGACCAAAGAGAATCATCCTCAACACAACTACCCCGCAAAATGTTTGGAATAAAATGGGTTCTTGAGGATGAAGACAAAGAATGGTACAGGAACAACAAAGAAAGAAGATATGTTCACGTCGACCTGATCAACAAGGACACCTTAGCGAAGAAGGAGCCGCGTATGTTGGCAAAAATCATGGCATTGAAGCTGGATTTCATCTTCCGTGATATGGGAGAATGTAATCTTGATTTGACAAGAGAGTTTTACGCCAACTGGTCGCCGAAAACAACAGGCAACAAAGTCAAAATTCGGGGCCAAGTGTTACAGCTCAACGCGGACTGGATCAACTCTTTTCTTGGCTTACCTTCGGTCGACCCAGCACCATTCAAAGAGTTGTACAGCAGGCCTCCTTATAGAGCAATTAGACACACACTTTGTGGAAGTAGATCGATGGCAAGGTGGGGCAGACATAAAGACACAGGGCGACACAACACCTTCCCCTATGCTTCACTGAATAGGGAAGCAAGAATCTGGATGCGTATTGTCAACTCATGCCTTATTCTTGGGACTCAATACACCAAGATATCAAGAGATAGAGTGTGTTTGGTCTATGCTTTGATGACGAATGTCCCTATCAACTTTGGGGCAATCATTCGCTCTACCATGAGGAAGGCCAGACTCCACAAAAGGTCCCACTTCACGTTTGGAAATCTGTTGACAGCAATCTTGCGGAAGGAGGATATCAAAGAGGAACCAGCTGATCATAAACTCCCACACAATCCGAAGAAGGTTGACCTCACAAAGGTCAAAGATGTTGAATCAACACATGGCATCAACCTTACTACGGCAGAGAGACATGCTCGGGATAAGAGTTTCTCCCGCCATATGTACGGCATGATGAGGTTTACAATGATGAACGGAGGTCGTGTTCCCACTGCTGCAGAGCTCCAACAGCTGGACCATGACTATCCAATGAATATTCATGCACGGGAGATGTGTGGAGTAGGTACATACTTTGAGGAACCTCTCGATGACGACGTGCCGACCGATGATGATCGACGAATGTCAGACTCTGACGAGGAGGAGAACTCTGACGACGACTCTTATGATGATTTCGACGAAGGGGGTATGACCCCCGACATTGAGGAAGAGTCCGACTAACCAGGTTCCTCGTATTTATTTTCCACTGAGGGCAGTGTCCCGTTTAAGTGTGGGGTGGCGGTATCGTATGCTATACTTCTCTATCGCATCTATGTTTGTTTATTTTGTTGTTTTTTTTTGTTGTTTTTTTTCGTGTTTCAGTTTTTTTTATTTTTGTTGTTTTTTCTAGCTTCGCATGAAATTATTTTGATAGGCAGCATGAGATTATAACAAGAGTATGTGCTACAATTATGACTATTGAGACGTTTAGGCTCTAGTTGTGACTCATTATGTGATATTGTGTGGTTCAATTCCTTCACTTGTTGGGTCGAGAGTCTATATTACTTCCAAGCAAGTCGACCATGTGCCTTGTGTGTGTGAGATAATCGTATATTCTATGTGTGTGGCTGATGCTAGAACTTGCCTGGTATGTATGCAAAGCGAAAATAAGGAGTGTAAGTTTAGGATATGATTTAGGCATTTCTTTGGCAACCTATATTTGTTTACCTTCAGTTTTACCTACCCATGGACATCATCCTAGTTAAACCCTTTTGAGCCTTTAGCCTATTTTCTTTGACAACCTTGTATGTAAGCCTAATCCATTTTTTTTCAAGACCGTAATTTGATCCAAACTCCTAAGTGCTTTAAAGTGAAAAAGTCATGTGACAACATAAGAGGAAATTGGGTGAGTATGATGCTATAAATTGTAATAGTGCTTGAATGTGTTATGAAAAAAAAAGTGCTATCATAAGAGGTATGTTGTGAAAAGAAAAAGGAAAAGAAAGTTGAAAAGCGGGTTGTGCTTAAAATTGAAAAACAAAAGAGGAGAACAAGGGTGGTAGAATAAAAGAAAGAAAGGTTGAAAGAAAAAAAAAGTGTCAATGATACAAAGTGATGTATTAAAGCGCTTAGGAACTTAGTCACTATTCCTGGCCAAAATAGTCCTACCCGTCCCTTAGCCTACATTACAACCATCAAAAGACCTACTTGATCCTAAGCTTAGCATTCTGACATTTAGTAGAGTATTACATTAAGGGCAAGCCTATGGTCATCAGCTGCTACATATGAATTCTTTGTGAGAGTGAGAGCAAGGATATTTTGATACCCATGTTTGAAAAATATGCTATACTTGTGAGTGATTATGGGTAATATATTGTGAGACACACATGGTTGATGAGTTTTGGGTAGATGTGTATGATTCTTTGTGCCTTAACTTTTGAATATGAGTTGACCACCATCACGAGTCTATGCTAGAGGTTAAACTGTTTCTACTAATGATCGAAAAACTACTCTTTGTTGATAATTGTTGTGCTTGTCTTGACGAATATTTTGTGTTGTTGCTGTGAAACCCCAAGTTGATGTTTAGAGGGACATGATATTTTGTTCGAGGACAAACAAAGCTTTAAGTGTGGGGTGTTGATGATAGGCAAATTTACACGCCTATATCAATATATTTTGCCCATATTTTAGACTAGTTTTGAGAACAAAGTATATATTTCATGCACTTTTAGTCCTTTTTCCTGTAAATGAGCTAACGAACATGATTAGTAAAGTTTCTGGTATAAATGATGCAGAATTCAGCATTTTATGGCTTACTTGACGCAAAAGAAAGCTCACGAAGGAAGGGAAGGGAGTTTACACGCCTAAGGACCAAAACTGCTGCATGGAAAATCTGTCCCGGGCTAAAACAATATTTCTGAAGACTTTGGGGATTTGCAGTAACTTAGTTGGATTTGGACAATGATACATTAACCTAGTACAATTGGGTTATGTATTTCATTAGTTTATTTGGATTATGATAATGTTACATTAACCTAGTATAATTGGGTTAAGTATTACATTAGCCTAGTAGAATTTGGTTAGATATTTTATTTATCTAGTAGGATTAGGATATGGGTATTATAAATACCCTATCATGCTAGAGATTTGCAAGGAATTTGGGTGGGGAGACCACAATACTTTCTTCCATCCCTCTCATCTTCCACTACAAACAATTCTACAACTCTTCTAATCTTTCCATTAATTCTATTTTTCTTCTTCTACTCTTCTATTCTTAAATTCCACAACAAGAGAATCGTTACTTTGCCTAGGAATTCACGCCTCACGCCTACCACCTGAGCTACACGAAATTACTCAATCTTGTGGTATAACAACAATGTCAATCATGATCTCCTTCGCATTCATGGGTAACTAACTTCTCTGTTGGGGTTATGGAAGCCGTATGAGATACTATCTATTGCTGTGAGTTTGTGAGTTCGCGACACGTATACTGCTTATATCATTATTCTCTTCATCTTAGTCTACATTCTTTGTGGTTGCAAACGCAAGAATACGCCAGTATAACATTTAACTTGTTCGAAAGAAAGGTTATCTGTCTGGAAAAGAGATAAGGTCAAGGTAGTAGGGTCACCCCCTAAAATTCCCTACTAAAAAGATAGTGCCGTAACTGGACTAACCTCTTGGAGAATTCGTACCGTTATACACGCTTTAAGCTCGAAAGAGTTAAAGTGAAATAATCCTCGAATAGGTCGAAAGACGCCTGGATTTACCATCGAATACAATTCTCTATACGCAGTTGCATGTCAGAATTCTACACACTCATAGCCAATAGAGACGTATACCTCAGAAGGTGGACATAACCCCAACGCCTCAATTCTCATTGTTTACAACTTACGTAACAATCTTTCTCTTTTACTTTGCTATTTTCAGCTTTTATTTAATTATTTTGGTGACACATTACAAATCCCCTTTTTTTACGAGACTTGCACCAAAAGTTTAGTAATTTTTCTTACTTGTTGGCCAAGCTATTCCCTGTGGGATCGACACCCAACCCTGTTGGGTTCTATATTTGCTAATGACCGCTTTACACTCCTACGAGAGCTGTAGATTGAGCGTTATCAATATCCATGTTATGTGTTAGAATCTAAGTTAGAATCTTTGAAGGTTGAGCTAATAGAAAGAGGAGTTGAAAATTCTAAGTTAGTCAGTTCTTAAGTTGTTACATGATATATTTGGGGCTATATAAAGTTAAGAGTCTTATCTCAGAAGGAGGTATCAGCAGTAGGGTTTTACACTTTTAGGTGCAGTCTTTCAGGGTGAGTTTAGTGTTTATGAGTATTGTTATATCTCGGACTCTAGAGTAAAATTGTTTTAGTACAGTTTAGAGATATTGGTTAAGCGGTCCACAGACTTAGGATGATGTTTTTAAGCTAAAGGGGGGATGGTAGAACAAGTGACCAAGTCAGGCTCTCAGATTCTACTAGTGATACCAGTGTGTTGTAGAACAACACTAGGGAGGGAGATGCCCGACCCATGCTTATTTTAGTATTTGTACTTCAGTTATCACGATATCTACTCATGCTTTACATGTCAGCTCTATGATCATAGCTCATATTCATGCACTTTATAGAAAATCATGTACTCCTCCAGTTCCTAGTATAAGTTGTCCCAGTCCACTCAGCAGTACGAATCATGTCCCTCAAATTCAGAAACTCCAAAAATTAGGTCATGCAGCTCATGACTTATGTATTCATGCTTTATAGTATGTTCAGTTCCAGTACTCATTCTACACATATAATGATCAGCAAAATTCAAATTTATGTCATGCATATCCCGGATTAGTCCTCTTTGATTAATACAATTCAGTTCATGCATCATATTTCAGATCCCAGATAGTTAGTCGTAATTCAATCCATAAGTGTTCCATGCATCATCTTAGTTTTTCTAGTATTTCAGTCAAGTCAGTATCGTTCGAGAGACGAACTATCCCTAGGGGGAGATGCAATACCCCCAAGCTTGTCATGTACTAAATCCCTTATCTTTTCTTCACGAAACCAGATCCAGCCGGAGATAATGGTTACTCATAAGTTGACTCTCTCATTCCTATCCCAGCCTTATAACCATTCTCATGTCATTACATATGTTCATGAAATCAGTTTAGTTCATGATATTCAATTCATGTATCCTGTTTCAGACCCAGTTATGATCTCATGTACCCATTCATGCATATTCAATAAAGTATCTCAGATTCTTTGGTATTCTCAACTTAAGGCTACAGTTTTCCTTAGATTTACTCTATTACATGCTTAATTTCAACTGCACATCATTCTCATATCATTCATGCATTCATGAAACAGTTCAGTCATGTGTCATGTCTCCAGAATCCAGTCATACTTCAGTCATACATGTCAGTGTAAGTACAGTTCCTCAGTTTCTCTCAGTTCAGTCAGTCTCATTCAAGGACGAATGTTCCCAAGGGGGAGATATTATAAGACTCCGTAAATATTTTAGTTCAATTCAGTCTCATATATCTTGTAATAAGGGGTCCTAGACTTAGAAAAATTCAGCTAAGTGTTGAGACTTAGAACTATTTTTAGCCTTCATAATTGGAAGATCTTATTTTCGATTCTTATGACCTTAGAATGTTGATTCTTAAGTTGATTCATGATCAGAGATGTCAACAGGTCATCTTGGATGAGTTTTGGATTTTTCAAATATTGTTTGAGTCACGTTCGGATGACCAAAATAGGGAGCCAATGCGATCATGATGTGTCGCGTTGGCTATCGCATTGACACCATTAACGCGATGTGTCGATAATTGCATCGACACCATTAATGTGGCGCGTCAGTTATCGCGTCACTGGGCAAAAAATTTTACATTTAGTTATGGGTTGTGGGGGCAATTAGGTCATTTCCTCCCACATTAAACCCCTATAATACGAAATTCATCCCCTCAAAAGGCAAAATACATTCACTTATTCACAAAATTCTCTCAATAAATAAACCCTAATTCATCATGCTCAAGATCAAGTTCCAAGAAATCCCCAACAATCTTCAAGAATTCTATTACTCAGGTATGTTAGGTGTTCATCCTTGGGTTTCCATTCACCCTTGGAGTTCAAAAACCCTTTTCAAAACTTGAATTATGATTCACATATTATAAATTGAATTATGCTCATGTTTGTGTTGTTATTTGAGTTTCAAAGTTGAGAAAATATGAGTTTCATGTAAAATGGATCAATGGGTATGTTGGTTGATGTAGATCTCATGTCAAACCCTTGAATTGTGAATTGATTATTGTAGTCATGATGTATTAACATGTTGTTTATTCCCATGTACAAGGTTGTGTCTCCTAAGTGTTTGATAAAATGTCTAAGTGAATGAATTATGCATAGTGATCATTTGGTGATCTTAGTATTGAAATCATGCTATTACTACATGTTTAAACTATTTCCATGCTTAATCTATGCCTTGCAAGTGTTTGATAAAATATCCATATGAGTAAATTATGCATGGTAGCCTATTGTTTTGTTGTTAAAGTTGTGATATGAGTTTATCAATTATGCTATCAAGTCTTGGGGGTATTTATTAACTAAAATCTAGATATTTACTTAGTTGCAGTAGTTATAGAATATTCCCAGTAAAGGTCAAGAACAGTAGTACTCAGTCAGTTAACAGAACTCAGTGAACTCAGTCCAGTTTGGTCAGTCAATACGATCAGGGTCAGTTCAATCAAGCTTAGTACATTCTAGTGATCAGTGTCTTTCAATTGGGAGTAGGATTCTGCACCGAGAGAACCTAGGGATGGGGACATTCCTTCCAGTTAGGGTTTGACCCTTAGTAGCAAACCACAAGTTACAGAACTACGTAGCCAGCGTAGGTTGAGATATCTTCTTGCCAGATAAGAGTTGACACATCTCGTATAAGTTTTCCTACTAGTGAGGGTTGAAAAAATGTCTTCCTGCCAGTTAGGGTGACTCACAGTCAGTATTAGTACCCATGGCATGGTACTAGAACCCTTCCTACTGGGGTCACAAGTTGTACCCCGATTAATTCAGAATGGGGCATGTCGGTTAAATAATAACTTCCACTATTACAGTTTTAGTCTCAGTATTTAGTGATGAAATCAGTCAGTTCTACAGAACCATTGCTATAAGTTATTAGTTACTCAACCATCAGAATTTAGTACTCAATTTTAGTTTAATCTCAAATACACAATGTATACCTATATGCGCAGCATTGCATGTTCAGTAGTTACAGTTTTGTATGTACTCTCATCCAGTCACTTCATGATGTTCATTCAATTGGTTATAATCTCATGAATATTAACCTATGTATATTAGCCTTACCTCACTTAGCATACCAGTACATTCCATGTACTGATCGTATACTCTCTTTTGTGCTATAATGTCTTATATCATAGGTTCGGATGCTCAGGTTTCTGACCGTACTTAGCAGCTCAGGATATCAGTAGCAGATATAGTGGTGAGTCCTCATATTTTTAGGACAGAGTTTATCTATTTTAGTATTTCAGTAGTTCAGTAGTTATTTTAGTCGGAGTTAGTTTGGGATTTGTCCCATAAACTCCATATTCAGACAGTTAAAGGCTTTCAAACTAGCGTAGTCAGTTATTCAGTTTTCAGATGTTATTATTAGTTATACTCAGTTATTATTTTAGTATTTTGAGAACCTTATTGCATTTTCAAATTTTTTTGCATATATATTCCAGTATTATATTTAGTGCTCACAGCAGGTACAAGTCATGGGTTAGGTTGTGGTCCTTCAGGGTCGTAAGCACCGTGTGACGCCCAGGGTGTACTCTCGGGGCATTAAAAACTTGGTATCAGAGCCTAAGTCTCTAAATAGTCCTAGGGAGTCTGAAAGACGCATCGAGTAGAGTATTATGCATGGGTGTGTAGTGCGCCACACTTATAGACGAGATACTATGAGTCAATTTTAGGAAAAGTTTCTTTATTTCAGTGTTAATATCATGCGAGTGAGCATAATCTCAAGTTAAACCCTCTGTCTAATTCAAGTCTTCCATTCGTCTACAAAATATGCCTCCCAGAAAGACTAACGGAAGAAGAACCGTAAACCAGCCAGTACCTTCGCCCATTTAGGAAGATCCCCTAAATGAGCATGTTTCTCATGCAGAGTTCAAAATTGCATTCACTACTCTAGCTCACTCTGTAGCAGCTTGGAATGGTCGACCAGCTACAGTCCCAGCCAACCCAGTGGCTAATACTGTCGCAGCTAGGATTCGGTACTTCACCCGAATAAATCCTCCTTCCTTTTCAGGATCCAAGTCTGATAAGGATCCGTAAAAGTTTCTTAATATGGTTCAGAAGCTTACTTACATCATGTGTGTCACGCTTAGTAAGAGTGCAGAGTTGGCTGCTTACCAATTACAGGATGTATCTCACACCTGGTTTAAGCAGTGGAAAGGGGATAGAGGCGCAGATGCAGGGCCTATAGAATGGGAGAAGTTTGCTATAACCTTCTTAGATAGATTCTTCCCTTTAGAGTGGAGGGAAGCTAAAGTGTTGGAGTTTATTAACTTGAAGTAGGGCAACATGAGTGTAAAGGAGTATTCCCTCAAGTTTACTCAGCTAGCTAGGTATACTCATTACGTAGTGGCGGATAACAGGTCTAAGATGAGTAAGTTCGTGTCTGGAGTATCTGATAGTGTGGTAAAAGAGTGTAGGACCGTAATGTTGATTATGGAAATTGACTTGTCTAGACTTATGGCCCATGCTTAGCAGATCGAGGAGGAGAAGGTTAAAGAGAAAGAAAGAGAGAGTAAGAGGGCTAGGACAGGTAGTTTTAATTTTGCTCAGTCAGATGGTGGTACCCATTCTCAGTTCAGCCAAAAGTGTTCAGCCTCAATTTTGATTTTAGCTAGTGTGCCAATACCAAAGTTTAGGAGTGATATTCAGGATGGGGCCCCAGGCTCATAAACCCAGGGTTGTGTGAGCAGTGGTCGTACCCATCTGCTTTGTACAGAGTGTGGTAGAAATCATAAGGGTATGTGAAGAGTGGGTAATGACATGTGTTTTGGATATGGCGAGTTAGGACACAGAGTTAGAGAATGCCTAAGGTTGTTCTGCGGAGTCAGCACAGTCTTCCTCTAGTTCCATCCAGTCGCCCGACTCAGCTGTGTTCCACTTCCAGCGTAACCAGTGGCCAGCATCAGAAAAGACTTTAGACACTCCATTCCCAACATGATCAGAAAAGTTCTCCCGATGCGATTTCGTGTACACTTCAGGCCTTTCCTATTTTGTGCATATTTTTCTAGATCTTGGAGCTTCTCTTTGTTTTATTACCCCTTACATATCTTTCAACTTTGAAGTCAGTGTCGAAACCTTAATAGATCCCTTCTCAGTATCTACCCAATGGGTAAATCTATCATAGCTCGGCGGATATACAGAAACTTCCCGATTATGGTGTCTTGGAAAGTTACTTCAATAGACCTTGTAGAGTTAGAGATGATGGATTTTGACGTCATTTTTGGATGGATTAGCTTCATTCCTTCTATGCTTCAGTTGATTGTAGAAATAATATTGTTTATTTTTGGTGTCCCGATGAACCAATCCTTGAATGAAGGGTAGTACCTCAGTGCTTAGGATTCATACGTGTTTTTAAATTCCTTCTTAGAATTCTATGATAGCGTGTGATCTAGAATTGGAAGCATGAAACCAGGAGTTTAGCAACAGTAGTAGAGTTGGGATGGTGTTATCTGAAGTTGAGCAAATTATATATTTCATGGGGCAAGTCATATGAAAGGTGAATCGGTAGGCTTGAAGCTGTGTATACAAAAATTTAAGTTTGTTGATTCGAAACATGTGTTATAGATGTGATATTTGTAGGCTATGATCAAAGTAGTATAGTTATTAAAGATTTGGGATATCCACGTTATGTGTTAGAATCTAAGTTAGAATCTTTAAAGGTTGAGCTAATAGAAAGAGGAGTTGAAAATTCTAAGTTAATCAGTTCTTAAGTTGTTACATAATGTATTTAGGGCTATAGAAAGTTAAGAGTCCTATCTCAGAATGAGGTATTAGTAGTAGGGTTTTACACTTTCAAGTGCAGTCTTTCAGGGTGAGTTTAGTGTTTATGAGTATTGTTATGTCTCGTACTCTAGAGTAAAATGGTTTTGGTATAGTTTAGAGATGTTGGTTAAGTGGTCCACAGACTTAGGATGATGTCTTTAAGCTAAGGGGGAGATGGTGGAACAAGTGACCAAGTCAGACTCTCAGATTCTAGCAGTGATGCCAGTGTGTTGTAGAACAACACTAGGGAGGGAGATGCCCGACCCATGCTTATTTCAGTATTTTACTTCAGTTATCATGATAACTACTCATGCTTTACATGTCAGCTCTATGATCATAACTCATATTCGTGCACCTTATAAAAAATCATGTACTCCCCTAGTTCCTAGTATGAGGTGTTCCAGTCCACTCAGCTGTACAAATCATGTCCCTCAAATTTAAAAACTCCAAAAATTAGGTAATGCAGCTCATGACTCATGTATTCATGTTTTACGGTATGTTCAGTTCCAGTACTCATTCTACACACATAATGATCAGCGAAATTCAGATTTATGTCATGCATATCCCGGATTAGTCCTCTTTGATGAATACAATTCAGTTAATGCATCATATTTCAAAACCCAGATAGTCTTCTTGATTCATTCTGTAAGCGTTCTTTGCATCATCTTAGTTTTTTCTAGTATTTTAGTCAAGTCAGTATCGTTCGGGGGATGAACTATCCCAAGGAGGAGATGCAATACTTGTCATGTACTAAATCCCTCATCTTTTATTCATGAAACAAGATCTATCTGTAGATAATTGTTACTCATAAGTTGACTCTCTCATTCCTATCCCAGCCTTATAACCATTCTCATGTCATTACATGTGTTTAAGAAATCTATTTAGTTCATGATATTCAGTTCATGTATCATGTTTCATACCCAGTTATGATCTAATGTATCCATTCAAGCATGTTCAGTAAAGGATCTCATAGTCTTTGGTATTATCAACTTAAGGTAATGATTTTCCTTAGATTTACTCTGTTCCATGCTTAATTTCAGTTGCATATCATTCTAATATCATTCATGCATACATGAAACAGTTCAGTAATGTGTCATGTCTCCAGAATTCAGTCATACTTCAGCCATGCATGTCAGTGTAAGTACAGTTCCTCAGTTTCTCTCAGTTCAGTCAGTCTCATTCGAGGATAAATGTTCCCAAGGGTGAGATATTGTAAGACCCCATAAAAGTTCTTGTTAAATTTAGTCCTATATAGCTTGTAATAAGGGGTCCCCGACTTAGAAAAAATTAGCTAAGTGTTAAGACTTAGAACCATTTTTAGCCTTCGTAATTGGATGATTTTATTTTCGATTCTTACGACCTTAGAATGTCGATTCTTATGTTGATTCATGATCAGGAATGTCAATAGGTCATCTTGGGTGAGTTTCGGATTTTTCTGACATCATTTGAGTCATATTTGGATGACCAAAACAGCGAGCCAATGCGATCTTAATGCAGCCCATTGGCTATCGTGTTGACACCATCGATGTGATGCATCGATAATAGTGTTGACACCATCAATGCAGCGCGTTGGTTATTGCATTGCTGGGCACAATTTTCCACTTTTAGTTACGGGTTGTGGGAGAAATTAGGTCATTTTTATCCCACATTAAACCCCCATAACATGAAATTCAGCCCCTCAATAGGCAAAATACATTCACTCATTCTCAAAATCCTCTCAAGAAATAAACCCTAATTCATTAAGCTCAAGATTAAGTTCCAAGAAATGTCTTCCTACTAGTTAGGGTGGCTCGCAGTCAGTGTTAGTACACGTGGCACGGTACTAGTACCCTTCCAACTTGGGTCACAGGTTTTACCCCGATCAGTTCAGAACGGGGCATGTCTGTTAGATGATAACTTCAACAGTTATAGTTTCAGTCTCAGTATTCAGTGAAGAACTCATTCAGTTCTAAAGAACCATGGCTATCAATTATCAGTTACTCAGCCATCAGAATTTAGTACTCAGTTTCAGTATAATCTCAAATACACGTGTATACCTATATACGCAGCATTGCATGTTCAGTATGTTCAGTAGTTATAGTTTTGCATGTACTCTCATCCAGTTACTTTATAATGTTCATTCAGTCAGTTATCATCTCATGCATTTGAACCCATGTATATCTGCCTTACCTCACTTAGCATACCAGTACATTCCACGTACTGATCGCATACTCTCTTTTGCGCTATGATGTCTCATATCAGAGGTTCGGATGCTCAGGTTCCTGGCCGTACTTAGCAGTTCTGGCTATCAGCAGCAGATATAGTGGTGAGTCCTCATATTTCGAGGACAGAGTTTATCTATTTCAGTAGTCTAGCAGTTCAGTAGTTATTTCAGTCAGAGTTAGTTGGGGGTTTGTCCCATCAACTCCATATTATAACAGTCAGAGGCTTCAGACTAACATAGTCAGTTATTCAGTTTTCAGATGTTATTATCAGTTATACTCAGTTATTATTTCAGTATTGTGAGAACCTGTTGGCATTTTTAGATTTCTTCCGCATATATATTCCAGTATTATATTCACTGCTCATAGCAAGTACCAGTCATGGGTTAGCTTATAGTTCTTCGGGGTCGTAAGCACCGTGTGACGCTCAGGGTATACTCTCGGGGCATTATATAATGTTACACCCCATAGCATTCTTGACTTAATACCACTATTAGAAACATGCATAAAGAGCTTACAACCTGAAATTTCCCTAAGTGTTAAAAAGACTTAGTCATATTTTGAGCCTTTAACTTCCACAGTTTTCAAATTGATCTTCCTGATCCCGAGACGTAAATTTTAAAGTTGATTCATGTTTAGGGGTGTAAAAGGAATGTTTCAGGGGAGTTTTGGATTTTTTGGACGACTTTTGAGACATGTTTGGATGATCAAAATAGTTTACCAATGCGATATCGATGCGTCGCGCCAGGAATTGCGTCGGTAGGGACCAACGCGGCACGTCACTTAATGCATCGGGTGGTCAGTTCGTCTTAATGACCTTTTTGAGTTCAGGAGGGTATTTTAGTCTTTTTCTTCATTCTTTCTCAGCCATAACATGAAATTAAGTCGTGATTAGGGCATATTGTGCCAAAAGTTACTCAAATTCCTTCAAAACAAAACCCTAACTCCTCCCCAAAGATCAAGAATCAACCTTTAAGTTCAAGATTTCCAAGAAACGGGTCAAGATTTGGGTTCCATTCTTTGAAACAAGTAATATAAGGTACGTGGGGTTTTACTAAACTACATGGGCTTATTGAAAACATTTTGAGTAAGATTTATAGTTATGGATTCATTTAGTTACGAAGGGTTTTGAATTTACAATAACAAATACGCATTGTGAACCCATTTGATGATAATGTTTTGGTCTTGAGGCCTTCCTCTAAATTTAATTTTCGTTCATATATATGTATATATGCGTTTGGAGTTTGAAAGTTGAATTGAGAGCATGAATATTTGTACTCCCTCTCTAGTTATGTCCCCTTTTGATTTTTGCATGTTACGAATTGATAAATTTCACCTTTTAAAGCATGGTATAAATGCTTCTTGTCTATGCTTAAATACTTTGAGATTGATTGTGATTTAAGAAAGGGTGTTTTACTTGTTAGTTAATGTTAAAGATGTTTATTGAAAGAATTGCATGGTTTACTACAAAGTAAGTGACAACCACATATTTAAGAATTGAAAGAGAGAATTCTTTCATAAATTTCCATGTATTTTGAAATACTAATTCTCTTGTACTGTTTGAATGATTAAGTGGTCCAAACATTATGTTTTGAATCAAAAGACTATAACATGATATTTTATGGCTTTCATGACTTGCAATTCTTGGTATGACGATACCAAATCATACAAATAAAATAATAGACTCAGAAATGGGTTTAAAGAGAGTTAGATGGTTATCCGAAGAAGGAGTTTGAGTGTAAGGTCTCATCGCTAGAAATTGAGTTTTGCCAATTCAGGTAATATGATTGGCTAAGGCCAATGTATACTTGTCCTTGAGACACTAGTATACTAGACAAGTATGTAGGACCCATATCCTTGCAGCAAACTTGGATGTGGGGGCTTGGCCGACGAGTTAATGGCAAACCCACATATCCCGTGGGTACTATACTTATAGGTTGCACCATCTAGCTCAAAAGTAAGACCAAGAGTTAGCCGTGGTTTCAAAGAAATGTTTCAAAGTATTTTAAGTATGCCCATGTATTTTCATATATCATATGTAAAATGTTTTATGAATTGCTCTCACTTATGTTGTATAAAAGTGCCTTTTTTTTGGATTGCTCTACGTACCACTACATATGTATTGACCCCATATATTTCAGGATCTAACAGATCATCTATCCTTGGATGAGGATACGTATTCTTGACCGTCACCTTATTTAACTGCCTATAGTCAATGCACATTCGAAGGGAACCATCCTTCTTGCACACAAATAACACTGGAGCACCCCAAGGAAATACACTAGGATGAATAGACCCCTTATCTAGAATATCCTTAAGTTTCTCCTTAAGATCCCTTAACTCAGCCGGAGTCATTCTATATGGAAGAATAGAAATTAGACGAGTGTTCAGAATTAGATCACTACCAAACTCTATTTCCCTATCCGGAGGAACACCGGGAGGATCATCCAAAAAGACCTCTTAAAACTCATTAACCACTAGAACTGAATAGAAAGAAGGACCGTCTGAGTTAGAATCTTTAACCCGAACCAAGCCATAAAGACAACCTTTAGAGATTAACCTCCGAGATCTAAGATAAGAAATAAACCATCAATGAATACAATAACAAAAAGATCCAAATATTGATGAAAAACCCTGTTCATCAGATCCATAAACGTCGCCGGAGCATTAGTCAACCCAAATGACATTACCAAAAACTCAAAGTGACCATATCGAGTACGAAAAGCCATCTTAAGGATATCCACCTTCCTAATCTTTAGTTGATGGTACCCAGACCGAAGATCTATCTTAGAAAAGAACTTGGCACCTTGCAACTGGTCAAACAGATTATGTATCCTTGGAAGAGGATATTTATTCTTGATCGTCACCTTATTAAACTGCCTATAGTAATTCACATTCGAAGGGAACCATCCTTCTTTTGCACAAACAACACCGGTGCACCCCAAGGATATACACTAGGACGAATAGACCCCTTATTTAGAATATCCTTAAGTTTCTCCTTAAGTTCCCTTAACTTAGCCAGAGCCGTTCTATACGGAGGAATAGAAATTAGATGAGTGTTTGGAATTAGATCAATACCAAACTCTATTTCCATATCCGGAGGAACACCAGGAAGATCATCCGAATAAACCTCTAGAAATGCATTAACCACTGAAACTGACTGAAAAGAAGGACCTTCCGAGTTAGAATCTTTAATTCGGATCAAGCGATAAAGACAACCTTTAGAGATTAACCTCTGAGCTCCAAGATAAGAAATAAACCTCCCCCTATGAGCTAAAGAAACACCCTCTCACTCTATAACCGGTTCACAAGGGAACCTAAAGATAACCCTATGGGCCCACCAATCCAAAGATGCATAAAAAAAGTGTAACCAGTCCATCCCCAAAATGACATCGAAATCCATCATATCTAACTCAAATAGATCCACCAAGGTTTTCTTTCCACCAACAGATACCACACACACCCTATAGACTCTCTTAGAAATAACCGAGTCACCTACTGGGGTAGAAATAGAAAAAGGATCTGAATTAACTTCCAGATCAAAACCAAAAGATACAGCCACATAAGGAGTCACATAGGAGAGAGTGTACCTCAAATTAAGCAAATAATATACGTCACGAGAGAAAAGTTGTAATGTACCAGTAATGACATCAGGTGATGCCTCAGATTCCTATTGAAATTCCAAAGCATACAAC
This sequence comes from Capsicum pubescens, assembly GCA_030864215.1. NCBI lineage: Eukaryota > Viridiplantae > Streptophyta > Magnoliopsida > Solanales > Solanaceae > Capsicum > Capsicum pubescens. The sequence goes on along the minus strand of CM061547.1, from coordinate 139,331,352 downwards.
CTATTTTAACCAACACTAGAACTAGGAGTAGTAACAGAAGCAGATGCAACACCACCAGGTGTAGGATCAGAAGATGAAGCCACAGAAATCTCATTCGCCCCCGTAGAAACCTTATTAACCGGACAATCCCTGAGTTGATGGCCTATCTGGTCACACTTGAATCATTTGTCCCTTACTTCATCGCAATAACCCCAATGAGGATGACCACAAAATTGACAAGGAGGGCATGAAAAAGCTAACTGACCTCCATTTTCCTGAGATTGGGCACCCTGCGCCCGAAAATTGTCACTTCCATGATGATGCCTGTCGCCCGACTGGTAAGGAGCACTAACCGAAGAGTAGGAACCAGAACTCCCTCACTTCTTTTTCTGCCATTTTCCTCCATCTCAACCACCCTGAGACTGAGCACCTCCCTGGTATAAAAAACTACTCCTCTTACCCTGTTATCCCCAAACTCTGCCTACTTCATATTTTTATTCTCCACTTGATGCATATGAACATTCAACCTAGAGATGTCCATATCTTTAATCAGCAAGGCAGTCTTGCTCTCAAAAATCAAATCCCGATTCAACCCAGAAGCAAACTTCCTCATTATTGTCTGTATGTAATCCACAAAATCAAGAGCATACCTTGACAAATGATGAAACTTCAAGGCATATTCTTTGGAAGATATCTTACCCTTCTTGAGGTTCAAAAACTTCTCCATCTTTGCTTCCCTCAACTCTTGGGGAAAGAAACGACCTAAGAAGGCCTTAGAAAAAGTATCCCACAAGACTGATTTTTCCATATCATCCCTATCCCTATCCCACTTTCATACCACTGATATGCAACCTCCACATTGGTTGCCTGCATCACCCAAAATATCTTTTCCATTTCATCCAAAAAGCCTTATGGATCCTCTTCCACCTTCACTTCAGAAAAAGTGGGAGGACCCATTTTCATAAATTGGCCAACCCTTGTGGCCTCAGCAAACAAACCACCAGACATATCCCGCTCAGCCTGAACAGTGATGAATTTAGCAATAACATAAATAGAGTGATAGAATTCTTCATTAATTACCTCTCCTTGAGGAGGAGGATAATGCTCAACTCACTCCCATGTTTGAGAGGTTAGGAGGTCATTGTTAATAACCCAACTTGCATTGGGGTCGAATCCATAAGGAGCAAATTATAAATTTTAAATTCTATGGGTGTTTTGATTACTAAAAGGTTACACAAAATTCTAACAAACAAAACATGTAAAAGAAAGTGGGGGAATTTGGTTGAAATTTGTTTGTAACAATCTTTGGTTAACAACACACTAATTTAGAACTTTTAATTTAGAATCAATATTTGAGAAGATCTTGGGATTATGTCTACCTAAAGGTAAGGAGTGCATGGGTTGTTGAGATTTTAACATGAAACTTAGTTGTTAAGTAAAAGATAGGCTAGGTCGAAGGCCTTTGTGGGTAGTGTTTCAAAATAACAACAAGGATTTCACCCATTGTCTCTTTCGAGCACCTAATAAGTGTGAAATTCATAATCACCCAAAATCTCAATCGAGCATCCCTATTTCTAGGATGATGCCTTTGACATGATTCACATTATAATCACACTTATTTCTAAGATTGCAAAAGGTAGTAAACCATAGGCTTGATTTTCCACCATTGCCTTGTCACTCTATAGCCCTTTTTCAAGGATGCTATGAGTTCCCATGACTTCACCTTTGTCCATCTTTCAAGCATTATGAAAGGTTTCTAGAGTTTGGGGTTTTCACCTATCAAATCCACTTGGATATTTTGGGTTTTCACCCATAAATTCCAACTACTATGCTCAAGCAATGGTGGAATCCATAATCAACAACAATAAATCATGCAAACCCATCAACATCCACACACAAATACACTTTAGTTCAACATAATCCCAAGACTAAATTACTTAACTACTCATGAAGATAGTAAAGAAACATATACCATAAGGATTATCCAAAGCATTCATTCTTCACAAAACACCAAGAACTTAGCTCTTCACAATTTAGTTACAATCTTACCCAATTAGGGTTCTTGTTTGAAAAAAGTATCTATGAGGTAAGCAATACCCAAAGAAGAAAGGGTTTTTGTCTTAATAAGGTTTGGGATTCATCCATGTAAATTTAAAAAATTGCCTTAGGCAATATTCGCACTTAACAGAGATCGCATGAGGAAGTCTGCGATCACGGCCAAAGCAACCGTTGTTGTGATTTGCGACCGCAGTCTCCTGACCATCTTGACTGACCATGACCATGGCCTGTAGCCCATGATCGTGGTAACTGAGGCCGATGACTATTCCAGGTTTTCAGGTGCACTTCTCTACTTTTATTTGATCCTTTTTTAGCTCCAATCCACATCTTTTCATCTCACCAACTATACACCTGCACAATATGGATATTAGTGCATTAAATCACTATTATGTCTCATTAAATTCTACAAAACATGGTAGGGTGAATAAATATTTAGTGCAAATGAGTGGTAAAATCACCATTTGTCAACACCCCCAACTTAGAATCTTACTTGTCCTAAAGCAACACTACCCTTTACTATGAGACAAATTCACATGTATGCCCACAATTTATTACCCAATGATCATGATGCCTCCAACTTGATTACCACCACAAAAAGTGATTCACACATGGGCCAAGTGATTTTAACGATGCTCCTCAACATAAAATGGAATAACAGAATACGCAGTAGACTTTGAGGAGCAACCATGCGACAACTACTACTCACTCTAAAGATGAATCACATTTTGACCTCAACAATATTATACTCTCTTTTATCCCATTGTAAAAAATATGACAAAATCGCCCACCTCAACTTGTTTACATGCCTCCTCACAAGAAAGAAAATTTCACTCACCAAGTTATCAATCATGCAACAAGGAGTTTAAGTGCAAACACTCTCTTTCTAAAGAAATTATCAATGCTAACAAGTACATGCCATAGGATTTCCCCAATTTTCAATCGCCACTATAATGACCACACTTGGTTGGGAATCACAAAGAACTTTTTGAGCTTGTGATGTAGGTTTATGGTAGGGTAGGATATCAATTTAGGATAATAAGTCTAAACCCTCCTTGAACTTCTACAGCAAACTTTTTTCACTTTTTTTGCTATTGGGACACTTCTTTTCTTTCATTATTCTACCTATTTTGCCTTTCTTGGTTTTCCCATTTACCCCTTTGTCTTTCTTTTTTTTTGCGCATAACTCATGTTTTTCTTTCCTTTGTTGGATCTTTTCTTTCTTCTAATTATTTTGCTTTATTTGCTTAAGCTCGTAGGCACTTTCTTATGATTTCATGCCCCAACTACACCTTTTTCAATTTACACCACCCCCAACTTAGGATTTTAGCCTTAATTTGTATTCTTAAGTTTAAGAAGGGTAGGATTCAAAAGAGGAAAAATAAAAAGGTCACGGCTTATAATGTGTTTGCCAAAGAAAAGTCCAAAGGCTTAAAGAGGGTGACTTAGGGTAACTCCTATGTATTGGTAGGCTTTTTAGGCTAAAGTGGGTTTCCTATGTCAAAAGATGGCCTATGATCCTTTTACCAACCAAGAAAAATCAAAGTTTAGCCTTAAAAGGCTAATGGGGTAAGTTCTAGATGGTACAAGTATACATGAGATATAGACAAATGAGTTCTCACACATGGTATGCGAATCTCGTTAAAAGGGTTCAATTGCTCCTCCCGCTCAAGACAAAAATAAAGTACCAACTATTTTTTCGAAGTCACTTTTTGGAGTCATAATAAGAGAAAAAGTTTTGTTACAAGGTTGCTCGCATCCATGCCCTCAAATTTTGCAATAATTTTTAGATAGAGGGGGGTTTGCTTTGTATTTGCACCATGCATAATTTGCTAATCTTGGAGACAACCCAAGCTAATATCTCACATTGTGGCTATAATACAAGCAAACTACCCATATGGCTACTCAGACTTCGCCAATGGGTATGAATGTGATCCAAAATCATCAATGCCACAGGTACTCAGACTTCTCTTGCATTTACCATGATGCCATGGGTACTCAAACTTCCCCTGTAATACATGGATAAAAACCCAAGCACGATGTTTTTCCCTTAAGAATATCGTCACTCAGTCTATCATAGGGAAAATCTTGTCACATAAAACTAAAATAAAGTAACAAACTAAGAACAAAGTAACTAATCCATGCAAATATGGGCACCATCAGAGTGCCTGAATATTACAACCCAAATAAAAATAAGAATCATCCAAAAGAGCAGAAAAGTATGTAGAAATATAAATAATACAAGCCCAAATTAAATGAATATAGAGACACCCCCAACTACAAAGATAGTACTGTCCCCACTACATAAATAAGAAAGAATAAAAGAGATAAAGGGGGCTCCCTGAAATCACATCAAGAGCTGTTATCACTCTCTGACTCTACATCATCATCATTCTCCTCAAGGTCGGACCACTCAGTGGGGGCTTCATCATCACTCTACACCTAAGAGGAAGGAAGTTGACATTGGGGATTTAAGACCTTTCATAGGCCCTTCACCCCTTTCCACATCTTGATAAAGAACTCATTCCACTTATTTACCCTTGTGATCATCTTTTTATGCGCACTCCGAAGGTCTCGGTGTGACTCCACCAAAGAGGAGTAGGATTTCTCAAGCCTAGCAATGGTATCTTCTTGTTTATTTTGGTTCTACTTGTACTTCTCATAATAGGCCCATTACACATATGAATAGTGAGTGATGGATGGCTCTCCCAATCCCTGGGGTAGGCTAGACACAAGCTCCCTGATGGCTATAATATCAACTCTAATCTCATCAAGAGGTCCAGTGGTGGGTGGCCTTTTAGACTCGGGCTTAATACATGTCAACTTTCCCAAGTCGATCTTTCTATTCTTACCTTTGTCAGGTGCGCCCTCTCCTCAAATCCTTAAGAGGTAGATGAGGGTACCAGGGCGCACCCATGTGTCACTAGCATACTCTTCTACCCCTACTTTAAAGAGGGGATGAAGAGATATGTACCACCTTGGTTCTTGAAATGATCTATTTAATTAACCATGAGTTGACCAACATCCAAAGGAATGCCTTCTAGAATGCAAGCAACTACACGAGCACGCAGATTTGGAACTGTTGTCATGTGGGTGTAAGGAGAGACTCGGCTACAAATAATGTGCAACCATATCAGATCCTTAGAAGTGAAATCGTTCATGGATATATTGCTTTTAGTCTTTGCCTAAGAGACTTCCTTTCCGGGACATAGCCATTATGCCAACCAAATCCCTAATTTATACCTTTTTACTTTGAATTCACCTATGTCTGCATGTTAGATCCCATACACATCATTGATTTGCTCTGCCCCAACCCTCACCAATTTTTCCCGAATCTTAGTAGTCACATTGGATGGGTCTGAGAAAGACACTTCACTGATGTTGGCATAAAATTCCTGAACCCAATGTTCATTTGCAATTCAAGGATCCAGGGAAAAGCACCACCACTTTGTGGCTTCAAGTTTTTTAAGAAATGTACCCGGCACATTCTCCAAGAAAATCCCACTTTTCGGGAGCAGCTTTATTCTCAAAAGATCATTGTAGTAGTAAGTGTGGCACTTGGGCTCCATGAATCGAATGTGATCATACTTTTATATATGTCCTAAAAGCACTAGGCATACATGATATCAATCAATGATAATTTAACGTGCAAACTATGCCACAATGTTCATAAAGCTTATTGGATTGGGTGTTTAGTGGTGTTTGGCTAAAAATTAGAAGTGCAGGATTTTTTGGGATTGTAGGAAACTGGCCTCGATTACCATAATCACGGGTAATGACCGCGTTCTCTTTGCTGCGATAACAGATCGTGACCTCGATCGCGATACATGAGGCTGATTTCATACCAGCTTTTCATGTTTAAAACTCTTCCAAATTTTTAGGCCACTAGAATGCTCTACAATTAGGATTTACATGATGACCAATTGTACAATGCTAATAGGTGTTCGAATGTGCCCTTTTCAAATACAAAAAATCATTATTGAAAGTTCATTTCGGCAATATATCAAACACTTGGTGAGCACACCCCATTTGGTCTACATTTTGAAAATATTTTGGGTACCCAAGATTTTCCCACTTATGTGCACATCTCACTCAAGTAGCCAACACCACACAATTACCAAGTATAACCATATGGAAGCACAACAATCAAAACTTTAGGCCATCTATTAATCATGCATTTAAGGCTTATTTTTAAAAATAAAATCATAGATTCATGACACCTACCAGATTTGTGATGCAAGAAGGATGCTAGGATTCTATTGGAGAGCTCACAAAATTGACCAAAATTTTGTCTAATTAGAGAATAAAATATGAAAGTGAGTGTGAGGGAAATGGGGGGAAATTAAGGATTAAGTGGCTGAAGTGACCACGACCGCGGTCAGGTACCCACAAACGCAGACACGCGGGTGACCGTGATCGCGCCTAGGAACCGTGATCATGGTAACTGAGAGCATTTCTACTCCCTTGTTTTCCCTTGTTTAGCTCTTTTCTTAATTTACATAGATTTTTCCCCTGTTCAATTTTCAATGCAAATTTTGCACTCTTCCCCCTCTTCAAGATCATCTAATGCACTCCATAGTGCCATAAATGCATGAGTTATTCAAATGCAAAAAAACTAATATTTATGCTACAAAATCATAACAAAAAGGACATGAGCCACTTTCATGGCATTTGTGGGTTGCCTCCTACCTAGCGCCTTAGTTATCATTGTGGCACGGCGTCTTTCTTTTTATACTCTTAAGGTGGGTCCTCAAGCCCCTCCTCAGTCACCTTCTCACCCTCAACATCTTCCACAGACATAACTTGAAGTTCTACAGTTTGTTTCTTTGTCTTGAAAATTTTGAAAGAGACCTCTTCCTCTTGCACCCTAAACTTTATTTCCCCCATCTCTAAATCGATAATGGCTCTTTCGAAGGCCAAGAAAGGGAGACCAAGGGTGATAGGTATCTCTTGGTCCATTTCAAAATCCAATACCTCAAAGTCCACCAGAAGCATAAACTTTCCACTTTAACAAGGACATCAAACAAAATTCCCACCGGCCTTTTGATAGACCGGTCCGCCATTAAGAGTTGCATAAACTTCGGTATAGGGTCATTCAATCTAAGATTCTTGTATAAAACAAAATACATTAAGTTAATGCTCGCACCAAGGTCACATAGAGCTTTGGAAAACTCATGTGTCCTAATTGTGCAAGGAATGGTGAATGCTTTGGGGGCATCTTTATTTTTTGCAACCTTACTATCCATAATTGAACTATACCCATGAGTGTCCTCAATGGTGTCACCTTCGACAAGCTTCTTTTCGGATATCAAATTTTTCATTAACTTAGCATATCCCGGGATCTCTTGGATTACCTCGAGCAACGGGATATTTATCAATAGATTGCTAAGTTTTTCCATGAACTACCTCAATTTATAACCCTCCTCTTTTTTATGCAATTGTTGAGGGAATGGGGGAGGAACTTGAATAGTGGGCCTTGCTTCTCTTTGTGGCTTTTTAGCCTCAACCACTTCTTCGTCACTTTTCTCAGTCTCTTTCTCTTTATTTTCTTCTCGACTTTGAGATAAGCCCTCTTTTTCTTTAGCTTTGGGCATTTTCTCACTCAAGTCTCATTTCAAGGGCTCATGAAGTGTCTTTCCACTACTTGTGTCAATTTCTAGGACTTGAGCATTATTTTTTAGATTAGCAGTCATGTCACTGGGGAGTCCACCTCTAGGCCTAGTATTTAATTATGTGGAGATTTTCCCAATTTGGGTCTCCAATTACTTGATAGAAATGGAATGAGACACCACAGTTTGATAAAGTTGAGAGAAGTCATCTTTCAACTCACGGTCCATTTTTTCCATACTTTCCACTCTACTCAATATTCTTGCTAACACATCCTCGGTCTTGAACTTTTTGGGGTCGATGGAACTGGGCTCCTTGGTCTTAGCTCGATCATGATAGGGAACATAACGATCATAATCACGCTCCCTATTTCTCCAGTCTCTGTCCCGCTCGTGGTCTGTCCAACCTTGGTTCCCAGCTTGCCTTTGATAGGTGGGGCGGGAACCCCCTAAGTAGTTAGCCAAATATAGGATTTCCTCATCCAACTTCTTTGATTCTTTATCATCTTCATAAAATTTTGATGCCACGGCATTTACCGTTTTCACAGGTGTACCCATAACAAGCTTTGTCAAGAGTTCAAGTTGGGTTATCATTTTTTCCATGTTCTCCTCATTTTCTTCATTCTACTTTCTGTGTTCATTATCAACCATGGAAGTAGTAGAAGGGATCTTGGTAGCTTCGATATCTTGGGTAAGCCAACCATGATTTTACTTTGACACTTCTCCGATCAAAGAAAGGCCGCATGGTGGTGCATCTTCACTATAGATCCACCCGCTACATTATCCACCACTGTTTTGCTTAATGGATCTAGGGCCCGGTAGAAGATCTCGAGAAGCATCTTCTCTGGGACCACATGATTTGGGCATTGGGCTAATTTTCCATTAAACCTTTTCTAAGATTCAAACAATGGCTCTCCATTCGTTTGCCAAAAATTCAAAATTTTGTCCCTTTTTTAAAGTATTTTAGATAGTAGGAAGTATCTATCAAGAAACACCATGGTAAGCTCTTCCCAAGATATAATAGAGCTGGGTGAAAGTGAGCGGAGCTATAAAACCGCCTCACCCATTAGTAAGAATAGAAAGAGGGTAAGCCGAATAGATTATTGAGTAATGTGTGCTATGTTGAATGGCGCACACACCTCCATGAAATTCTTTAAATGGACATTCGGGTCCTCAAAATCTTGACCCCGTACAACCCTTTCATTTGCAACATGTGAAGCATGACACTAGTCAGATTGAAGACTCTGTTCCCATTGGTTGGTAGGATACGAATTGCACTTGTTTGGCCCACTTCATTTAGTTCAATCTAGGGGACCATCAAAGGGGCACATGTTTCTCACATCATCACTCATCATTTTGTTAACACTTCGATCATCTACAAAAAAATTCAAAAACAACAAATAAAGTAAATTACACCACCCTGCGTATACCAAAGTAAGAATCATACCATACATGTGAAATCTATATTCCACTCCCCGACAACGATGCCATTTTGATAACGCTCAACTCAGTCCCATATTTGAGGGGTGAGGTGGTCATTGTCAATAACCCAACTCATGTTGGGGTCGAATCTACAAGGAGCAAATTATAAATTTCAAATCATGTGGCTGTTCTAATTACTAAAAGGTTACCTAGAATGCTAATAAACTCAACATGTAAAATAAAGTGGGGGGAACTGGGTTGAAATTTGTTTGTAACAATCTTTGGTTAACAACACACTAATTTAGCACTTTTGATTTAGAATCAGGATTTGAGAAGATCTTGGGATTAAGTCTACCTAAAGGTAAGGAGTGCATGGGTTAAGTAAAAGATAGGCTAGGTCGAAGGTCTTTGTGGTTAGTCTTTCAACAAAACCATAAGGATTTTATCCATTGTCTCTTTTGAGCACCTAACAAGTGTGAGATTCATAATCACCTAAAACCTCAACTAGGCATCCCTATTACTAGGATGATGCCCTTAACATAATTCACATTCCAATCACACTTATTTCTAAGATTGCAAAAGATAGTAAACCATAGGCTTGATTGTCCATCATTGACTTGTCACCCTATAGCCCTCTTTCAAGGATGCTATGAGTTCCCATGACTTCACCTGTATCCCTCTTTCATTGATGATAAAGGGTTTCTAGAGTTTGGGGGTTTTACCCATCAAACCCATTTGGAGACTTGGGGTTTTTACCCACAAATTCCAACTACTAAGCTCAAGCAATGGTGGAATCCATAATCAATAACTAAAAATCATGCAGACCCATCAACACCCACACACAAATACACTTTAGTTCAACATAATCCTAAGACTAAATTACTTAGCTACTCATGAAGAAAGTAAATAATGATATACCATAAGAATTATCCAAAGCATTCATTCTTCACAAAACACCAAGAATTTAGCTCTTTACAATTAATTACAATCTTACCCAATTAGGGTTCTTGATTGAAATTCAAAAGTGTCTATGAGGTAAGGAATACCCAAAGAATAAAGGGGTTTTGCCTAAATAAGGTTTGGGATTCGTCCATGTAAATTTAAAAAACTGTCTTAGGCAACATTTCTGCTTAGCCATGATTGTGTCAGGATGTCCGTGATCGCGGCCAATATGATCGTGGTTGTGCTCCACGATCGCGGTCTCCTTACCATCTTGACTGACTGTGACTGCGACATGTGACCTACGATCATGGTAACTAAGTTCAACTACTACTCCTGGTCTTCAACTACACTTTTCTGCTTTCATTTGATCCTTTTGTAGCTCCAATCCATATCTTTTCATCTTACCAACTATACACCTGCACAATGTGGATATTAGTACATTAAATCACCATTATGTCTCATTAAATTCTACAAAACATGGTAGTGTAAAATGTTTAGTGCAAATGAGTGGTAAAATCACCACTCATCAGAGGACCAGTAGCAACCGATGGAACTCCAGAATTATAAAGGATTGGACCGTGAGATCAAAGATAAACCCCAGAAGTAGGATGCACCCATTCAGCATTACCCCTAGATGGGATAGAAGAATTTTATTGTGTTCTAGATCTACGAGGCAAGAGCTGAAAGACGAACAAATAAGAATTAGAGAAGATTCCAGGACTGAGACTCCAAGCTTGAAAATAGAATACCAAGAAACTGAAATATTTCTAAATGCCTTGTAGTCTCTTCCTTAAAAGTGTGGAGCGCTACACACCCTTAAAAGAAACTCTACTTGACATGGCTTTGTAGACTCCCAATTGACCATGAACCAAGGCTCAGATACTAATTTGACATGACACACTCTGGGGCCTTGTCATAATGGGCGTCCTAAGTCCGACTAGAAGAAGAGACTTTCCCCATTACCCAACCTAACCTCCAACCACCTGCCTTGAGTTGGTTGAATTCCGAGCATGTATCAAGATAGTGTAAAAACTCACAAAAAGACTCTAGGATATGATCAAACCAAAATCGACCCAATCGAGTCCAATCATCCCATACCAATAATCCAACCATACCAAAAAAATGGCCACAAACCAGGCCATAACCAAGAATGTTCCAAAACATAATATAATTAATCCCAAAATAAAATAGGATGGAACAACCAACAATATCATCCAATAATGTCAGCCTTTCAGCTTATTCCAATGCTAAGGTCAACACCCATACCAATCCTGCCCATTCTAACCCATAGAAGTACCACAAAGCCTCTAACTAAAAGAGTAATGAACTTCGGTTGGGACCTTCCCCCAACCATAGACAAAACTAATGTCCAAAATAAAATCGAAGTGTCTAGAAATATCCATAATATAAAATGGAGACTTTCAAAAGGATAAAAGCTCACCACTTCAGTACAAATATTATCCCCAATTCAATCACTATGTAGGGGGAGTAGAACGGACAGTTCCTGCATAGCATGGGTATACAGCCACCAGTAGACGGGGTTAGCGAGTGACCGCTAGTATGATCTTAGGGTAAGGATAAAATAATTCCATTTATAAAACCAAGTAAAACCATCCATATGCACACAATAATACATATATTTATATAACAATGTCGGGAAAAGGGACCAGGTTTAGCATGCCTTTAAAACCTTTACTTGGGTTGTGTAGCTTTGCCGTCCTAAACCACCCATAGGCTATATGGGTTCAACTCCCCCTGCTGAAAGGGATCCAGTGTGTATAGCTATACAATCAGGGAAGAAAAATTGGGATAACTAGTACATCCCCCAAATATAGTGTGACATCATGCACACGGTCACCAAGACCAACCATATATTGGCAAATTTGAGTTTCCAATTTTGGTCCCATCAGGACCTCCACCTTCCATGGCTTAGCTACACCTCTTGCCATTATTGCCCAATTAAAACTAATTTCTAAATAACCAAACCATTTTCCATTTATTAACCAAGGTAATTGATATTGGTATCATCATACCAACCCTTACTTGTAAGTATCATCCATAGCCAACCATTTATAGGTTTAAGGGGACTTTCAAGTGCCCTTCTATTTACCATATTAAACCACTTGAGGGATTCAATATGCCCCTAAAGCATATACATTATCCATTTACCATTCCAATCCATTTAAACCATGTATAATTCCTTCACCGAGTTTTTAAAACAAGCAAGAGTTCCATTAAAAGTAGTCAATGCAATGAACATATCTTTGTAAGCATTTTGTCAAACACATTGGGGGCATAATATAACCAAAACCAATTACAATTACTATTAAACCATTCCCAAGCAATCCAATTATCCAAAACCACCATTAATGTATATAAAAACATAATTAAAATCATGGGAAACCATAACCAACCATTTAATACCAAAACCCTCAATTCATATTTAAAAACCAAAATCATACAAATAATGAAAGCATAAAAACATTCATAAAAACCATACCTTTAGTTTGAATTAACAATGAGGTAAAAGATCATGCCTTAAACCAAGACTATGACGAAAATAAATCACCAAGACAAGCCCCAAATTGATCCTTTAGTTGAAACCCTAGCTTCCCTTGCCCAAAAGCTCTTAGAAGAATTATGGAATATTTTAGAAAAGTTTCTAAGTGTTAATGAATGGAATAATAGGGTAAATAACCTTCTAAGTATGTTAGAAGTCATGGGACCCTATTAGGATAAGAGGGGAAATATCTAGAATACCCCCACTTAAGTTGCACCAAAATCCCGTCACAGGGATACGACTGCCCCATACGAGTCGTACCCATCACATATAATTGGTATCCTACGCTTGTATCCTAGCATCAACCTTTGTATCCAACACTATCCAGCATACGACTCATCCAACCAAGTCGTATTGACAGCATACGATCCGTACCCCTGGCAGATCTAAACCCAAGAAAGATTTATCATCTACCATATAAGTCCTAGGTACGACTCGTACCCTAGATTACAGATCAAGGTGATCCACTCGTACTTATATCCCAACCTAAGTAACCAAGTCTAAGATTAAGCTAAGGATCCAAACGATCCATAACCACTAATATGACCGATACCCTTAAGTCGTACCCATTCCAGTAACCAAAATCCATACCACCAAGCAACACTTGTCAGTAAACGACTGGACATACCATCTATAACCTAACATACGTCTTGTATCCATGAGTCATATTAGGTCCAGAGATCAAAATTCTATGAAATTTTCTATGGTCTAGAAACCATAGTGTTTCACTATTATGGTATGTTATGTCTGGTTGAATTTTTATTTGTTACTAAGGTGGTTTCTATGAAGTAACTCATGCCTATTGTGCCATGTCTCATTTTGCAGGTCTCGCCTTGGGTAGCATAATAAATATGAGTTGTTATTAGGAAGTAACCCCCCCCTCTCATTTTTAATGTTGATGCTTATGTTCCTTAAGTGACCCTTTCATGTTAAGGCAGTAGGGACATGGGAGCGTAGTGATGTTTTGGAACGAGAGAAGTGGAAGTCCCTTGTGAGAAAGATTCTGGGGTGACTACTAGAACTAATGTTATAGAAAGAGGGGGAGGGTAAGAAAAGGTTATTGACATAGGGATAACTAGGAGAGGAGTAGGTGATGAAGATCCTTGTGAAAATAATAGAGATTACTAAATCTTTGGAAGGGTAGACCATACCGCGGGTATAGAGGAGGTAATCTCAGATGTGGTGATTAACGAATATACCAAATCATTGTGTTAAGTACTTGAGAATCTTGATGGGGCATGATGCTTGACTATAGTGATGAAAGCAGAATGGTGTTTCATGGTGGATGTAAAGAATAGAACCCCGTTGCCTAAGTTAACTCCTTTTAGCACTAAATAGGCTTAAACATGAAAGTAGTATATAGCTAGACTCAGGCTCTCATAGTGGTGTGTCACTGGGAAATTATGAGTTGAATTAGACTTTCCCTTTAGCATAAGTTCTATTTGTTAGGTATTCCATGTATCTGTGTGGTGAAAAGGCGTGGGTGATCCTTCATTAGTTGGACTCTTTATCCTATAAGAAGGTCTCAAAGAGGATCATGGGTCTGCAAGTTTACTGGTTGAGAACAAAAGGCGTGGTTTTGGTGAAGGTTTTATAGCAGAATCAAAAGTATGAAGAATCCATTTGGGAGGCCAATTAGGACTTGAAGTCCAAAGTACACATTATTAATTCTAATTTTAGAAAATTGTGCTTAGGGTATGTGTTGATCTTCTCATCTTTGTTTTATATCTTTGTTTTCTAACTTGGTTGAAGAAAAGTTTGATGTGTATTAATGTGTTAACTCGTGCTTGTGCTTGACCTTACCCATCATTCGAGGATGAAAGATCCTAAGGGTGGAGAATGAAATACCCCAAACATTAGCCCTTGTAAAATTTCTTGAGTTTTGAATATCCTGATCAACATACGACTTAAGGGTACTAGTCGTATGCTTGGATATAGTTTAAGGTCTTCCACTCGTGTGTTAATCATTGTGTTTTGGTTGGTTTATATCCAAGGTACGACTAAGCACCTTACCAATCGTATGTTATGATATGAGTGGTATCTTGCCAAACTGTATGATGCCTAAGTTTAGTCTAGGGGATTTTGCCTAAGGTACGACTAGGGTGGGTACTAGTCATATGGTAAGATATGACTCATGCTAACTAATTATATGATGATTAGTATTGGAGTCTAAGGTGATGTCTAGGGTATGAGATAAGGGTACCACTCGTACCTTAGGGTACGATTTTGGAGGTATGGTTGTACCCTCCTGGGGTCAAGTTTTCAGCTTTTAAGCTGAGGACATTTTAGATATTTCCCACCCAAAAACCTCTAAGTCCCCACATTATGTAAAACTTGGTGGACTCTTATAACTCACTTATAAAAGATAAAAGCACTCTCAAAATCCTCTCTGCACTCTCTCTTGAAGATTGGGGCTAGGGTTTCTACAAGGTGCCCATTTAGAGGATCAAGAGTCAAGTTCTCTCCGTAAATCTTCGTAAATAAGACATGTTACTCCTCCCTCATTGTTATTCCAACTATAGGCATGTTTTATGAATGGCTTCCACGGCATAATTGTGTTATGGTTTTGGGTTTTAAAATATATGCTGGGGTTTTAGTTATAATGATTGGTTATGGTTTTTCCGTGTCTTTTGCTTATGGTTTTCATGATTATAATGGTGGCTTGAACATTTGATTGCATGGGAATGGTTTATTGGTACTTATTTTTGGTTTTGTAAAATATATGCTCTTAACATGTTTGATAAAATGCCTATGAGAATGCTTTTGTTACATTGTTGAACTTTCATTGAAAACTTTGCATGGTTTAATATGGTAATAGAACCCTAAATTGGTTTTGATGGTTTTAAATGGTTTAAATGGTTTTGGATGGTTAAATGGTAAGTCCTTGGTGTCCATGTCTTTGATTCAAAAACCTTAAGGGGTACCCTGGAATCCCCCAAGTGAATGTAATAATGAAATTGGTTTGAATGAAAATACTTGTGGGGTACATGGAATACCCCAAGAAAACTTAATAATGAACTGTTTGTGGGGTATATAGGAATCCCCCAAGTAAATTTAATGATAATGGAATCTATGGGCACATGGGAATCCCTTTTCTTTAAAAAGGTTGGCTAAGGACATTGCTTGAAAGCTATAGTCGGTATGACGATACCACTTCGTATAGCCTTGGTTAATAATAAATGGAATTGGTGGTTTGGTTGTGTGACAATGGTTTTAATTAGCAATAATGGTTGGGTGTGATAGTTAACCGTGAAGGTGTGAGTCTTATGGATGGACACTGGAAACTCATGTTTACCGATATGAGGATTGGTCATGGCGACCATAGACTATATTTATGGGGTAGACGGGAAACCCCTAAGTTACACTTGTATATATGTATATGTGGAGCGAAGGGTACACAGAAATCAACTACTTCTATGGTATCTCAGGTTTGTGCAGCTACACACATCGAGGCCCGTACAGGGGGTAACACTGGACCCATATAGCCCGTGGGTGGTTCTGGGAAGGTTAAGCTACACATCCCAGGTTAATAGTTTCAAAGGCATGCTAAACCCGATTCCCTTTCCCGGCATGGATTTTATATATATATATATATATATATATATTGGTTTTAAAGGTTGGCATTATTTTATCCTTATCCTGAGTGCATTCTAGCGTTCACCTGCTAACCCATCTCGGGCACTGTATCCCTACGCGATGCAGGAATCGGCCATATTACTCCTCCTACTCATTGATCCAATTCGGGGACAGCTAGTGTTGGATTGAAGTGGTGAGATTCCATAGTTCGGAAGGCATCCATTTTATGTTATGGATTTCTTTTTCATACTTTTGGTATTTCATAGACTTTGGGTTTTGGCTATGGTCGGAGCATGCCCGACTAGATATTCCTTGGTTTGGTTTAGAGGCTTTGTATGGACAACTGTGGTCTTGGGTATGGAATAATTATGATATATATATATATATATATATTGGGTAATTGTTTTGGTTTGGTTGGTTATTGGGCGGATTGACTTGGTTAGGTTGATTTACGAAGTAGACTTATCCCAAAGTCGTTATATCTTAAACTACAACATTTTGTTACATGTTCGGATTCATCCAACTTAGGGTATATGCGTTGGTTGTTTGGATTGGGTATTAGGGGTGGTCTCCGGTCCCGATTGGATTTGAGATGACCATTACAACAAAGCACCAGTTTGGGTCGTGTCAGTTGCCTCTTGGTTATAAGATCCCAAAATTTGAAAAGTTTAATGGATCCAAAATTCCTTATTTTATTTGAAAACTGATTGTGAAAAGTTGATTGGTGTGGGAAAGAATGAAGGAATACGGGTCAATTTATTTAGTCAAAGTTTGAGTGAAAAAACTTTAGAATGATGCTAAACAAGATGTGAACAAATAGCGCACCTAGGATGACTTGGCAAATGCTTTTGTGGATCTCTACAAGTTTCATATCGATATTATTCCTAAAAGAATCTCTATCACAAAGCTAAGGTTGAAATCAAATGAGAGTTTTCGTGAATATGCCATATGATAGAGAGAGGAGGCAACTAGGGTACATCCTCTAATGAAAGAAACTGAAATGATCAGTTACTTCATTCATGCACTAAATCTAGAATATTTTGATTGCATGGTAATGATGGTTGGAAAAACATTTACTAAAATTGTCAAGACTGGAGAAATAATTGAGGATGGATACAAAATAGGAAGGATAATAAATTTGACAGAACTGAGATCCACTCATAAGGGTTTTTAGACTGGCTCTATCGAGAATGGAAAGAAAAAGGAGAAGGAAGTAATTGGAGTGATAACTCAAGGAAGTTCATCCAACTACAAGAAATCCCATAGATACCAAAACAATGCTCAACATACTTACTATTCGGTCTAAAATACACAAGCAACATATCATGCTCAACCTCCACCACAAAACTACTAAAACTATGCACCTCAGGCAAACCATAAAAGGAAGCCTCCCAGGATCTTCAATCATGGCAGAACCACTTACTCAGTTTTATGAAAGGTTGAAAGAAGTAAGGCTACTTCATCTATGACATGACCCAAACCAGGGCCTTATTGTAATGGGCATGCCAAGTCCAACCAGTATCGGGGACAGCCCTCATTACCCAACCCAATGATGATAGGCGAATTTACACGCCTATAGCACTATATTTTGCCCATATTTTAGCCTAGTTTTGAGAACAAATTATATATTTCATGCACTTTTAGTCCTTTTTCCTGTCAGTGAGCTAACGAACATGATTAGCAAAGTTTCAGGTATAAATGATGCAGAATTCAGCATTTCATGGATAACTTGACGCCAAAGAAAGCTTCACGAAAGGAGAAAAGCCAATCTTGGACGCCAAGGACTAAAGATGGCGCATGGAAATTCTGTCCCGGGCTAAAACAACATTTCTGAAGACTTTGGGGACTAGCAGTAATTTATTAGGATTAGGATAATGATACATTAACCTAGTACAATTGGGTTAAGTATTTCATTAGCTTATTAGGATTAGGATAATGATACATTAACCTAGTACAATTGGGTTAAGTATTTCATTAGCTTAGTAGGATTTGGTTAAGCATTTCATTAGCTTAGTAGGAATAGGATATGGGTATTATAAATACCTTATCTTGCTAGAGATTTTGAGACATCTTCTTACATTCAATTCTATTCTATTCTACTTCTAAGACATTCTAGTTCTAAACAATCATTTTTCCATTAATTCTATTTTTCTTCTTCTATTCATCTATTCTTAAATTCCACAACAAGAGAAACATTACTTTGCTAAGGGATTCACGCCTAACGCCTACCACACCATTACAAACGTGAAATCTTTATTGTGGTATAACAACAATGTCAATTGTGATTTCCTTCGCATTCATGGGTAACTAAACTTCTCTGTTGGGGTTATGGAAGTCGTATGAGATACTATCTATTGCTGTGAGTTTGTGAGTTCGTGACACGTATGCTGCTTATATCATTATTCTCTTCATCTTAATCTAAATTCTTTGTGGTTGCAAACGCAAGAATACACCAGTATAACATTTAACTTGTTCGAAAGAAAGGTTATCTGTCGGGAAAAGAGATAATGTCAAGGTAGTAGGGTCCCATCCCCTATTAAAAAGTTAGTGTCGTAACTGGATTAACCTCTTGGAGAATTCATACCGTTAGACACGCTTTAAGCTCGAAAGAGTTAAAGTGAAATAATCCTCGAATAGGTCGAAAGACGCCTGGATTTACCATCGAATACAATTCTCTATAAGCACATGCATGTCTGAATTCCGCACACTCATAGCCAATAGAGATGTATAACTCAGAAGGTGGACATAACCCCAACTCCTCAATTCTCATTGTTTACATATTACAAAACATTCGTTCTTTTACTTTGCTATTTTCTGCTTTACTCTCTTATTTTGGTTACATTACTTTCACAATACAATTCCCCCCTTTTTACGAGACTTGCACTAAAAGTCTAGTAATCGTTGCTTACTTGTTGACCAAGCTATTCCCTGAGGGATCGATACCCAACCCAGGTTGGGTTCTATATTTGCTAATGACCGCTTTACACTCTTACGAGAGCTGTAGATTGAGCGTTATCACCCAACCACTCTATGCATATCCTGAGTCGACTGAATTCCGAACATATAAAAAGATAGCATTATTGCATAATCCAAAACTCTGGGATAGGTCTACATCTGTAACCACCCAAATAAGTCCAACTATTTGATACCCAACCGATAACCAATACCAAACCAAACCATAATCCAAAGCCATGACCATATGAGTTCCATAATAATTATATAATCCCAAAATAAAAGAAGATGGAACAACCAACAATATAGTCAATCGGAGTCAGCCCCAATACCAATACTAAGGATAACACTAATACCGATACCGACCATACCAACCCACCATAAAAGCCTCTAACCAAAAGAATACCAAAATACGATTGGGACATGCCCCCAACCATAGCCAAAACCAACATTCATAAATAAACTAAATTATGAAATAACATCCATGAAATAGAGCCTTCTAGAAAGATGAAAGCTCACCACTTCAATCTAATAGCTGATCCTGAAGTTCGGTCGCTAAGCAGGAGGAGTAGAACGGTTGGTTCCTACATCGCATGGGGATACATCCCCGAAGATGGGTTAGCGGGTGAACGCTAGTATGAACTCGGGATAAGGATAAAATAATGCCATTTAACAAAACCAAATAAACCATCCATATGCATACAAACAATACATATATATAACAGTGTCGGGAAAGAGAATTGGGTTTAGCATGTATTTAATACCATTAACTTGGGTATGTGTAGCTTAATCGTCCTTAACCACCCATGGGCTATATAGGTCCAGTGTAACCCCCTGAACGGGCCCTGATGCGTGTAGCCACACGAATCGGAGATACCATAAGAGTAAGGGATTCCTAAGTACCCTTCACCCTCCATGATAAATCTGTGCAGTGTACTTAGAGAATTCCCATGTACCTCAAGTATCATATAAGGTCATCATGACCTATCCCTTATGTCGGCAAACATGAGTTTCCAGTGTTCATCCATTGGACTCCCACCTTTACAGTTAGTTATTATACCCCTCCATACGTTTTGGCAAGGTCAGAACCATAGGCGAAGTAAGCTTATCCTTAAGCTTCTCAAAACTCCCTTCACACTCTTCTGACCAAGAAAACTTTCCCTTCTTCTGAGTTAACTTAGTCAATAAAGCAGCTATCAAAAAAAAAACCTCCACAAACCTCCTATAATACCCAGCCAAATCCAAGAAGCTTCGAATGTTGGTTGGAGTCATGGGTCTAGGCCACGTTTTAACCACCGCAACCTTTTGAAGATCCACCATAATCCCCTCACTAGAAATAATATGATCAAGAAAAGTCATAGCGTTCAACCAAACTCATACTTGGAGAATTTGGCATACAACTGTTGCTCTTTTAAGGTTTGAAACACCACACGGAGTTGATTGGCATGATCCACCTCACTTTTACAATACACCAAGATGTCATCAATAAACATAGTGACAAAAAGATCCAAGAACTACTTGAATACTCTGTTCATCAAATCCATAAATGCCATCGGGGCATTCGTCAAGCCAAATAACATACTGAAGAAATCAAAGTGCCCATACCATGTACGAAAAGCCATCTTAGGGATATCCTCCTCCCTAATCTTAACTTGATGATAGCCAGACTAAAGATATATCTTAGAAAAGAACTTGGCACCTTGCAACTGATCAAACAAATCATCTATCCTTGGAAGAGGATACTTGTTCTTGACTGTTATCCTATTCAACTATCGATAATCAATGAACATCCGTAGGTAACCATCCTTCTTGAGCACGAACAACACCGATGCATCCCACGGGGATACACTAGGACAAATAAACCCCTTATCCAAAAGGTCCTTAAATTGCTCCTTGAGTTTCCTCAACTCATTCGGATCCATTCTATAAAGAGGAATAGATATTGGATGAGTGTCTGGAACCAAATCAATACCAAACTCAATCTTCCTATCCGGAGGAACACCAGGAAGATCATTTGAAAAGACCTCAGGAAAATCACTTACCACCGGAAGCTAATAAAAAGAAGGACCTTCTGAGTTAGAATCTTTAATTGAACCAAGTGAAAAAGACACTTTTTAGAGATTAATCTTCGAACTCTAAGATAAGAAATAAATCTTCCCCTAGGAGCAAGAGAACCACCCTCCCACTCTATAATCGGTTCACCAGGGAACCTAAAGACAACCTTATGAGTCCGAAAATCTAAGGACACATACCAAGAGTGTAACCAATCCATTCCTAGAATAACGTCAAAATCCACCATTTCCACCTTAAACAGATCTACCAAGGTCTTCTTGCTACCAACAGATACCATACACCCTCTATGGACTCTTTTTACAATAACTGAGTCACCTACCAGGGTAAAAGTAGAAAAAGTATTCGAAATAACCTCAGGATCAAAACCAAAACATACAGCCACATATGAGGTCCAATAGGAAAGAGTGGACCCCAAATCAAGCAGACAATAAACGTCATGAGAAAAGAGTTGTAACGCACCCATCATGAAATCAGGTGAGGCCTTAGATTCCTACTGAGATTCAAGAGCATACAACCTATTTCGGTTGGCATCGGTACCAAAAATATGAGCAGACGCCGAAGCAGCACCACTAGGCGCAGGAACAGAAGATGAATTAATTGAAGCTTTAATCGCTCCCGAAGCACCTTTACCAACCAAATAATTTATGATCATATGGCTTGGCTGATCACATTTAAAATATTTGTCCCTTCTTTTATCATAAAAGCCCCAATTAAGACTACCACAGAACCGACAAGGAGGACACGAAAAAGATGACTGAGCCCCACTCGCCTGAGATTGGGCACTCTGTGCCAAAAAATTACCACCACCTTGCAGACTCTTATCACCTGACAACTTCAGGTAAGAAGCGATAACAGTGAAGAAAGAACAGAACTTCCCCACGTCTTCTTCGGCATTTGCCGCCATCCCAACCTCTCTGTTGCTGAGCACACCCTACTCAAAAAAATAACTCCTCTTACCCTGCCTTTCCCCAAACTCTGTATGTTTCCTCTTTTCATCCTCCACCTACTACATGTGGACAACCAACCTCGAAATATCCATATTCTTAATCAGCAAATCAGTCTTGCTTTCAAGGATCAAATCCTAAGATAGCCTAAAAGTGAACTTTCTTATCCTCGCTCTCATATTTTCCACCAAATCTGGAGTATACCTTGACAACTGTTGAAACTGCATACCTTGATAGTTGATGAAACTTCAAGGCATATTCCTTAACAAACATTCCTCCCTGCTTAAGATTCACAAACTTCTCTATCTTTCCTTCCCTCAGCTCCTGAGGAAGGAAGTGATCCAAAAAAGCATTAGAAAAAGCCTCCTATAAGGACAACTCCTTAATATCATCTCTATCACTATCCCACTCCTCGTACCATTAGTACGTAATATTTTTGAGCTAATAAGTTGCAAAGTCTACCCCTTCCACATTCGTGGCATGCATCACCTTGAAGATTTTTTCCATTTCATCTAAGAAAGCCTGAGGATCCTCCTCCATCTTTACTCCAGTAAAAGTATAAGGATTCATCTTGATAAACTGGCAAACCTTTGTGTTCTCAGCAGATAAAACACCATATGCATCTTGCTCAGCCTGATCAACAACCAACTGAGCAATAACATGAATTGATTGACAAAATTTTGCATTAGTTACCTCACCTTGAGAAGGTCTAGTAGCAACCGAGAGAACTCCAGAACAATCAAGGATAGGACCCTGGGACCGAGTGCGAACTCTAGGTGTAGGGCGTACCCCATCAATATCATCCCCAGATAGGACAGAAGAATTTTTTTGTGTTCCAAATCATCGAGGCATGATCTGAAAAGCAAATAAACAAGGATTAGAGGAAATTCCAAGACTTAGACTCCAAGCTTGAAAATAGAATACCAAGAAAGTGAAATATTCCTAAATGCCTTGTAGCCTCTCTCTTATGAGTGTGGCATGCTACACACCTCTAAAGGAGAATCTACTAGACACGGCTTTGTGAACTCACAATTGACCATGAACTTAAAGCTCTGATACCAAATTAACACGACCCAAACCAGGGATTTGTTATAATGGGCATCCCAAGTCCAACCAGGATCGGGGACCACCCCCATTACCCAACCCAACCAGTCTACATATATCCTGAATCGGTTAAATTTCAAACATATAACAAGATAGCGCTATTGAATAATCCAATACTTTGGGATAGGTATATATCTGTGACCACCCAAACAAGTCCAACCATTTGATACCTAACTGATAACCAATACCAAACAAAACTATAATCCAAAGCCATGACCATATGAGTTTCATAATAATTATATAATCCCAAAATAAAAGAAGATGGAATAACCAACAAGACAGTCAACCGGTGTCAACCTTAATACCAATACAAATACCAATACTAAGGCTAACACTAATACCGTTCCTGCCCATACCAACCCATAGTAATTCCACAAAAGCCTCTAACCAAAAGAATACCAAAATTCAGTTGGGACATGCCCCTAACCATAGCCAAAACTAATATCCATAAATAAAAGAAGCATGAAATAATATTCATGAAATGGACCCTTCCGAAAAGATAGAATCTCACCACTTTAATCCAATAGATGATCCTGAAGTCTGATCGCTAAGTAAGAAAAGTAGAACGGTAGGTTCCTGCATCGCGTGGGGATACAGGCGCCCAAAGATGGGTTAGCAGGTAAACGCTAGCATGAACTTAGGATAAGTATAAAATAATTCTATTTAACAAAACTAAGTAAACCATCCATATGTATACAAACCATACATATATATATAACTGTGTCGGGAAAAGAAATTGGGTTTAGCATGCATTTAAAATCATTAACCTGGGTATGTGTAGCTTGATTGTCCTTAACTACCCATGGTCTATATGGGTCCAGTGTAACCCCCTGAAAAAGTCCCCAATGCGTGTAGCCGTACGAACAGGAGATACCATAAGAGTAAGGTATTCTCAAGTACTCTTCACCAACCATGATAAATATGTACAGTGTACTTAGAGGATTCTCGTATACCTCATAGTATCATATAAGGTCACCATAACCTACCCCTTATGTTGGAAAATATGATTTTCAAGTGTTCATCCATTGGACTCCCACCATCACATTTAGTGTAACGCCCGATATTTTTAGGCTAGAATTCAAACTTTTGTTCCTATGTATATAGACTTGAACCCAATTATTCTATTTATATATATGTGTTGATTATCAAATCTTTGGTGTGGGAATATCTTTGTGTATGAATCGAGGTCATAAGAACCTCCTAACTTAAAGACAAGTTGAGGACTTTTCTATCGATAGAGTTTTGGTGAATGCTCCATCTAGGGTCCATTTTTTATTAGTGTATCTCCTAGAATATATTGATTCAGGTATCCTACTATATATCAAATGAAAGTTCTTTGATTTTCTTTTTAATACATCTGGTTTCACCTTAATCCAAAATTAGAGTGGAAAGTTATGCCCATTTTATCTCAGTATATCCAACTATCATCAAAATAACGACTAGGCTGATAGGTTATCAACCAGTTGACAAGCCATCAGCCTAGTTATCAACCTTAGGCAGAACACTAAAGAAGGTGATGACTAGGCTGATAGGTTATCAACCAGTTGATAAGCATCAGCCAAAGTCGTTAACCTTAGGTAGTAACTGTGAAGGAGTTGGCGACTAGGATGATAGGCTATCAACTAGTTGATAAGACATCAGTCAAGTCGTTACCCATAACTAGAACATGAAAGGGAGTTGACGACTAGGCTAATAGGCTATCAACCAGTTGACAAGACATCAGCCAAGTCATCAACTAAAGAAATTCTAATAATTTTACTTTAGTTTTGTAGGGGTATTTTGGTCTTTTTCTTAGCTCAAACCCTACCCCTCCCATGACTTAAAGAATCATTAGGCGTTATTAGATATTTCTTATCAGTTTCAGATATGATTAATTCTTTCCAGAATAGTAAGATTAGGGTTTCTTCCCAAGAATAAGAAATTCAACTTTTCTCTTCCCAATAATTCAAGTTTACAAGTTCAAGAAAATCTTCAAGAAACATCAAGAATAGGGTTTCCTTCAAAAATTCATCATTCAAGTCCCAAGATTCAGACTTTCTTCACAAGTTAAGAAAATTAAGGTATGTGGGGTTATAAACAAGGGTACCCTTCCACCTTTGTGCTCAAATTGCATGATTTTAAGATTCAATTTACTTATTTTGAATTAGGGTTCATACCCAAGTTTTGATATTCTTGAAGCATGTGATTATCATAAAATTTAAAGCTTTAAGTAATCAAGAATTGCTTATGTTAATGTTTTAACGTATAAGATTTATATTATGAATGAGATTGCACTATCTTGACTGATATTGTTAAAGTATTTCAAGATTTATATTTAGCATGAAGTTTTGTTATGAATTACCATGAATTTAACGCGTGAATTTTTAAGCCCTAAGTTAAGTGTTGAGATTTCAAGAAGATTATGCTCTTAAGTATTCTTTGACAAGCCTATACCAAGATTTAAAGCAAGAATTGATCCTTTGATTTTAAGCTAAGATATGGAATCCACATTTGTTCATTTTGATTATAATTTAATGCAAAGAGAAGCATAACTGGTTTTCATTATAAACCCTTGTGTGATTTTAAGGTGGATTTTCTAAAGTATGAGCATATAAGTAATATGAGAGTAGTATTTAACACTGAGTTGGGTATGTGTCCAAAGTCACATGCCCCAGAACTACGTGCCACCATAGGTTTAAGTCCCATCATGGGTTAAGTATAGTGATCACTTAAGTTTAGGTTCTATTCTGATGGCAAGGGTAGAACAGATCTTCCCAACATGGGTAAGACGTTGGACTCCGTGATAGCTCACATGGTTTATGTCGGTTAGAAGAACCTCCCAAAATATAGAACAAAAAGTAAAGCTTTTAGAAACTAAGTGTTATAATTCACAAAATTTATCCTTATGCCTCATTAGTCATGTTTATGCTTTTGCAGTCATTATTTTATTCAAGCCCAAGGTGAGTCATCTATTCTTAGCATGCATTGGTTTGAAAGTATATTTATATATTGAGTTATTATTTTACTTATGCATTCACCCTCACATACTCAATATATTCCAGAAGTATTGACTCATATATATGTCTATGTGCTACATTGTCTCATATTGTAGGTACCAGTTGTATCCCACACATTATAATCAGATAGTGTGCGACTTCTAGTCAGCAGGTGATGAGTCCTTTTGATTCAAGGACTTGAGTCAATCATAGTTCGAGTAGCATCTTGTTTACTTTATTCAGTCGTATTGAATAGGGATAACTGAGGGTCATGTCCCAGCTACCTATAGTCAAGATTAGTATAGGCTTCATAGATAGCCAGTAGAGTTGTTGTATTTAATTCTAGTCATGTTTTATATAACCAGAGTTGTATTTATTTTAAATAGTTTTGTTTTGAATATGTTCCATAAAAGATATCTCTTCCGTGCATTACTCACAGTTTTATGTAATTAAATCAGTAGCTCAAGCAATATGCCAGTACAAAGATTAGCTTGGGATCACTTATGGTCTTAAGCACCGTGTGACTTCTAGGGGGTAGTCTTGGGGCATGACAGTTAGCTATCACACATCGCCTTTATTGCCCAATTAAAATCATTTCCAACAAACCAAACCATTGTTATTAATTGAGGCTATACATAGTGGTATCATCATATCAGTTATAACTTTCAAGTATTATCCAATTAACTTAGGGGAGTCACATGTACCCCACAAGTGTTTCATTATTATGATTACTTGAAGGATTCCATTGTACCCCACAAGAATGATTGTTAAACCCAAAACCATTCTGTTTTGACCATTCCAAACCATTTAACCATTTAGGGTTCCATTACCAAGATTAAACCATGCATAAGTTCCATTAAAAATTCAGCAATGTAATGAAAACATTCTCATAGGAATTTTATCAATCACATTGGGGGCATAGTATTTCCAAAACCAAAAACAATTACCAAATACCCATTCACATGCAAACAATTATCCAAAAACACCATTAAAGCATATAAAAGCATAATTAAAACATGGGAAAACCATAACCAAGCATTTATAACCAAAAACCCCCAAATTATATTTGAAAATCCAAAACCATACAATATTCAAACCATGAAAACACTATATAAAACCATCCCTTTAGTTGGAACTAACAATGAGGGAAGAGAACATGCCTTAAATTGAGTAGATGGTGGAAAGAAATCATCAACAAAATCCCAAATTAATCCTGAAGATGAAACCCTAGCTTCTTTTGCCCAAGAACTTTAGAGAGGATTAGAGAGTGTTTTCTAAGTATTAAAGAATATAATAAAAGGGAAAATAACCTCCCAAGTATGTTAAAAATTATGGGGCCTTATTAGGTTAAGTGGGGAAATATCCAAATTTCCCTCACTTAAACAACACCAAAACCCTGTCAGAGGGATACGACTATCCATACCAATCGTACCATCCAATATGAGTGGTACCCACCACTCGTACCCAAGGCTATATCTGTAATACCCCATAATTATCTGAGCTCAATTCAGCCCATAGTACATGTACAAGAGGCATAGAACCTGAAAATTTGGCTAAGTGTTGGAGATTTAGTTTTATATTTGGCCTCTTAACTTCGTTGATTTTTAAAGTGACCTTCCCGACCCTGAGACATAAGTTTGTGAGTTGATTCATGTTCAGGGGTGTAAGGGCATGTCTCGAGTAAGTTTCATATTTTTCGAACGAGGTTTGGACCACATTTAGATTTCCAAAACAGCAGCTCACCACGATTGTGGTGCGTCGTGGTGGCTATAGCGGTGGTCACCTCACCGCGTTGTGGTGAAGTTCAAAATGACAACCGTTAGATTCCTACAAGTTATCGTAATTGCACCGCATCACGGTGGAATTGTGATGACAGCCTTTGCGCGTCGCGGTGAAGGCCCAATTGGCTTTCCAATTATGAACTTTAATTTCCCAGGGGTAGTCTTGTCATTTTCCCTCACCCAAATCCATCCAAAACATAAAATGAAAACCCCAAAGGGGCATTATATGCCCCATTATTCATAATTTCTCTCCAAGAAAGTAATTCTCTCTCAAGAACAAACCCTAGCCCCTTTAAGATTCAAGCTCAAGTTTCAAGAAAATCACCAAGAAACTTCACGAATTCTTCAATTAAGGTATGTTAAATATTCATCCATGGGTCCTTTTCACCTATGGAGTCCAAGAACCCAATTTCAAGTTTTAAAGTTATGGTTTTTACATGTTATCATGAATTTCTATGAATCTCGATTTTATATCATGTTTACATGTAATTGTTGTTGTTATTAAACCCTACATGTTTTGAATGGTGCTTGTTCGCTGATTTAAGCCTTAATTGGTGATTTTAGCATTGAAACCATGCTATCTTTACATGTTAAAACTATCCCCATGTTTAAACCATGAATTGCAAGTGTTTGATGAAATTTTCAAAGGAATGAGTTTTGAATAATGATACTTATCATGTCCTTAATGTTTTAGCACGATCTTGTTGTTATTGATATCGAGTTTTGGGGGTTATGAATACCCGAAAACATAGTTTCTTACTTAGTTTCAGTATTTTTAAAATGGTCTCAGATATATATTAGAGTATTATCAGTCCAGTCAACATATCATATTAGTAAGTTGTAATACCCTGTACTTCTACCTAGCTTAAATTTATTCCGAAGATGTCAAAGAGATGCTTTAAAGATGAATACACTTTTATATATGTGGAATTTTTAAGATTTTCACTTTTTGTTGTGTGGAAAATTGAAAAGCTTTCTATCAATACTGAATTCGCCTAAATCCGATAACTGGGTAAGCAATTATGGCGATTTAAAGTTTCAGTCATAAAACACCATCATTTCAGCCAGTGGTGCGTCGTGCCATAAGGCAAAATGATGTTTTTCAGTTTCCAGTAAGACTCCGCGATTACCTCGCGTCGTGGAGGGCTCCTAAATTCCAATTATCCTTTTTCCAGTGAATCTCCGCGATGTCTCCGCATTGCGCCAAACTTCCAGGTCATAAACAAAGTTTCAACGCAATAGCTCTGCATCGCTCCATCTCCCAATTTCCTAGTTGTCAAATTCCAGTGACACGGCACGATAGCGGCGCGTCGCGCCAGCCTGCCAAATCAGGAAATTTTGACCAAAAATAAATATTTCGTCCAAGGATAAATTGGTCTTTTTCCAAGGTTTTAACACATCCAGGTGAGGGATTTAATCCCTAAAAACATTTCAAATCATTATTTACTCTCTTTTTCCCCAAATCAAGAACATCCTCACCCAAGAAACAAAACCCTAGCTTTCAAGAAATCAAAGCCAATTCCAAGAATCTCTCCAAGAACTTCAAGAAACTTACAATCAAGGTATGTCAAGTGTTGATTCATGGGTCCATTTCACCCATGAAGCTCAAGAATCTCTTTTCAAAGTTCAAGTATATGGATTTTTTTGAATCCCATATTGGGTTTTATTTTGTTCATGTTGATAATGACCAATTGAATTCTAATCCATGTTTGGTGATAAATTTTATGTGGAATTAGTTATTGTATGAGTAGATTCATGTGAACCTGTGATTAAACCCTTGAATTGTGAAATTAGAATTGAATCATGATGTTTACTTGTTGTGCAATGTTGTCTATATATATTATGTTCATTATGTGCTTGATGAATTGCCTATGTAAACTATAAGAGAATAAAACATGTCATGATTAGTTTATGTGCAAGTGTTTGATAAATTATCCATGAGAATGGATTAATTCCACGATATAGTATGCAATTATGTATTCTCCATTCATGTACAGGTGAAACACCCCAAGTGTTCGTTGAAATGTCTTAATGAATGAATTATGAGTATATAGCCATTGTTGGGCTTTTAGGCTTGTGTCATGATTTACATACTATGCTATCGAGTCCTGGGGTATTTAATACTCGACAATTTAGTTGTGTGCCTAGATCCAGTGTCATGTTTTCACGATATCCTCAGTCAAGCCATGTTCAGTAGAATTCAGTCAGTCATGTGACTCAGGAAAATTTAGTAAATTCAGTAATCCCAGTAATCTCAGAAAGCTCAGTGCTTTAGTAATCTCAGTAGTATTTCATCAGTCAACGGAACTCAATGAACTCAGTCCAGTTCAGTTAATCATGTTCAGTGTCTATTCAGATGGGAGTAGGATTTAGCACCGAGTGAACCCAAGGATGAGGACACACATACTGACAGTTGAGGGTGTGATCCTTAAAAGCAATCCTTGCATTCCAGAACTATGTAGCCAGCATAGGTTGAGACATCAACACTGACAGATGAGGGTTGATAAGGTGGATAAACACTGTTAGATGAGGGTCCCACCATTATCTTTTGGAGACACTGTCAGATGAGGGTCACCCACAGCTTGTCTTTACCAGTGGCGCGGTATTGGCACCCTTCCAATTGAGGTTACAGATTGGACCCCAACCTAGTTATATTTTTTTATTTGGGGCATGTTAGTTAGATGACTACTTCCCACAGTTACATTCTCAGTCTCAGTAATAGAACTCAGATAGTTCTACAGAATTCAGGACTGTCAAATACAGTCACTCAGCTCAGTACGAAACTCAGTTAGTTTCATCAGAACCTAGAGTGTCAGACATAGTCGCTCAGTATCAGTTATCATAAATCCATGTTATCAGTATTCAGACTCAATAATCAATATTGTCACAATCTCATTTGCAGTTATGTATTCATGCATGTATTCCCACGTTCATGTTACTCAGTCAGTCAGTATTGTTCATGCATATGAACCCTTGCATTCAGCCTACCTTACTTGCATACCAGTAAATTCAATCGTACTGACGCATACTTTTCTTTTGCGCTATGGTGTTTTATACTATAGGTTCAGAAGCGCGAGCTCCAGAGCATCAGTAGCATTCCAGTACTCAGCAGTGAGTCCTCATTTTTTGAGGACATGAGCATTATTTTATCATTTCAGTACTTAGTTTATTTCAGTAGTTGGAGTTAGTTGTGGACATGTCCCATCAACTCCTTATTCAAACAGTTTAGAGGTTTTCAGACTAGATGTTTTCAGACATTGTTTCCATTTTGGTATTGTCGTACCACATTATTCAGATATGGTTTTATCAGATATTTATCAGTTTTAAACCTTATGGCATGTTTCAGCCTACTATTTCCATATTTATACAGTATATTATGCAGTGTTCAGGTATAGATATCAGTCATAGGTTAGCTTGTGGTCCTTCGGGGCCATGAGCACCGTGTAGCATTCCGGGTACCAGATTCGGGGCGTTACATAAGTTCAGCTCAGTCCAGTATGTAGAGTCAGTTTATTTAGGAGTAGAATTTAACATTGAGCAAACCCAGGAATGGGGGCTCACCTTCCAGTTGAAGGTGTTACCTTTAGTATAAGTCCATACGTTCTAGAACTATGTAACCAGCGTAGGTTAGAGATGTTAACCTGCCAGTTGAGGGTTAACATATATCTCACTAGAGCACCTTGCCAGTAGAGGGTGACTCATTAGTCCTTTGGGACTAAATTTTAGTGTATCCACACAGCCAGAGTTAGTACCCGTGGCACGGTACTGACACCCTTCTAACTGGAGTCACAGGTTGGACCCCAATTAGCTTATATTGGGGCATGTCGGTTAGATGATAGCTCCCATAGTCTCAGTCCAGTATTCAGTTTAGAGTTCAGTTTCTAGACTTGCTTGACCAGGGAATACAGTTATTAGTCGTTCAGAATTAGTAGTTTAGTATTTCAGATTACAGACTCCCCCAGTATCATGTCATATGTTTTGTCATACATTCTCCGATTTTACAGTTTTCTCGCATACTATACATCAGTTATCTCAAGTTATTTATTCAGTCAGTTATTATTCCTGTATATATGTGTGAGCCTTCTGCATACTCTAAGATGCCCTCAGTCTATCCTGAATCACTTTGACTCTATCCATCAATTCCAGAAGTAAGTCAATACCATAAGGTCTAATCTCAGATATCTCAAACCATAAAATCAGAGATCGACTGGTTAGTTGGTTAAGAACTAGCACGTAACTCGGGGATACTGACAATGTCATATCCATGCATATAACTGGCACCCATGATCCGTACCACTGGCAGAATAGAATCTAAAGAGGATTGAACATTGTCCACCATACCAATCTATGGTATAACTCGTACCCTGACTTACGGCTTATGGTGAGCCACTCGTACTCAGATCCAAGTTAGTCTACCAAATATAAGATTAAGTGAAGGAAAGACCCAAACTAAACAACCTGTGTCCATCCATACGACTCATACCAAAGAAATGGTACCCATTCCAAAAACCAAATCCAACCCACCAACCAACACTGGTCAGCATACGACTAACCCATACCACTCGTATCTTAGTGTATGAGTCATTTCCGCTAGTCGTATCCTATACAGAGACCAGTAATCCAGGAAATTTTCTAAGGGACAGAAACCCAGGGTGTTTCAATCTAATGGAAGCAAAGCCTGTGAACACTTTCGCCAATTGGTATAATCCAAACAAGTGATATGCTTACCATTTTAGAGTTGTTGGACATGATATTGAGAAATGTATCACTCTTAAGCATAAAATTTAGGATCTAATTGACAACAAGGTGATAATGCTTGTAGAAGCTCCAGCAAATATGAACAAAAATCGATTACCCAATCACGAGAAGTAGTTGTTGGCACCATAAATCGCAAAGAAGAATGATGTTTTATCAAAGGTGCACTTTTGGTGCCCTTCTATATCGCATTTTAAAGTTATTATGTTCCTTTTTTGTAATCGTACTTTCCTATTTTTATTTTCTTGTAGTCACACTTTTTTACTATATTTCCTTGTAATCGCACTTTATGGTTTGATTTTCTTGCAATCACAATTTTTAGCTGTAATGAACTACGTTCGACCTGATTTTCTGTGTGAAATACAAAGGCCGTCTGTATTGGCTTTGATTATGTTATCAAAAATATCAAATATCACTTTTGTTTTGTACGAACTACGTTTGACCTAAATTTTTTAGAATGGTATACGTAGGTGGTCTATGTCGGCTTCGGTCAACCCCTTAGAAAATTTATCTTTTCATTGTATGTTGAAACTACATTTGACTTCGTTCCTACCTCAATGGGATACGTGGGTGCCACATCGGCTTGGTTATATCTCCTATAATACTCCCATATAAATTGGGATAGAAATATTTGAGAAGGTCTCAAAGTTTCACAAAACTTGACATTTGCTACAAGTTGGACACCATATTTATTGAAGCAAAAATCGAGGCAAAATTTGAGAAGTTCTCAAATTTCAATCTATGGTACGTCAGAAAGAACTCAGGTATTTTAATTTTTATATTGGGATAAATTTTTTGAGAGGACCTCAAAAATTCCATATTAAATGATGACATAAGTTACAAGAAAGTTCGAAAGTTTCTATGTTATAGACTAGGGCAGAATTTTTGAGAAGGATATCAAAAATTCCACAAAATAATATTCATCCTACAGATCAAGTCTGAAGATTCACCAAAGTATAATTGGAGTATAATTTTAAGAAGGAACCTCAAAATTCTACAAGGAGTAACATAAATTACAATAGGTCTTCTGTGTTCCACTTGACAAAAATTTTAAGAAAATTCCTCAAAAATTTCACCAAGACTATATTTTCAAAGACATATCAGATTTGCAAATCAATGAACGACAAAGATTACAGGAGAGCAAGGCAAAGCAACCCAGTCAGTCTCTCAAAACTAAGAATTTTTCTTTGGATGCAGGAATAGTGAAGTCATAATATTGACAACATTAAGCATGACAAAACTTTTCTTCTCCATTTTCCTCTTGATTTATGTCTTTATCACTTTTTTATGATCTCTAACACTTTCTTTGATTTTGTAGGAAAATGATCGGTCATAATGAATAAGATACGACAATATTATCCAAACCACTATTTCTAAATCATGATGATTCAAATGACGTTATCTTCAAAACTCTATCCTCTGTTATACTCTTGGCTTAGTTACACAAAATTTGTTATGTTTTCAATGAGTATTGATTAATCTATGTAGGTGATCTTATAACGCAATGGATCCTCTTAAAGTTTGAGGATTCAATCCAAAATATCAAAGCCTGCATAAGTCCTTTCAAGGATTTTTTATTCAAATAATGAAGTTCAACAAATCAACTTCTATATTTTCTTATAGGATTTTCTATCCTCCAAGAAAACCTATCGAATCTTCATTTCATTCGTGGTGACACATCTTATTATATTTGGGTCATCCGCCCTTTCAAGAGGATATACCCAAATTATCACTTCATTCAAGGTGACACATCTTATTATGTTTGGGTCATTCCTTTTTTAAAAGGACACATCTTATTATTTTGGGGGGTTTCACCCTCTAAGAGGATACACTGGACCATCACTTTATTTGAGACGCCATATCATTATGTTATGGATGGGTACCTCCTTCAGAATGATACACTATTATATTATAGATCATCACCTTCCTTAAAGTGACATAGTATTATGCTATGGACCATCACCTCCTTCAGTGTGATATTTTATTATGTTATGGACCGCCACCTCTTCCAGAGTGACATGGTACTATGTTAAGGACCATCACCTCCTTCTGCGTGATATGTTATTATGTTATGGACTATCACCTCCTTTAGAGTGACATATTACTATGCTATGGACCATCACCTCCTTCAACATGACATGTTGTAATGATATGGACCGCCATCTCCTTCAAAGTGGCATGTTATTATGTTATAAACTATCACCTCCTTTAGAGTGACATGTTATTATATGGATTGTCACCTCATCTACATGATATGTTACTATATTATAGATTGTCACATTCTTCGGTATGGCATATTAAAATAAGGTATGCATAATTGTCGTTACATTGTATTTCCTACTAATGAGTTTAGTGTAGGTGATTAGTAGGCATTGGGACGTCACCCCATTCAAAGTGGCATAAAATATTCAAGATAGATCGTCTGACTTTCAATAAGATAGGTTGGGTTGTCATCCCATTCAAAGTGACATGATACATTTAAGATAGTCCATTCACCTTTCAATGTGATGCATTGGGTTATCATCCCGTTCAAAATGGCACGATTCAAAAAGATAGGTCTTCTGTCTTTCAATGAGACATGTTGGGTCGTTACCCCATTCAAAGTGACATATTACATTCAAGATAGGTTGTTTGCCCTTCAATGAGACACGTTGGGTTGTCACTCCGTTCAAAGTAAAATGATACATTCAACATAGGTCGTTCGCCTTTCAATGAGATACGCTGGACTGTCACTCTGTTCAAAGTGGCACAAAGTACTCAAGATAAGTCATCCGCCTTTTACTAGTACACGTTGGGTTGTCACCTCGTTCAAAGTGGCATAAAATATTTAAGATAAATCATCTACTTTTTACTGGTACAAGTTAGGTTGTCACCCTATTCAAAGTGTCATGATATTTTAAAATAGGTTGTGCAATTGATTCATCAACTATCTTAAGGTTATATGTCCAAATAGGTTTGTACCCGATTATGTTTATGTCATGTTAGTCTGAAGAGCAATATCGAACTCTTTGGATGCGAGCTGAAAAGAGACTTCCACCACCATCAATCCACACCCCTATCAGAAGGTATGTGGGTATTTTAGGACGTTTTTTGTTTCAGTTTCAACTTCAAGACATTTCTAAACTCGCACCAGAGGTAACTTTTCTCTCCTTTGGAATTTGGATGATAACTCACTTAGAGTTTTGAAAATTATGTCCAGGTAAATTTTTTCCTATCAATATGAAGGATCCCACATTCATGGTTAAGAGATTACAAGCCTCTTTTTCATAAGCTCAAATAACTTATCACGCATCCCGAGTTAGAGATCGTCTAAAATAAAAGACAATCTTTTCTACCGATTGAGTCAAACTATAAGCAGTCTGATTTTCTAAATCTCAGGGATATGTAGGTTGGACTCTTTGTTGAAAACTTGACTGCATTCTAACCTCCCCCTAATCCTCTCATTCCTCAGCCTTTTGGTTTCACCAAAAATCAAAATCAAAAAAGCTTGTGATTTCTTTAAAAATCATGCTTACAAGTATTATGAACTACAAGTGGCTTGAATTCTCATGTAACCTGAGATATGTAGGAAATCCGATATCGGAATTCAGCCATAACTCCATGAAACTCGTGTGAAAATCAAGCTCTTTCGAAAATAAAGTTGTGGTCAGAAAAAATTAAGAACGTCAAACTCTCTTTTGTCTAGGATTACTTGCAATCACTTTACCCAAAGGGAGGGGACAGTTGTTGACACCTAATTTTTACCCTCCATGACTAAGTTTAGTTTTGAGTTTCTTTGATTTTAAATAAAATTACAACATTTATTTTATCTGGATAAAAAAAATTCAAAATATTTATCTACGTAATTTTGTCACTATAAGTAGCTATTATATATTTGTGTATCCATATATACGAGATCGTATAATTTTATTACTTAAATAATTATTTTACAAAAAAATGAATTTTAATCAAAGGTTATCTTGAAAATTAATTCAAATGAAAAAAATCTTGATTCAAATATAATTTATTCTCAAAAAATAATTATTTGAAAAATGTATATTTGATTTTATCAAATCAAGAAACTTGAAATTGAATTGGATATTAATTCATGTGGAATTATAATTTAATTTAACCAATTTATTAAATTTGGTCATAATTGATATTAAATTGACCACAATTACAGTGCAATTGGCTAATTAATTTTTAATTTGATAAAAAATTAAATGAGATGGCTAAATCCTAATCTAATTGGGGTTATTTTTGAAATAACCCCAAAACCCAACACCTGCACAGGCCCACATTTCAACAGCCCAACGCCCTTATTCCATTGTAGTCACCAGCCCAACCAACACCGACCCGTCCCACCTTATCACCCGTACAAACAACAACAACACAATATCAATGCAACACACCAACGATCCAAGCAAACCGCGAGCACTGACAAATTCAACCAAACGAACCCTTAAACCACAGAAATCTCTCTCCATCTTATCTCTGAAATTCTCAGACCTAAATTCATTATTGTTGACTTTTGTTCAAGATTATGTGTCTCTCACCCCCAAAATCTAATCCGAATCAGAACTTGTCAATTCAAATCTAAATTTTGGAGGATATGTTTTCTCTTTACCGATCTATTTCTTCTTCTTTTCAACGGCTATGTTTTGAATTGAAATCAATATATTTCCCTATAAATAGACATTGAGGAAAAGAAGAAAAAAGGAGGATTCTTTGGGAGAAAATTAGGGATTCGGGAGGAACATTCCTCTAATCCCATGTAACTG
Source organism: Capsicum pubescens (assembly GCA_030864215.1). Lineage (NCBI taxonomy): Eukaryota > Viridiplantae > Streptophyta > Magnoliopsida > Solanales > Solanaceae > Capsicum > Capsicum pubescens. The sequence continues at coordinate 139,293,868 of CM061547.1, read as the reverse complement.
AAGAATTCGCGACGAATACAGTCCAAAAATCATATTCCGGCAAAAACATTGAACTCTGGTGAGGTTAATTGAAACTCTGGTGGTGAACGTTTGTTTGATTAAAGCTTGTTGTCCTAGTTCGTTGCTCCAAAAAAGGTGAAAACTTCATCCCTTTTACGTTTTTTTTCTCTGTTTGTGACAAGAAAATTTGAAACTCATTGATGATTAGATTAGCAGTGGTGTTTCCTAGATGTTGATTGATTGTCGATGTGTGGTTGTTAAAGTTTAAAGCTTTAAAAGTCGTACGATGAAGTGTTGTTGATATTTCAATTTTCCTTATTGCTTTAGCATTATCGAGTATTTCTTCTCTGATTTAAGATAGAAAATAGTTTGTATGATCTGATCTTTGGATTCTGTATTTGTTACAGAAAAGGGATAAGAAGCCACCATACATGATTTCGGAAACTTATATTTCAATAATGATTCGTTAATTGTTCACTATCGGATTGCTAGTTCAACGTTTGGTTTTGTCTTGATTCATCTTTATAGTAATTTATAGCGTTTGCAGTTTAATTTTTACCATGTTTGATAAACTTATAAGTACACTAGTAGTTGAATATCTTCCGTTTCTTTATAGTGAAATTGGGTTGTCTTGTTTTCCCTAAAACCTGTTATGGCATAGCTGCAGTTAAAAACTTAAATCATGTTTATAAAAGTTATTTTGGTTTGTCTCTATATATACACTAAAAAATTTTATTCGAATTTGGAAGTAGTAATCAACATTCGCCCTCAATATTAATATACTATGAAATGTTATAAAAAGTATAATAGTTACTATTTGTATTTGATAATCCATTAATATTTATTATACAAATTTTCTTGGAACTTCATAAGGCTTCATAAGTGATTGGACTATGTAAAGAGTTACTTATTGCACTGTCCATCATGCATTTATACTAGTAAACCCTCAAGTATTGCGTATGCTAAAGCTCCACGATATCATTTTGTTGAAAATTTAAATCTATTATTTCATGTACGTTGGATAATATCTATACTAAAGATCCACCAATTAAGATGATTAATTTATAGTAGAAAAACTATCGAAATCCACACCCGTCTCTAAGATTTCTTGCTTGTTTTCTTTTACATAGTGTACGTAACAATGAAAGTTAATACTATTAGTCAATTAATTAGTCACTTTTCCTCAAGAAAACTTTCTTCTCACTTTACATTGGTTTGGAATAAATATAAGATATGTGTTTTGTTTGGTTCATACTATAAGAAGTTCTTTTGATTGATTTTTATTTGTCAAGTTATGTTTCACTATAAATATAGCTTAAGTTACGTGCTAATTTTTATCTTTTATTTGATGCATGTGACATGAATCTGAGCCCATTGGAGTCCATTTTTCTCGCATATTCTGATGAGCCAAAGAGGCCTATGCTGTCTCGAGTCAAAACCCCATGCTGAAGTCCCATAACGGGATTGATCTGCGGTGATATACAATGGATATACACTGAAAGCAGTAGTTGCACACCATCATACGGTGTATAGTAACAAATAGAGAGAAAATATGTTGATTTATACACTGATATACAGTGTATACGTGGATATATACAGGAAAACGCAGATAAAAGGGCTGGTATACATGTGGTATACACTACAGAAAATGGACCCAAGTCCATGAGGATGAGGCCCAAAAGCTGGGCAGCTTATTGATGGGCCGAAGAGGGAGCCCAACTTCAATTCCCGTCTTCATTCTTTGTACCTTATAATTTATCCATGTTTATTTGTATTAACTAAAATTTTAATTAATTAATCTAGATAAATCCTCTAAGGCGTTGTTATTTTATTTTCTTTTACTTAATCTATAGTTTTTCTCGCCTGGTTTATCTTGTTAAAATGGGTTAAATTGATTTCTTCGGCTTTTTTCCTTAAAACAAGACTTCTAAAATTAGGTATTTTATACCGAAGTGATATTTATCTTGTTCATATGACTAATAGTCTATTTGGATTAAAGTAATTTTCTTTAGACTAAAGAAACTAATTTGTTTTGAAAATTAACTTTCCGAAATTAGCAAAGTACTCTTAATTTAATACTCTCTTAATATTTTTTTCAAAGGTGTTATTTATAACAAAGCTGACTTTTCTATAATAATAATAATAATTAATAATAAGAAAATAGTTATATAACCTTCTTCTTTTATAAAAGTCAAAATTGATTTTTCTCTTAAATCCAAAAAATGGCAATTTAATTTAATTCAAGTATAATATTTCTCGTCTGAATGAGCAAACATCATTTTAAATATGTAAATACATAATTTTAGTATTTTTATAAAATTAACTTTTTTACAAAGTTAGCCATTTTTAAGTTAGTTAGCCATTTTTAAGTTAGTCAAAAAATATTTGGTAAACCGTTTTTAAAACAGACACTCCTAAGTGTCTTAAAAATTTTCTTAGGGCGTTTATTGAACTCTTGCCTATTTTTTCTAGCTTTAAAGGGTTTATTTCTGTTTTTTAACCTTTGAAACTCTTTTAAGTTTTTCTTGATTTTTCTAAAAAAATCAAGTGGCGATTCTGTAAATTTCACAAAATTATTTTGAAAATTTCTTGAATCTTTTGAAATAACTTTTAAAAAGGTCAATACCATTTTTATTTAAAATAAAATTCGGAAAGGGGATAAAACAATGTATTTCTCTTCTATGAATTAATAAAATTTTACTTTGCATATTTTAAAAGTATTCACCTATTGGATACACAATCTTCCCACATACTTTTAAATTACTTGAATTGTCTATTCGATCATATATAGGAATGGCAATGGCGTGGTGCGGTGTGGGTTTTTTCTAAACCCGCAAATTTTAAAACCGCATCGTACCGCATCCCCTTTAAATCCACATAAACCCGCCCTACATTAATACTCGTGCATACCCGCACCACATCATCTCATGTTTTTTTTCTTTTTTTGAAAAATTCGTAACTTTATTGAAAATCATAATATTTTCAAATCTACAACCAGGAAATAATAACAACGAGTTTCTATTATATCACCTTTCACTAAGAAATTGTCAAAAAATATCACACGTACAAGTAATGATCAAATATCATATTCTTTTTAAAATGAATAGAGATATTAAAAAAATTATAAAATTATTTATTTGTAGTGTTATACATGTCATTTTAAATATCATAAAATTTTAAGTAAAGAATACATACAATTTTAGGTATATTCACGAGAATAATACTAATTTTTTAATTTTTTTAATTTAAACCCACATATACCCGCACCGCACCGCACCATTTTAAAAAAAGAATTACTTTAACCCGCACTGCACCCGCACCGCCCCATTGCCATCCCTAATCATATATTTCATTTACTCACATATTTATGTGTTCCTTTCATTGGATATCACTTTAATTGTGTTAGATTATACTATTACCTCATAAGGTTCTTATTCTTCCATTTAGAAAGTTTATGTTTTTATCTACAACATACATTTGTTCCTATTTTAAGTCTGGCCTTATTTGAAATAATTAAGTCACATATCTTAGTAGTTACTTGTTTGTGTCGCTTATTTGTTTATGTACTCTATGCTTAATGAGGCTCGTTTGCTAATCTTCCTAGAAAGAACATGAACATTTGCTAATATTGTTATCACGATCCGAGCCGGGGCCCTGGCCGTAACGAGCATCCCGAACCATGAAGGCCCGGGCGCTCTTCTAGATCTGGTAATCATGCACAATATTCATTCAATATAAAGAATTTGTGGAAAAACATAACAAAACGGAACCATGGTCAATCTCATAACACTTGAACAATTTGGAAAGAAATTCTTAATATTCAAAACATATGACACCCGTCTGCGAAATCTCTAACATTACAAAACCCAACATATGTCTAAGCCAAAACTGGGACAAGGCCCCTAGTCAGACCATGAATCAAAATAAAGTAACAATTGCTCATAACTAGGCCTTCCGTAATAAGGGAGGCTCACCAGCTGCACACCCCTGTCTAATAAATCTACGGCTTAGCGGGACCCCTGGATTGAGCCTCAGACCCTGAAATATAGGGGGTCAATACAGATGTACTGGTACGCAGAGCAATCCAAAATAATGTATTTATATATAACATAAGTGAGAGCAATTTATAAACATTTTACCTATGACATATGAAAACACATGGGCATACTTTAAAGACTTTGAAATATTTCTTTGAAACCATGACCCACTCTTTATTTTACTTCTGAGCTAGATGGTACACCCTACAATCTGTAATTCTACGGGCTATATGGAATCCACCCTTGACTCGGCGGCCAAGCCTCCAATCTAAGTTTGCCGCAAGGATTGGAGTATCTATAAGGGGGACACGCAATATCACACAGCAGGGTGCGAAATCCCCAATCCAATTAATATGCCATGGCAGTGCACAAGATTACAAAGCAGGGCTCCTAACCATAGTCCCAATTTGGGACGACATGAATCAAGGTACACAAGATCACAAAGTAGGGTACCATAATCCCGTGTCGGCAAATCACGATTTCTAGTGTTGAGTCTTTCAATGCTTACTTTCTTCGGGTAACCATCTAACTCTCTTTAAGCCCATTTTTAACCTTTTTTAAACAAGCATCTATCTGAATTCAAAATCTGAGAATCTGCGTAAAATCTGTATTCTAGTTTGTTCTAAATCTGCTATGGCATTCATCTATTTGGTATCGTCATACCAAGACTTGCAAGTCATATTTCTTAGCCATACATTATCAAGTTATAACTCCTTTCAAGCAAAACAATGTTTAGACCACCAAATCAATCAAACAATACAACAGAGTTCTTGTTTTCAAAACATATTTTGAACTATGCAGAGATTCTCTCTTTTCAATATTTTATCAAACATGTGGTGGTCAAGTATTTTGTGACAAACCATGCAACTCTTTAAATTCATCACTTCTCCTTTATATAAACAAGAAACACCCTCTCTTCAATTCATAATTAAGATCAAGTCTTAAACAACAGTAAAGACATTTGTAACATGTTTCTCAGTATGAAATTGAATAATTCATTACATATAAAAACAAGAGAATTTATAACAAGAGAGGGATTATAATTCTTCTTGCTCTCAATTCAAATCCCAAACATCAAACCACATGCATACACATATATATATAAACAAAATCGAGTTTAAACGGTATGGCCTCAAGACCAAATCATTATTGTCAAGAAGGATTCACGATGTATAATTGTAATTGTAAATTCATGATTTCTCAAAATTTAAACATAATTAAAATGATTTCACCATGCCTATGTAGTTTAGGAAAATTCCACGTACCTTAGATTACTTAGTTTAAAGAGTAGAACTCGAATCTTGATTTGTTCCTTGGAAATCTTGGACTTAAGGATTATTTTTTCTTAATTTCTTGTTCTTGAAGGAAACCCTAGTTTGATCTTGTATTTGAGAGTGAAGAGAGAATTTTGATATTGAAAACTGATAACAAAATGGCTTATAATGCTTAGGATACAATTTATATTCGTGGGGTAGGTTTTAGGGTGAGGAAAAGACCAAAATACCCCTAAAGAAACCAAAGAATTCGTAGTTTTTCATCAGTTGACGACGATGGTTGATAACCCGTCACTCAGGTGATAGGTCGTCACCTAGGTCGTCACTTTTGGGCTGGATTTTACCACTTTTTGCCCTAGGCTGACGACTAGGGCTGATGGGTCGTCACCTAGTTGATAGGTTGTCGGCCTCGTCGTCACATTTTGACAGACAGACACTTTGAAGTAAAATGAGCATAACTTTCTACTCTAATATCGGATTAAGGCGAAACCATTTGCGTTGAAAAGAAGACTCAAAGACCTTTCATTTGATATATAGTAGTCCCTCTAACTCAATATATACAAGAAGTTATGGTCAATGGAAGTTGACCCAAGTTTAGACGTTCATCAAAACTTAATCGATAGAAGAGATTTCAACTCGTCTTTGAGTTTGGGGATTTTTGTGACCTCAATTAACTATTCAAAGGTATTCACACACTATAGGATTGATCATCACACATATATTAACAAAGAATCATTGGGTTTGGGTCTATACGCGTAGAAAGGACGGTTCAAACTTTAGCCCGAAAGTGCGGGGTGTTACATTATCTCCCCCTTGGGATCATTCGTCCCCGAATGACGGGTAGGGACTTTTTGAAGATCTAAAAGTGTAGAATAAAGAATGTAACATCTCATTGAACATTTTTCCTCAACAAAATATGCAAAGGAAGCCAACTTGCTTCATGATAACCCCTAAGAAAACGTGTAAGCATGAAACATGAGATAACAAAACTTGACGTCGACATGATCTTGGCATGTGTTTTATGGCACATGATCAAAACATTGTAAGACATGAATTTTTTCTAAGAATCCTAGGCATGATTAAGATTGGTAAAAGGCATGAGATGAGATTCTTGCGGGACATAAGAATAGAAAACATTCTCCACCTTACAAGATACAATGAATAGACTTAAACTTAGAGACACTACTTGTCTATGCCCCAAACAATAATTTACATGCCTCATCATTTCTAACTTACAATTCTCAATACATATCTAACCACACGAGTTTGAGTCCCACTGCATGGTACTTTTATGTTGAAGCCTATTTCGGAGGAAAGAGGTGCTAGCTTTAGCTATGGGACCCTGTACTTTATACCCCATTAAGAAAATTACTTCACCTTTTCACCACCATCAAATAAACTCGAGTTTTAAAACAAAGAGTACTAACCGCATAGCGTATTGGTTTGCGTTTTTCATCAATCACAACATTTAAGCCTATCAATATTACACCCACTTCATGGATCTCCCCACTAAGACCAGCTAATTCAATTATTCTCACTAAGATTTTTGCCACATAACTCCTTCTTAACTATCTCACGTAACGAAAGTTCATCTCCTCCTTTCCCTTTCTCCTATAACCTTAGCTCAAGAAATCACATCAAAATTTTCGTCTTCAAAAACACCTACTCCCCCCCCACCTAACACACTATTACGCTTCCACAACCACCATCATACTAACATTCGGAGGGTCATTGAGGGACCCGAGCATAAGCATCATGAATAGGAGAAAACTCGGGGACTACCATAATTCACCATCTCCCCCTTAGATCAAAGTCGCAGTCCTAGACTTGCGAATATATCCCCTCATTAAATCTAGAACCACAACTCTCGACACAATACGGTACCACCATACACATAAATGCTAAACATCCCATTTTTAACTATGCTATAAAGGCATTGCTTTTCGAGAACGCTACTCTAAATTTTGCTATCCTTTATAGCTGTCAACCTACAGCTCATAGTCTCATGAGCATACACATCCTCACTCCTTATTACACAAAAAAAATCCACTCTCCACTACTTAACACACTAACATTAGACCACTAATCACATAACCCACAACATAATAAAATTTGTAAAACTATCCCAAAGGCACATACCGTCTACTTATATTTCCTCAATTCAGCTCTAAAGAATATCACACAACAACTACTTAGTCTTCTCCATACTACAAAATTCAAGAACGAGAACTAGGTACAAAAACACTTATGCACATAAAACTTTATCTAACAACATGCTACCTGGGGAGTCAGCTTATTCTTCTTTACCCACGCTCTTATCCGCTTAATGACTCAACCACAATTCATCTTTATAACACTAGTCTCGTGTATATATACACACACACATATATATATATATCATAATTATCCACTCCTTATTCCACAAGTTGCCAACCTAGGTTATTTCAAATATTGCATCAAGCCCACTAATTCCTTTCCATAAGACACGCATTAACAATCTTAAGCTACTATTTCTATCACTACACTCCACATCTTATTGCCAAATAACACCAATCATATAACACCGATGAAACATGTCATATACTAAACTAGTTCATAAAATTGGGAAATTAACCCAAATACCTCATTTCACTTAATTACTACCTACAATCACATCCCCTCCATGACATCACTATGACACCTTAAAACCCGCTACATACTTCTCACATGTAGTACTAGTTTACAACGACTAGAGAAAAGATAATCAAGGGAGGTAACGGCACATAATGGGGATAGTCAATCTTAATCTTATAATATAACTCACTGCAATCTTTTTACATATTCTACTTTCTCACATTAAATCTACTTACCCATGCACACATTTTGACAAATCTCAACATTCCTTAAACATCACTAAGTTTTCCCCCAAAGTTAGCTTATACTTGTAACTTGTTGGTGAATCTACCCTTTTTCGTTTACCACCTATACATGATTTCTACAACCACTATTACTATCAATTCTAAGCTTTTTTCCTATTTTGAATAAATAATAATCTTAGCCAGCCACTTCCTTCACAGACTACCGTACAACCTACAAATATTGCTACCACATTAGTCTATCACTATGAAATGGAAACCCATCCCTCCAGCAACTGTTACGCAACTAAACTAGCTTTCTTACGTAAATTTCACCCTCGTTCTGACTTCTAAGCATGTGACATCATATCACTAACTTCGGGATCATCTTACTACCAATAGGGTATGACACCTTAGCACATATTACTACTCAATGGAAATATTGCTCCAACATTCTCACATATATCACTACCCTTAAGCATGACATATGCAGCAAAATTTTTAAAATAAACCAAATATACTTCATACATCAAGCTCAAATGCATGATTGATGTAGACAGGGGTATAAGCTCAAATCAATACTCTTTAAAGCACTTATGGACTCCTCTAAAGTCTTTGTTTAATTTCATAATCATTTATGACTAAATCAGAAAGGACCACATCATTTAGATTCTAAGCTTATGCACTTGAATCGTCTCAACAATGAGACATATCTAAGAACATCAGAGTAAGGAGAGAATTGGGATAACTTTACTTTCCTATGGACGACACCATAGCACGAACTAGAGTATAAAAAAGGAATATTCTGACTCCATAGCATGAACTAGAACATGAAGAAAGAGAAACATTCTTAAACGCCTTGTAGCATCCTACTTATAAGTGTGGCACGCTACACACTCATAAACAGAACTTTACCCGACATAATTTCACAAATACCCTGGGACCATGAACCGTGCTCTGATACCAAATTTGTCACGACCCGAGCGGGGCGATTGATGTAGACAGGGGTATAAGCTCAAATAAATACTCTTTAAAGCACTTATGGACTCCTCTCAAGTCTTTGTGTAATTTCATAATCATTCATGACTAAATCAGAAAGGACCACATCATTTAGATTCTAAGCTTATGCACTTGAATTGCCTCAACAATAAGACATATCTAAGAACATCAGAGTATGGAGAGAATTGGGATAACTTTACTTTCCTATGGACAGCACCATAGCACGAACTAGAGTATGAAAAAGGAATATTCTAACTCCATAGCATGAACTAGAACATGAAGAAAGAGAAACATTCTTAAACGCCTTGTAGCCTCCTACTTATAAGTGTGGCACGCTATACACTCATAAACAGGACTTTACCCGACATAATTTCCAAATACCCTGGGACCATGAACAGTGCTCTGATACCAAATTTGTCACGACCCGAGCCGGGGCCCTGGCCGTAACGAGCATCCCAAACCATGAAGGCCCGGGCGCTCATGTATATTTGGTAATCATGCATAATATTCATTCAATATAAAGAATTTGCGGAAAAACATAACAGAACGGAACCATGGTCAATCTCATAACACTTGAACAATTTGGAAAGAAATTCTTAATATTCAAAACTTATGACACCCGTCTGCGAAATCTCTAACATTACAAAACCCAATATATGTCTAAGACAAAACTGGTACAAGGCCCCTTGTCAGACCATGAATCAAAATAAAATAACAATAGCTCATAACGAAGCCTTCCGAAATAAGGGAGACTCACCAACTGCACACCTCTGTTTGACAAATCTATGGCTTAGCGGGACCCCTGGACTGAGCCTCAGGCCCTGAAATATAGGGGTTAATACAGATGTACCGGTATGCAGAGCAATCCAAAATAATGTATTTATATATAACATAAGTGAGAGCAATTTATAAAATATTTTACTTATGATATATGAAAACATATGGGCATATTTTAAAGACTTTGAAACATTTTTTTGAATCCATGACCCACTCTTTACTTTACTTCTGATCTAGATGGTATACCCTACAATCTATAATTTCACGGGCTATAGCCAAGCCTCCAATCCAAGTTTGCCGTAAGGATTGAAGTATCTATAAGGGGGAACGCTAGATCACTCAGTAAGGTGCCAAAATCCCCAATCTAATCAACATGTCATGGTAGTGCACAAGATCACAAAGCAGGGCTCCTAACCATAGTCCCAATTGGGGATGACATGAATCAAGGTACATAAGATCACAAAGCAGGGTACCATAATCCCGTATCGGCAAATCACGGTTTCTAGTGTTGAGTCTTTCAACTCATACTTTCTTCGGGTAACCATCTAACTCTCTTTAAGCTCATTTTTAACCTTTTCTAAACATGCATCTTTCTGAATTCAAAATTTAAAAATCTGAGTAAAATCTGTATTCAAGTTTGTTCTAAATCTGCTATGGCATTCATCTATTTGGTATCGTCATCCCAAGACTTGCAAGTCATATTTCTCATCCATACATTATCAAGTTATAACTCCTTTCAAGAAAAACAACGTTTAGACCACCAAATCAATCAAAAAATACAAGAGAGTTCTTGTTTTTAAAACATATTTCAAACTATGCAGAGATTCTCTCTTTTCAACATTTCATCAAACATGTGGTGGTCAAGTATTTTGTGACAAACCATGCAACTTTTTAAATTCATCATTTCTTCTTTATATAAAGAAAAAACACCCTCTCTTCAATTCATAATTAAGATCAAGTCTTAAACAACAGTAAAGACATTTGTAACATGTTTCTCAATATGAAATTGAATAATTCATTACATAGAAAAACAAAGGGATTTATAACAAGAGATGGATTATAATTCTTCTTGCTCTCAATTCAAATCCCAAACTTCAAACCACATGCATACATATATATATAAACAAAATCGAGTTTAAGGGGTAAGGCCTCAAGATCAAATCATTATTGTCAAGGAGGATTCACAATGTATAATTGTAATTGTAAATTCAAGACCCTTTTGTAAATTCATAATTTCTCAACATTTAAACATAATTAAAATGATTTCACCATGCCCATGTAGTTTAGGAAAACCCCACGTACCTTAGATTACTTAGTTTAAAGAGTAGAACTCGAATCTTGATTTGTTCCTTGGAAATCTTGGACTTAAGGATTAATTTTTCTTTATTTCTTGTTCTTGGAGAAAACCCTAGTTTGATCTTGTATTTGAGAGTGAAAAGAGAATTTTGATGTTGAAAATTGATAGAAAAATGGATTATAATAATTAGGATACAATTTATATTCGTGGGGTAGGTTTTAGGGTGAGGAAAAGACCAAAATACCCCTAAAGAAACCAAAGAAATAGCAGTTTTTCATCAGTTGACGACCATGGTTGATAACCCGTCACTCGGGTGATAGGTCATCACCTAGGTTATCACTTTTGGGATGGATTTTACCACTTTCTATCCTAGGATGACGACTAGGGCTGATGGGCCGTTACCTAGTTGATCGATCGTCAGCCTCGTCATTACATTTTGGCAGACAGACACTTAGAAGTAAAATGAGCATAATTTTCTACTCTAGTATTGGATTAAGGAGAAACCAGTTACGTTGAAAATAAGACTCAAATACCTTTCATTTGATATATAGTAGTCCCTCTAACTCAATATATACAAGAAGTTATAGTCGATGGAAGTTGACCCAAGTTTAGACATTCATCAAAACTTAATCGATAGAAGAGTTTTTAATTTGTCTTTGAGTTTGGGGATTTTTGTGACATCAATTAACTATTCAAAGGTATTCACACACTATAGTATTGATCATCACACATATAGTAACAAAGAATCATTGGGTTTGGGTCTATACGCATAGAAAGGACGGTTCAAACTTTAGCCCGAAAGTACAGGGTGTTACAATGGCACTGTTTACTCAACAAAGAGGAAAATCAGTATATTCATGTGTGGTATTTAAACTACATGATCCGAACCAAATCCTTACTATCCCACCTAAACTATCCCCGAAGACCCATTATCCATATCTCATGTCCTCCCCCCTCTGTAGTTTTTACTATGTCACGTATAAATATTTTTAAGATAATAATTTTTTGCTTATTTGTCAAACATTAAAAAATAAAAATTAAGAAAAAAACTTATTTTACAAGAAAATATTTTCTGTGATTTTTTTTTCCTCGGTACCAAACACACCCCAAATGTTAAATGAAATGAATTGTGAAACTTGATATCAGGGGTGCTTATCGGATGAACCGATTAGATAATTATACTTATGATCCGACGTATTGGCTATCAGTTTATATATATATTAATTCACTAGCTAACTGATAAATTAACAGTTAGTTCGGTATCAAATTCGTAATTAGCAGACGATTATCAGTTAACAAATAAATATTAAGAGATAATGAAATAAGCGATTATTAGTAGGTCCTTTATTTCTTCACCGATATATACTATGATTCATTCATCTTTTATCAATCTTTTAGGTTTGTTTAGTTTTGTTTGTACAATTTTTTTAATAAGGTAAACTATGGAATCAAATGAGAATTTTCTTCTAAACCTAAAACATATATAGAAATATTTTAAATTAGTAGGTCAATAAAAAATTGAAAACTTTAATATGATTTGAAATCTTTGTATTTTATATCAAACTTTGTGAAGAACACACTGGGATTGTTTTGAGTCCTTCATGTTTCAAGAATAATTTGTGCTTTAGTTTAAGAATTATCTAGTATGTGTACCCGCGCGATGCGCGGGTAAATAGCGTTGTATTTTAAATAATTTTAGATTGCAATGGCTTACTCTAGTGTAAAATAAAATTGTACATTTATGTTTGGTATAATAGAATTAAATTTTTGTATTTGATAAAGAATTGTTATTTGATTTAGAAAAATGGGGGAGTGGATGTAATTAGGTTTAGAAATTATTTGACATTGAAATAGTCATTAAATTTTTATTTAATTTTTTTAGTCATTTACGACACTAAAAATACCATTAAATAGAATAGTAAAAATGAATTATTTTTTAAAAGGAGTAGCATAAATGGATAAAATCTATATTATATATAAAGGAAGGTCATAGACAAGTTGATGTGACACTTCTCTATGACCTCCATTTGTGTTTATCTTTTTCCTCCTTTTTTGAGTTTTTTCCTACTTTTTTTAGTTTTATATCCTATTTTTATTTAATGTCTTTTGTTATAATAATAATAATAATAATAATAATAAATGACTATTACTTATACCCTTCTTATTCATGAACTAATTTATTGAGTTAAAATGGTTATGATTTTTTATCTTCTTCATCTGTAACAACTCTCCAATTAAGATTAGCAATTAATACACATTCATAATAGTGCCTTATAATTCCCTTTCACATTCGTTGGTTCTGCTCAAATATTTTTTCCATATATATATATCATGTTGAAATTCAGTTTTGTAGTTGTAAGCTTATGTCAAAAAGTCTAATTTTCACATATATTTTGTTTATTATGTATGTAAAGCATAAGTAATTGTTTATAAGTTGCTTAATTTATTTTCAGTAGTTGTATGTTTAATAGGGAGTAGGGTTATGTGTTATATGCGTTAAGGAGAGAAGTAATTAAAGGAAGAATTTGTGTGAGAATTATGTTTTGATTTTTTTTTCTAATCACAGTGTTCGAATCAACTTGCGTACACCTCGATTGATTTCACGGGATACTTGCCACCTTAACATCAGGTCATGTTTTATTTATTTTCAATTATTTTATATTAAACAAAAATAGAATTACGTATTATGTGTAGGAAGGCAGTGAAGCCAAAGGAAAGAATGTTGATCTTCACTTTGCAAATGAATTTTTTTTTTTACCCAAGGCTAGCAAACATTTTGGTTGAAAACTTTACACTTTTAAATTTCGTAATTAATTTTTATTATAAGTATTAAATTTTGGTATTTTGTGGTATGTATTCTACATCGAGGAGTATGGTACGCATGTAATATCTACCTCAATGTTAGATACATTGCTCCTAACATAGTTATACCCTCTCCATATTCATATACGCTTTCTCCTAACTCTTAGTTTTTTTTTTCTTTTTTACCAAGTATAAGTTTTTTCAATTAAATTTGTTGAGAAATGATCACAATGTAATTTTAGAAGATCGTTTGATATTTAGTATGTTGAAATAGAAGCAAAATCTAACGTCTTAATGAAATATGATCATTTTCCTAACATTTAGTGTAAAATTAAAATTATTACATACTTTGTATTTAGTTTTGCACTCAATAATTTTCAGTCAAATATAACTCACAAAATATAGAGCAATTAAAATGATCAAAAATAAGTGATAAAACAAAAATTGAAATAGACTACAGAAGCATCTACTGCCAACACGAAGAAGAATTTGTTAAATTAAATTTTTAGTCGTCAAAAAGGAAAAATTATTAAAATAATTTATAATAGTTTGTTCGTTCTTTCCTCATTCCTAATTATTTGTTATTGTTCCTAACTGATGTGTTATTTTCATATTAAATTGAATAAATATTGTGTAATACTATATTTATGGTTCTTCATATTATATAGTGTATTTTATGCTCTATTTCTCAAAATTCTTCTTTTATAATTTATGTTGAGATTTGAAATATTATCTTTGATTACTTATCTTTTATATTATTAGAAAGTTAAACAAGCAAGGAAATTTTTTTAATATTTCTTAAAAGAAAACTAGCGATTGTGTAGACACTAAAGCTAAGGGATAAAATTAAAAAAAATAAAAAGGTTTAAAGGGGGGAATGGTAAATAAAAAAATTATTAAAAAAATCATAAAATTAGATACTTATATACATACATAAATGTATAAAGAAATAATTGCATTTTAGTTTGTCATATATATTTTTTTCTTTCTATTCTTTCTTTTAAGAAAAATAAAAATATTGTTTCACTTATACAAAAACTACACAAACATGAATTTTGAATTTTGTATGCTTATATGTGAAAATTGTATCTTTTACTGACTTTAATCATAATTTTTTTAAAAAAAATAATAAAATTTATTTTACAGTTGCGTGAAGCGCGGATAGATTCACTAGTTATTTATAATAATGACATGAATGTGCATATTTAACGTATGAAATAAAAATTTAATATTTCTAAGTTCAATGACATATTTATTTCTTTTTATTAATTAATATTAAATTATTTTTACTTTAATAATTTTAGTATTTTCTAATTGAATGTAATTACTATTTTTTAATTATATGATTAAATACAATGAAAAAAAATCTAGAAAAAAATTAAAGAATGGTAAAGCTAAAAAGTTAGATTAAATTATATAGAGGTATACGTTAGTGCCTGTGTATTATTATTTTCTTATAATAAATAATATATTACCATGTTTTTTCTTCTTCAAGAAATGTTTTATATGAGATAAATTGAGATAAATTGATCCAAAAGTAAAATATAAAGCATATTCCATAAAATAAAATTATTTATAAAAAAGTCCAGCCCAAAGGACAAATATATTAAAAAAATATTATATTCGTATAGATATTTCTAGATTTGGGCAAGTACTCTTGTCAGCATTTTATTGTCTGAAAGGTTTCCTAGTCACCTTCATCACTATTTTCAAACTCCAAATTCGAAGATAATTTTAACAAAATTATATTATGTACTCAATTGGAACAAAATATGTTAGCGGAAAAGTCTAAGATTTTTATTTTTCTAGCTTAGTTTTATCAAAGTATTCCGACTTGTTTATTGTTGGTTCTTCGAATCAATTCAAGTTGTGTATTGTTATGTTTGTATAGATCTTTGAAAATAATCTCCATTTATTTCGTTTGGTATCTGATTTGCGGACCCAGTAATGTCTGATAAGTTCTCCCATTATTGTGATTTTTTTTTCCTCTTTCTAGATTTGAACATGCAAGTGAAATCTATGATTTATTAGTTATTGAATTTGTTGTAGATGTCAAAAAATATTCTCCAGTCATTCCTCAGTATCTGATTTATGGTCTCATAAAGTATGACAAGTTCTCCTCTTTTTGTGATTTTTTAAATTTTAATTTGAGCATGTTATTGAAATATATGATTTTTTTTGTTAAATTTGTTGTAGATGTTGAAAAATAATCTTCTTTTTTAGTCAGTTAACATCTGATTTCATGGTCTTTATAATGTCTGGTATGCTCTCCCTTTCTTGTGATTTTCTTTTCCTCTTTAATTCGAACATGCAAGTGAAATTGAAGATTTGATGCAACTGAGCTGAGAAATATATAAAAAATTGAACAAAAATTATTGATTAATATAAGATTTGGAGTTGTATAATGACGTTAATGGCATCTTTTTACTCCTTTAATCTTGTTTCTATGATTGCATGACATATATGAAGGCATATCTACTAACAATGATAGAATGTGCATTTTCTGTGTGTTTTTCTTTATTTTCTTTTGATGTCAATTTGATTCTATTTTAAATTTGTCATTATTCTTTTTGCATAATTTTAATATTTTTATCAAAAGTATTGCTGGCAGTAACACTTTTATTTATATATGTTAGATCAGAAGGCAACACCTATCTTTTGAATTTACCCAGAGTGAATTGTTGAAGAAAGATTACATGACAAAAATGTTTCAAATGGTTCGTGGATCTTACATTCCCACCAAGGTAAGTCGAAATTACATTCAAACTTCAGTTTTATTTTAGCATAGTGTACTATAATTTGCAACATTTGGCTTAGATTTTTCTTCCGTGTATAAAATTATATTTTTGTTGTTCTGCAGAAAAAGTGTGTGAACTGCATATTTCCATCTTTAATTTGTGAAAGTGTGTATCAACTTTTATTTTGTATGGTTCCTTCTCCTCTATTGCTTTTACAAAACTACAACAAACTTAATGATAGCTAATTAAAAGTGTAATTGAGTTTAACTTGTTTATGGCACTGATATTTTTAGAGATAAAGCTCGTGGATGTTCCCAAAATGAGTTACATCAGAAGATCAGCCTCATTCTCGTAGAGAGATTTGTGTTAGAGGTTCTATTATTTTTTAAGGTTATTACAAAGACGAAGTGCAGACATATATACCTTTTGCTTATTGAAAAGTTTCTTTGCTTTTTCCATTGGTATGTTATTGTCCAAGATGATTTGCCTGACCTAGTAGGTAACAGGAAGGAGGTAATTGATGATGATGGTTGATTGTATATTAGTGATATTGGATTATGTTTATCTGGATGCTGCTTGGAGATTACTGACAGGTAGAATCTATTTGTTGTGTTTAGGAGAGACAACCTTAGATATTTCTAAATTGAGATACAAAATAACTTGTTCCCACCCCACCGATATATATTTATAGGCACTGAGTGGTTGGCAAGGATTTTATGTCAACACCATTTTTATCAAATAAACTGTACAATGATGGAGTTACATTGTTCTAAATGTACATGTGGCCATTTTGATATTAGAACATCTATCTTTATGCGCCTTGCTTGTATTCCATGATAGAAATTCTGAATGCTTATTGTGGACAGGAAGTAAAATTCTTCAAGTTGGCGCAGGGTGAATACATTTCTCCTAAGAATATTGAGAAAGTTTATACTAAATGCAAATTTATTGGACAATGCTTTGTCTATGGTAAGCAGATAATAAAATTCTTTTCCATGGAATCATTAAACAATGTCCATCACTCACTTTATCTACATTCACAGGTGATAGCTTTAATTCCCCTTTAGTGGCATTAATTTGTTAAAGCCAAGTATCTTGAAAGAATGGGCATCATCTGAGGGAATCAAGAAGGTAGCTTTTAATTTTCAACATTGTATTTTTATCTTGTGAAATGCTTCACTTAAATCAAACTTATGTGGAGGTCAAGATAGAGTTTCATGTTGCATTATGTTTACTTTTATATCTGAGTGTGTTTTCTTTAACTCTGCACAGAGCACATAAGTTGTGACCCCGACACATGGTTGTTAAAATAAATAAATCACAATTTGCTTCTAGTCTCTAGACTTCCCCAGAAAATATAATGGTAATTAATGTTTCGCTAACTTTTGATCCTGTTAATGACTTATTTCTATACAATCCTGATTGTTTTGGTGTAGTGAAATCTAGGAATACACTTATGTAACTAAGCACAATAAAATATCTAGTCACCATATTACATAAAGCCACCAAAGCAAATACAATACATCTAACTTTCCCTGAAACAATAAAAACTTCTTGATGCTTTTCATGGAATACATCACTTGATCCAAAAAAAAAAACTTCATGAATATAATTTCATTGCAGATCTAAAACTAATTAGTTTATACATTTGGTTTTATATAATTAATTGAAGGAGGTGTTAATAATGTTTTTAGTAACTTAAATCATTCAGTGATATCAAATAATAGTTATCTGACCTGCTCTTTAGAATTTAATTTTAGTCGTAAACAAATAAAATTTCAGGATATGGTGTTGAAGATATTTGCCTGTCATTATGTGAGAAGCTAGCTGATCCATTTCCCTTTGTTGATGTGATGTCTGGATTATGATGATATACATTGAACTTTTAAATATTGTAGCAATTTGAACAACTTCTTAGGTTAGTTGAATAATCCAACACTTACATATGCAGATAGAGCAAAAGACTGGTACCTACTATTATAATAAAAATGTATTGTTTATTATTATCTATATCCTTGCTGCCTTTTCCCTTTATAGCAATCTAATAAAGACTGTTAGTGATGGAATTATACATATGAGTAAGGGTCTCTAGGGCCAGAAGATATGTGGTAAGTATGAAGCTCCTTCACTCCGCGATTGTACATTTATACATAAGATATGTATTTATGAATTATAACATACGAATGCCCAGGCATTTCGTGAAATAGTTATCTTTTTGTGAGTAGAAGAAGCCTATGAGTTGCTTTTGAATATCAAGAAATCTAAGGAAAAAATTAATCTTTATACTTATACTGTTGTTATGGATGGTTTTTGTAAGTTTGGTAGGTCCAATGAAGCATGGTAGTTTCTTAAAGAAGCTCTGGGAACGGTAATGACCCTTTTAGACAGGATTGATTTGTTGAGCTTTGTGTTTACAACCTGTCTTATTGAATTAATTTGCACTTGTTGTGCATTTATAGCAATACTCAAATATTTAGATCATAGCTCCTGAAGATTGCTAAAATTGGATGTAAAATAATGTAATAACGGCAGATGAAAAGTTTTTCGTAAGGAGTAAGACTTAAAGTTAGAGGCAGTGAAGTTTTTCTTTTGAAGTAGAAGTTAATGTCAAAAATTTAGGTATTTGAAATTTTGGGAGTTCTAGAGTTTTTGACATTTCCTGAGTAGCGAAGGTTTTGAGGCTTAGTTGAATGATTAGATAGAGTTTTAGGAATAACCTGCCTAGTCTCAGGCTCGTCACTTGTCATTTTCTTTATTCTCGGATCAAGACGAAGGTTCTTTCTTATTTCTTTCATTAAGGAATGTTTTTAGAAAACAACAGTATCAAGATTTAACAGGTTGACACTTGGCCATAAATATTATTATCAATATCCTTGCTTCATCTTCCCTTTATAGCAATTTATATAAGACTGCTAGTGCTGGAATTATACATACGGGTAAGGGCCTCTAGGGCTAGAAGATATGTGGTAAGGAAAATAAAAAACAAACTTAGGTTCAGAATGTGAAGTAATTAAATGATAAAGTTCTACCATTATTTTTACTAAGTTATTTAGTTGTTATACTTGTTATACTGTGATATGATAGTTATAGCTTTTACAGGCTCTGGAAAAGCCATTGAATTTTGTTAAGCCACTTATCATGGTGACTTTGCTGGAAGTATTTAATATGTCTATTGCTCTCAGTGAAGAACTACTCGGTTTGATGGTATGCCCATCTTGAGAGCTTCCAAGACATTGAGGCCTTTAATGTGTATTGATGGAGTTGATCTGAAGACCCAAATTATAGATGTGAATAAAGAAGTGTACATTGTCGATGCTACACCTGGAAGGCTCAAATATATGCTAGCAAAGAAAATGATGAACCTTGAAATTACAGGTATCTACCAAATATTTGTAGATCCCTTATCGAGATAGTAGTTTGATGTCTATATGGTTGTTGACCTTTTTTCTATGCTTTGGATATAACGTGCTCATTACGGCTGAATCTTTGTTAGAACAAATATAAATATTAGATGAAGGGATGAAAAATAATGATAGTTTGAGGTACATAGAAACATTTATTTGTTTGTAGGTAGCTGTTGATGATATGAGATTAGGGGTTGCCTGCATCCTTATGAGTTGCCACTTTATATTAATTGCTATACCACATGATATGTGGTAATGTCTAGTCTACCCCAAGCTTTTGAGTGAGTTCACATACATAAATATATGAAAAACTATTGGAATAATAGCTTTCTTTCAACATGGCCAATTAATATTTTCTGCCAACATGCTAATTTTTGTAATGCACGTAAAAATTATATGTGTCCTATGCTGTAATGGTTGGAAAATTAGAATTATTTGTAATCTTGATTTATTGGCACCCTTAAAGGAAGAAAAGACCTCAAGTTCTGTTTGATATTTGACTGACATAAGTTTGATTGTGTTACCTGCTTCATGATGTTCTATAGGTTTATTTTATTTTGTATCCCATGTCAAAAGTTTTGTAAATACGAATTAGTTGTAATCTATTTAGAAACTTAATAGGATACAAATAACTAATGATGAAATCCACAATACCTAATAATTTGCTAGATTACTATTTATATACCAAAGTACATAAATAACATGACAGATTTCCTTTATATGCTGCAGATGGTTGATTTTTTTCCTTTCTAGAACCTCTGCGAATCTTATTGCTTGAGTGTTGAAAATTGACATCTTCATCAACTATGACTGATTTCCCCTTTTTTGATGATCTGCTCCCTTTTTGCATACATCTTCGAGGGAGTTAACATGTCAGTGTCCTGCATGGATTCCTATTAAAAAATTTAAAATTTAGAAGTTAGATAGAATAATATATAAAATAAAGACTTTAAACAGGTATTTAGCAAATACATATTTATTAATATGTAAAAGTAAAGTAAATGTGTAATTGCTTTGAAGTCCTTTTCTTCATCTGAAACTTGACTGTTGAATTCACGGTCCTTTAAAACATAGTTTTAAAATAAAACATAAGTATGAAATTATTTGTAAATATAAAGAAGTTTCTGGGGAGAGTTCACATACAGTGTAGGTTTTTGATTTTTTAGGAGAATATTTCTTGATCATCTCTTCATCATCTAATTCTTTAGGAGAATATTTCTTGATCATCTCTTCATCATGTAAAATTTTAACAACACTGCAAACCTCATCATGGTTGTGAATGATTTCGATCTTGACAATCACCTTAAAAATAAATTTTCTTTGTAGAATATTATTCAGTTTCGTCGTATAAGAAGGGGCATCATCATTGGCAGTATTCTAAAAAGATATATTTGTTAGTCAGTATTTAATTAACAAATGTGTGTGTTGTAATTTATATAGTATCTATATTTATACCTGAATTAATCTTTACTTCAATTCACTTGCAGATTTGTTAATTAGAGAAGTGGCATCAGTGTCCCATATAATCAATGAAATAGATCCAGTATCGCCCATGACCGTAACTTAAATCTTGTACCTAAATTGTATTTTTTTCTCTTATATAAAGTTTATTTAATTATAGAATAAATTTTTTTTATGTTTACCTGGAAATAGAAAGGGAATCTTCATGGTTGCATTTTGAGTTTGTGCAATAATAAGTGTTTTCCACTTCTTTTGTCTTCTTACGAGACTTAGTGCATCCAGTATAAGACCATCCATTATTTAGGTTTAACAATTCAATAGTGGCAACTATACAACAATGAGAACCTGCCTGTTTATTAGTTAATTAAAAATATAAATTGATAAGCATCTATATATGAAACATGGGAATATGTCAATATGATTTAAAAAGGGTATACTAACATCCACAATCACCAAATATTTAGATATTGTTTTGACTTTAATAGTGCCTTTAGATAATTCATCTGATACAGAGGAAACTTGATGAGAGATGTTACTGATGGTACTTGTTAATCTATCCGAGTTTCTATCTCGAAAAAAGAGTAATCTGCATATGTAAATCACTAAATTACTGTGTTGTTTGAGAAAACACACACACACACACACACGCGCACACACACACCTATAACGATCCATTTTATTTTTACTAAATTATTCATAATAAATTCATGAAAATTATTAATTTTCATTTCTTAGTATTAACTTGAGTCCAAAATAGTCAATATTTTATTTATTACGTCACCTCAAACTTTCCGACGAAGATTTTAGCCTTCGGATATGTCTAGATAGACTCAAGCCCGATGAATTTAATTATTCATAAGTTCTAATATAAATACTTTAGTTTAAAATTTCTTTAGGCATGAATTAAGGTTGTACAATATTCCTAACACAAAGTAAAGTATAAAACTTTTTTTTCGATACAGTTTTGATATGGGTTTCTATTAGGTCCAACTTCAAATTATCATATCTTATAGAATATAAAGATTTATGGGTCTCGATACCTACCAAATCAAAGATCTCTGAGTTCTCTTTCTGATGCAATAAATCGTTATTCAATACAAATTCAGAGTAAAAAGTTATGATTGTTTTACTGAATATTGTCCGGGCTGAAATGGGATTTCACTGTAGCAAAAAATCTGATGATATTTAAATCAGCTTCAGCCGTATTTTAGGTCTAAAAACCCCAAATTTCATTCCCCAATCCTAGAGAGGTAATTCTTTGAGGTAAGTTTTTCCATTATCTTCTTCGTCTTTTAATTCTTTAACATCTTAGAATCCTTAAAAAGACCTTTAATGGTGGAATTCTTTTGGGGAATACTCACGGGTGTTTTTAATATGACCCAGAGCTGATTCTAAACTATAAATTAAAGAATCCTAACATGAATTTCATAAACTATGAAGTTTGATGGTTAAGAACCTTGAATTCTGTAAATATGAGACCTTTAGCATAAAAGCTCCCTTAATGGAGATGGGTTAAGCTTGAAAGAGCTAATTAATGGTTAATTGAATTAGAAAATGATATAGACCTTGAACTAAGGGTAGAATTAGTGGGTTTGAATCTCTAAGATATTTGTTTGAAGAGTAATTATTTAATTACTCTTATAATTGTTTGATTTTTAGATGATTGATTATTCCAAGGCATGAAGGAAAGAGCATTTTTGTTGCAGCTTGTTTCTTCCAAAAGCTTGGCGTCCAGGTAGGCTAGGTTTAATGAGTAAAAGATTGTGTTATTTTATATTTTCATAATTTAGGATGATGGGAGAAAGCATGTCTAGGCCTACATGCATGGAGTTGAGGTGGATAAAGACACGAGAACTTAACTTTAATCTTGAAAACTATATTATTGATTAATTATATAATATTTGTGATATTATGTGTTATGTGTTGTAATGAGATTGTTGTAAATGAAGGATGTGGACATGATAGTTCTTAGTTGTTCTGGTGATGAGCCTAGTTGAGTTATAATAATATTAAGTTGTATGTGTTGGACAATAATATGGTGAGGAGAACCATGCTAGGATTAAGTACTGATGAGCGTAGTAATATCTAAAGGATAGATGACTTGAATTAGTGTGATAATTGTATTATATGAAAAGAGGTAGTGAGCTTTTAATAATTAATGAGTAAGTAATACTCCAATAGTGACTTGCATGCTTAAGTGTTATTGTGATTTATTTTATGATATTCTTGTTATGGTATTGATAAAAGCACTTTATCTATTGGATGCCCATGAGAGGCTAAATTGGTGATAATGATGATTTATTGAAATGTGCCTATGAGAGGCTCGTTTGATAATGATAACTCCTTGTATTAATGCCATGAATGGCTTGTTGATGCGTGTATAAATAATTATTGAAATTTACTTGATGGAATTGTCTCATGGGTTGAAGTGTACTTGTAAACTTGGTACATTATGTTGTATGTTGTGAGAAAATGTAAATTTGATATTGATATTACTTGTTTATGGTGGATCGGGTACCGCGCCAGTACAGATATGTATGTGTTGGATCGGGTACCACGCCGGTACGGATATATGTATGTTGGATTGAGTACCACGCCGGTACGGATATGTATATGTTAGATCGGGTACCACGCCGGTACAGATATGTATATGTTGGATCGGGTACCACGCCGGTACGTATATGTATATGATAGATCGGGTACCACGCCGATATGTATATGTATATGTTAGATCGGGTACCATGCCGGTACGGATATGTGTGTGTTGGATCGGGTACCACGCCGTTACGAATATGTATATGATGAATTGGGTACCACACCGGTATGGATATGTGTGTGTGGATCGGGTACCACACCGGTACGGATATGTATATGATGAATTGGGTACCACACCGATACGAATATATATATGGTGGATCAGGTACCACACCGGTACAATACATGAACATAGATTGCTCCCTGCAGGTCATGACTATTTGGGAAAAAATAAGACTCATAACATGTGTTTTCATATTTGTGTTGAGTCTGTGGATGTTTATAGTATGGTTGATACTCTTGATGGTTATGTGGCTTATTTGTGAGCACTGTTTGATTTGTTATTGTTGTATTGTTGATTCATTGGGTATTTGATTCTGTGATATGCATTTGAAAAAGTGAAACTTTGTACTTACTTATATGTTGGTTGACATGCTTCATTTATACATGTTTTAATCGTAGCTTACCAGAATGGCTAGTTATTATTCTTTAATATTATAAAAGAGCATTTGGTTGTTAGTCTGAGAGTTTAGTGTGGGTTGTCTATGATTACGGATTTGTTCCTGTGAATATGAACAATGAAAAAGATAAGATGAATAAAGAGGAATAGTGATGTATTAGCGTTGGATTGTGGTTGATTGTGTGAATTAATGAGGCTAGAGTATGTTAGTAGTGAATATAATATTGATGGAGTGGAAAGAGTAGTCGGATGATGTAAGTTATATAGGTAAAGTAATAATATTATTACAACCTTAGTTGAATTATATTCCATTCAAGATGTCATGATTTATTTTTCTTAATTCTATTTTATGATTATATGAACTAACACGGTCGGCCGATGAAGCCTACCAGTACATGTGGTTGTACTGACCCTACTCTTCTACATTCTTTCTTGGAGTGTAGACTGAATGCAGGTTAGTTTGCAGTTACTAGATGGATGACGATATTCAACACTAACTTCTGCACTTTTTTCCTGGCAGATGTTAGAGTCTTTGTATTATTTATTTTATTGTTAGTCTATGTTGTTGTAGATAACTCTTATACATGTCTGGCCAAGTCTTGGGATGGTGAAGGACATTTGTAAGAAGTTTTTTAAAGAAATTTATTTATTAGTATTTAATTGACTTATTATATTTAATCCAGTATTCCCTTAAAACAAAAGTCTTCCTCATATTTTTAGTTGGGTAATAAGGGTTCTCCTAGCTACTTAGAATAGCGTAGGTGCCGCACGATCCGTTAATCAGGATTGTGACAACACCAAAAATACATATATATAAATATATGTATATGTGACAGTAAAATGAATAATATACCATTTTTAAACTCTTCAGATTGAGCATCAGTTGGATTGATCCAAAGCTTGGAGGAATTCCAAGAATTTCGTACAGTATATGCATCTGTCATAAATTTTTAGTAAATTATACTTATTTTATAATAAGTTGATAGATGTAGTTATAAATTATTACCTTGAAATCTATGTGCATGCATAAGTTGCATAGCAACAACAACTTTTGGCTATCAGAACTTAAAAGTTATGGCATAATTTGATCAACGAGTTCACCCCAAAAAGTTGTTGATATCCTGTTGTTTCTGAGAAATATTAAAAAAAAAAGTGAAAATGACAAGATAATTAGATAAATAATCAGAGATAAGTGTTTTTTCTTACTCGTCATCTTGTAGATCGATACTAATGAACTTCCTAGAATTGCCTCCCATATTGTAAATTTGAACTGATCGAAATTGATAATTTTCCCAATAACATCTATAATACTAAAATATGTCATATTGCTATTACTATGATTTGTAAATATGAAAAAAAGTTATGGTAACTATTGTCTTACCAAATAATTCTGTTTCATCAACAGAAATCTTATTTATCAAATATGTGAAAGGTCGGAAGTGAAACAACTTCAACGAAAAAGATGGACCGGAAATTACAACTTCAGTTACAGTTGTTCTTGTTATAAAATTAAGCTTCAACTTATGATTTGTGGGCCTAAACTTGAAAGTATTTTTGCAGATAATAACGTTCTGCATAAAATATAATCCATGCTCTTTGATTTCTAATTTACATAGTTTAAGCACTGAACTGCTAATAAAAGCCTGTATCCTATCACCCTGAAAACATAGATAAACAAACTGAGAATTTGTATAAACAAAATAGAAAATTTAAGTATATGAAATATGAAAACATAAAGAAATTGTAATGGTTTTAAACTATAGAATAGGGTTCTAAACAAAGAAAAAAATTCGAGTATAACAAATATGAACAATTGTAAACAAACAATATTACCTTTTTATCCTAAAGTACCAATTCAATTGAGTAAACAACGTCAGGATTAAAGAGATCTTTCACTTCCTATAGTCGAACAACAAAGACTTTTAACTTTCAATTCATTTTTGTGATTGTTATGTCTTTAGGAAGTCTGACATTTTTGATAATGTACGAAGGTATATGTAGATTGTGGTAAGGAATAAATGAATTGAAGTAGTTTATGAAGGATTTAGAGGTTACATTAATAATTACTAAATTTAAGTATGAAGGTATATGCAAATGGTAAAGATTAAAAGAATTGAAGTTAACGATGATATTAGTGGGTATAATAATATTTAAGATTTCTAAGAATGTGTTAAGGCAAGAGTTGTAGTGCTAACAGAAGGAAAAGTTGTTACGACAGAATATGCTTTGAATTTATAGATGGAGGGGGGAAGAAAAATACGGACAGTTTAAAATTGAGGATAAGAATGAAAGCAGTTGTATACTACATAGAATACTGATTATGGTGGATAAATAAGATGTTGGAAAAAAATTTATAATATGCATTGGTTATTATTGATAATTTATTGAATTAAAAGGGTTCTGAATAAATTATTTTATATATTTACAACCTTAGTACTTATTGAAATAAAAGAGTTTACGCTATAAATTAATTAATTTATTTGCTACTAAGTTGTACATTAGTTAATTATAATTACAAAGACATCTTCAAACGTTAGTGAAAGTATTATAATTTAAATCTATAAAAGAAAAGGTTTCAAATAAAATAAAAAATAGAGGGAGTAAAAAAAATGTGAATTTTTAATGTAATAAATGATATTTAATTATATTTATGTGTGGAAATAAAATTATTTAAGATGTAATGTAATAATAAATTTCTAACATATGAATGTGTTTGCAATTCAATGCAGATGGATATTGTATATGAAGACATATGGTTTAAAGAGGAGGTTACATCAAAATATGAAGGTTGCATCAATATTTGAAGTTGGTTGTAGTGATGCCAATATAATTATTGCATAAGTAGTTTATGTGATATCTACACTATATATTTCCTTTTATAATTTGTACTTGAAAAAACTGTAGTTACCTAATACACCAGCAAATTGAATTGATAAAAATTAAAATTATAAAGTAACTGTTAAATTAAATTTGAATTTTTAAAAATAAATAACATAACAACTAATTCCTTTTTGAAAAAACCGTGTTTAGCGTGTTTTTTATTTTTCTAGTAAGAAGGAGCAAAATGAAAGAGCTTGATAAGTTTCCATTGTGAAATTGTTTAAATATAAAACTGAATTTGAATATTTATTACAATTTTTTTTATATTTACTTATTGAATTAACTTCCATTTCATTGTTTCAAAAATAAAAAATACTAAAATTGAATATACAGTTTTTGGTGAGTAGTTTATAATAGTTGTTATTTATTAAAATTTCAAATATTTTTAATCTATTTAGTTATTATTTAAAAATTAACTATTTAAAAATAATATAAAAATATAAGTAACTGCGATGTATAATTTAAATGATGCCACTTGGACGAATTATATAATGACATTTGTGTTAATGATAGGGTATGCCACTTAGACGAATTATATAATGACATTTGTGTTAATGAGAGGGCGGCATTATATTAATGATAGTTGTCACTTTATAGTAATTGTTATACCACATAATATGTGGTAATGTCTATTCTACCCTAAGCCTTTGAGTGAGTTCACATACATAAATATATGGAAAACTATTGGAATAATAGCTTTCTTTCAAATGGGCAATTAACATTTTCTGCCAACATACTTATTTCAGTAATGCACGTAAAAATTGTATATGTCCTATGCCATAATGGTTGGAAAATTAGAATTATTTGTAATCTTGCTTTATTGACATCCTTAAAGGAAGAAAAGACCTCAAGTTTTGTTTGATATTTGACTGACATAAGTTTGATTGAGTTACCTGCTTCATGATATTCTGTAGGTTTATTTTATTCTGTATCCCATGTCAAAAGTTTTGTAAATACGAATTGATTGTAATCTATTTAGAAACTTAATAGGATACAAATAATTAATGATGAAATTCATAGTACCTAATAATTTGCTAGATTACTATTTGTCTACCAAAGAACATAGATAACATGACAAATTTCATTTATATGAAGCAGATGATTGATTCTTTTCCTTTCTAGAACCTCTGCGAATCGTGTTGCTTGAGTGTTGAAAATTGACATCTTCATCAACTAAGACTGATTTTCTCTTTTTTGATGATCTGCTCCCTTTTTATGATCATAGCTCCTGATGATTGCTAAAATTGGATGTAAAATAATGTAATAATGGTAGAAGAAAATCTCTTCGTAAGGAGTAAGACTTAAAGTTAGAGGTAGTGAAGTTTTTGTTTTGAAGTAGAAGTTAATGTCAAAAATTTACGTATTTAAAATTTTGGGAGTTCTAGAGTTTTTGACATTTCCCGAGTAACGTGGGTTTTAAGGCTTAGTGGATTGATTGGTATAGAGTTTTAGAAATAACCTGCCTAGTCTCAGGCTCGTCACTTGTCATTTTCTTTATTCTCGGATCAAGACGAAGGCTCTTTCTTATTTCTTTCATTGAGGGATGTTTTTAGAAAACAACAGTATTCAAGATTTAATAGGTTGACGCTTGGCCATAAATATTATTATCAATATCCTTGCTTCATTTTCCCTTTATAGCAATCTATAAATGACTGCTAGTGCTGTAATTATACATACAGGTAAGGGCCTCTAGGGCTCGAAGATATGTGGTAAGGAAAATAAAAAACAAACTTAGGTTTAGAATGTGAAGTAATTAAATGATATAGCTCTACCATCGTTCCTACTTAGTTATTTAGTTGTTATACTTGTTAGACTGCGATATGATAGTTATGGCTTTTACAGGCTCTGAAAAAGCCATTGATTTTTGTTAAGCCACTTATCATGGTGGCTTTGCAGAAAGTATTTAATATGCCTATTGCTCCCAGTGAAGAACTACTCGGTTTGATGGTATGTCCATCTTGAGAGCTTGCAAGACATTGAGGCCTTTAATGTGTATTGGTGGAGTTGATCTGAAGCCCCAAATTAAAGATGTGAATAAGAAAGTATACATTATCGATGCTAAACTTGGAAGGCTCAAATATATGCTAGCAAAGAAAATGATGAACCTTGAAATTACAGGTATTTACCAAATATTTGTAGATTCCTTATCGAGATAGTAGTTTAATGTCTATATGGTTGTTGACCTTTTTTCTATGCTTTAGATATAACGTGCTCATTACAGCTGAATCTTTGTTATAACAAATATAAATATTAGATGAAGGGATGAAAAATAATAACAGTTTGTGGTACATGGAAATATTTATTTGCTTGTAGGTAGCTATTGATGATATAAGATTAGGGGTTGCCTGCATCCTTATTAGTTGTCACTTTATATTAGTTGTTATACCACATAATATGTAGTAATGTCTAGTCTACCCCAAGCCTTTGAGTGAGTTCACATATATAAATATATGGAAAACTATTTGAAATAATAGCTTTCTTTCAACATGGGCAATTAATATTTTCTGCCAACATGCTAATTTCAGTAATGCACGTAAAAATTGTATATGTCCTATGCCATAATGGTTGGAAAATTAGAGTTATTTGTAATCTTGCTTTATTGGCACCCTTAAAGGAAGAAAAGACCTCAAGTTCTATTTGATATTTGACTGACATAAGTTTGATTGTGTTACCTGCTTCATGATGTTCTATAGGTTTATTTTATTTTGTATCCCATGTCAAAAGTTTTGTAAATACGAATTAGTTGTAATATATTTAAAATCTTAATAGGATACAAATAACTAATGATGAAATCCACAGTACCTAATAAATTGCTAGATTACTATTTGTATACCAAAGTACATAGATAACATGACAAATTTCATTTATATGCAGCAGATGATTGATTCTTTTCCTGTTTAAAACCTCTGCGAATCTTGTTGCTTGAGTGTTGAAAATTGACGTCTTCATCAACTATGACTGATTTTCCCTTTTTGATGATCTGCTCATTTTTGCATTCGTCTTCAAGGGAGTTAACATGTCAGTGTCATGCATGGATTTCTATTAAAAAATTTAAAATTTAGAAGTCAGATAGAATAATATATAAAATAAATACTTTAAATAGGTACTTAGAAAATACATATTTATCAATATGTAAAAGTAAAATAAATGTGTAATTACTTTGAAGTCCTTTTCTTCATCTGAAACTTGATTGTTAAATTCATGGTCCTTTAAAACATAGTTTTAAAATAAAACATAAGTATGAAATTACTTGTAAATAGAAAGAATTTAATAAGGAGAGTTCACATACAGTGTAGGTTTTTGATTCTTTAGGAGAATATTTCTTGATCATCTCTTCATCATCTAATTCTTTAGGAGAATATTTCTTGGTCATCTCTTTATCATGTAAAATCTTAACAACATTGTAAACCTCATCATGATTATGAATGTTTATGCTCTTGACAATCACCTTAAAAATAAATTTTCTTTGTAGAATATTATTCAGTTTCGTCGTATAAGAAGGGGCATCATCATTGGCAGTATTCTAAAAAGATATATTTGTTAGTCAGTATTTAAATAACAAACGTGTGTGCTGTAATTTATATAGTATCTATATTTATAACAGAATTAATTCTTTCTTCAATTCACTTGCAGACTTGCCAATTAGAGAAATGGCATCAGTGTTTCATATAATCAATGAAATCGATCGAGTATCGTCCATGACTGTAACTTGAATCCTTTACCTAAATTGAATTTTTTTTTGCTTATATAAAGTTTATTTAATTATGAAATAAAAAAATATATGTTTACCTGGAAATAGCAAGGGAATCTTCATGGTTGCATTTTGAGTTTGTGCAATAATAAGTGATAATAAGTGTTTTTCACTTTTTTTATCTTCTTGCGACACTTATTGCATCCGGTATAAGACCATCCATTGTTTAGGTTTAACAATTAAATAGTGGCAACTATACAACAATGAGGACCTTCCTGTTTATTGGTTAATTAAAAATATAAATTGATAAGCATTTATATATGAAACATGGGAACATGTCAATACATGATTTAGATAAGGGTATACTAACGTCCACAATCTCCAACAATCTAGGTATTGTTTTGACTTCAATAGTGCCTTTAGATAATTCATCTGATACAGAGGAAACTTGATGAGAGATGTTACTGATGGTACTTGTTAATCTATTCGAGTTTCTATCTCGAAAAAAGAGTAATCTGCATATGTAACTCACAAAATTACTGTGTTGTTTAAGAAAACACACGCACACACACGCGCGCGCACACACATACCAAACACACATATATATAACTATATATATATGTATGTGTGACAGTAAAATGAATAATATACCCTTTTTAAAACTCTTCAGATTGAGCATCAGTTGGATTGATCCAAAGCTTAAAGGCATTCCAAGTATTTTGTACAGTATATGCATCTGTCATAAATTTTTGGTAAGATATACTTATTTTATAATAAGTTGATAGATGGAATTATAAATGATTACCTTGAAATCTATGTGCCTGCATAAGTTGCATAGCAACAACAACTGTTTGGTTGTCAGAACTTAGAAGTTCTGGCATAATTTGATCAACGAATTCGCCCCAAAAAGTTGTTGATATCCTGTTGTTTCTAAGAAATATTAAAAAAAAGAGGTGAAAATGATAATATAATTAGATAAATAATCAGAGATAAATGTTTGTCCTTACTCATTATCTTGTAGATCGATATTAATGAACTTTCTAGAATTATTTTCCATATTGTGAGTTTGTATCTGATCGAAATTGATAATTTTCCCAATAACATCTATAATATTAAAATATGTTATAATGATATTACTTTGATTCGTAAATATGAAAAAAGTTATGGTAATTATTGTCTTACCAAATAACTACAACGAAAAAGATGGGTCAGAAATTACAACTTCAGTTACAGCTGTATTTTTAAAAAAAAATTAAGCTTCAACTTATGATTTGTGGGTCTAAACTTGGAAGTATTTTTGCACACAATAAAGTTCTGCATAAAATATAATCCATGCTCTTTGATTTCTGATTTAAATAGTTTAAGCACTGAACTGCTAATAGAAGTCTGTATCCTATTACCCTGAAAATAGAGATAAACAAACTGAGAATTTGTATAAACAAAGCAGAAAATTTAAGTATATGAAATATGAAAATGTAAAGAAATTGTAACATTTTTAAACTGTAAAATAGGGTTCTAAACAAAGGAAAAATTAGAGTATAATAAATATGAACAATTATAAACAAATAATAATACCTTTTTAGCCTGAAGTACCAATTCAATTGAGTAAACAACGCCAGGATTAAAGCGATCTTTCACTTCCCATAGTCGAACAACAAAGACTTTTAACTTCCAATTCATTTTGGTGATTGTTATGTCGTTTAGGAAGTCTGACATTTTTGATAATGTATGAAGGTATATGTAGATTGTGGTAAGGAATAAATGAATTGAAGTAGTTTATGAAGGATTCAGAGGTTATATTAATAATTACTAAATTTAAGTATGAAGGTATATGCAAATGGTAAGTATTAAAAGAATTGAAGTTAATGATGATATCAGTGGGTACAATAATATTTAGGATTTCTAAGAATGTGTTAAGGCAAGAGTTGTAGTGCTAACAGAAAGAACAATTGTTACGACAAAATATGCTTTGAATTTATAGATGAAGGGAGGGGGGGGGGGGGGGGGGGAGATAAATACAGACAGTTTAAAATTGAGGATAAGAATGAAAGCAGTTGTATACTGCATAGAATACTGTTTATAGTGAATAAATAAGATGCTGGAAAAAGAGTTATAATATGCATTGGTTATTATTGATAATTTATTGAATTAAAAGAGTTCTGAATAAATTATTTTATATATTTGCAACCTTAGTACGTATTGAAATAAAAGAGTTTACGTTGTAAATTAATTTATATATTTGCTACTAAGTTGTACATTATTTAATTACAATTACAAAGACAGCTTAAAAGGTTAGTGAAAGTATTGTAATTTTAATCTATAAAAGAAAAGGTTTCAACTAAAATAAAATAGAGGGAGTAAAAAAATGTAAAATTTTAATGTAATGAATGATATTTAATTATATTAATGTGTGGAAACAAAATTATTTAAGATGTAATGTAATAATGAATTTCTAACACATGAATGTGTTTGCAATTCAATGCAGATGGATATTGTATATGAAGACATATGGTTTAAAGAGGAGGTTACATCAAAATATGAAGGTTGCATCAATATCTGAAGTTGGTTGTAGTGATGCCAATATACTTACTGCATAAGCAGTTTATGTGATATCTACACTGTATATTTTCTTTTGTAATTTGTACTTGAAAAAATTATAGTTACCTAATATACCAGCAAATTGAATTGATAAAAAATAAAATTATAAATTTACTGTTAAATTAAATTAATTTTTTTAAAAATAAATAACATAACAACTAATTCCTTTTTTTAAAAACCGTGTTTAGCTTATTTTTTTTATTTTTTTGGTAAGAAGGAGCAAAATGAAAGAGCTTGGTAAGTTTCCATTGTGAAATTGTTTAAATATAAAACTGAATTTGAATATTTATTACAAATATTTTTATATTTAGTTATTGAATTAACTTCGATTTCATTGTTCCAAAAATAAAAAAAATACTAAAATTGAATATACAGTTTTTGGTAAGTAGTTTATAATAGTTGTTATTTGTTAAAATTTCAAAAAAAAAATAATTTATTTAGTTATTATTTAAAAAATAACTATTTTAAAATAATATAAAAAGTATAAGTAACTGCAATGTATAATTTAAAAGATGCCACTTGGACGAATTATATAATGACATTTGTATTAGTGATAGGGATGCCACTTGGACGAATTATATAATGGCATTTGGGTTAATGAGAGTGTTGCATCCTCTTCTATTAAGAATACAAGTATAGACTCGTGCGATGCGCGAAATTTTGTAGAAAAATAAATCATTAGAAATGTTATCTTATTAATTTGAAATAATAAATTATTTTTTATTGTATCACATTAATATATTTTAAATTAATATATTGAATATATTTTATTATAAATAATTCATAAAATTACATAGTTCAATTAATTTAGTTGAACTATGTATTCTCCCTTCTCCGCCATCACTCCTCCGCGCCAACCCCACTTGTCTTCAACCCTCTAAACCTCTCCTCTAGACAATCTCATAATCAAATCATATCAAAAGAAAAAAAAAATGAATCATATAATTATCAAAAATAAAAATGACCAACAATTTTCTTTATTACATTGTTCACTATCAAATATTATTCGATTGTTAATATTTACTTTTGTTAACTTATCAAATTGCTTAATGTAATTATCAATTAACTTTTTGTTAATAGAAAATTATAAATTTATTTTGTTTAATCATGTACTTTATATTTTTTTTTTCAATATAAAATATATGGATAGTAATTTGTGAATTTCAATTAATTTCTTTACTGAAATTCTTTTATTCATTATATTCTCAAAGTTAATTCAAAATTCTTATCCCTCACCCCAACCCTCAATATTTGTAAAAAAAAAATATTATATTTAAATTATTTTCTTCAGAATACATTGAATTATTATTTTTTGTTACATTTCATAGGTAGTTGAACTTTTTTCTCTTACATTTCAAAATATAAGATATTGAATTTAAATCTAGGTCACTTGAGTTCTTATATTCTAATGTTCATTTATTTTTTTGTTTATTGATGCTTTACATGACATACAAAATTTAAAATTTTACTTGTTACGATTTAAAAAATACTTTCTCATTTAACATATTAATTGTATTATACTACTACTACACATACTAAGTACTACTTCTAATATACATATATACTACAACTACTGCTACTATTTATGATTATTATTAGTAGTATTATGTTCTTATATTTCATTTAATATTTTAATAAATTACATTTAGATATATTTTTTAATACATCTAATAATTAAATGTATCTATATTTTTTTTTTTAAATTATAAGTTTATCTTTGAGAAGATATTGTATCTCCAATTCAAATTAAAAAAGGAATAGATATCATTAAGAATCCAATTAGAACTCTTTAGTATGATAGCTAACTACTTTTAATATGTAATTTCATATATTTTTAATTTAACTTTAATCTTGTTTTAAACCAAATAACTTTCTTAATTTAAATATTCGACTTCCTCTCCTCCCCCACTCATCTCAGTTGAATATTTTAAATGCCTTTTTCTATTTATTAATATTTTTTTTGATTATTTTTAATATTATATAGTGTTCTTCTCTTTTAATATATATTACGGACTTACATATACTTATAGAATTTTTCAAACATATTAAATGTTAGAAAGATAAAATAAGTGATTACAATAATATTTTAATTTGAATGATTTCTTTGTATAAGTAATTTTGACAATAGTATTAATATGTAATTTCATGTGTTTACAAAAAAAAAACATGTAATTTCATATATTTTTAATTTACCTTTAATCTTGTTTTAAACCAAATAACTTTCTTAACTTGAATATTCGACTTCCTCTCCTCTCCTACTCATCTCAATTGAATATTTTAAATACATTTTTCTACTTATCAATATTTTTTTGATTATTTTTAATATTATATAATGTTCTTCTCTTTTAATATATATTATGGACTTACATATACTTAACATATTAAATGTTAGAAAGATAAAATAAGCGATCACAATAATATTTTTAGTTCGAATGATTTCTTTGTATAAGTAATTTCGACAATAGTATTAATAATACAAAATTGTATTTACATATTTGATAATGAAACAAAATCAAAAACTATTTATGCCCCTCTCCTCATATTCCCCCCCCCCCCCCCCCCGACTGAAAACCCACCCAAAAGAAAAAATCAAAATCAAGTATTTTCTATTCTTTTTAAATTTAACTTCAAATATTTCTAATCTTTTAAATTCAAATGCTATCACAAAATTATTAAAAGAAGATTAATTTATTATTCTCTTTATTATTATTTTTCTTAAAAATATGTATAGTTATATTATACGTTATATAATTGAATTGAGATAAATATTTAAGATAAGTGATGGTGATAATAATAAAATAGTAGTGGTAAAAGTAGTAGTTGTTGTTGTTTTTCTACTGTTATTACTACCACTACTACTACTAAAACTATCACTACTCTAGCATATTTTTTTAAATTAACTTATTCTTAGGCTACACATAATAAGTAATTAAGTCTTCTTATCTTATATTTCAAAATA
The DNA here is from genome assembly GCA_030864215.1 of Capsicum pubescens. Taxonomy (NCBI): domain Eukaryota; kingdom Viridiplantae; phylum Streptophyta; class Magnoliopsida; order Solanales; family Solanaceae; genus Capsicum; species Capsicum pubescens. Next base: position 139,256,903 of record CM061547.1, on the reverse strand, counting down.
TAAAATATTAAATTTAAATTTAAGTTAATTAATTTTTATATTATAATGCTCGTGTGACTTGTTGTTTATCGAGATTTTAGTTGTGTGATTTTAAAAAATATACACGATAAATAAAATTAGTAAATATTTTTTATATATAAATATAAATTTGCAAGTAAACTCATGAAAAGAATAAATCAATTGCAATATTTAAATGCATATAAATTTTTTTTATAACCTATTTAAAATAGAGTGGATATGTAAATGTGATAGAGAAATATATTATATTTGAACACATAAAAATATTTGCATTCATTCTTTACACAAATAGTCTGATAAATTTTCTCTGTATATTTCAACTCTCAATTCTACTTGCTGATTTCTCAAATATTCATTTTGCATTTTGGAGAGATTTACATGCATAAGATTTATGAAATTTTCAGCTTCCTTGGATACATTTGTGACAAAAGATAAATATACTGTTAATCACAAAAACAGTAAAGTTACTATAAAATTAAGTCAAGTATGAGAACATTCTTTTCTAATCTATCTAGAGAAATCTGATGAATATTACCTATAATTTTTTTTAATCCATGGTAGGTAGATTTATTTCAAAAAATAAAATGTTAATCATAAATAACAATAAATTAATTCAAAACTAAATTAACCATGAACAATATATTTTGATAATTAATCAAACAAATATGATGAGCATTACCTGTAATCTTTTTAACCATGATAGATATATCTGTGACAAAAATTAGATATAATGTTAATCATAAATAATAATAAAAAAATTTAAAAGCTAAGTTAAACATCAGCATACTTTGATAGTTATTCAAAGATAATTTTAACAACAATAATGAAAATAATCTTGTGAATAAAATGATCATATAATTTTTTTTGAAATAAATACAATGTAACTATGAAAATAATTGTATCCGATAAAAAAAGAAGAAGAAAAGAAGAAAGCTTAAATGATACTATATGTATTGAAGGGGATATTATATAGGAGGTTATAGATATGGATATTTATGTCAACCAAAATTTCAGTCAAATTCAAAATTTAAATATATCACTTATCAATTTATTAGAAAAGATAAGATAATGACTTATCATTATCTAATAGTTTAGAATTTCAAAATTTTAAAAATAGAAAATCATCTGAGAAGTTACATTCAAACTTGAGAAATACATAGTTAGCATTTTATTAGGAACTCAAACTCATTTAATTGATTTTTTTTAAAAAAGACACTTGCTCAAACCTGTTCTTATATTTAATTATTTGTTTTAAAAAATCTTAATAGTGCTTCTACAGTGTTTTAACGTGTTTTTAATAGTGTTTTAATTTATTTCTATTTCCACTTTCCAATTTAATTTAATTATTTATTTTTCTTTTTATCTTTTGGACTGATCACCTTAGACTCAATTTAATAATAGATTTGGATTTTTGGACTTTTTAAATAAAAGGGCCTGGAGCCCATCTTTAATTTTAAAAATTATTATTATTATTATTATTATTATTATCATCCTTCTTCTACATACTACGTACTAACACAACTGCTCCTACCACTATACTACTAATTATTATTATTATTTTAATAACATTTTATCTTTCATTAATATGTAATTAAGTTATATTTAATTTTTTTTTTTTATAATTTATAGAATTTAAATTTTAAAAGAGATAAGTTTGAAATAGTAAAAGTCTATTAGAACTCTTTAAGCATGAGTTTCTATTTTTAATATAATAATTTTTTTTAAAAGAAGGATAATATTTTTTTTAAAGAAGAATAATATATTTCAAATTCAATTTTAGAGATTAGTTAGGACTCCTTTTTTTCCTCTTTTATTTTCAAATTCAAATTTTTAATATTCTTTATTACAAATTTTTTATTACAACACTTAATAGTTTTATCCTAAAAATTGTCACGTAACTTCTTCTTGTGCTTCGTTTTCTGCTTTATATTATAATATATATAGAAGATATAGATATAAATTTCAAATTTCATTTATGTTTTAGGTAAATTGAGTGCACTTATAATTAAATGTCACAAGAAGTAACTTATTATTTTATAAGCTAAGTAGTGAATAAAATAATAAATAAAAATTTAATTTTTGAATTTACAAAAGATACTTAATATATGCAGAATTAAAAATAAAAATATAATAAAATTTTAGTTTTTGAGTTCAAAAAATAAATATATTAAGTATAATACCACAAATCAAACAACCATAAAAAAAAAAATGATACCAAAACAACTAATTTTAGCATAACTTATCCCAATATAACTTATTTTCAATCAAACACCTAACAAGTTAATGATTCCCCCTACGTAATTCAATAACTCCTTATTAATAGATCAATAAATTAATTTTGTAGTTGAGTTATCAGTTGCTATTTGTTTTGAACCTCCTAATTGATACTAATTGGAACGGCGATCGCAAAAACCTCCGTTACTTTTCCCCAATTCCTTTACTGAGCAAGTGATAACTGTGCAAGCATTCATCGAATTCTTTCCAACTACAAAGATTCACTTCTATTATCTTCATGGATCCCGAGGTGTTTTTCTTACCCTTTAAATACGATTCTTCTTCTTATTACTCGTCGAGTTTCTGACTAATGCATTGACATGTATATTTTTATTGATTTGTGATCTTCAATTACGGTTGATGTTTTCTTCTTTCTATTTATTGTGGAAAAGTTCAGGAGGGTCATGGGGAAAAATAGTTTCACTATGTGTAGGATGAATGGATTTGTGCCTGGTTAGAATGGAATAGATTCATACAGCCAAATTCGACTTATTTTGAATTAAAGTGTTGATTTTTGAATTTGAGAGTGGATGCTTTGATATTGATATACTCGTAAAAAGTGGTGAAAGAAAGATTCTGTTAAGACGACGAAAAGCAGTTTTAGTAGTGAACTGGTTTTAAATCATGAATGAAGTGCCGGAATAAATCAATCAATCACCTAATTCCTCAATCTCGAATTATCCTACAGGATTCATCATATTTAGACTATTTTTACTTTGGACTCTATGTTTTACCAAACTCATGCATGCATTATGCATTGACAATTCCTTCATCAATAAACACGGTGCAGAACATTTTCCAAAAAACAAAACAAAGAGAGAAACTCTTGCTTAGTTTTATGAAATACTGTCTTCTATTTCCGGACTAAGACTGCAGTTCTGTTAAATCACAAAGAACTAGTGTTTTGTCTATTATTTGTTCATTTAGGGATTATTTTGGATCAAAATGTTGGATAGGTCAGCATGAGCTAGGAAGGATTTTATTTTATTATTTGTTCATTTCGGGATTATTTTTAATAATATGCTTAAGGGAACATAGTTGACTTTGAATTCTTAAATCATTTTTACATCATTTTTCTGTCTAAACTGTTGGTGATAATTTGTACTTGCATTTTGATCTTTGGCATCTCTTTGCACTTTGCTGATTGAATTGTGAATTAGTTCTATAAGTCAAGGATGGATTATTTGAGTGGAATCTGCACTCAAATGCTTGTGGTAATCTGGCTTTGAAAGCACATATGTGCCTTCAATCTGGCTTTGAAAAGCATATATGTGCCTTAATTGTCCCTTACTATCGAAATTGCTGCGTCTTGCCACTTATTAGCTATTACTGCTCTTACTGTTTCAGCAAAAGAAAAATTGAAGTTTTTTTTTTTTGTATACTTTTTCTCCGTTATCTTAGAATGTATCAATCATATGAATTTGTATTCCATTCAATGCAGGTTGGATTGAGGCTACTCTTTTCTCCACTGGCTTCTAATATTGTTGTGCGGACAGCATGGTGAGTCACTGAGTTGCTATTTTACTTTTATCACTGGAACTATTATTTACTATTTTATGAGAACTTGTTTTTCTGTTAAAATATGATTTATAAAGATAGGAGAAGATTGCTTCTGTAATTGATGATTCGTTGTTATCTGCAGTTGTTCTGTGGGGGTTGTTTTACCTGTTTATTCCACATTTAAGGCAATTGAGGGAAGAGATGAAAATGAGCAGAAAAAGTGGCTACTATATTGGGCAGGTTTGTACTATTGTTTATTTTTCTTCGCCGTCCAATTTCTTTTCTTCATTGAGTATAAATCTCTTAGTATGCTATTCACTATTTTGTAAGCAGCTGACTCTTATCTTTTTTTTTTTTTTTTTAAATAAATTATTTTTTATGTATCCCCTTATCAACCAACATATTACTTCTAGTACTGAAGTTGTTGAATTTAGGTTCAGGGTGAAAAAACTGTCGCATCGATTCAACGCAGAGCTGTTTATATGTTTTCTAGAGGGGCTATTGAGAAGACATATTGAGGCATCTTAATGTTCTAGAACATTAGAATTTTGTATTGCAAGTCACGAATAATTACTAATTACTGTTACAATTTTAAAGCAACTATTAAATTTTACCTACAAACAACCTAAAAAACGCTAGTGATATTGATTGCAATGTGCTGACAAACAAGAGATATTTGAATTTTCCATTAAGTTGAGAGACTATAGTATTTTAATACATGGCACGTGTATATGCTTTCTGTGGGCATTTATTGGGAATTCACTTCTATGTAGATCAGAATAGCATTCCTGCTCAGATTGTAAGTTCATATTATAATGTTCAGTCTAACTCTTTGATAGTTTTTATTCATGTACCCTTGGGTTACCAAATAATTTTGTTGCGTTTTCTTGGACATTCTTCTTAGAATTGAAAGAAGTTTCTTTTGCTTGCAGCTTATGGGTCTTTCAGTGTTGTTGAGTTGTGCACTGATAAGTTTCTCCGCTGGTATGGCTCCTAGCTTAACTTGGCTCCTAGCTTAACTCATCTTGCTTCTAAACTATTTTTAATGTTACTGCTAGTTTAGTCCTGCTGATGTTTTTCCCCTTCCAATTATATCAGGTTTCCACTGTATTACCACATGAAGTTTGCATTTCTTGTTTGGCTTCAGCTCCCTACTACTGATGTAAGCTAAACCAGATTCTCTTTTCTTTGCCTTTCCCCTGTTGTTATATATTGGTCGTCCTTGTTTGTTAGTAATTCTGTTTTCTTAAATTCTCCCGTGTAAGGGGTTGTACATAATTATACTTCGTTCCTTGATCAAATTTCTCATGCTGCTGTTTATAATTATTATTTGGCAAAATTTCAATGTTTGACACATCAGGGAATGTTTGCATATGGTAGGCGACTAAAATAGGAGCAGAGGGGGCAGTAGCGACATTGGCAGCATTGAGATTGTGAGAATTGAAAAATATTATTGAATGATGTGTTGACATAATTACATCAAGACCCTATTTATAGACACTATAGTACAATCCTTTTCCAAGTAGGATTTTGTATATACTATTCCTATTTCTACACATATTCTAACACCCCCCCTCAAGCTGGTGCATACAAATCATATGTATCGAGCTTGTTACAAATGTAATTAATACGAGGACCGGTGAGGGACTTGGTGAAGATATCTGCAAGTTGATCATTTGACTTAACAAATTTTGTAACAATATCTCCTGAGAGTATCTTTTCTCTGACAAAGTGACAATCAATCTCTATGTGTTTAGTCCTCTCATGAAACACTGGATTTGATGCAATATGAAGGGCTGCTTGATTATCACACACAAGTTCCATCTTACCGGTTTCTCCAAATTTTAATTCTCTCAGCAACTGTTTGATCCAAACTAGCTCACAAGTTGCTACAGCCATTGCTCGATATTCTACTTCTGCCACACTCTGTTTCTTACTCTTCCAAGACACCACATTACCTCCTACTAAAACACAATATCCGGAGGTAGAACGTCTATCAGAGGGTGATCCTGCCCAATTAGCATCTGTGTATCCAATGATATGCTCGTGACCTCGATCCTCAAAGAGTAGTCCTTTACCTGGAGCTGACTTTATATATCGCAGAATACGAACAACTGCATCCCAATGACTATCACAGGGGGAAGTCATAAACTGACTTACAACACTCACAGGAAAGGATATGTTAGGTCTAGTCACGGTGAGATAATTCAACTGTCCAACCAACCGCCTATACCTTTCAAGATCACTGAGTGGCTCCCCTTGTCCTGGTAGAAGTTTGGCATTTGGATCCATAGGAGTGTCAATGGGTCTACATCCCATCATTCCCGTCTCCTCAAGAATGTCTAAGGCATACTTGCGTTGAGAAATAACAATACATGATCTGGACTGAGCAACCTCCATACCTAGAAAATATTTCAGTCTGCCGAGGTCTTTGGTTTGAAAATGCTGAAAGAGATATTGCTTCAATTTAGAGATACCATCTTCATCATTGTCGGTGATAACAATATCATCAACATAAACCACCAGATAAATACACAAATTTGGTTGAGAATGTCGATAAAACACTGAGTGATCAGCTCCACTACGAATCATGCCAAACTGCTGAATTACTGTGCTGAATTTTTCAAACCAAGCTCGAGAAGATTGTTTCAGAACATAAAGTGACCTGCGCAATCGACATACAAGGCTACTAGACTCCCCCTCAGCAACAAAACCAGGTGGTTGCTCCATATAGACTTCTTCCTCAAGATCACCATGCAGAAAAACATTCTTAATATCCAACTGATAAAGAGGCCAATGACGAACGGCAACAATGGATAGGAAAAGACGGACAAATGCTATTTTAGCCACTGGAGAAAAAGTGTTACTATAATCAAGCCCAAATATTTGCGTGTATCCTTTGGCAACAAGGCGAGCCTTAAGCCGATCAACCTGACCATCTGGACCAACTTTGACTGCATAAACCCAACGGCAACCAACAGTAGATTTACCTGCAGGAAGGGGAACAAGCTCCTAAGTACCACTTGCATGTAAAGCAGACATCTCATCTATCATAGCTTGCTTCCATCCTGAATGAGAGAGTGCTTCACCTATAGTCTTAGGTATGGAAATAGATGACAAAGACGATACAAAAGCATAATGGGGTGATGATAAACGATGATAACTTAAGAAAGTATAGTGTGGGTTAGCATTATGAGTGGAACACATACCTTTTTGAGGTGTAACTGATTGGCTAGAAAAAGGCAAGTCCGCAGTAGGAGCAGCGTCCGACGCAGGACATGAATCATCTGGGACTAATGGTGGACGCGGACGACGATGATAAGTCAGAAGTGGTGGCACTGTAGCAGGAGACGTAGAAGTAACCGTTGATTCCTTAAAGGTTGGTTTGGGTAAGTCTGGAGATATGGGTAAGACCAAGGATGGTGCGGGTAAGACTGGAGATACGGGTAAAATCTCAGAGATACCAGGACGATCAGAAGATATATAGTAAAGTCGAGATTCAAAAAAAGTGACATCGGCGGACATAAAGTAGCGACGAAGATCTTGTGAATAACAACGATACCCTTTTTGAACTCGAGAGTAACCAAGGAAGACACACTTGAGAGAACGAGGGGCTAATTTATCTTTTCCAGGGGCTAAGTTATGAACAAACATGTGCTCCCAAAGACACTGATAGCCTATAGACTACCAAACACACGAAATTGACACAAAAATGCAAAAATCAGCAAGCACATAAAGAGAAAAACAACACACTAGAAGGAGATAAAGAAGAAGAATTGCATAAACATAAAGATAGTAGAGAGACCCTTACTCCTACCAAGTGAATAGCACAAGAAGGTGTTTCAAACCTTCAAACACACAACCCCAATAGAAGCTTAAACCACTCTCTTAGGTGACCCAAAGGACTCGCACTTCCTCAAGCACACCTTTCTTGCCAAATTACCCAAGACAAGTGAAAATCAACTTTCAATTGCTATTAGGGTTTCAAGTTTCGGTTTTAGGCTAACAACTACAAGACTAAAGCTACAAAATATGAATAATATTCAATGTCATCAAAAGTCTAATGAAAATAGAGGCTAAAATGTCTATTTATACTATTACATAATAAAAGACTCTAATGCTCTTAATGAAGCCTCAAAAGTGGTACCTCTTGAGTGTAACTTAAGAATCCAAAAAGTCCACAATACCCCCTCCTTTTAGATGCCCATGAGATGTAAGAAAGTAGTTCTTTTAAAGCTCTTTTTCACAAATCATCAAATACTCTCCCTTAGTTGGATGCATCACACTCTCACGCTCCCTCAAGTGCATAAACAATGATTGAAATTATTGAAGTTCCTTAACTTGACTTCGGGTGAAAGGCCTTGGCTTGGCACTTGTATTATCCTCTCCATCTTGAAGAGAGTTTGTCCTCAAACTTGCGGTTTCATCAACATCAAGAATGTCCACGGGTGAAAGATCACAAATATTGAAAGTGGAATGTACTAGATAATCCGAGGGTAGATCAATTTGGTAGGCATTGTCGTTGATCCTTTTAAGCACTTTGAAGGGTCCGTTTCCTTGAGGCATAAGCTTAGCCTTCCTTTGATTCGGAAACCGCTCCTTCCTCAAGTGTACCCAAACCCAATCTCCGGGTTCAAGCACAAGCCTTCTTCTACCCTTGTTCACCCTTCTTGCAACCTCTTGGTTCTTCTTTTCAAGCTTTAGCCTCACCTTCTCATGCATTTTCTTCATTGCCTCGGCTCTTTTGTTGCCATCTAAGCTATTCACAAGTTCACTAGGCAAAGGAGTTAAATCTAAAGGGGTAAGGGGGTTCATGCCACAGACACACTCAAAGAGAGTCATTCCCGTATTTGAGTGAACCACCCTATTGTATGCAAATTCCACCAAAGGCAGGTGGTCCTCCCATGAAGTCATTTTACCTTTAACCATAGTCCGTAGCATAGAACCCAAGGTCTTATTACTACTTCCGTTTGACCATCGGTTTGTGGGTGGCAAGAGGTTGAGAAAAGCAACTTCGTACTAAGCCTACTCCACATGGACTTCCAAAAAAGACTTAGGAACTTTGAGTCCCTATCACTCACTATAGTCTTTGGGATCCCGTGAAGCTTTACAACGTGCTCAACAAATAAAGAAGCTACACCAGGGGCATCCTCGGTTTTGGCACAAGGAATGAAGTAAGCCATTTTGGAGAATCTATCAACGACAACAAAAATGCTATCTCGACCCTTTCTAGTTCTTGGCAGCCCCAAAACAAAGTCCATGGAGATATTTCAAAACCTTAGCCTGGATTGTGTAGATCAATCGTCATGTAACAGTACCTACGGGCTATATGGGCCCTAGCTCTCATCCCCTGGTCGGGTCTTAGTGCGTGTAGCCGCACGAACTGGAGAATAATCTCATATACATGCACATGGGGTCTCGAACCCCCCAACATATACCAAGGTGACTTAAGCACCCGATCATATAATGATTTGCTGGAGTCGAACCTCCTTACATGAAATAATAATAAGGGGGACTCAAACCTCTCTGGTTACTTTGACATTCGCCCCGGCAAACGCGGTTTCCAGTATCGGTTACTTGGACCTCCACTTTCACGACTCAGCTACACAACCCTTATTAGAGCCCAATTAAAACAAGTAGCACACAAACCTATTCATTTAACCACATTAAGGCCTACATTGTTGGTATCGTCATACCAACTACACTTGCAAGGTAACACATCATGCCAAAACAATTTCTATTAACTTGGGGAGAACAACTCCCTTTCTTCATTAATAGACATTGGGGAACACCGACTCCCTTTGTTCATTAAATCATACCATTGTATTTCAAATACATCTTTATATCATGCAATAGTTCAAGACGAGTTCAATTTTACAAATTCCCACTGTTCTCATAACTAAACCAATTTCACATTAAGGGGTTGGGGTTATAACCATTTCAAAAGCCATAAGTTTGGGAAAATCTAGTTCATTCACCATACCCATGCCCCCACGAGTTCAAAACCATATCAAAAGCATGACAATCATAAATATAAACTATGAGAAACATTGTTCAATTCATAACATTCAAAAATCCCAACCTTTGCTTTCAAAACCAAAACAATAATCTTATGAACAGTGCCTTAAATCACATGCTTTTGCAAAATTAACAATGAAGGAAGAGTAACATGCCTTAAACACCAAGAAGTACAAAGAGAAATCACCCTTGGGAGCCCCAATTGATTAGCTTGATGAAAACCCTAAGTGTTCTTGACCTTGAAGATTTTGGGAGTAATTGAAGAGTTACTTAGATGTTTCTTAGAGATAATGACACCCTAAAAGAGGTTATAAGTCGTGGGGTTCTATTTGGTTAAGAGGGGAAATGCCTAGAATGTCCTCAACTTAAAAGCTGAAAAGGGCCGCCTTTGTTTACGAGTTGACCCTTTGACTCGTAACCACACCATACGACTTGTCACTACGAGTCGTATCCAAGGTAGTATCACCGAGGCACTCTATACTGTTATCCTTACGACTCATTGACATCAATCGTAATGGGACCCTAAGGCTCGTAGGGTCTAGTCATATCTAACACAGAACAAAATTTGGGACATACACTGGACATCCTACGATTTGAACCTACGACTCGTAAAATATCCTTACGGCTCATAGAGAGCCTCTCGTACTCAGTGCAGGATCAAGCCTCAAACTCACTGGTTTGGGTACGACTCAACCTAATGAGTCGTCAAGACACCCACCGACTTTGGGGGTCCAGTCGTAACCAGGGCAGTGAGCCCAAAGCTCAAGAAATTTTCAAGGGCCAAAAATCCAGGGTGTTTCAAAAGTGATAGTGAAAAAATGAAAAAGAATTTTTCAGCTAAATAAAAACTTTACACACTCAGTTTTGAGTGTGTAATACTCACCATGCCCAGTTAGGGAAAAGTACCAAAATGACACAATTGAAGGCTGGTTTAGGCGTTTAAAATGAACAACGTCCACTTCAGGTGGCAAAGTGAAAGTTCGTATCAAGTTTAGGGGCCTGGCAATGTGTTTGACCGTTTATCCAATTTATTTGCCATTTGTTCATATCTTTTGAAATGCCACTAATACTTTGTCAACAGTTTCCACATATTTCAAAAGATTTGTAAGAATAAAAAGGGTAAGACTTGCTGGATTTGTATGGTCCAAACATAAACTGATAATTTGACTCACCAGTGAAATATTATATTCTATGAACCAATAATTCTTATTGTGAGTCAGAGTTTACACCAATCACATTTTGATCCCTACAATTTTGTTGTGTGGCGCGGTTTTGCGTGAAAAGGCCATCACGTGCCTGGTTATTCATGGGAGCTTTAAAGATTTGGTCTAAATGTTATAGAAGCTACCTACTCCATTCTCACACTGGTGAATTCATCAAGTGTATACTGCTTTTAAATATGACTTCTCTAGGGAATATGAATTCATTAAAAGTTGTAACTCAACCTCTTAATTAGTAACAATCAAACAATTACGTTTTCGTGCTTTAGAGTTAATATTGACATGCTATTACCTATATGAACCTTCTTCATAGAATCTCCAGTCACATAGATTGTGTTGTTGTCTCTATTTCTTTTGAGATTTGAAGAATTAATTTTATTCTAAGAGATTTATTGGAGGGTTGCCGAACTTTACTTCTGATTTCATGTAGTCGATGAAAATTATTCCTTTTCTAAGCAGCCCCCCCTTGTATTTCCTTAATTTGTTCTCTTAACTGAATTTCGATTGATTCGGATGAATTTCCTTAAAAACCGCCGTTTTTGAAAAATATCTTGAATAGTCATTATGCCTCTATTTCATGTGTCTACTTTTATAGTTGTACGATGTATTCTTGAAATTAGGGATTGCTGCCTAAAAATCACAATGTATAGACACGAGAGGCAACAAGTCCTTAATTAAAGAAATATTAGCTAAGAAGTTTCCTAGCCACTTAGCCTCTAAACTAGCACCACCACCAATGTTTGAGCACATTGACTTAGGGTTTTGTCTCATTTGAATCAGAGATCCAGTTTACACCACTATAATCTCCAAATAAATAAAAGGAATCCACTATATAAGATATGATTATTCATGGTACCTATCAATTATTTCAATAGTCTAACTAATGCACATTAATGATCTTATATTGATCGTGATGTCTGGGCTAACTTATGCCCACCTCGATTAATTCCATGGGATACTTAGGCACCTCCCACTAGCAACAAGTACCATGTAACTCTATCCACTAGGCTAGGATAAATGGAAAGAAATCACAGTGTTTTTTGTCTTCGCTGGAATTTGAACCTAAGATCTCTGGTTCTCACTCACTTCATTGACCACTAGGTCACACCCTTGGGTTTATTTTACTCGAGTTACACACAACATAGGCTATATCAGTCATTGTAAAATTCATTAAATGCATCAAACTCTCACTAATCTGGGCTTATTTAGACTGAGAAGCTGGATCACCATTATTCATTTTCAGTTGAGAATTAGCATCATAAGAAGTGCTCCAGGTATCCAAGAGACATCAAACGTATTTCTTTTGGACAATACAAATCTAACAACAACAATACCCAGTGCAGTCCCACAAGTGGGGTATAGGGAGGGTAGGACGTACGACACCTTATCCCTACCTTTGTGGGATATGGAGGTTGTTTTCTATAGACCCTTGGCTTAAAAGAGAAGTTTTCGAAGCTGGGAAAATATGAAAACAAAATAGCAAGATACAAATAAAATGAAACGATAGATAGTACCACACATTAGAGAATAAGAAACTACGCAATTACTGACCACTACTACTACTACTAATAAGAAGGGAGAAAATGAGGCTAGCCCCATGCCTCACTCACATAAAGTATGACAACACTCAAATACCTATTAACTGTCTGCTCTAATCCTCGACCATCATACCTTTTTATATAGGGTGATGTCCTCAATAAGCTGGAGTATACAAATCCAACAAGTCTTAACCTTTTATTCTAGAAAAACCTTTTGAAATATGTGGGAATTGTTGAAAAAGTAATAGTGATATTTGAAAAGATACGGACAAATGAAAGATTAGCTAAGTGGCATATGCATGAAAGGCTATTGATATGTGACAAAGAAGACTAGCCGAATGACTTTGTCACGATTCGAGCCGAGACCCTGGTCGCGACGAGCATCCCGAACCATGAAGGCCCGAGCACCCTTCTCTATCTGGCAATCATGCACACCATTCATATACTATAAGAAATGCGGAAGAAGACATTAAGAAACATGGTCAATCTCTTAATTCGACTGAACAATATGAAGTTAAGTTCATAACATTCAAAACACCTGACACTAATCTGCGAAATCTCTAATAACAGGAGAACAATTCCTGTCTGAAAACTGGGACAAGGCCCCCAGTCGGACCATAAATCAAAATAACTAACAATGTTTTAAAAACAGGCCTTCCGAAATAAGGGAGGCTCACTAACTGAAATCTCTGACAGAATTCAACCTACTGCTTAGCGGGACCCCGGGACTGTGCCTCTGATCCTGAAATATAGGGGGTCAATACGTATGTACTGGTACGCAGAGCAATCCAAAATAATGTGCTTTTATACAACATAAATTAGAGCAATTCATAAAACCATTTACATACACTATATAAAACTCATAGGCATGCTTAACGGACTTTGAGACATTTTTTTGAAATCAAGACCCATTCTTTATCTTACTTCTGAGCTAGGTGGTAACACCCTACAAGTCTGACATTCCACGGGCTATATGGAATCCGCCCTTGACTCGGCGTCCAAGCCCCAAACCCAAGTTTGCCGCAAAGGTTGGAGTTTTTGATTCTGATACGCCACAGGGCACTATGCCAGCGTATAATCCCTCTTGGGGACATAATAACCCGTATCGACAAAACACGGTTTAGGGCAATGAGTTTTCTGAACTCGTGCCTTGGGGTAACCATCTAACATCTCTTAAGCCCATTTTTAACATTTTAAACATGCATCTTTCTGAAATCAAATTCTGAAAATCTGAATGAAATCCGACTTTGACTTTTATTATGTTCTGAGTCTGTTATGACATTATCTGTTTTGGTATCGTCATACCAAGACTTGCAAGTCATATGTCTAAGCCATATAGTATCATGTTACAATCCCTTTATTCAAAATAAAGTGTTTGGACCGCCAAATCATTCAAACAGTGCAAAAGAACTTGTATATCGAAGTACATGAAACTTATGCAAAGATTCTCTCTTTCAATTCTTAAACATGTGGTGGTCATTTACTTCGTAGCAAACCATGCAATTCGTTCGATAATCATCTTTAATATTTACAAACAAGAAATATCCCCCTCGTCAATTCACAACCAACATAAAGTTCATAAATGATAGTAAAACCCTTGGTTCATGCTTTAAGACATGCAATTGAGTATCCCATAACTTATAAATCAAGAAATAACACGATGGGAGAGGGGAATACGTTATTCATGCTCTCAATTCATATTTCAAAACTGAAAACACATGTATACATATACACGAGTAAAAACTCAAGTTTAAGGGAAAGCCTCAAAACCAAAACGTTCACAGTGCATGCTTTCTAATGTAATTCAAAACCCTTCGTAAACATATGATTTCTCAACATTCAAAATATTATTAAAACGATTTTACCATGCCCATGTAGTTTAGGAAAACCCCACGTACCTTGAATTACTTAGTTCGAAGAATGAAAACCGAACCTTGATTCGTTTCTTGAAAATCTTGGGCTTAAAAGTTGATTCTTGATCTTCGGAAGGAAGAAGTAGGGTTTTGTTCTTAATGAATTTGAGTAAATTTGGGCATATAATGCCCCCAAGACGTTTTAATTTACTGTTAACACGATTTGGGACCTTGGGGAAAAGTCTAAACTGCCCTTCGAAATTTAACTGTTCAGCAGAATCCCCTTTTTGGGGCTCACTGTGACGCGATGACATGCTCATCACGATACCCACCGCGACGCGGTGCAATCGCGGTTAGTTACTGGAACTTGACTATTGTCGATTTGCACTTCACTGCGACGCGACGGAGGTCCTATCGCTATAGTCACCGCGACGCGGTGCTATCGCGGTGACATTCTGTTTTCAAATTCCAAACACACCTCAAACCCCGTCCGAAAAATCCGAGACTCCCCCGAGACATCCCCTTCACACCCCCTAACATGAATCAATTCAACAATCTACGTCTCGGGGTCGGGAAGATCGATTTAAAAATCATTGAAGTTTAGGAGCTTAAGTATGACTAAGTCCCTTTTAACACTTTGGAAAATTTCAGGTTGAAAGTCCCCTATGCATGCTACTAAGGATGGTATTAAGCCAAGGATGCTACGGGCTGTCACAGACTCGTACGCGGAGGTTCTATACAAATGGCAAAAGAGATTTGATATTTGTCATGACTAGCTATTACATTCTCTCTCCTTGTTCATTTTTTCTTTTAACTGTTCTTTTTCTTCAGTAGATTCCTAATTGTTTCTTCTATTGTTCTACTTTCCAAATGTGTTGATTTTGTTGTTGCTGCAGCCTTCTGTTAGTGGAAAGATATTTGTAATCACGGAAAAACTTTTGCATGGCTAAAATAGTTTCTTAGGATAGTGTATAGCATGACTCAAGCCAATTGGTGTATATGCTCATAAGAAAGGATGTCTCTTCCTTTTTTGACTACGTCTGACTCTTAACTTTCCACATGGTATGTTTAAGACCACAAGATTAAAGGGCATTTTGGTACGTTCTACATATCTTTAGTTTAGGACCACAAGATTCAAAAGTCATCTTTACTTTCTTAAACTCCGTGCCAAGTTAAAAACGGACAAACAAATTGAAACGGAGGGAGTATTACTTATTTTTTCATTGTTATTCCAACATCCCCAAATATTTCAAAAGACTTTTAGGAACAAAAGGTTAAGACTTGTTGAAATTGTATGCAATAGGTTTGGTTCTTTTCGACTATGAATCAAACCTAGACCAATAAAAATTTCCTGGTGAATTATAATACTTCTATGAACCAGTAATTATTATTGTATGTCAGAATTTATTGCCTCTTTTCTTGTTTTACCATTTTGAATTTGCCTCTCAATGTTGATTTTACACTAATTTTGGATGCATTTCATCAATTGCTGCCTAAATGTATTGCTTTATACTTTCTTCATGTAGTTGTATACTAGACTAAATGAATAGGAAAAGGATTTCATGACTACCAGATCTGGCAGAACAATTTAAAGGGTGAAATTGAGACTATCTGAATGATATGTATTTAAATTTGCTGTTGACAGGGGGCGAGGCAAATGTATATGACTCATCTCCGTCCTTTCCTATTGAAGCATCAGGCCAGGCTGGACCAAGTAGTTGGATTTTTTTATGGTCAAATGGTAATCATAAACTTGATCTTCCTATTTCCTTCCCCCCCCTCCCTTCTGTTTTCGCTCTTGTTGGTTTCTTTACCTTCTTCTTGTGGGGGTTGGGAGCTTGTGTCTCCGAGTTATATTAGATGGAGGAGTTACACTCTCGATGTAATGGTTTGGTTTTGGATCTTATAATCAGTAGCAGTTGGCCCTTAAATTTGTGTAAGCTAATCATCTGTTAAGGTGCGATTTGCAAGCAGCTGTGTTTGCAATGTCATTTGACCTGCATTATTGCTGGCCTTGCAGTCCAAGTTTGTTAGCGTGCATCAAGCTGAAATCCAGTTCGTGAGGGCACTTCTGATGAAGACTTTTGTATCAGGTAGCCAAATAAATACACTTGGGACTTGCTGCTATTTCGGGTGTTGGACAGCAACTGTTCTTTTCATGTATCTCCTGTTGCTTAATTAATTACATACTTGAATCCCTAATGCCCTTTTGGAGTTTTGGTGAAGTATCTTGTAAAAAATAAGTGTGTTGTTCATTTACATATTTACGTGCTAACCCCCACCCCTCCTTTTCCCTGTTTTCTTTTCTATCAGCGTACCAGTTTGCTACGGGTTTTATTCACCCTCAGCGAGGGCATGTGAGTGGTGCAATTGAAGGACGAAGACAGCAATTTGACACTTCTGATTCTGAAGATGAAGATTGATGCTTTATTAGGAACACTTCATCATTGCAATGGTTTCCTTAGATAATAGATCTATTCTGCATAACGAGTCTCACAGTATTCATTTTTAGGTCTCTTACAAGTTCCCAAATTGATTTTGTAGTGGTTTGTACATAGTTGCTCTCCTTCGCTGAAGAGACATTCTCTTAGTTGTTCAAATGCAGTTAAGATCTTTTCGCTCTTCATTCTCTAGGTTGAAATAATTACTACTAAATAGTATACTAGCAAAAGGGCGTATATGTTTCTAATTCTTCTTTTTCATTGTCACTAATTACTGTAAGTAAATGGCAGAATGACCATTTGGTCTAAAAATATGCCAGTCACAGCTGATAATATTCTTAAGCCAACTCACATAAACTATATGTTGAGATCAAGAGGTTTAGGATGCTACAGCTAAGAGGATTATGCCCCGTTTTTTTAGTTATTAACAGAAAAAGCATATAAGACGCTTTTGGTGATTGGTTGATTAGATTTTTTGTCGTCACCAAACTTGTATTTGGATATTTTAGCGAGTTTCTAATTTGACAAATTTTCCGATAGCAAATAGGTTTCGTTTTCTTTGTCATATGATAAAAGCAATTTTTCTTTTTTCTTTTTTCGGTTGACAAATAAGAACATAAATATCTTTGTTCACCTTTTAGGTTTGAGTTCAGAGTCTAGAGACAAGTTTTTTCATTCAAAATTTCAAAGGGGCATATGAAATGAAAAAAATTTAAAACGTCCATTAAAAGTTAACGTCGTCAGTTAGCTGGTAAAGTGTAAGGTAAAATCACGATTTTACCTTATAAGATAAATGAAGTCACTTATCTTATCTTTTGACTGAAAAAATATTATAAAGTTCACATACTTGCAATAATGAAACAAAATTATTAATGCGGTGCGACTTCTCCATAGATGCAGGACACAAACCAAAATAAAGGTACGATAGCGCAACGGTTCCACAAGCTTGTGTTGACATTGCGGGTAAGTCACACATGTCAATCAAAAAATCTGTACTAAATTTATTTGTAGATTTGTCGGGGAATATTATTCTGCCGCACAACCAAAAAAGTACGACCTAACTCTTCGTTGCACTCTTCCTTAGTTTCATCAGTTATTTTATTTATATATATTTTTTTATGTAATCCTCTCATCTCAATAATTTTTTTTTTGTTTTCTTGAAAAATGTCTAGATCAGATATCCATCCTGTTAAATCGACAAACATTTCTTGCATGTTAATAGGTAATATTTGAGCAGCGTCTGAATGAAGAATGAAAGTTTCATCTGCGACCATTCCAAACATGAGTTCCATGCCTTGTAAGATTGTAGTTGCTTTACCCATTCTCAAGTGAAAGGTATGCGTTTCTAGCCACCACCTTTCAACCAGTGCAATAATAAGAGAATAATAGCATGAAACACATACAACATCTCTAATGCCCCTAAAATCACATTAAAATAATTAAGAAGATGGGGATGGAACGAATAATCTCTAACAGGTTATCAAAAATCATTATCATCATGCCACACTATCAAACATGCTTTTTTTCGCTATCGCAAGAATATAGCGATCGAAGAGCTATGGCTCAGCTGCTTCGCGTATTACACCGTATTGCCCGAGCGGTAACGTCCACGTATGGCTCCGTGAGAAGGGCGGTGGACAGTAATGGCCTTAACGTGTCTCTCCAAATAGTCACAGATCGATGCTTCCTTTGCATTGCATATACGTCATACTTTGATGGTCCTAGATGGACAAACTGTTGATATTCCATATCTATACACAAAGAAAATTAAAATTAGTTTTGATATGTGTTTCATGAACATTTATGTCAAGTAATAATTTGATGAGTTGACCAATTTACACATGCATGTAATTATAGGGAGTTCGAAGCCTAAAGGACAAATTTTTTACACACGCATGACCAATTTTAACATCTTTATTGTGCAAACAACAAATCCAAAAAGATTTAGATAGACAATAATGACTTAACATAGGTTTAGGCTTAACAAATTGGTACGATAACAATAACATTTTTTGGCAAATTAGTAAGCTAAAAAGATGATTAATAATATTAATACTACATACTTGTTTGTTAGGTATTGAAATAATTATTTTAAAAGGTGATTAAATATACCTTAAAGTGTAAGATTTTTTATGAAATAGACTTTGAACAAGAACAAGAACAAACATCCAAAATAATGTGAATGAAGAGGGTGAAACGGGTGAACAAACAAATAATGTGAACAAAAAATGAATGAAATGAGTAGTATATAAAAGAAAATTACTAAGGTAAGGAACACTTTTTGCCTTGTCAGGTAAAAATAGTCTCCCAACCTTGCATTACATTTAAAATAAATTCTTCACTAGATACTTTCTTCATCCATAAATACTTGTTCACTTTTGACTTGATATATGCCTTAAGAAAAAATAAATAGTGGATGATTTTACTATATCATCCTTTGAATATAATAAATTTTTTTCTTTGAAAAACATAATGAATGATGTATTGTATTTAATTCTAAGGGTTAAATAGGTAAAAATGGATAAATTATTCATTGATTTATAAACTAGACAACTATTGTTTTACATCCCAAAATAAAAAAGTAGACAAATAAAGACGGACGGAGGGAGTACATTGGTGTCATTAAATTTTCAACCCCCTTCAACTTTTTCAATCAAAGAATAAGGTAAGTGAATCCATTTACCTTGTAAGATAAAATACTTTTTGAATGACGTTAACTGACGATATTTAACTTTTGATTTTTTTTCATTTTCATATGTCTCCTTAAAATTTTGAATGAAAAAACCTATCCTTTAAGTTCCGAACTCATTTAGGTCCCTCTTTGTCCGATTATATCAAAACTTTGAGAGCAACCATTGAAAAATGCTAAGCATTTTTATATTGGTTTGTTCACTTGCATTAGTCATGAATCATACTGAACATATGCACACCTGAACTCAATTTATTCAGAAGGAAATTAATTTTGTAAATTGCATTATTGCATTTTAAATTCTTTATTTAATAAATGATCATCAAAATTTATAGAGTCAAAATCATATTTAAACTATTTCAATTTTTTGAGTTTTATACATGATCTATTGGGAGTGTGAGTGTCATGACCTGAATTAGGGCCTGGTCGTGATGGGTACCCCAAGCTCACGATGGGTAGGAGACCATCCCCTTTGCCTAGTTAAACAAAACACGATATATCTAACAATAGCGGAAGCAAACCAATAAACATAAGTAAAAAGAGTGAATAACTCAAATGAAAATACGAATTCAACACCATCCCACTCCACAATAATCTACAAAGCATCTACGAAATCAATATCAATCTAGATTTGGACATATCCCCGACGATAGCCTAAAAGAAACCAAAGGGTAGTCTATGACACAAAAAAAAATATGACTTTAAAATGATAATCCTTCCGGAGAATGGAAGTTTACCACTTTTAAACTGACAGCTGAAAACCCAGAAATCTATCACTGCACAGGAAAAATAGAAGTGCCTTTGGACCCTGCATCGCGTGGAAATACAGGGTTCAGAGACAGTTAGTAGGATGAACACTAGCATGTAACTCAGAGAAGAGGTAAAATCATGTCAAGTCAAAACCACAGTAAAATTCACGTGCACATAATGTACCTATAAATATATATAACATGCTGAGATAGGGAACAAGATTTAGCATGACAGTAAAATATTAGTCTGGATTGTGTAGTTCAACCAACATAAAAATACTCACGGGCTATATGGGTCCAGCTTCCTCTACTGAAAGGGCCCCAACGCGTGTTAGCCGCACGAACAAGAGAAAAATCGAGGAAAAGCTAAAGCCATCAAGGCAACTAGCCGTCCCAAAAAAATATATATCAAGTGTGACACATGCACACGGTCATCAAGACCAATTCCTCACGCCGATAAACATGACTTTTCAGTATCCATCCCCCGAGACATCCACCTTCACGACTTAGCTACACAACCCCCTTTAAGCCCACATGAAGACAATTACACATTCCTAATCATTAAATCATAATTATCCACGCAGGCATATACTGTTGGTATCGTTATACCAACTACGCTTGCAAGCTAATATCATCACACCATTTAAATTATACATCACTTGGGAAATTCACGATGCCCTAGGTTCAATTATCCATTAGCTTGGGGGAATCCACGACCCCCAAGGTTCAATTTAAAATCATTTATGTTTTAATAGCCTTTTATATCATGCAATGGTTCCAAAAGTAGTTCAATATGCATATTCTCATGTTCAAAGCAAGTTTCACAAGATTGGGTTGAGGTTATACGAATTCCAATATCAAACTCATCAATGTTGGGGAATCCACAATTCCCATTCTAATTAACCAAGCCCAGCACCCCAATTAGTTCAAAACTATCAATTCAAACCATGAATGATTCACAAAAGTCATGGAAAAAGCAAGTTGGTCAATAATGCTCAAAAGCCTTCAACCCACATTCAAATCATCAATTAAATCACATGAATACAATTGAAAATACATGCTATTAGCAAAATAAGTTTTGGGGAAGAGTAACATGACTTAAACACACAAGAATTTGAAAGCAATTTAAAACTTGAAGCGCGAAAGAGGAAAGTACGGCGGTAAAATCCTTAAGCTTTTCTTAAATTTTGTGTTCGAGAGTGAAATAACAACTTTCGTTCCTTGAAAAATGATGAAAATAGGTTCATATAATGTTTAAAGGTCGTACATAGGTGAAAAGACCTTATTACCCCTCATCCTAAGGGAAATAAAACAAGACAACATGACTTTTACATAGTGGCATGACACACCCTTATCGCGGAGGCTAACCTCCGTGCTACACTACTTATCGCGGAGATTATCTTTTGTGATACTTCGTTATCGCGGAGACATACTACCTTCGTACCGCATCAAAATCATAGAGGCCAACCTCCGTGGCATGACAAAAATGCGAAGGCTCACTGCCTCGGAATCCCTAAATGACCCCAAACCTCTTCCGAAGATTTTAAAACTTACCCAGATTATCTTTTTAACATTTTTACGCACATCTAAGGCCATGATCGATGTTTCAAACACGAAAAGGTCAAAAATAAAATGGACAAAATTTTTAAGGGTGTTACAGTGAGTTTTCTGCGTAAACTTTCATCAACTGATTAGCGAAACACACTTCGACACTAAATAGATCAAATGTTTACAAATGCTTCCAGGGATGTTTGACCATAAAATTATCCACCTAGTATATACAACGACTCTATTAATTAGTTGACACAACATAGACAAATACACACATATATATGTATATGCATATTTCTCTTTTAAGTCAGAGATATCAACGTCACAATTGATGCGAGACCACGATTAAAAGGTGGAAAAGAAGACATAGTGAAGAATAAAGTAATTTATATAATGATAATTTTTGACCTTTAATCTAATGGAGTATTAGTTTATTTAGATTTGTGGTGGTATAATTATTTTTACACGTGGTAGAATTTTTTAAACTAACGAGTGTAGTACACATACCATTAGAAATTAATCGAGAAGTATTTCACTAATCATCGAGTGATAGTTTAAGTTGCAAACTCTCATCACTTCATCCCAATTCTTACTGATATGTACATTACTAATAGTGCCTAACTTCACTCTCAGTAGTGTAGATACGATACTCAAAAAATTGAGACAATTCAAGTGTGTGCTTTTTTTTTTAATCATTTTAACTCAAACTTATATGCTTAGTTAAATAGTGGTAGTGTTTTTCTTGTCTAAGAAGGAGAGGGACCACTTTCCTAACCACATTAGAAGCTACTAATATGATTACTATTATGGAAAAAGGCATGGTTTCCACTCTAAACTATACACGAAAAGTCAATGACACACTTAAACTATTGAGGTGGACTATTATACACCTATACTATACAAAAGTGTATTTATTTACTCCCTACAACACCCATGTTCAGGCGTGTTTCTTACACTCAATATAGGCGCGTCCAGCCTTTTAAAATTAAAAAATAAATAGACAAAAATATTAAAAATTTAATAAATTGAAGACCCAATGGATATATTTGCCAAAAACCTCCCTTTAAGTCAATTTGGGGTTCCCAAATAAAGAACTCTAACACAAATTGGTCATCTAAATTTGAAATTCAAGATCGTTTGTTTGAAGAATTGGTAACCAAACCTTTTTAATCATTTGATTTCTCATTATATTGTGAGAAAATATAGTTCTTTTTTTTTTTTTCAAATTTTGATAATCGTTTCTTCCCTCACGTGTTTCTTCTAATTTGAATTAATTTTTTATGATTGAGCATTTGTATCAAATTTGTATTCATTTGTATCAATTTCCAACCTTGAAATCAAGCGAACTCAACTCGTAACAATTTAACTCAACTTGAAATGAAAAAAAAGATATGATTTTTCAGAAATTGACAGTGAAAACACAGAAATTAGTTCTTCATCTCTTCTATTGGGTTCAAATTTGCAAGAAAACTAAGAAATGGGTTCATCGATCTTCGAGGGTCTCCAAAATGGATTTGTCGATACATATTCTACCCGAATGAATCGGATAGTGTTGACACCCAATTTTGACCCTTCCATTCATCATTTTTTCAAACTCGAGCATTTATTTTTTTCGCAAGGCCAAAAACGCTATTTTTTTTACCTCTTTTTAATCAAAATTATGGTTCTAGATACTATTTATATTATTTAATTATTATTGTTGTTATTATTATTATAACAACCAATTTAATTTAACCGTTCTATATTTAATTTATAACCACTTTATTACTTAATTAATGCCAATTTTGATCATATTTCTCCTCAATTTATTTTACACAACCTAAACTTTAAACTCACTTTTTAATTTCAGCCATTGATCAAAATTAATCTGATGGTCGAGATTAAATCATCATTTCTTTCCTTTTAACCTAAAGAGACCTACCCCCAATATTTTCCACATACCATCCGCCTTCACCTTCTTTATATCTCTATTTCTCTCCATCAATAACCATGGCTGCTGTTGCCGGGCGGCCACCACTACTGGAGAAGCTGAAAACCACTCTCTCCCTCTTATCCTTCCTTATTTCCTCTCTACTGCCAGAAAAAACTAGCAACTTCCATGCCAACAACAACCGTCGCCAATACCACTACCCACTTACCCACCGACGATGCCACCATCAACGAACCCAACCAACCGTCGTTGTAAGCAGCCATACGGCCAACGAGCTAACCAAAGGATCTCCGACGCTATTTTCTCTCTCTCCACGTCCCCGACCACCTACCAGCCGATGAATCCTGAGAATCGACGCCACCACTAACGAACCAGCGGGCCCTGTTCGGTTTAAACTTCATCGAAAAATATTGTAATTTATAACAGATTCATAAGAATTCGTCCCAAGTTTGTTATCTTAGTTTAATTTTATTTTCTACCCCGTCTTTTATTTTAATCTTTCTTTAGACAAGACCTGTGATTCAAAATTGGCAAAACATATGTGAAAATTTTGATCTAATTTCTTGCGATTTGAGTTTGTTCTAAATTTGCATGATCATTGTGTTACCTTAAATTGTGACTTGAGTATCGACTTGTGATTGATAAATTATTATGAACTTCTGCTATTGTGATTGTAGTGCTTAGACTAATTGGAAATCCTGACTTTAGTACATCAATAGTTGTGGTACTTTATTCATCTCAATATTGTCAGTAATTGAGTTGTACATAATTATTTTGGGTACCTTAAACCTAATTGTGTGCAAAATTAGGAGTAATTTAAATTAGAAGTATTTTGTATAATTAATTATCTTTTTACTGTTAATGACAAAGCTGTTTGTTGGTATATTTATTTTAAATCAATATATGTGATTTACATATTTATGGTAAGCATGGCTAAAAATCTGATTTACATATTTACGATAAATATAATTGATCCATCCTTAATCTGATTGATTTAATTTGCCATATCTGATTGTGTGACTGACAATTTCCTTTCTTTCTTTAATGCTATGATTGACTTTGTGATAGTGGGTATATTTTCTTACCTCAGTTGTCATAGTATGATTTATTTTGTGATAGAGGATATAATTTTTTCTTGTTTATCACAGTCATTTTCTACTATATAAGCAATCTTTTTTACCGTTTTAGAGGACAACTTCTAATCCCATCTACTCTCCCATATACAAAAGATAGGCATCATATTTCCTCTTCTCTTAAACAACTTACAATATACACTCTCCTCCATACGAAAAGTTGTAAGCAAAACAAAAGTGTTTTACTATTTTAAATTCACATTTACTCTTGGAGCATTGCTCTCGATCTTCCTATGATACTCTGTACTCGGATTTCACGCTGCTTGACTTTTCTTACTGTTGTTTATTAAGATCAATCGGTAAGTTCTTGTCGACACAATTTTAATATCTTATGTGATGATGCAAGAAAACATGTCTATAGAAATTATTCGGTGTTTGTTTGCAATATTCATATTATGTTATATTCATGCTTGTACTGCTTTTACATATTATTTCACAGGTATAAATAGACAGTTTCGGGGATTTGAAGAGTCGCCCGAGAATGTGGGAGGGGTTGATTACATCTTTCCTACTTTAGGTCTTTCATTCTTATTAATCTGTAATATTATTGTAAAACTTTGTCATGTAATAATGAATTATAGGGACTGCTTGGGGTGCGGGGTTTACGTGCTCCGTGAATCACTTAGACAAACACACCTAGGATTTGTTAATTGATTTGTTGTCACTTAGACAAACATAATTTAGGACTTATTTTAATCGTCTAGAAATCATGCTTTTAGGAGTTTAATTAACTTTTACCTTTTTAAATTAAGTTTGAATTTGTTAACTTAATTTACAACATGTTTAATTACATTTTGCATGTTTAACATAGTTTTGGCATATTATAATGATATTTTTCGTATTTTAAATAACGTTTCAAAAAGTAAATTTTAATTTCCAGCATTCAAAATGACATTTTTAGCACTTTAAATAATATTTTTAGCACACTATAATTAATTTTCAGCATTTATATTTATTTTTCGTATGTTTTTTATTAATTTTTTAGCATAATGAAACAATTTCCAGCTTTCTCTTTTCCCGTTCGAATTTGTTCTTTACTTTATATGTTTATTTATTTGGGGTAGCTTAGGTTCTTTAATTTAATAGAAATATTGATTATAAAGTGTATTATTTATCTCTTCTCGCTTATCTTCCTCACATTATTTCATATTTTTTTTCTATCACTTAGTAATTAGAAATAATTAAATAACATGTCTTGTTTATTAATTCACCACTTAGTAATATTAAGTTAATAAATAAGTGACCTTTGTTTTATCACATAGAATCCCCACATAAAGTACCAATTCGACGGAGTGATAAGTCATCAATTTAACAACTTGCTAGCACCTTTAGGCCAAAATTATCATGCTTTTCCATTGATTTGATGGTAATATCTTACTTAATGCTCATTTGTGTAGGTAAAAGTTAAAAAGGGAAGATGAACAAGTCATTCAAGTCAATAAGAGGCCAAATGTAAAGAAAAAGAGTCATCCACTTTGCATCCGCTTCGCTTCCGCCTTGCATCCACTTTGCATCTGCTTTCCATTTATTCTCTACCTTCTCTCCATACTCTTTAGATCCGCTCAAGCAAATCAAGAGCAAGGTGGCAATTTTGTAATTTTGTCAAATGTATAAGTGAGGCTTAAAGAAGGGTTTCTAGATCATTTTCCAAGACCTAGCTTCTATCTTTTCATCTTAGCACCTATCTTTTCATCCTAGAAGAATATTGTACTAGTCTTGAGTGAAAAATATATGTGAGTGATTCCCAAAGAAGAATTAGTGATTTTCTATTGAAGATTTGTTGAAACTCCAAGTTTGGAACACTATTCTCTTTATTTCTCATGGATGAAGTCTGTGATAACTTTGGTATATTTTTACCCTTTTTATCTATGAGTAGCTAATTCTAAATGTTGGGGTTATGATTGCTTAGGTTGTGGTAGTGCATAGGTGTTAGATAATTATTTTACTAATTAGTTATTTGTGATGGGTGTTGCATTTATTCCATGATTTAACTAAGAGTTGGGGGTTACAAACCCCAACCACCCTTGAACCCATGTCATTCTTAAAAGAAGGGACATGGGTGAGGAATAAATGCAACCAATAACTTGATTGATTTCATTTAATGACATCTCTTAGATAAAACGATGTCAATTGAGGCAATAAATATGGGAAATTGTCACACTTGTGAGGTGTTTGAAAACACCCATTTGTTAAATTTGGTGTTGTAATTGAAAGATTGACATCAATACATTGATATCTAGCCTACCTATGACTTTTAGCTAAAAATTGGATAAATTGTCAAGCACCCATGCATGAACCCACTCCTAGAATTGCATAACCCCAAAGCTTATTCTCAATTGAATTCACTCTTAGTATTTTTCAATGTCAATATAGTGCACTAAAATTGAAGTAGTTGTCATTCATAAACACGTTCAAACTAATTCCCCCATTTGACATTTGTGTTTGTTTTATTCACACTATGGGTCATCTCTTAGTAGACTATCAACACTCTTGCGTTTTGAATTCCATGAACACTCTTGAGTTTTGAATTCTATGATTTCACTCCTTGTGGATTAGACCCCAACCTAAGTTGGATTATTATTTTGACAAGGGTCGCTTATACTCATTCAAGAATGTAATTTGAGCGTTATAAAAAATAGTGTCGTTGCCGGGGAGTGAAAGATAGTTTTCACTTTAGTAGTGTTTTTAGTTACTTTGGGTTAGCCGTAGTGTGTTATTTTACATTGTTTGGTGTTTATGTTCTTTCTCAGGTGCGTATAATAGTATACAAGAAACTATGATCTAACACGGTAGTAATGCTGGGTTGGTTGATGGGTATCTTGAGGATGCAGATCACCTCGATGATGCGGGCTGAGCTAGTGCTATTCGTATTCCATCGGTGGAAAGAAATAGAGTGTTTTATGTTACTAGCGTGATGCTTTATTTGCTCCAAATGAAAGGGTTATTTGGAGGCCAAGCTCATGGGGATGCTAATCTATGCTAGAAGAATTTTATTGATGTGTGTTCTCCATTTGACATAGCCCACATATCTCAAGAGTCAATCCAGTTACGTCTTTTCCCATTCTTTTTTATGGGAGAAGTGGTCTTATGGTTGCGATCTTTGCCCGCATAATCTATCACTTCATAGAGTTAGCTCACGGAGGCATTCTTGGAAAGATATTTTCTTTCTTCTCGGATGTTGCAACTAAGGGATAAAATCACCAACTTTTTCCAACTTAATGGCGAACCATTATATGAGGCTTGGCAATGATTCAATAACAAGTTAATGCAATTCCCAAATTATGAGGTTTCGGATAAAATGCTTCTCCAAATTTTCTATAAGGCATTGGATCAATTGAATAAGACAGTAGTCGATAATGTGGTCGGGATGTGATGAGAGCTCCTCCTAAGGTGGTCAATGCCGTTGCTTCTAAGAGTTCTAGATCTTATGATGATGAGAAAACAGAGGCCCTTGATGAAGAGATTTAATTTTTGTCGAACTAAGCGGGGGGTTCTCGCCCTACCTATCAAAGACAAGGCGGGAATTAAGGTTGGAAAGAAAGAGATCATGATAGAGATTAGGATTGGAGAGATAAAAAAAGAGATTATGATAGGTACGTGCCTCCACCTAATCTGGCAAAGGGTAAAGAGTCAAGTTCCATTGACCCAGATAAGCTCAAAAATAAAGATGTCCTTGTTCGGATTTTAATGGGTGTTAAGGGGACCGATAAGATGTTGAGAGAGATGAAAGGTGACTTCTCAAAACTCAATCAAATGGTGACATCTTACTCAACCTCTATCAAGCAACTTGAAACTCAATTAGGCAAAATCTCGGCACAACTTAATGCAAGACAAATGGTGGATTGCCTAGTGACACAGTTGTCAATCCTAAAAATGATGCTCACATCATGGCTATTGTCACTAGGAGTGGTTGGACTCTTGGTAAAGATGTTGTTGATCTTGGTAAAGACCCCAATGAAAAAGTAAATGAAGAACAAGCCAATATAAAAAGAAAGCGGCTAGAAGAGCCAAATGATGATGATCCAAAGCCTATGGATAAGTGTTGAATGACCGAAGGTAGTTAAAGAAAATGTTGAAAGTGAGAAAGCTCCTAAGGTGGTTGATGATGATACTCTAAAACTGGATGGAACTCCAATTGTTCCATTGCCATAAATTAAAATTCCTCTCTCATTCCCACAAAGGCTCAAGAAGAAGGATGATGATACCAAGTTCAAGAAGTTTCTTGTAAAATTTAGCAATTTATCGGTGAATATTCCTTTGCTAGAGGCTCTACAAAAAATGTCCAGATATGCTAAATTTATGAAGGACTTGGTTACAAAGAAGCGAGTCATGAATTGTGAAATATTTGAGGTAACCCACAATTGTAGTGCTATAATGTCTAGCACAATGGTGGTGAAGAAAGAAGACCCAAGTGCATTTACTATTCCTTGCACCTGTCGGGGTGTACAAATTTGGAAAAACATTGTGTGATCTTGGGGCAAGTATTAATTTGATGCCATTTGCCGTGTTTCAAAAGTTAGGCTTGGGTGATCCTAAGCCTACCACTGTGAGGCTTCTAATGGCCGATCATTCAATCAAAAATCCCGTTGGTGTGTTGTATGATATTTTGGTGAAAGTTGACCGATTTATCTTTTTGACCGACTTCGTTATTCTTGATTATGAGATTGATTATGAGGTTCCAATCATTCTTGGTAGACCATTCTTGGCTATCGAAAGGGCTTTAATGGATGTGGAATGTGGGGATATAAAATTTTGAGTGAACAATGAAGAAGTATCCTTCAATGTGTGCAAGCCCATAAAGCAACTGATGGACTTACAAGTGGTGTCGGTAATTGATGTGATAGATGATAAAGTGACTAACACCATAGAAGTGAAACTTGTGGATGACCTGATACGGGACAAACAACGAAACACCAAAATCAGTCCAAAAAATACTCCACAAAATGGAAGAAATCTGTAACCCCTTTTGGAGACCAAGTGTAACAACCCAATTTTTCTAGAATCGAAACATCACACGGTGATCATGATCCCAAAGGACCACAAGCTAACCCTTTACTGATATCTGTACCTGTGCACTGCATAATATCGAAAATAATTGTGGAAAACTGGCGGAAACTGTCCATAAGGTTAAAAACATCTAAAATACTCAAAACTGAATACTTATACATCTGTCCGAAAAGCCTCTAAACTATCTGAACTATGGAGTTGATGGGATATATCCCCAACTAACTTTGTCTACTAAAAGTAACTAAATCTGATGCGATAATAAAATAAGGATCATCCTTGACTGAAGAGGACTTACTGCTACGTCTACTGCTGCTGACTGGGATTGTGCTGCTAAGGGTACTCTGGATCTCATCCCTCTGAACCTATGGTGTCAAATAAAACACCATAGCATAAATGCGTCAGTACGGGAATGTACTGAGTATGAAGATGAGGTAAGGCTAAATACAAGGGCTTATGCATGAACAATTACTTAACTAAATAATCATGAGAGTACTAAATGAGGACATATGCATGAATACATAAACCATAACTGAAATCATCGTGACTCGAAATACTGAAACTCAGATACCGCTTTACTGTCATCTGAAATCACTACTAATACTGAGATACTGAACAACTGAATCTCATGATATTGATAACTGAGTACTGGAGTTGAGATCAATCCTCTGTAGCGAGTGATCACAGAAACTGATGTTACTGGAGCTGATTAACTGAATCTACTTACATCAATAACTGTACTCTGAGGTTGCTACTCTCAACTAGTTGAATCGAAGATCAAACCTCTGTAATGGATGATCCCTGAATCTACTATCAATGATAAGAAGAGATTATATCTGAGATCAAACCTATTTAGCGGAAGATCTCTGAATCTGATAATGAGAATAATCAACTGAATTTGAGAATGAGATCAGTCCTATCTAATGGGTGATCTCTAGATTTGATAATAAGAATACTCAACCGAATTTGAGTTTGAGATCAAGCCTATCTAGCGGAAGATCTCTGAATCTGATAATGAGAATAATCAACTAAATCTGAGAATGAGATCAGGCCTATCTAATGGGTGATCTCTAGATCTGATAATAAGAATACTCAACCGAATTTGAGTTTGAGATCAAGACTATCTAATGGGTGATCTCTGGATCTGATAATGAGATTACTCAACTGGATCTGAGACTGAGATCAAGCCTATCTAACGGGTGATCTCTGAATCTAATAATGAGATTACTCAATAACTTTATGTGGGACCATGCCTATCTAGAGGGTGATCCATGAGTTAATGGAACTATCTGAGTTCCTTTCTGAGATAGGTGGTTGTATCTGACAGTCCTGATTTCTGAGTTCTACTCTGAAGACTGATACTGAAACTGTAATTGTGGGAGTTCTCACTTAACTGACATGCCTCGAATCTGAACTGGTAGGTTCCAACCTTTAACCTCAGCTGGAAGGGTATCAATACCGTGCCACGGGTAAAGACCTCAACTCTGGTCAAGCCTCTCTAACGGGTGACCCTCACAGGAAGTCAAGCCTAAGGCAGTATAATAATCAAGCCTTATTCTAACTGGTGACTCCTGCATCTTACGCTGGCTACGCAGTTCTGGAGTTCAGGGATTTCTCCTAATGACTCTACCTCTCTAATGGGGAGCCGCTATCCCTGCACTCGCTTGGTGCTTTCTCCTATTCCCAACTGAAAGACAATGAACTGATTCTTAACTGAACTTAAACTGAGCTGAATCTGATACTGATCATGTTTCTTGAATGATCTAACTGAGTTAAACTAAATATACTTGGTTCCATTATCTGCCGGAATACTACTGAATCTCGTTATCTGACTGCATGATACTGAGCTCTGAATAGATTACTTGAATGCTACTTAGGTTTGAACTAAACACTCGAATACTACTAGATCTGAACTTAGTACTGAACTGAGGCTAGAATACTAGCGATACTGAGATTACTGAGATTTTTGAGATTTCTTAAGTTCTGTATCTGTTTGAGAGTACAAAGTTCTATAACTCATCGAGTCCTGAGAATCGTGGCTTGACTGAGATTATCGAGAAACTTGACACTAACTCTAGACTGCAGCTAATTTGTCGGGTATAAATACCCCCAGGACTCGATAACATAAAAGTAAAACATATCCATTCTTGAATAATCAAGATCATGGACATTCATTCACCACCACAATAACTAAAGCATCTCTTCAAGCATTTATAAATCATAAACATGTGATAGTATAGGGAGATATGCTATTGGCTCATACTCCATTCAACAAGGTCTTGCATCAAACAATTAGCATGTATTAAAGTCTTAGCATGTATCGAATAGCACATAATTGGGGAATTTCATGCTATCATGTCACAATTCATTCAATATGGCTTTTCAACAAACACTTGGCATGCATGGGCTTGCACACAATTGGGGATTTCTAGTCAACATGCTATAATGGCTCTAATTCTTTCACATAAATATTTTATCAAACATATGGGGAGTATACTTTGCTTATTCAATAATTTTTACACTTAATTGACATGAACACATCACTTAGCAAGCAACTTGGAGAGGGTTTATCATGAACATCATATGGATATCACATAGTAGGGTCAAAGATTGAAAACCTTGTAAACAAACATGAATAAAACTCAATAATAGCATGAACATCAATTTCAACTCACATGAATCATGAAAACTCATAAACATAATATCTTTGAAATTTAGGAAAGGATTCTTGAGCTTCTTGGATGAAAGGGACCGAAGAATCAACATCTGCACACCTTAGGGAAACTCTTTCTTGAAGGCTCTTGGAGAGATTCTTGATTTCTTGATTTCTCTTGATTTTTTTATTGAAGGAGAAAGAAGATTTTTGATTTTGTAGAAATCCTAGCTTTTGATATTGAAGATGAGAATTGAAGTTGTAAGCCTTCATCGGATATAAATAAGGGCTGAAAAGAGTGGGAGAAAGAACAAAAAGACTTTTTAAAAATGAGTTAAAAATACTGAACGGGGGTTGCGACGGTCGAAGCGATGGTCCGTTGCTTAGTCTGACGGTCTGTCGGATCGTCCGTCACACATCGATTAAAAAAAGAACACACTGCCTTGCTGCGACGGTCTCAGCGATGGTCCGTCGCAGCCTTGACGGTCCATCGTCCTGGTCGTCACACTTGGGCCAAAAAAAGGAGTTACTACCTTAGTTGCGACGGCCTGGGCGACGGTCCGTCGCAAGCTCGACGGTCTGTCAACCCGTCCGTCGCACCTGGGCGGTTCCGATAGATCTTAGTAAAATGGTCATAACTTTCTCGTTCGATGTTGAATTTTGGCAAAATTGGTATCGATGGAAAGCTTATTCAATGCTCTACATGACAAAAAGTTAATATAGGTAAATTATACATGGTTTAAAATATTTATCACTTGAGAAGACACTTCTCAACCTTTTAGGGCCGAATTTATACTTCACTGAACACGCTCTTAGGCTCAGACTACGAGAGAATTTTATGGGGTCTTACACCAAGTCTCGGTTTTGTAAGAACACAATAACAAGAAGATAACAAGGTATTTATTACACCAAAATCAGCAAACAACAAACTAGATTAACAACATAAGATGATAAATAAGAAGACACAAGATTTGGATTTAACAATAACAACAAGAACACAAGATTACAACACAACACTAAACAAGATTACAAGAAGGTAAAAGGATAGATAGATAGACCACATGAAGGTATAATCTTTAGAACCCATGAATGGACTCTCTTGGACCCTTAACACTACACACAACAATAAACCTATCTCTTACATTGACACAAGAGGAACTTTACCTCCTCTAAACACCAACGTCTCAAGCCAACATTGCAACACAAGTGATATCTACACTTGTTGAACTCATTTTGGTGTGGTGTCTATTCCAAGCCCTACAACTAAAGGTGTTTCATATTTCAAGTCTTACATCAATGAACAACCAAAGACAAAAGACCTAAAATATTCTATTTATATTCTATTACAAGATAATACAAAATGACAACAATGACCTTAAAGGATAGGGTGGCCATGAAGTGTATTTGGACCCAATGAAGTGACCAAAATATCCTTAATGAAGATGATAAAACCGTGACCCATTAAGTGTTGTCCAAAATCGTGAGTCCTCAAGTCTTTGATGCTCCAAGTAATCTTCCACACACGGCCTTGATTGTGCTCAAAACGGGTCTTCCTTGCATATTCTTATGCCCTCGGGTGACCAAGTCTTGAGCCTTTAAGTGATGCCCTCTAATCATGTCATAAAAAATTAGAGTGGTCATATAACTTGTATCATGACCCCTTGGTGGGTATATTGTGGAACCTTAGGAGTAAGGTGGTTGAATAATCTGATAAGGTGGTAGCTTCATTGACGGGTCTTGGATCTTACACCAAGAACCCGGTCAAATTAGATCTTTATTTGGAAAATCATGAGTCCACTCGCTAAGCCGTTTATTGTTAACCACCTCAACTTGAACTTAAATCATTACCATCTCATCTCCGATATGTTTTTTTGGGTGAGAACAATACTTTGCCAATCATTATTGTGGATGATCTTGAACCTTGTCAAGTGGATGCCTTGTGATCAATTATGAAAAAGTTAATTCACGCTATCGGGTAGACTATAGCGGACATTATATGCATTGCTCCTGAAATTCGCTCTCATAAAATCAAGTTAAGTTTTGATCATATTCCTAGTATGGAACATCAAAGGATACTAAATCAACCGATGGAAGAGGTGGTCAAGAAGTAAATCATTAAGTGGCGTGATGAGCGAGTTGTCTACCCAATTTCTAATAGGACGTGGGTGAGTCTGATCCAATGTGTTCCCAATAAAGGCGGCATGCTAGTTGTCCTGAATGAGAATAATAATCTTGTACCTATACGTCTGGTCATTGGTTGGAGAGTGTGTATGAACTACTATAAATTGAACTCGTGGATCGATAAAAGCCACTTTCTCACGCCCTTTATGGGTCAAATGTTAGATAGACTAGCCGGTCCAGGTTGGTATTTCTTTCTTGATGGTTACTTATGGTACAATTAAATTTGCATCGCTCCAAAAGAATAGAAAAGACCACCTTCACTTCTCCCTTGGCATATTTTCTTTAAAGCGCATGCCCTTTGGGTTATGCAATGCACCGACTACGTTTCAATGATGATGTTATCTATTTTTATGGATATAATGGAGGATACAATGTAGGCCTTCATGGATGACTTTTTCGTGGTTGGGGATTCATTTGATTCTTACCTTGCTCACTTAAATAAATTCCTTGAGTGATGTGTGAAGACTAATCTCATTTTAAATTGGGGAAAATGTCACTTCATTGTCAAGGAAGACATTGTTCTAGGCCATAAATTTTTGGGAAAGGGCATCCAAGTGGATCAAGCAAAAGTTGAGGGAATTTCTAAGTTAACCCCACCAATCTTCGTTAAGGGTGTTAGAAGTTTTCTTGGTCATTTTGGGTTCTATCGGCATTTCGTTAAGGATTTCTCAAAGATCGCTCATCCTTTGTGCAAGATTCTTGAAAAGAAGGCAAAATTTAAATTTGATGATGATTGTGTAAAGGCTTTTAATTGTCTCAAGGAACTCCTTGTGTCGGCTCTTATCATAGTAGCCCTGGATTGGTCATTGCCCTTTAAATTAATGTGTGATGCAAGTGGTGTTGCTCTAGGTGTGGTATTGGGACAAAGAAAAGAGAAGTTGTTCCACCTGATTTACTATGCAAGCAAGACGTTGAATGATGCTCAGCGTAATTATACGATTACGAAATAAGAGTTGTTAGAGGTGGTGTATGCTTTTGAGAAGTTTTAGGCCTATTAGTTAGGAACAAAAGTGGTTGTACACATGAACCACACCGCTCTTAGATATATCATGGTCAAGAAAGAGGCAAAACCTCAGGTGATTAGGTAGATATTGCTCTTGCAAGAGTTTGATTTTGAAGTAAAGGATTGAAAGGGGTGTGAACATTAAGTAGCCGACTACCTT
This sequence comes from Capsicum pubescens, assembly GCA_030864215.1. NCBI lineage: Eukaryota > Viridiplantae > Streptophyta > Magnoliopsida > Solanales > Solanaceae > Capsicum > Capsicum pubescens. The sequence goes on along the minus strand of CM061547.1, from coordinate 139,220,988 downwards.
TCCCACCTCAAATCTGATAATGAAAAGTTAGGTGAGATTGATATTGATGACGCCTTCTTGGATGAGCTAGTCATGTCACTTTTGGGATGCGTTGCATCGTGGTATGCAGATTATGCTAACTATATTGTGAGTGGTGTACTTCCCAATGAGCTCAATCATTATCAAAAGAAATCGTTCCTATTTGATGTGAAAAAGTATTTTTGGGATGAACTATTCTGTTTTAGGGAGTGTTCAGATTGTGTGATCGATCGGTGTGTTATGGAGGAAAAAATGAGAGATATTCTTGAGGCTTGTCACTCTTCTCCGTTCGGTGGTCATCATGGTGGGATCCAAACAACCGCTAAGGTTCTTCAAAGTGGATACTATTGGCATACCCTTCATAGAGATGCTTATGAGTTGGTCAAAACATACCCTCAATGCCAAATCCAAGGTGGTGTTTTGAGGATGCATGAGATGTCTTTTAAGCCCAATCTCGAGGTTGAACTAATTAATATGTAGGGGATCAACTTCATGGGTCCCTTTGTGAGCTTATATAGTAATAAATATATCTTGGTAGCCGTCTATTATTTCTCAAAGTGGGTGGAGGCCATTGCTTTATCGAACAACGAAGGCAAGAGTGTCACTTTTTTCTTGAAGAAGTACATCTTTACAAGGTTCGGGACTTCAAGGGCAATTATTAGTAATGACGACTCTCATTTTTGTAATCTAATCTTCAATGCTTTGCTTGATAAGTATGGGGTGAAGCATAAGGTTGCTACTCCTTATCATCCCCAAACTAGCGGCCAAGTTGAAGTTTCGAATCGTGAAATCAAGTCCTTCCTTTAGAAAGCCATGAATGTTATCCGTATGAATTAGTCAAGACAACTCGATGATGATCTTTGGGCATATATAACGACCTATAAAACTCCTATTGGTATGTCCCCCTACCAATTGGTGTTTGGGAAGGCTTGTTACTTACCCGTTGAGTTAGAACATAAGGATTTATGGGATTTAAGGAAGTTGAATTTGGATTGGGAGAACGCTTCAAAATTGAGGGTGAATCAACTTCATGAATTGGAAGAGTTTAGGCTCAAGGCATATGAAAGCTCCATGTTGTACAAAGAGAAGATGAAGAGGTGGCATGATGCCAAAATCTTAAAGCGAGAGTTTTATGTGGGTGATAAAGTCCTCCTCTTCAATTCAAGATTGAAACTCTTTGTAGAGAAGCTTAGATCGAAGTGGTCAGGCCCGTTCATGATCTCAAATATTTACCCAAGTGAAGTTATTGAGTTGGAAGATCACGAGAAGAAATTTGTGGTGAATGGAAAAAGATTGAAGCACTACTATATGGGTGGACTCGGAGCGACTAAGGTTTAGCTGCTTCGCTTTAAAGATCTAAAATGATGATCAAGTGATGTCGTGCCATGACTATACTACGACGCTTCTTGGAAGACAACCCAAGATTTATTTTTGATATTTTTAATGTTTTTGATACTAATTTTAGCTTATTTTTGATTGATGCAGGTAATATCATAAAATTAAGATGCAAGAAGGTGGGTTCGGAGGCTCGAAAGTGAGCCCCGAACCAAGAATTTTGTTGAAAAAACCTGCACCAAGATGGAATAACCTGCACTGCACCTGCTTGAGCAGGTCAGCCGCAGGTGCAAGGTATCTGGGAACGTAAAGCAGGCTGGTTTCACTGAGTAAACTGCCTGGACTTGTGCTGGACTTGCTGTAGCAGTCCAGTCGCAGGCCAAACGTATCTTGGACGCAGGTAGCCTGAAGTTGAATCCAAGAAACTGGTACTTACTATCCCGACCTATGCTGGAACTGCTTGAGAAGTTCAGACGTAGGTCTATCGCACGTTGGACGCAAGTCAGGCCACTACAAACTGTCCCGATTTGTGTTGGAACTGCTTAAGCAGTCTAACCATAGGTACAAAGCAGATGAGACACAGGTTGAGTTAAAAAATGTCGAGACTTCATAATGGGTTGGATCTTGTTGGTCTGACCCGACCCGATCATCCCAAAATCACTTCAAACACTAAGAAAGGCGCCAAAACAGTCAACACTTGAGCATTTCTCATTACGGTTCACTTCTTTAACATTTTCACTTTCTGTAACTAAAATTGCATTAACACAAATTGAGAAGATTCTTTTAGACTTGTTCTTTATCTTTCTCCTCTCTTAAATTAAGAAAGGTATGTTCTTTCATGGTTTTACTTTTAAACTCCCTTAAAGAATGGACATAATGCTTCATACCTCATGATAATTGGTCATTTAAAGTTGGTTTTTTAAGCTTATTGGGATGATTAATACTTGTTGGACTAATTATATTGTAATTGGTGCCTTGTTTCGCTAGTTTGATTCACGATACTCTCTTAAATGAAGCTAGTGCACCATGCGTTTGATAAAATATCCATTAAACCTTTCTTGCTTATTTTGTGTGGTGGGTGGCTCAAGTATGATAATATGAGCATCTTGAATGTGTTTGGAGATAATTTGGTAAGATGAGATTGATCTCTTATGCTTTTATTCTCTTTTTCCAAGTTCTTAGTTAGCATGCCCACCAATGTTTGTTGAAATGACAGTAAGAGAGAAATGTCTTGTATGCTTATAATGGTCAATGTGATTCCCCTTAGGGCATAATGTGGTCATTTTTATGCATTATTTTTATTCCAATTGATCCTAAAAATGAAATATTCAATAGTCATTGATTGAGAAGTTTGTTAAGGAATATGGCTTCTATGGTTCTTGTTGGTCACTATGCCTAATCGGGAGACATGAATGCTTTCCTTTCCCTATGATAGATTGGATGACATCATTCTTAAGGGTATTGGTCATTCTTGTTTCCATTGGAGGTTTTGGATGTCTTATGAACTAGTTTTGTGAAATGTAAAGAATGTGAGATAATTTAGGGCCCAAATGATTAAGTGTTGTAATGAATGGATCCCATGGGATCTAATGATGAAGTTACCTTGCATCTATCAAACAAATATTTTCTTTTCTTATCTTTAATTTTCTTTCTTAACATATAAAATTCCAAAAAACATGTTTTACCTTTTCTCTTTTATTTTGGTTTTGTTTTGTTTTGTTTCTCATAGGTATGTCTCCAAGGAAGAACTTTCCACGAGGAGCTAGAAAGGTTAATTCCCTGGATAAAGGCAAAGAAAAAGCTACTTCCGCAAGGGGAAAATAACTGATCTCCAAAGATAGTCCAAAAATCCCGGATGTCTAAGTTACCATTGATCGTACACGAGAGGTTGGAAAGGAAGCGAATCAAATTTGGTTTAGTGTGGATGGTGTGAAGGATTTATATGATGATTGGGTAATTACTCGAGGCTTTAATCCCGAGAAGGTCTTTAGTATGAAGGGAGTTGACACCCATTTTCCTGAAATCATCACCAAGGTCAAAGAACGAGTACGGGAACTCTTAGCGAATATGATGCCTTCTACTCACCCACTATGCTACTTCTCAAAAATTATTTGAGAATTCTATGCTTCCTACGTTGTTCGTCACAATGAAAAAAAATATAAAATGCCAATTGCCAAACAACCGTGTCTCAGAAGTGTATTAGTTGGAGGAGTGAAAGTCCCTTGCACGGCCTCGACAATCAATGAGATCTATTTTGCTTGTGACTTAGATTTTGTGGTGAAGTGCAAGAAGATGATATTTCATAGACGTCAAAGTTTTTCGTGTCTTGCTAGGGTGATTTCTAAAGGCCTTCCTCCATGGGCTAATGGTGAAGGTCAAATCAAGAGGAGAGATCTTTCGGTTCAAGCCAAACATTAGCTTGCATTTGTTGGTAACCGTCTACTTCTCTCAAGAAATGACCAAGATATCACGATTAATAGCGCTATCATTTTCGGATGAATTATCTATAAAATTACTATTAATCCGGGAGAGTTGATAACGGAGATGATGAAGTTAAGGTTAAACCAACCAGACACTTTTATTGCCCTTTTCGGCACTCATATCTATGCTTTGCCTTAGGTTCAAAGTCCCGCCAATCTCTAAGATTGATAGAAGGTTTATATGCACCAGATTCATTGACATCACACATTGCAAGGATGAGGATAACCCTACGAGCATAAAGAGAAAAGTTTTTATTTTGGTAGACTCGAGTGCGGAAGGGTTGCCGAGCTCAGAGGAAATGAATATCCCTCTAGATTCTACACCTGATACTGAGACTCATCATGATTTTATCAGTAATCCTGCATCATCAAGAACCACACCACCACTTCGGCCCACACAATCAGCACAGTCTTCTACGGTGAAGTTTGCTAAGGTTGCTTCCATAACTTTGGAAAACAATGCTACTCTTACCCAATTGGTGGTGGACATTCCCCAGTTTATTCAGGATGCTATAGCACCTCTACGTGCTCGCATAGCAAAGTTAGATCAGAGAGTGGCCACGCTTGAGGCGAGGGAATATTGTGAGGGAGTGGCATATGTGAGGGCAAACCGTAATAATTTACGGGCGGAGTTTCACTCTGGACAGCCCTCCTTCGGTCTTGATAAGTCAGAGATTTCTTTTCCCCCGAAGACTTCTGGCCCAATGCTTTCATTTGATGATTTGTTCGGAAAGGGTCATGAGGACATTAATTATGAGGTCGAGGTTGATGTTGAGGTTAATCTTATAGAGGGGCTACCTGAGGCCCGACAGGTTGAGCTTACTTTGCAATTATCCAGGGATGATGAGAACTCATGGATGGTTGGGGCTAGTTCTAGCACTCGACATGATGATGAGTCACCCCTCATAGCAGACTCGATGAGAGGAGCCCAGTCTGATGAGGTTCTTACAGAGATAGTGCGATCATTCACCAATAGGGATCCGAGCACCTAGTGCACCACAGAGAGTCTCTACCCTCATCAACTCTTTTTTTACTTTCGCATTGGGTACAATGCAATGTCTTTAGTGGGGGGCACTTTTATGATTCGTTTGATGGTCAGTACCTACTGTTTCACTTTATGACATTTGGTTGGACAGATTGGATGGACATACTCTATGTTATTACTTTGATGTTTGTGTGTGCACGCTATATTTTTGTCATGTTTATTTACTTTAGCCCTTGTGGGGCTTGTTTTGTTTTTTTAATTATTACTATTGACATTGCTTTGGATGAGCCCTTGTCGGACATTTTGATAATGATGTTAAATATTGTCTTTTTGTTGTTGAATTTGTGTCATGCACTTAATATAAATGTGGTATCCGATTATGCACATTGCTCTTGTCGTCGTTTGTATATACGTGTCTAATAAACTCCAAGAGTTTTCTTTGAAACTCGGTTCTTTCCTAAGGAGCAAACTTTTCTTTTTTCTTTTTTTTGATCTTTTATTTTTATTTTAGTTTAGTTTCTTTGTCAAACCGAGTGATAATTCACCCATGATGGATGACAAGGAGACATCCTTAGGTGAAGTATCTAGTCATTTTGGTTAACAAGGAAGAAGCAAAAATTCAAAAATACTTTCAAAATGTCATTGGCAAGGAATGAAATATTTTTGAGAAAAACTTAAAAAAATAGTTGTAAGATCAAGGATGTTTTGAGCTTTCTTTTGAGTGAGACCATTAAACTCAATTTTTGGCTCTGTCTTTACAAGGACGAGTCTTTGACTCGGAGTAACTTATGAAACTCAAATTGTTGAAATTGGTTGGGAGACTAACGTTTTGCTTTATGAGTACGATGCCATGAGTGGTGAGATTTTTGAATAAATCTTGTACATATGTGTAGTCTAGAACTTGCCCCGAGTGTATTCAAAGCAAAATTCTAGGCAAGCTTGGTTTGGAGGATGACCCGAGGCCCTTTTTGACCCGTTACATAGCTAAATTCCCACCTTAACATTGTTCCTTAGTTAACCCATTTGAGCCTTTTTGCCCATCTTTATTTCTTATTGTAATGATAATCATGCTAAAACACCTAAAACTTTTTGAAAATCTCTCTTTTGGCACTTAACCTCCTTTGATGTGTTGCATGATTCTAAACAATGGATTATAGGCAAAAGCCTAAGTTTGGGGGGGGGGGTGTTTGGGAGAAGATGATCAAAGAAAAGAAAAGAAAGGTATATGTATGGTTGTCAACATATGTGCTTAAAAGACAAGAAATGTGTTTGATGATAAAGTTGAATAAACTAGCCCATAGAACTTGAAAAAAAATATATTGGATAAGTGAGTGGATAAGAAGGGCTTATAGGTAGAAAATCTCTTTAAAAAGTCAAAGAAGTGAAGAAATAAAATGGTAGACTTGAATTGTTTGGTAAATGTTAAGCAAAAAGTTAGAAAAATATGGAAAATGATTTGAAGAAGAATAAGGTGGGTAGTTTGAAAATTTTAGGGGTAGAAAGGGTTAAACGATTGAATTGAAGGAGGTCTTTTAGTCACTTGATCCATAGATATTCCTTCCCGCACCTTAAACCTACATCTTGACCCGTAAGACCTTGGTGATTCCAAACTAAGTAAGTCTACATTAGTGGCGAAAAACACAAAGGGCAAGCTTATGGTTCTATTCGATGTACTTGAATTTCTTTGTGAGCCTGAGTGTAAATTCTTTCTTTATTTGAGCTCCTTTATGAAGTGAAATGTCTTTGGTGTGTGGATCTAACTCTTGCATGTGAGTGGCATTGGTACTTTTGGGTAAAGGGTAAAGATTTACTATCGATTTGAGTAAATGAGTGAAGTAAGTTGCATTGTGAAGATTGAGACAATCTTTGAAGATTTTGTGTCTTATCTTAAGATGCTTTGTGATTTGAAAAGTTCATTTGATACAAACTTGCATTCTTGCTACATAAATATGTTCTTATTAAAAAAATTTGATTTACTTGTTGCCATGATATGTTTGGGAAGTGTTTGTAGAGTTTTGTTAGCTTATTCCTTTATTATAGCCTTCTTTTTGTGAATTTGAGTTAAATACCCTATTTCATTGAATTATTCTTGGTCGCTTGAGGACAAGCAATAGTTTAAGTTTGGGAGGTTGATAAGTCATCAATTTGACAACTTACTAGAACCATTTAGGCCTAAATTATCATGATTTTCTATTGATTTGATGGTAATATCTTATTTAATGCTCATTTTTGTAGGTACAAGTTAAAAAGAGAAGATGAGCAAGTCATTCAAGTCAACAAGAGGCCAAATGTAAAGAAAAAGAGTCATCTACTTTGCATTCACTTTACATCCGTTTTGCATCTGCTTTGGAGCTGCTTTCCATCTGCTCTCTACCTACTCTCCATCCGCTTTGGATCCGCTCAAGCAGATCAAGAGCAAGGTGTCAATTTTGTAATTTTGTCAAATATTCAAGTGGGGCTTAAAGAAGGGTTTCTAGCTCATTATCCAAGACCTAGCTTCTATCTTTTAATATTAGCACCTATTTTTTCATCCTTGAAGAATATTATACTAGTCTTGAGTGAAAAATATATGTGAGTGATTCCCAAAGAAGAACTAGTGATTTTCTATTGAGATTTGTTGAAACTCCAAGTTTGGAACTATATTCTCTTTATTTCTCATGGATGAAATCTATGATAACTTTGGTATATTTTTACCCTTTTTATCTATGAGTAGCTAATTCTAAATCTTGGAGTTATGCTTGCTTAGGTTGTGGTAGTGCATGGGTGTTAGCAAATTATCTCCTAATTAGTTATTTGTGCTGGGTGTTGTATTTATTTCATGATTTAACTAAGAGTTGGTGGTTGCAAACCTCAACCACCTTTGAACCCATGTCATTCTTGAAAGAAGGGACATGGGTAAAGAATAAATGCAACCAATAACTTGATTCATTTCATTTAATGACATTTCTTAGACATAACGATGTCAATTGAGGCAATTGATATGTAAAATTGTCACGCTTGTGAGGTGTTTGAAAACACCCATTTATGAAATTTGGTGTTGTAATTGAAAGATTGTCATCAATACATTGACATCTAGCCTACCCATGACTTTTAGCTAAAAGTTGAATAAATTGTCCAGCACCCATGCAATAACCCACTCCTATAATTGCATAACCCCAAGGCTTATTCTCAATTGAATTCACTCTTAGCATTTTTCAACGTAAAGATAGTGCACTAAAATTGAAGTAGTTGTCATTCATAAACACGTTCAAATTAATTCCCCATTTTACATTTGTGTTTGTTTTATTCACACTACGGGTCATCTTTTAGCAAACTATCAACACTCTTGAGTTTTGAATTCCATGCTTTCACTCCTTTTGGATTCGAACCCAACCTAAGTTGGGTTATTCTATTGATAACGATCACTTACACCCATTCAAGAGTGTAATTTGAGTGTTATCACCAGAAACCACCTTTGTGGACCTCTAAAGGTGCCTAACACCTCCCTTTCGAGGTAACTTGAACCCTTACCCGAATTTTTAGTGATCTAGACTAAATAATAAAATAGGTTCGTAGTTAGATTAGAATGGTGCCCTAACACACCTTAATATGTTAGGTGGCGACCCATCACTCTTTAAATAATTACAAAAAGAGTAGCCACGTCAAATTCCGATTTTCACGTGAAAAATAGGGCGTGACAGAATGACGACTCTACTGGGGATCTTAGGTTCTAGCCATTATGAGTTTGTGTTTTATGTGGGATGCTTCTATTTTTCTAAATTTTATTTTGATGATTGTGTTTTTTCATGATTATTGTTCCTTTTTAATGTGTTTTTCATATATCTCCATTCCTATCCCCTTTCCTCTTCCCCCCTTTGTTGGCTATGTGCTTTAATGTCTATTTATTTTTATATTGCTAAGCATGTTATTATATTTTGCTATGTGCTATGTGTTACTACTTTATATAACTGACAATCCGCTCTTATTTTCCTCCACTTAGAATCTTCTTTATTTTTTCTTTAACGAACGGTTGCGTGGGTACATAGTCGGGAAATGCTTTGTGGATCGGTAGATCAGCGGTGCATCGACAGTCATAGGAAGTTGTCCGTTTGAGGGGACCTTGTCAAAAACCACTCTTATTCTCCAGAGCTTAATCGTATATATTTCTTTATTAAGGAATATGCATCTTGATAAATCTAGCATGTCTTCATTACTTATATGCATATGTCGAATTTGTTATTTTGTTTAATTTGTTCTTGCATTTGTATTTGACAACCCTCCTTTGTTATTTCATCCATAATCCGTCTTCACCCGTTATTCGACTTCTATAACTCTCAAAATTTCTGAACTATGTCTGACCTGATTTTTGTTCTAACTAGATACTTAGGCAATCCTTTATAAGGATGCTGTCTTCCTCTTTCTTTTTCCTTTGTTTTAAAAAATGTTCTAATATTTGAAAGGCGAAATAATCCTTATCATTCAAATAGTTTTTTCAATCAAATCATATTCTTCATTTCTTTCACCCTTCCACAATGTCATAAGAGTAAAACTTAGAAGTTTTTTTTCAGAATTATTTAAACGACTTTTCACAAATTTTCAAACTATATCACATTCACTTTATGTTTATTAATTGCTTATCGTTTACATGCCTTAACCCTGGTTATCTAGTAGACTGTAAAGTACGCATATAACAAAGAAAAAGTAACAAACAAGAATAATTTTTTCTCCTGTTTTCGAAATATCATCCCATTTATTCATCCGTCGCGTGAACTCAACCTGAAACTCACCTACCTCAATATTTTCACACTTCTCCCTACGTCATTATTCATTTCCATCTCATCAACCCACAATATCGTTGTTAATGCCTGTTCTTTATCATTGACATTCTTTAGGAATATCATTTGTTCCTAAATCTAGAACTACACATGAACTGATTCTCGTAAATCAGAGATATGTAGGCGACTTAAAATCAAAGTCTTAACCACACTATTTTAAAGCCACCTCCTGTTGCTTTAATTCCAACAAATCCTCTTCTCGATCGGACAAAATTGGCTACTACGTCAATTTTCGTTACTCGACTATTCTCTTATCATTCTCAAGCAACAAAGGGGCAGATGTTGACACTCAATTTTGACCCCCCCATTCGTTATTTTTTTAAACTCGAACGTTTATTTTGTTCGCAAGGCCAAAATTGCTATTTTTTACCTCTTTTATCAAAATTGTGATTCTAGATACTATTTACATTATTTAAACATTATTATTATTATTATTATTATTATAATAATAATAATAATAATAATAATAATAGAAGCCAATTTAATTTAACTCTTCTACATTTAATTTCTAACCACTTTTATACTTAATTAATGCCAATTTTGGCCATATTTCTCCTCAATTCATTTTTACACAACCTAAACTTTAAACTCAGTTTCTAATCTCAGCCATCGATCAAAATTGATCTGATGGCCGAGATTAGTTCATCCTTTCTTTCCTTTTAACCTAAAGAGCCCTACCTTAACATTTTCCACATACCATCCACCTTTTCTCTATCTCTATTTCTCTCCATCAATAACCATGTCTGCTTCCACCTGCCGTCCACCAAGGCTGGAGAACTCGGGCACCACTCTCCTTCTCGTCCTTCCCTATTTCCTCTTTACAGCCAGGAAAAACCAGCAACCGCCACGCTAACAGCAGCCGTCGCCAACGCCGTTGCCCACTCACCCCACTGGCGATGCCACCATCAACGAACCCAATCAGCTGCCGCTGCAAGCAGCCATGCAGCCGGCGAGCCAACCAAAGAAGCCCCAATTTCCTTTTCTCTCTCTCCACACCGTCGATCACCTACCAACCATAGAATCTTAAGAACATGCACCGCCACTGACAAACCAACGGGCACTGTCCAGTTTAAACTTCACCGAAAATCATTGCAATTTAGTTTAATTTTATTTTTTACCCCATTTTTTATTTTTATCTTTCTTTGAACAGGATCTGTGATTCAAAATTGGCGAAACTTATGTGAGACTTTTGATCTAATTCCTTGCAATTTGAGTTTGTTCTAAATTTGCATGATCACTGTGTTACCCTAAATTGTGACTTGAGTATCGACTTTTGATTGATAAATTGTCATGAACTTCTGCTACTGTGGTTGCGGTGATTAGACTAATTGAAAATCCTGATTTTAGTATATCAATAGTTGTGGTATTTTATTCATCTCAATATTGTTAGTAATTGAGTTGTACGTAATTATTTTGGGTAACTTGAATCTAATTGTGTGCAAAATTATGAGTAATTTGAGTTAGGAGTATTTTGTGTAATTAATTGCCTTTTTACCGTTAATGACAAAGTTGTTTGTTGGTATATTCATTTTTTAAATCAATATATGTGATTTACATATTTAAGGTAAACATGGCTAAAAAATATATGATTTACATATTTACGGTAAATATAATTGATCCATCCTTAATCTGATAGATTTAATTTGCCATATCTGATTGTGTGATTGACAATTTTCTTCCTTTCTTTAATGCCATGATTGATTTTGTGATAGTGAGTATATTTTTTTTTTACCTTAGTTGTCATAGTATGATTGATTTTGTGATAGAGAATATAATTTTTTTCTTATTTATCATAGTCATTTTCTACTATATAAGCAATCTTTTTTAGTGTTTTAGAGGACAACTTCTAATACCCTCTACTCTCTCATATACAAAAGATAGGCATCATATTCCATCTTCTCTTTAATAACTTACAATATACACTCTCCTCCATACGAAAAGTTGTAAGCAAAACAAAAATGCTTTACTATTTTTCACATTTACTTTTGGAGCATTGCTCTCGATCTTCCTGTGATACTCTGTGCTCGGGTTTCACGCTGCTTGACTTTTCTTACTGTTGTTTATTAAGACCAATCAGTAAGTTCTTGTCGACACAATTTCAATATCTTATATGGTGATGCTAGAAAACATGTCTATATGAATTATTTGGTGTTTGTTCGCTATATGTGTGTTACATTATATTCTTGCTTGTACTACTATTACATATTATCTCACAAGTATAAATAGACAGTTTCGAGTGCTTGAAGAGTCACCTGGGAGTGTGGGAAGGGTTGATTACTTCCTTTCTAGTTTAGGTCTTTCATTATTATCGGTCTGTAATATTATTATAAAACTCTGTCATATAATAATGAATTATAGGGACTGCTTGGGGTGCGAGATTTACGTGCTACGTGAATCACTTAGGCAAACAAATCTAGGATTTGTTAATTGATTTGTTATCACTTTGGCAAACATAATTTAGGACTCATTTTAATCACCTAGAAATCATGCTTTTAAGAGTTTAATTAACTTTTGCCTTTTAAAATTAAGTTTGAATATGTCAACTTAATTTACAACTTACTTTTGGCATGTTTTACAAAGTTTTGGCATATTATAGTGACATTTTTCGCATTTTAAATAACGTTCTCAACAAGTAATTTTTAATTTTCAGCATTCAAAATGACATTTTTAGCACTTTAAATAATATTTTTAGCACACTATAATTAATTTTCAGCATTTATATTTATTTTTTCATTGGTTTTTTATTTATTTTCAGCATAGTGAAATAATTTTCAGCATTTTTTTTTCTCGAGCAATATAAAATTACTTTTCCAGCGCTAAAAATAAATTTTCAACAATGTTCTTTTAATTTTTAGAAGTAATTTTCAACTTATTAATTATTTTCAGCAAGTGGATATATTTCCGTACTCTAAATTAATTACCAATATTTTTCTACCAATTTACAATATGTTTTGCACAATAAAATTAATGGGTATCGCTCCCCAATATATTTACTTTGACATGTTTTAACAAATTTACGATACTGTTTTGAAATGGCTTAACAACTATCTCTCGTTAACAAATGATTATGTGACACCTAGATATCATGCCTATAGGCTTAACTTAACAAAAGTAATTGCTTGTCTTAGCATGCTAACCACCTTAATCAATTCTTAATTTAACTAAGAGGCTTAATTGAGACTATTATATGTTACTTGTTGTCCAATGTGTTTACACGCTTTGAGTCTAACTAGGAAACCTAGCTTTATTTATCTAGACCACAAATTTAAAATAGCAAAGTTCAATGCCTCTTGGACGATAGGTTGGGACGATAGGCATTTTAGAGGCGTTAGTTTTATCCTTTCTTTTTAGAACACTTTTAGGTTTGACAAGCAACCTAGGTGGGGGGTGAGTAGTCATTCAGAAGTGATGATACCCAAACATATATTGACTATACGACGTATGACATTATCACTCGTCTAGAATTCGGCTGCTGGCTGATGGGCCGATAATGAGTGATGAATTGGGTACTGATCCGAATAAAATCAAAGCAATTTCTTGGCTTGACCTTTCGAATTTGTTCTTTACTTTATATGTTTATTTATTTGGGGTAGTTTAGGCTCTTTAATTTAATAGAAATATTGATTATAAAGTGTGTTATTTCTCTCTTCTTGCTTATCTTCATCACATTATTTCATGTTTTGTTTCTATCATTTAGTAATTAAAAATAATTAAATAACATGTCTTGTTTATTATTTCATCACTTCGCAATATTAAGTTAATAAATAAGTGACCTTTGTTTTATCACATAGAATCCTCACGTAAAGTACGAATTCGGCCGAAAACCATCTTTGTGGACATCGAAAGGTGCATAACACATTCCTTTCGAGGTAATTTGAACCTTTACACGAATTTCTGGTGAACTAGATTAAACAATAAAATAGGTTCGTAGTTAGCCTAGAATGGTGCCATAACGCACCTTAATACCTTAAGTGGCGACCCGTCGCTCTTTAAATAATCCCAAAATGAGTGGCTAATATTTGGGTTGGATCGGGTTATTTAACATATATCATGGATTTGGGTCGGGTTAAGATTAAATTTAATAGGAAATATCGAATCAAATATGTGGTCTCACTACAGGGTGAGTGTATTCACTCCGCTCATTAAATTTGGCCATGAATATCACAAAGAATAAATAAATTTACTTTTATATAATATATGTATATAATAGGTTAACTCAATAGTTTAAGTATGTCATCAACTTTTTATGTTTAGTTTAAGATGGAATTTAATATTTGGTATAAGTTTTAAGACCATCATTTATTTAAAATGAATCCTACATAGTTAAGAATAGTCGTCATTCATTTTTATGGAGTTAGTGAAAAAAATAGTAGGCAGATTTTGAAATCAAGGGAAAGGACTAGAGGCTCAATCCAATCCACCAACCGACACTACAGTTAAGGAGAGTCCCTTCGCTGTTTTTTTAAGTTGCTCATACAAACCATATACTATTCTTACATTTTTCTTTTCTTTCTCTATTCACCTTTTTCTCTTTCAGATCACTCAAAGTATACACTTTTTCCCCAGCTCCTTCAAGATTCTCATCCTAGATCCCTTAATTTCAGGTGTATTTTCTCAATCTTTTAATTCCATTACATGTGTTATTTTATTAATTTTGATCTTGTTATGGGATCTTGATATTTATATAGTTGACCCATATTAGTTTTAGATTGGAGGGCAGTTGTACTGTTGTTGTTATGTGATCTGTAGTTGGATCTGTTTAGGTTCGGTGTCTCTTTCAATATTCTGGTAATTTACTAACTATATTATGTATAAACTTTCCATCTTTATGTTATAAGTCTGCTTCTTTTGGGTCCTATTGTCCTAATAAAACTGTGAATAAGAGAAATTGGTCTGGGGCAGGTTGTTTGGGGGGAAAGAAAATGAACAAAGAGAGTATATGGTTGAGCTTTGGTCTTTAATTAGCTTGATTTTGGTGTCTTCAATCTGTACAATACTAGAGTTTGTTCTTATTGATTCAGACAATCAATAATGTTGGTGTTAATATGGGTTTCCCAATTTGTTCCCTTGTCTTAGTATATGTTGTGTATATCAGGGAGGAAGTTGACTATCTCTTGGTTCACGGACATGATTATTTTTAGCGCTATTGTTTCCTCAAGGTTCTCGTATTGAAATGAAGAGGCTCGAACGTGCGGGAATATATGTTGAATTTAGTTTCCTTTTCTTTTTAGTAGTAGTAAAAGTTTATTAATTCACATTGTAGCACTGGAGGGACTCGATTCTTTGTACCCCTTGGGGATGAGGCCCTTCCCTGGATCATGCTATCGTGGGATGCTTTCTGCACCGGGCTGCCCTTCTATTGTAGCATCAAGAGGAGCTAAAAATTACAAAAGAAAAAAGACTTCTTCTCTTTAACTGGTGCTGAAAGTCTATAAACTCCATCATGATGTCCAAATCATAAACTACTTTCGTCTTACACAAAGATGAGGAAGAACATCTACCTTCTAAACATCTGTACATATTCATATTTCATATTTTGTAAGCACTTAAACTCTACAAAACGTCATGATTTATTTTCATTGAGCCCAATTTGTTTGGAATTGAGGTGTCTGATTGATTTTTCAGGATTTTGATGAGCAACAATTAAAAATAAGACACATAACTACCTGTCAAAAAAAAAGAGAGAAGAATCAGACACATATGTCCATAATGACTGTATGAGTTCACAATAGTTGGTTACCCCAGATGATTGTCAACACAGGGGCGGACCCACTTGTTAGGGTGGGGGTGCACGTGCACCTGTTAAGTTCGGAAAACGAGGTCAAGTTTTCTTTGTTATTTTTGTGTAATAACAATTTTTAACTACAAAAATAGTAGTAAGGATTCGAACCTGCAACATCTTGCTTACACAACACACCCTTTACCACTGGGCTACTGCACTCATATTCTTCTATAGTGTTAAGGTTTATATATTACCCTAAAACCCATATTTGACATATATATTTATATTTATATTTTCGTCATTACTTAAGCCTTTAGTGACCATTCAGTTAGACACAACACTATCCCTCAGTCGTCATTGGAAGATTCTTGAGCGCTTATGTTAAAATAAAGGTGCACCCGCGCTCTTCAAATCCTGGGTTCGGCTCTGGTCAACAGCTTACCCACGACTTCTTGTATAAGCAATCACTTAGTGAGAGGGCATTGTACCTTGGAGAAGTGAGATCTCCTTCTCCATGGAAGCTCACCGCTTAGATGCGGAAAGGAAAATCCCTAGGTTGGCTTTTTTCCTTTTGAAATGAGTTCTTGATTTTTTGTTTTTTACATTGTGCCACATAAATCTTGTTCTTGGGACCCTTCAGGGTAAGTCCGTAGAGTTGGTGAAGATTCTTAAGAAGAGGAGGATTGATATTGCGTGTGTTCAGGAGACTAGGTGGGTAGGATCTAAGGCTAGGGATGTGGATGGGTACAAGCTGTGGTACTCAGGGAGTGAGCAGCGTCGGAATGGAGTGGGCATCTTAGTGGATGAGGAGCTTAGAGGTCAGGTGGTGGAGGTTAAGAGGGTCAGTGATAGGCTGATGAAGATTAAGTTGGACATTGGGGGTTTTACGCTGCATGTGTGTAGTGTTTATGAGCCGCAGGTTGTCTTGGAAGAGGAGATGAAAGCGAGATTTTAGGAGGATTTTGACGAGGTGGTGAGAAGCGTGCCTATGGAGAAAATTGTCATAGCAGGGGACTTCAATGGGCACATTGGGGTCTTACCGGGAGGCTATGACATGTGCATGGAGGTTTTGGTTTCGGTGACAGAAATGGTGAGGGAGCTTCTCTGTTGGATTTTGCGAGGGCCTTTGGGTTGGTGGTAGTGAATTCGAGCTTTCCGAAGAAGGAGGATCACCTGATTACCTTTCGAAGCGCGATATCCAAGACTCAAATTGACTTTCTGCTGCTTAGGAAGGGGGATAGGGTGTTATGTAAGGACTGTAAAGTCATTCCGAGTGAGCATCTTTCGACCCAGCACAGGCTTCTAGTGATGGACTTGTCTATCAAGAAGAGCAAGAAAAGAAGGGCCGGGGAGGGTCGACCTAGAATTAAGTAGGGTGGCTTGACGTAAGTTAGTGCTCTGGAGATAGGGGAAAAGGTGGCGGGAATCAGAGGGTGGGAGTACGGGGGGACGTGGATGTTATGTGGGATAGGGCGGCCAACTGCATCACAGAGACTGCTAGAGAAGTGTTGGGTGTTTCGAGGGGTCAGGCATGACGTTATAAGGGAGACTGGTGGTGGAATGAAAAAGTGAAGAAGAAAGTGGAGTTTAAGAAGAGGGCGTATGTTAAGTTGATGCGGGGTTAGCGGAGAAAGGCGGGGAAAATAGGTTGTATAGGCTTGCTAAGGCTAGGGAGCGGAAGGGTCGTGACCTCGATCAAGTGAAGTGCATTAAGGGGGAGGATGGTAGTGTTTTGGTGGAGGATGTTCACATTAAGAAGAGATGACAGTAGTACTTTCATAGACTTTTGAACGAGGAGGGGGACAGAGGCATTGAGTTAGGGGAGCTGGAGCACTCGGAGGAGAGCCGTGATTTCAGTTACTGTAGGCGTTTTAAGGTTGAGGAGGTCAGAGAGGCGATTCGTAGGATGCGGAGGGGTAGGGCGACGGGGCTTGATGAGATTCCGGTGGATTTTTGGAAATATGCTGGTGTGGCAGGTTTAAGGTGGTTGACTGATCTTTTTAACGGCATTTTCAAGACTGCGAGAATGCCCGAGGCTTGGAGATGGAGTACGATGATTCCATTATATAAAAAAAAGGGTGACATTCAGAGTTGCAACAACTATAGGGGTATTAAGCTGTTGAGTCACACTTTGAAGATTTGGGAGAGAGTGGTTGAGCGGAGATTGAGGAGGGTCGTGTCCGTTTCGGTGAATCAGTTTGGATTTATGCCTGGTCGCTCGACGATAGAGGCAATTCACCTGGTGAGGAGATTGGTGGAACAGTATAGAGAAAGGAAGAAGGATTTACACATGGTGTTCATCGACCTGGAAAAGGCATATGATAAAGTCTTGAGGGAGGTTCTTTGGAGATGCTTGGAGGTGAGAGGTGTCCCGATGGCGTACATCAGAGCTATTAAGGACATGTACGATGGAGGGAAGACCCGGGTGAGGCCGGCGGGAGGAGACTCAGAGCATTTTTTGGTCGAGACAGGGTTGCATCAGGGATCGACTCTTAGTCCGTTCCTTTTTGTGTTGGTGATGGACGTGTTGACGCAGAGTATTCAGGGCGAGGTGCCTGGGTGTATGTTATTTGTGGATGATGTAGTGCTAATTGATGAGACGCGGGGGTGGGGGTGGGGGGCGGCGGTTGTAAACGACAAATTGGAGGATTGGAGGCAAACCCTTGAGTCTAAGGGGTTTAGGTTGAGTAGGTCCAAGACGGAGTATTTGGAATGCAAGTTTAGTGACTTGAGGTAGGAGGACGAAGTGGTGGTGAGGTTGGACTCCCAGGTGTTTGTAAGAGGGATAGTTTTAAGTATCTTGGGTCTATGATTCAGGGGAATGGTGAGATTGATGAGATGTCTCTAAACGTATTGGACCAGGTTGGATGAAGTGGAGGCTCGCCTCGGGAGTGTTGTGTGATAAGAAGGTGCTCCTTAAGCTTAAAGGAAAATTCTATAGAGTGGCAGTCCGTCTGGCCATGTTGTATGAGCGGAGTGTTGGCCAATCAAGCTCTCCCACATCCAAAAATTGAAGGTGGCAGAAATGAGAATGTTGCGGTGGATGTGTGGGCTTACTAGAGTGGACAGAGTTAGGAATGAGATTATTCGAGAGAAGGTGGGAGTGGCTTCGGTGGAGGACAAGATGCGGGAAGGAAGGCTGAGATGGTTTGGGCATGTGATGGGGAGGGACGTGGATGCCCCAGTTCGTAGGTATGAGAGGCTAGCTTTGGATGGCTTCGAGAGGAGTAGAGGTAGGCCAAAAAAATATTGGAGGGAAGTGAGTAGACATGACTTGGAGCAGCTTCAGCTTACTGAGGACATGACCCTAGATAGGAAGGTGTGGAGGTCGCGGATAAGGGTAGAAGGCTAGTGTGAGTGTGTGGGTTGTAGCAAGCAGTCAGGAGAGATCTTGTGTAGCCGGGTTAGTAATCCTAGGACTGTGTACATAGGTGTCTTTGGTGTGTGAGTGTATGTTATTACTAGGTGGGTGTTCTATTTCTTATTTCTTAGTTCCTATTTTCTCTTTTCGTGTTGCTCTTATTTCTCGTATTTCGTAGTTCTCTGATTTCTATTTTGTTATTTCTTGTTCCTTATTTCTGTTATGTCATCCATCCCTTTGTTTACTATTCTTTATCTTGAGCCGAGGGTCTATCGGAAACAGCCTCTCTACTTCTTCGGAGGTAGCGGTATGGATTGCGTACATCTTACCCTCCCCAGACCCCTCTTTGTGGGAATACACTGGGTTTGTTGTTGTTGTTGCACATCAAGAATAATGGACAGATATTTAGAGAAGCTAGGCAAGAGAGTCTACCTTTCAGAATAACCATATCATGCTTGGATATTTTCCAGCTGATTGTGTTGTAGTTTTTATTAAAGACTTACCTAGTTCAGTCTTTACTAATCCCTGCACTACTGTTACTAATCTCTGCAGTACTAATCCTTGTATTATAGTCCCCGAGTGTCAATAGGAATTGATATGATTTTGAGCGTTTCACTCTTTTTGATTCTTGAACAACCTAAAGAATATAAATAACCTCTTCACTTTTTCGAATTTCCCAAACAAACATGCAGATTCATTTTCTGTCAAAAATAATACTCCCTCCGTCCCAAATTACCAGTCCCAAATTGAGATGACACATTGATTAAGAAAAATAATTAATAACATGACCAGTTTATCATAGTGCCCGTATTAAATGATGTTTACATTTTAATTTGAAGAAAAAGTAATTAATGCAAAGGGTAAAACATGGAAAATTTTTGTTGTCTCTTCTTGATTAATAAAAAAAGACAAGTAAAATGGGAAATCAAATTAGGAAATTTGGGACGGGTAATTTGGGACGGAGGGAGTATATCCAAAAAGCTATAGATACCAAAGAAAGAATTAAAATAATTTATACCAAAAATAAACAAACAGCTAACATCAACTCCATGATATTATTATGTGCAGAACAAAAAGTCTCTGATACTTGGAACCCACCACAAACTATACACCAATTGTCTTTCCCCTCTAGGCAAAAGAAATAGTAGTAGTGATATTCTGGTCTCTGCAGATTTATCATTTGTTAACTGTACATCTTTTTAAGATTCATACCTCCCAGTTCTTTCTCTAGTTTTGCATGACAATCTGAGTGAAACACACAACTGGTGGAGAAGATAGTAGAAGAGGAGGGTATGGTTTTGTACATTATAAGAGGTTTCAGGATTTTCTCTAGTTTTGCATGACAATCCGAGTGAAACACACAACTGGTGGAGAAGATAGTAGAAGAGGAGGGTATGGTTTTGTACATTATAAGAGGTTCAGGATTTATCTATGCTAACTTGTTACCTACAATTTGAAGTTCTTAGGAAAGGAGATTTACATACTATTGTCAGTGCATAAATTTTTGTTCTCCTTCTGAAGGCTGATTACTGTTTGTATTCCTTGACGTGACAGGTTGCGATATTTATCTACTCTATGTTTTGTTCACAACTTTGTATTTTCTCTCTTTTACCAGGCTCTTAACCACTCATTTCTCGTTTTTAATTGCATCTTGATTCGCTGTACGATTAAATCCGAGCACCCTATTCCTTACCATGCATCTGCACTCTAATTTGCTGACAGGTTTTCTTTTTTCTAGGATTGTGCATATGGATCATGAGACCGGTGAATCATTGGATTCTGTGCATTCACATAATATTAATTGCGAGCATGGTGATTTTGAATGCAATATCTGTTTTGAAATAGCTCAAGATCCTATTGTGACTCTTTGTGGCCACCTTTATTGTTGGCCTTGTCTTTGTGAATGGTTGCAAGTTCATTCACATTCCCAAGAATGCCCAGTTTGTAAGGCTCTCATAGAAGACCAGAAGTTAGTACCCATATATGGTCGAGGCAAGGCAAGCTCTGACCCGAGATCGTGCGTACGTCAAAGGATGAACATTCCTAACCGTCCAGTATTTGGGCCAAGACCACAAACAGCTCCAGCACTAGATATGAACTATTTCCAGCCCAATGAGTTGGATCTAACGGGGGGATTTGTGCCTATGTCCAGTGCAAGGTTTGGGAACTTGACATTATCTACTCTATTCGGAGCTATTCCAGCTTTTTTCAACCTTCATGTGCAAGGATTTCATGATGCTACTGTATATGGTGCTACCACAGGAGTTCCATACATCTTTTCTAGTTCAGTTCATGGGGGTTATGCTCATGGATTTCATCATTCAATCCATGTAGATGGTACGAAGTTCTTCATCAAGATGTTTCTTTTGATAGTTGGTTTCCTCTTAGTTGTTTCCTTAATTTTGTAGAATTCCACGAATTAAGATGTAGAATTATTAATCATGTGTGTATATCCTTAGAGTAGTACTTATATTCATGTCTAGTAAAGCAAGGTTCTCAGTTATCCTGCATTGCTTTCGGAGTTCGGATTAGGTATTTTCCTTATTGCGCCATATTTTTGTCCAAAAAAATCTGGTGGAGTTTCACACTCTAATTGTTCTTTAACTATGATTTCACTGACTACACCATCAGGTTATTAAAAAGCTGAAGTAGAATTAACATGCGAAGCACATGGTAAATGATCTGCAATAGCAGTAAAATTATGCTGATTGTTTTCGTGTGTAAGTGCTGTTGCATGGTCTATCCATCAATTTGTTGAGATACTGTATTTTGTTCATCGGATCAGATTGGTTCACCTGTGTCATCATTCGTCAACTGCAGTCTCAATATTATTTGATGATGGATTAAATTAGCAGGGGCTGTGCTAATAAGTTAATTTCGTTCCAAATTCAGCAGATCATGGCACATATTATTTTATTTCCTTTTGTGCACCTTAGGTAAATATTTTGTATATCTTTATTAAGTAGAATCTCCTGTCTTATTTAAAAGTTTACCCCTTAATTTCTTACCTTATTTAGAAGTGTATCCCCATAATTATTTTATACTTAATTTAAGAGTTTTAAGTTTTTCTTACTTTTACATATACATAAACATTGTACAAAATAGTGGGGATTCAAGAAAACAGAGAAAGAAATTTTTCTTCAATTCCTTTTTGTCCCTTTTTCCATAAATTTCTTTCAATTCTTAATATGATATTAGAGCAAGGTTAATTTAATCATCTTGTCTCAAATTTTCATCTTTGTTTTTCAATCTCAATCATCTTATCTCAAATTTTTCATTATTTTCAATACCCAAAATAATTTAATTTATGCTCACTGTAAGAATTCAGGTCATACATAGGATATATGTTACAGAATTCATGGATTTCCTGCTAATTTTAAATTTGTAAAGCAAAGAAAATTTCAAGAAAGCATTCAAGTCAAAAACAGTTTTGATAGTGTTAAGGAATGGATGGACAGTAGTGTTCCAAACATCAGGTCCTTAACTCAAAAAATTAAGACACAACTGTTGAAGCTTCTTCAGCAATTAAATATTGCAAACAAGGTGAAAATAATTCACAAGCTTCTGCCAATGTGAGGATTGCAAGTACGTTTTTCCGATTCTTATGCACATGTAGTAAACAATGACAATAATTTGTGAATATTAGATGGTGGAGCTACTCAACATATGACTCACAATAAAATAATTCTTTCAAATTTTAAGGCCCCTCCTAGAACACTCATGGTGAATCTTTCTTATTCATACAATGTAAGGTAACTCATTCAGGAACAGTTCGTGCATTATCAAATCTTGTCTTGCACAATGTTTTATATATATCTTTTTTCAAGTACAATCTCTTGTCTATACAGAAATTGTGTAGACAACTCTACAATTATGTGTTATTCACTCCTGTTTTTTATTTTATGTTTCAAGGTCCTTTGAAAAATTCATTGAAAATTGATAGAGAAAATAGAGGACTCTACATACTCAAATTGAGTCAGTCAAATATTCTTTCAAATACGCTAGTTAATAAAATCTCAAGTCCTAGTTTAGGCCTTAATTCAGTTCCTTGTAATAGAATTTTTAATTCTAATTCAGTTTCTCATTTATGTTTTGCCTTGTTTGATTTCAGAATAAAGGAGAGATTATGGCATTATAGATTGAGACATATGCCTTTGAATAATATAAAAAAATATTTCTTTTCATTCCATTTCTTCTTGTCAAGATTTTGACACTTCATGTGTGATTTGTCCTATGGCAAGACAACCAAGCTATCTTTTTCAACAAGCAACATCTCAACAAAAAGTGTTTCTGAGTTAATACATGTTACACTTAGAAACTGTATACAGAACCAACATATGATGGGTATAAATTTTTTCTTATCATTGTGGATGACTTTAGTAAAGGAACATGGACTTTTCTATTAACCAATAAGTCAAATACTTTCACCGTTCTCAAATCTTTCTTAGCTATGGTCGAAAGACAATTTCAAATCAAGGTCAAAATAATTAGATTTGATAATGCTCTTGAGTTAGAAAGTAATAAAACACAGTCAGAATATTTTGTTTCTAAAAGAATTCAACATCAAACCTCATGTGTATCTACTCCACAACAAAATGGTGTGGTTCAAAGAAAACATAAACCTTTGCTAGAAACATCTAGGGCCCTTTTGTACCAGTCACATCTGACTATTAAATATTGGGGTGAATGCCTTTTGACTGTAACTTATCCAATCGATAGATTTTCTTAAAATATTTTTAATAATAAAACACCCTATGAAGTTCTTTTCAAGACCATACCTAAATATTCTAATCTCAAATATTTTGGAGGCCTATGTTTTGTTTCCACTCAATTCTCTCAAAGGTCTAATTTGTCATCAAGAGCCACTGCATATGTTTATTTGAGATATATACATGGAAAGAAAGGTTACAAAGTTTTGGTTCTTGATACTAAGAAAATCATCATTTCTAGAGATGTTGTGTTTCATGAAAATATTTTTCCTTTTGCTTCTTCTAAATCTAATGATTCCTACTTCCCAATTCATACATTAATCCCAATTGTTGATTCTGATAATAATGTTGACACTAATCAAAGCATCTTATCTCCCTCATGTATCACTTTTACTTTGCCTCTTGCATCCATCGCTGCGGAATAGGTTCAATCTTCTGTTCCTCCTATTGTCATGAATCAGATACAACCTCATGTTTCTTCTGCTGTTATGGAACAAATACATCCTTCTATTCCTTCTGTTGTTATGGATCAGGTATATCCTTCTGCCCCCACCACAAATAATATTTTCTCACTTAGAAAATCAACTCGGGAACACAAAATTTCTAGTCATTTAGAAGATTATATTTGTAATTCTGCACACCTTACTAATGTTAGCTCTTCTTGTTTTTAATCTTCTACCTCTCCAGCCTCTCTTTCTATCACAAATCTATCTTCCAATAATCAACATCTGCTAAATTCTTTATCTAATATTCAAGAACCTGTCAATTATATTCAAGCTGTGTTTCACAAGAGTTGGAAAGAAGCTATGGACAAAGAACTTCAGGCTCTTGAGTGGAATAACACTTGGGACGTGGTCCAACTGCCCCC
Organism: Capsicum pubescens; assembly: GCA_030864215.1. Classification (NCBI taxonomy): domain Eukaryota; kingdom Viridiplantae; phylum Streptophyta; class Magnoliopsida; order Solanales; family Solanaceae; genus Capsicum; species Capsicum pubescens. The sequence goes on along the minus strand of CM061547.1, from coordinate 139,196,696 downwards.
GGGTAAAAAGGTTTTACCTTATAAGTGGGTTTACAAAGTCAAACAACATAGTGATGGCAATATTGGAAGGATAAAAGTTAGGTTAGTCATTAGAGGAGACATTAAAAGAGAAGGTATTGATTTTAATGAGACTTTTTCTCTTGTTGTCAAAATAACTATTATTCGATGTCTTCTAGCTATAGCTGTCAAAAGAGGTTGGGGGCTCTATCAATTGGATGTTAATAATGCATTTTTATATGGAGATCTCCATGGGGAAGTCTACATGAAGTTCCCTGATGGGACAGTTCCATCATCACCATCTCATGTTTGCAAGCTTAAGAAGTCTATGTATGGACTTCGTCAGGCCTCTAGGCAATGGTACTCAAAGCTCGCGAGTGCTCTTAATTTTAAAGGATTCACTCATTCTCTTAATGATTATCCTCTATTTGTGAAGAAATCTGACTCATCTATTTCAATAGGAGCAGTATATATCGATGACATTGTTTTAACAGGTAATGACAATGCAGAGTTGCACGTATTAAAATTATTTCTACATGAGGAGTTTAGAATAAAGATTTTGGGAGATATACACTTTTTCTTAGACATGAAGGTATTGAGGGAATTTTATGGCATTATACTTTCACAACGAAAGTTCATAGTTGATCTCCTAAAGGAATTTGATGTCACACATATGTCACCTGTTTCATCTCCTCTTGATCTTACAGTAAAACTAAGTTTAAATAATGGAGATGCTATTCCGAATCCCATTGTATACATACATTTCCTTAGTAAGTTGAATTATCTTACTAACACAAGATCGGATCTTGCCTTCACTGTTCAACATCTTAGCCAATTCATGCAAGATCCTCGTGTACCTCATCTCATTGTCGCATTAAGTGTTCTTCGTTACTTGTCCAAGAATCCAGGTTTGGGCCTTTTTCTCAATGCCTCTTCTTCTTTTGAGTTGCTTGCCTTTTGTAATTTGGATTGGAGAACATGTCCAAATTCAAAAAAAATTGTTAGTGAATTTTATATATCACTTGGGGGCTCTCCAATCTCTTGGAATTCAAAGAAGCAAACATTTATTTTTCTTAGCTCCACTAAGACTGAGTATCGTTCCATGAGGTGCGTGGTTGCCGAGCTTACATGGTAGGTCCATCTCTTCCAAGATCTCTCCATTATAATATCATAGCCTGTGCCTCTTCATTCGGATAGTCAGGCTGCAATACACATTGCTAAGAACCTTGTGTTTCACGAAAGAACAAAATATGTTGAGATTGATTGCCAATTGGTTCAACAAAAGTTTTTAAATGAACTTATTTCATTTTCATTTGTTCCATCTTTCTCTCAATTAGCTGATCTATTCACAAAATCACTCACTGGTCCTCTTCATCACAATGCTTTAGGCAAGTTGGGTGTTCGTTCATCCCCTCCAACTTGGTGCGGAAAGGAGTGTTGAGATATTGTATTTTATTCATTGGACCGGATTGGTTCACCTGTTTCATCATTCATTTGCTGCAGTCTCAACATTATTTGATGATGGATTAAATTAGCAGGGGCTGCGTTAATAAGTTAATTTTGTCCTAAATTTAGCATATCATAGCACATATTGTTTTATTTCCTTTAGTACACCTTAGGTAAATATTTTGTATATCTTATTAAGTAGAATCTCTTACCTTATTTAGAAGTGTATCCCCTTAGTTTCATACCTTATTTAGAAGTGTATCCTCATAGTTATTTTGTACCTTATTTTACCAGTCTTTAAATTTTTCTTACTTGTAGATATACATAAACATTGTACAAAATAGGAGGCATTTAAGAAAATGGATTTTTTTTCCCAATTCCTTTTTGTCTTTCTTTTCCATAATTTTCTTTCAATTCTTTTAACACAATTGTATATGAATGAATTAAGTTCTTACAATCACATCTATGGTGCGTTTGCATCCGACCTTTAAGAGTTAAAAGGGATTATGTAGTTCGCTAACTAATATTGCTAAATTATAATGTAAAGATTATTTCATGACCCAATTTTGAAGCAACGTGTGACCGACACCCAATGCCTTAATCTCCTTAAACTGTACCTCGCACGAATCAAGTGAATATTCTACCCATAACCTGATAGCATTAGTCATAATTTGAAACACCCATAATTTAAAAGAACTAAAAATATAGTTCATGAGGCACCTTTCATACATAGAGATCATTATATCAACTATTTATTAACATAATATGCAAAGAGAAATTCGAATCTCATGTTCATGAATCATGAATCTCCCAACAAATACATAAAAATGCCAATGGCCAACAATAAAACAATCTCTAGATCAACTTAATTTAAGACAAGTTAGGATTCTGCGTGTTGGCGTGATGGCAAAACTGAAGATCTACAAACTGGACAATTTTGCTTCCCCTCAGCAACAATTTCTCAATGGAACTTGCGTGATATTCGTGTCGACATTCAAGTGTACCAATTGTCTCAACATTTACATATCCACATAGGCGTATGGTGAAAGTTGTAAGAGAGGGTGAATTACTCTTTTTCGATCAGACAACCGACTTCCTTAGACATACAATCGACTATTGATGCAATAATGAAAAATTCAGGAAATAAAGTGCTGAAAGTAAATGACACCAGATATTTTATACTGGTTAAAACATCTATATGTCTTACTCCAGTCCCCTTAGGTTGTAAAGGATTCTACTAGGTCTTTGTAATTGAAATCAAAGTACAAGGATTGAGTCAAGGTTTTTGGTTATGACTTACACTCTTTTTCTTTCTTTCTCACTTTGATATAATGCCTCACCAACTATGTGTTTCTCTCCCCTGTTTTTGAATACACAGTAAATCTCAAGAGAATACAATGCTTGAATAAAGTAGTGCAAAGAACTAGAGAAGGTTGAGACGAAAGTATATCTTTTCTTTATCTTCTAATGCTTATATAGTAGTGATTGAACTACTACTAACCGTTGAAAGATATAGAAGGCAACCCAAATTTTTCTTCTTCTTAGGGAAATGAATAATAAATATTCAATTTCCAAGAATTATTAAAGACTAAGAAGAAAATCTAAGTAAGTAAAATCTATACATAGGAGAGAGTCGCTGGATCCCATAATTTAAGCAATTCCATAAATACAACAATCCTTCTTTCTTTGGTAGAATATCTTCTGAGATGTTTTCTTACTTTTTGAGCATTATCAATGATTCTTCTGAATATTTTTTTTCTTAAATTCCAGCAATGTAATCAATCACAAAATCATTCATCAAAACGTAGCATTATCAATATCCCTTTTTTTGTTGGATGACAACAATTAAGTAAGTAGATAACTTCCCTGTTAGACTCCCCCTGAATCGTTGACATTTCTCCCCCTGAATGAGTAAGTATGAGTCAATCTTTTATGAGCTTGCCCTTGCATAGTCAGATTGTATACTATTCTCTTTCTTTGATATTTATCGAGCCTAGTACATAATCACTGATAGGATCATTCCTGAAATTAACAAATAATTTTTGGGTACTTTAAAGCAAGTTGATCTTAGAAGACTAACATGAAGACAATATAAAAAAGTATTTATGGGCTTATGCCCATTTACAACCCAAAAAAACAAAAAAAATACATTATCCATAAGAGAGATCAATTAGCAGCATGAGGATTACATTGGAAAAATTAAGCCAGGGTCTGAGCAGTAGCATTTTTTAGGTTCATGAACTGAGTGACAATGGTGGTAGAGAGAGTATCTGTGGTAGCTTGAATTTTAGCTACAAGTTTTTTTGCCTCCTTGATGACATGATCCAACTTAACACGAAGACGATCAACATCCGTTTTAGTCTCTCTGTTTGTATCCTTGATTTTTTCTAGTTGAAAGTGAGTAGTGGACAAGATATCCTTCATGTTGTCAAGCTTAGAACTAATTTCCAACAAATGTAACTTGACATCCACTGATGTAGTATTATAAGGATGAAGAGAAGGAGAGCAGTGCAATTTGAGAGAGGAAGGAGTCCCAACAGAGCAACTTTAAGATTTTCAAATCCAAACAACATCAACAAAATATAACCCATACTAGCAAAGGTAGTTGCATTATAGCATTGTTTAACTAAAATAGAAGGAACAACACTCAAGGATAAATCACAGTCTTATAAGATTCGGGTAATGATAAGTCCATAAGAAAGACTTAAAGGATCAATATAAGCCTCAATCATGTAATTAAGAATGAAGGATGAAAAATTAATCTTATGTTGAGTAGCAATGCAAAACGTGAGTAAAGTATCACGCTGAAAGAGAGAGAAGAGAGAGATATAGTCCAATAAAGCAGAGTAGTAGCCACAATGTGAGTAATTACATGAACTTCAAAAGAAAGATGTGTAGTACCAGGAGCAGAAGGAAGGGAAATACAATTATCCAAAGCAATAACACGTTTAGCATTTTCAAATGACACATCAAAATCAGATGGCCAAGGGTTTCTTAAAGAGGTAGTAAACCCAAAATAATTTATATCAAAGATAGAATCAAACATATCATAATCAAGAAATATACGTTTCCCTATGAAAAGGGTTTCAAACTCACAATATTTGATAAACCGCAAAGTTGCATAAAACAGATGAACAAGGGGTTCAAAGAAATGCTTAGGAGTGGAAGCAAAGATATTACCCCAATCTTGGAAGTCAAATAAAGTTTTTATGGGACAATGTAGAGATTCTAGGAGGTTTAAACCAATAATCCTTCCATGAACAAGAGATAATTCCTTCACATAGTGAAAGAGAGTTTCGTTCATGGGTCTCCAAAAATTAATTTTGATGTTTAGAGAACTGTCAAAATCGAACTTTGCTTTTATTTTAGAACACTTAAAGTCATCAGGGACAATGAAACGCTTATCGAAGCAAGAAAAATCAGAAGTGGTTTGAGAAAAATTCTAATTAGAGAAGCGGAGTCAAGAGGGATTGGGAAGGAGATTTTCCCTCTCTTTGACATGAGAGCTTTTTCTCTTACCTATAGTAGATACCTTAGAACCTTTATCCATAACATTTAGAGAGAGAAGATGGAGATGGAAAAAAAGAGAAAAAAATCAAATATATAAAGATCCAGAAAAAGAAAATCGATGCAAAGGAGAATTGGAAAGTTGCCTTGAAAATGGAAAAGGTGCCATAATTACCTTACACAGAATCTAATGCAGGAGGCAGAAAAGGAAAGAAAATCAAGAGACTTATACATCAATCAATTCAATCATTAATGAAGAGTCACTTTTACACACAAACACGTTAGTAGATATACAAAAATATTTTTCAAAAAGGATTTTCAATAATGCCAAGAGGTTTTCTAAGAGAATAAAATCTTTATTCCAATAAAGGTTTAATAAAAATCTCTAATAATTGAAAATCAGTACTAACAAAAGATAATTCAATATCACCTTAAATATGATCACTAATAAATGATGCTTAACATAGACATGTTTTGCTCAAGAATGATGCACATAATTTTTAGACAAATAGATGACACTAGAATTATAACAGAAAATTTTCACAGGATTAAAGAATAAATCATAATCATGGAGTTGATGAGTCATCCAAAGAATTTGAGCACATCACAACCCAATAAAAATATATTTAGATTCAGTAATGGATAAAGAAACACAATTTTATTCCTTTCTATTTCATGTGATGAGGGATTTTTTCATGAATTGACAAGTACCACTAGTGCTTTTTCTGTCCACTTTGTCACTTGCATAATTTGCATCTGAGAAACCTTTTAAATCAAATTAATTTGACTTAGAATATCATAATCTATAGGAACTTATGCTAATAATATATCTGATAGTATATTTTACAACTGTCAGGTGAGCTTCTTTAGGAGCAGACTGAAACCTGGCATATTTGCATGCACTGAAAAGAATACCAGGATGACTAGTGGTAAGATATAAGAGAGAATCAATGATACCTCAATAGTTGATTTCATCGACATTCTTGCCATCATTGCTTGATTCAAGAAAAGATGTAGAACTCATAGGAATACTAGATGGTTTAGCATTTTCCATCCCAAATTTTTTAATAAGTTTTTTTGGTGTACTTATCTTGGGAGATGATTGTACCTTTAGACATTTGTAATCCCAGAAAAAATGTTAAATCTCCCATCATACTCATTTTAAATTCACTTTTCATAAATTCAAAAAATTTCTTGCACAAAATAATATTAGAACTTTCAAAGATAATATCATCAACATAAATTTGAATGATTAAATTTCCAAAGCAGGTTCTTTTCATATAAAGAGTTGTGTCAATTTTTCATCTTAAAAAGTTATGAACAATTAGAAAATTTCTTAGTCTATCGTACCAAGCTCGAGGAGTTTATTTTAAATCTTGGAGTTCTTTTGAGAGTTTAAACACATGATATGAAAATTTTGGATTTTCAAAACCTAGAGGTTGTTTTACAAAAACTTGTTCATCAATAAATTCATTTAGAAAAGTACTTTTCACTTCTATTGAAATAGTGTAAAGCCTTTCTAAGAGGCTTAAGCAAGTAAAATTTGAATATATACTAACTTTGCAATAGGTGCAAAAGTTTCATCATAATCGACTCCTTATTGTTGTGAGTTTCCTTGAGCGACTAGATGATCGTTGTTTCACACAACTTTACCCGATTCATCAATTTTATTTCTAAACACCCATTTGGTTCCAATGATAGAGGTATTTTATGATTTTGGAACAAAAGTTCACACATTATTTTTGTCAAATTGCTCAAGTTCTTCCATTACTTTAACCCAAATATCATCTTCTAAGGCCTTCTTTGTTTTGTTTGGTTCTAGTTGAGATATGATGACAATATTTGCATTTCTTTTGCTAGAAGCCCTTGTTTTCATGTCCTCACTTGGATCATCAATGATGAACTTATTTGGTTAGTAAGGTTCACTTCTCCATTTATTTGAAATTATTCCAGGTATGAATTGATCATTTGCGGCAACAACTGCTGATCAATCTTTTTGATAGTTGACTTTAAGGTAGAGTCAGATACAATGGAGGATGATTTATTTTCTTTTACCTGCTTAATATCATCATCTATAATACTAATTGTAATACCCCGTACTTTTTCTTAGCTTAAAATCGTCTCAAGAATGTTAGAAACTTTCTTTGAAATATGAATCCACTTTTGTACATGTGGAATTTTAAAGATTTTTACTTTTTAACATGTGGGAAATTTAATTAGCTTTCCAATGATATCAATTTCATCAAAATCAGACATCGGAGGAGAAAGTTATGGCCAAAATACAGAAGGCAGTAAAACCGCCCAGATGCGACGCTGAGGCCGACAGACCTTCGAACTAGTGACGGACCGTCGCAGTAAGGCAGTGAGAACTAAATTCTGCCTAGGAGAGACGTCCAGGCCAACGGACCGTCGCTCAGGCCGTCGCAAGGGAAACAGTGAGGCCACCTTCTGGATAAGGTGCGGCGGTCAGGTTGACGGACTGTCGAACTTGCGATGGACCGTCGCCCAAGATGTTGTAGGTTCCATTCAGTTTTTTTTAAGTCATTTTAACAGAGATATTTTGGTCATTTACCACCTACTTATATATACACTGTTATATCCGATTGCAGCTATTTGGTTCATCATTATTCCATAAACAAGATTAGGGTTTCTCTCTAACATTAATTTCCAAGAACAAAATCCAATCTTCTTCAAGAACTAAGGGAATTTCAATTCTTCAAATTCAAGAACATCAATAATCTTATCCCAGGTATGCATAGTGTTCATTCATGGACTCCTTTCGTCCATGAAGCCCAAGAATCCCTTTTCTAAATTCAAGTTATGGATTTTCTTATGAATTTCATGATCAACCTGCTCTTGTTTATGTTAAAAATGAGTAATTGAATTGTATTCCATGAATGAGTGTTAAATTCCATATGAGTTGATTTGTATAGGTATAGATTCATGAAATCGTATCTCTAAACCCTTGAATGACTAAATTAGAATTGAATCATGACAGTTAATTGTTGTATTATATTATTTACACATTCTATGATTACCATGTGTTTGATTAAATGCCTAGATGAAGGAAAAATGTCTAATTAGCATGATATCATGAAATCCCCATGTATGTAGAAGCTTATGACTATAACATGTTTGATGAAATGCTTCAGAAATTGTATTAGGATGATTATTATGTATTCAAGCAAGTCATGGTTTGTCAGTTTCCTTCTATCGAGTCCTGGGGGTACTTGTACCCGAAACATTAGATGTGTGCCTAGAGCCATGTCATGTTGTCACGATACTCTCAGTCAAGCTATGAATCCTTATACTTCAGACAATCTTATGACTCAAGAAATCTCCATGATCTCATGAACTCAGTCAGTTGTCAGATATCAGTAGTATTTCATCAGTCAATGAAATTCAATAATTCAACCCATGTTCAGTTCAGTTAAATCATGATCAGTGTCTATTCAGATGGGAGTAGAAATTAGCACTGAGTGAACCCAAGGATGGGGACACACACTATCAGATGAGGGCGTGATCCTTAGCAGTCATCCTTGCATTCCAGAACTATGTAGCCAGCATAGGTTGAGACATCAACACTATCGATGAGGGTTGATGAGGTGGATAAGCACTGTCAGATAAGGGCCCCACCATTCTCATAAAGGGGACACTATTAGGTGAGGGTCACCCACAGATTGTCCTTACCAGTGGTGCGTTATTGACACCCTTCCAATTAGGGTTATAGATTAGACCCCAACTCAACCATAGTGGTATATCAGGGGCATGTCGGTTAGATAACTACTTCCCACAGTTTCATGTTACAGAATCAAGACTGTCAGACACAGTCAATTAGTCTCAGTAATAGAACTTAAATAGTTCTTCAAATTTCAAGACTATCAGATACAGTCAACTCAGATACAGTACGAAACTCAGCTAGTTCCATCAGATTCAGGACTGTCAGATACAGTCACTCATGTTATCAGTTATATCAGTTATCAGTATGTCATGTTATCTGTATTCATACTCAGTAATCATGTTAGCACGATATCAGTGTTAGTTATTATGTCTCATGTATGTATTCTCATGCTCATGATAGTCAGTCTGTTATTATTATTGTTCATGCATATGAACCCCATGCATTCAGCCTACCTCACATGCATACCAGTACATTTAAAGTACTGACGCATTTGCGCTATGGTGTCTTATACCATAGGTTCAGAGATACAAGCTCCAGAGTAGCAGTAGATTCTAGTCTCAACAATCAGAGTTAGAAGTGAGTTCTCATCTTTCAACGACATGATTATTCCTTATTATCTCATTAATTAGTTTATCAGTTGGAGTTAGTTGGTGACATGTCCCATCATTTTATTACTCAGGCAGTTCAGTTAGTTAGAGACTTTCTAGACTATTATGTTCAGACAATTATTTCAGTTATTTTAGGTATTCCATACCCCATTTCAGATGTTACGTTTTACTTCAGATATGTGAACCTTATGGTATTTTAGTTCATGTTTTCCATATTATTCAGTATTTTATGCTGTATACAGGTACAAATATTAGTCATGGGTTAGATTGTGGTCCTTTGGGGCCATGATCACCGTGTAGCATTTTGGGTACCAGATTTGGGTCGTGACAAACTTGGTATCAGAGCCTAAGGTTCATTAGAGTCCTAGGAAGTCTAAAATCCGCATCTAGTAAAGTCTTTTACATGGGTGTGTTGCGCGCCACATTTATGTACAAGAGGCTATAAGATGTTTTAGGAACAGTTTTCCCTCTTTCAGTATTCATGTCGTGCTAGTGAGCATAATCTCAAGTCAATCTCTCAGTCTAATCCACTTCTTCTCTTTATTTCAGAACATGCCTCCCAAGAAATGAACCCATCTTATCCAAGAAGATCCCTTGGACGAACATGTTTCTCATGAGGAGTTCAGGGCCACATTCACTGCTCTCGCTCAATCAGTTGCCGCTTAAAATAAATGGCCAGCAGTCATTCTGGCCAACCCAGTGGCCAATTCAACTACAGCTAGGATTTGGGACTTCACCCGAATGAGTCCTCCGTCTTTTTTTGGGTCTAAGACAAATGAGGACCCTCAGGAATTTCTTGATTAGGTTTAGAAAATGATAGATATCATGGGAGTGACTACTGTTGAGAGTGCTGAGCTAGCTGTATATCAATTGTAGGATGTTTCTCATACTTGGTTCAAGCAGTGGAAGTTAGAGAGGGCAGTTGATGCAGGGTCAGTTGAGTGGGAGGAGTTTGCTTCTGCTTTCCTTGATAGATTCTTTCCCATAGATCTTAGAGAAGCTAAAGTGTTAGAATTTATCAACCTCAGGTAGGGAAACATGACGGTGAAAGAGTATTCTCTTAAGTTTACTCAATTATCCAGATATTCCCCTCATGTGGTTGCAGATAGCAGGGCCGAGATGAGTAATTTCATTTCAAGATGAGTAAGTTCATTTTAGAGGTGAACGATAGAGTGGTTAATGAGTGCAGATCCACCATGCTGAATAGTGACATAACTTTAACCAGGCTTATGACTCATGCTCAGTAGATAGAGGAGAAAAAGATTAAGCAGAGGGAGAAGCAGAATAAGAGGGCTAGGTAGGTAGCTTCAATTTTAGTCAGCCCAAATCAGAAGGAGGAAACCGTTATCAGTTTTATCCTAAGTCATCAGTTCCAGCTCCTTCGTTATCCAGTGCTCCAGTGCTGAAATTCAAAGATGACAACAGAGATAGAGTGCTAGGCTCTAAGTCTCAGGGCAGTGTTAGCAGTGCCTGAACTAATCCCCTTTGTCAGACTTATGGTAAGAACCACAAGGGTGCTTGCAGAGCTGGTAGCGATACCTGTTTTGAATGTGGCAAGCTAGGCCACAGAGTCAGAGATTGTCCTCAGTCAGGTTATCAGATTCATCTATGCTCCTCAGCTCAGTCCGGTCGCCCTAACCAGCAGGGTGCCACCTTTAGTACTACTAGTGAGCAACGTCCAAATAGACTCTATGCCCTTCAGTCCCATCAAGATCAAGAAAATTCTCCTGATGTGGTTACTGGTATGTTACAGATCTTTCATGCGCATGTTTACACTTTTCTAGATTCAGGTGCTTCCTTATCTTTTTTACTCCTTATATAAGAGGTGATTTCTGAATCAGTCTCAAAATTCTAGCAGAGCCATTTTTAGTTTCTACCCCAGTGGGTAAAACCATCGTATCCCGATGGGTATACAGGAACTGCTCGATTATGATATTTTAGAAAGTCATTTCAGCAGACTTAGTCGAATTAGAGATGACTGACTTTGATGACATTCTCTGTATGGATTGGCTTCATTCCTGCTATGCCACAGTCGACTGCAGAAATAGAATAGTCCAGTTTTAGTTTCTAAATAAACCCGTCCTAGAGTGGAAGGGTAGTGTATCCGCTTTCAGAGGTCATCTTATTTCCTACCTTTAGGCATAAAAAATGATATCTAAAGGATGTGTCTATCATCTTATTTGAGTTAGGGACACTAGTTCTGAAACTCCCAGTCTTGAATCAGTCCCAGTCATAAATGAATATTCAGATATTTTTCTCGAAGATCTTTCAGGCATTCCTCCCGAAAGGGAAATAGACTTCGACATTGACCTTCTTTCAAATACTCTGCCTATATCTATTCCTCCATATAGAATGGCACCAGCAGAACTCAAAGAACTAAAAGAACAATTAAAGGATCTCTTATATAAGGGATTCATCAGGCCCAGTGTTTCCTCGTGGGGCGCACCAGTCTTATTCGTGCGCAAGAAAGATGGTTCTCTTAGAATGTGTATTGATTACCGTCAGCTTAATAAAGTCACGATCAAGAACAAGTATACTCTTCCCAAAATCGATGACTTATTTGACCAACTTCAGGATGCCAGTTATTTTTCTAAAATAAACCTCAGATACGGCTATCATCTGTTCAGAGTCAGAGAATGTGACATTCCGAAGACAGCTTTCCATACTCAGTATGGTCATTTCGAATTCTTAGTCATGTCCTTTGGTATTACCAATGCCCTAGTAGCTTTCATAGACTTGATGAACCGTGTGTTCAAGAAGTACTTGGACATCTTGTCATAGCCTTCATAGATGATATTTTGGTCTATTCCCGCAGTGAGCATGATCATGTAGACCATCTCAGAATTGTACTTCAGACTCTCAGAGATCATTAGTTGTTCACCAAATTTAGTAAGTGAAAGTTTTGTCTAAGGTCAGTATCATTTCTTGGTCATATCATTTCCGGTGATGGCATTAGAGTAGATCCCCAAAAGACCGAAGCGATAAGAAACTGGACCAGACCTATCTCTCCATTAGATATCAGGAGTTTTTTGGGTTTGGCTGGCTATTATAGGCAGTTTGTTGAGGGATTTTATTCTATTGCATCTCCTATGTCCAGATTGACTCAGAAGAAAATCAAGTTTCAGTGGTCAGATCCTTGCGAGAAGAATTTTTAGGAGTTGAAGATTCGACTCAACTAAGCTCTAGTTTTATCTCTTCCAGATGGTCCAGATTAGTTCGTAGTGTACTATGATGCATCTAGAGTAGGTTTGGGTTGTGGCCTCATGCAGTATTGTAAGGTCATAGCCTACGCCTCCAGACAACTTAAAACCCATGAGAGGAATTATCCTACTCATGATCTTGAGTTAGCAGCCGTAGTCTTTGCCTTGAAGATTTGAAGGCATTATCTATATGGTGTTCATGTAGATGTCTTCATTGATCAGAAGAGTCTTCAATATTTCTTTTCTCAGAAAGATCTCAATATTTATTTGAGAAGGTGGTTAGAGCTCTTGAAAGATTATGACATGAGTGTCCTTTATCATTCAGGAAAGGCCAATGTAGTGCCCGACGCTCTTAGTAGACTGTCTATGGGTAGTGTTGCTCATATTGAGGATAATAAGAAGAAGTTACCTCAGGAAGTCCATTAGTTGTCCAGACTAGGCGTTCGCTTAGTCGATACAAATGAAGGTGATATATGGGTTTAGAGTAGTTCAGAATCATCTCTAGTTTCTGAGGTAAAAGAAAAGCAAGATAGAGATCCCAATTTAGTCAAGTTGAAAGAGTCAGTCAAGGATCAGAAAGTGGAGGTTTTCTCCCAACGGGGAGATGGTGTCCTTCGTTGTCAGGGTCGTCTGTGTGTTCCAGCTGTAGATGACTTGAGGCAGCAAATTCTTACAGAAGCGCATGGTCCGTGATACTCTATTCATCCAGGGGACACAAAGATGTACCGCAACTTGCGGGAAGTCTATTGGTGGAGTGGGATGAAGAGAGATATTATAGAGTTTGTGGCTAAGTGCTCTAAGTGTCATCAGGTTAAGATAGAGCATCAAAAGCCTAGTGGTCATACGAAGGAGTTCACCATTCCTACTTGGAAGTGGGAAGAAGTGAACATGGACTTTGTGACGGGTTTTCCTCGTATCCGTCATCATCATGATTCAGTTTGGATCATTGTAGACAGAATGACCAAATCAGCTCATTGTCTTCCAGTTCATACCTTTTATTCAGCTAAGGATTACGCCAAACTCTATATCAGGGAGTTGGTCAGATTCATGGTTTTCCGCTATCTATCATCTCAGACAGAGGTACCTAGTTCACCTCTCATTTATGGAAAGTATTCTAAAAGGGTTTGGTACCCAAGTTCATCTTAGTATAGCCTTTCATCCTCAGATAGATGGTCAAGCAGAAAGGACCATTCAGACTTTAGAAGATATTCTAAGGGTGTGTGTAATTGATTTCAAGGGTAGTTGGGATGACCACTTACCTTTGATTGAGTTTGCATACAACAACAACTATCATTCCAATATTCAGTTGGCTCCATTCGAAGCTCTTTACGGTAGGGGATGTAGATCTCCAATTGGTTGATTCGAGGTTAGTGAGGCCTCAGTTATAGGGACTGACTTAGTATTTGACGCCTTAGAGAAAGTCCAGTTGATCAGAGAAAGACTTCGGGCTGCTCAAAGCCAACAGAAGTCTTATGCAAATATTCGTAGAAAAGATCTCGAGTTTGAGATTGGTGACTATGTTTACCTAAAGATCTCTCTCATGAAGGGAGTGAAGTGATTCGACAAGAAGGGAAAGCTCAGTCCCCGATATGTCGGTCCCTTCAAGATACTCAGTTGCTTTGGCAAGGTAGCTTATAAGCTTGAATTGCCTTCAGATCTAGCTTCAGTTTATCCAGTCTTCCATGTCTCTTTGATCAAGAAATGTATAGGTGTCCCAGTAGTTGTAGTACCTATTTAGAGTGTAGATGTACAGAACAGCCTCTCTTATGAAGAGATTCCAGTTGAAATCCTAGACTATCAGACTCGTAGACTGAGGAGCAAAGAAGTCCCTCTAGTTAAAGTTCTTTGGCAAAATCAGTCCATCAAGGGAGATACTTGGGAAGCAGAAGCAGAAATGCGTACCAAGTATCCTCACCTCTTCTCCGCCAACTCAGATCAAGCTTAAGGTAACAGTTCTCCTTAAGCTTACTCAGTTTCATGTTCAGTGTTCATCACAAACTTGGTACCAAGTACCATTGTATTTCAGTCATGCATTCATGTATCAGTTCAATTATATAATTATGCATCAGATATGCATTCTTATCATGAAAAATTTAGTTCCTCGGAACATCCAGTTATGCATTCATGAATCAGTTACATATGCATCTGATATGCATGCTCAGTATGATATGTTCAGTTAACAGTCATGTCAGTCATGAGATCATGTTTCAGTTATTTATGTTTAGTATGTACGTCGGTTATCTTTTCCCCTCACTCTCAGTCTCATTCGAGGAAGAATGTTCTCAAGAAAGAGATATTGTAATACCCCATACTTTTTCTTAGCTTGAAATCATCTCAAGAATGTTAGAAACTTGATTTGAAATATGAATCCACTTTTGTACATATGGTATTTTTAATATTTTTATTTTTTATCATGCGGGAAATTGAATTAGCTTTCCAACGATACCAATTTCATCAAAATTCGACATCGGAGGAGAAAGTTATGGCCATAATACAGAAGGCAGTAAAACCGCCCAGATGCGACGGTGAGGCCGACGGACCGTCGGACTAGCGACGGAACGTCGCCCATGACTGTCGCAGCAAGGTAGTGAGAACTACCTTCTGCCTAGGAGCGATGGCCAGGCCGATGGACCGTCGGACTAGTGATGGACCGTCGCTCAGGCCGTTGCAAGGGAAACAATGAGGCCACCTCCTGGATAAGATGTGACGGTCAGGTTGACGGACCGTCGAACTTGAGATGGACCTCCGCCCAAGCGGTCGAGGGTTCCGTTTAGTTTTTTTTAAGTCATTTTAATAGTGTTTTTTTTTCATTTACCACCCACTTATATATACCCAGTTATATCCGATTTCATCCATTTGGTTCATCATTATTCCACAAATAAGATTAGGGTTTCTCTCTAACATTAATCTCTAAGAACAAAATCCAATCTTCTTCAAGAACTAAGGGAATTACAATTCTTCAAGTTTAAGAACATCAAGAATTTTATCCCAGGTATGAATAGTGTTCATTCATGGACTCTTTTCATCTATGAAGCCCAAGAATCCCTTTTCTAAATTTAAGTTATGGATTTTCTTATGAATTTCATGATTTGGATGCTCTTGTTTATATTAAAAATTAGTAATTGAATTGTATTCCACGAATGAGTGTTAAATTCCACATGGGTTGATTTGTATAGGTATAGATTCATGAAATCCTATGACTAAACCCTTGAATGACTAAATTAGAATTGAATCATGACAATTAATTATTGTATGATGTTGTTTACACATTCTATGCTTATCATATGTTTGATTAAATGCCTAGATGAAGGAAAAATGTCCAATTAGCATGATATCATGAAATCCCCATGTATGTACAAGATTATACCTAGAACATGTTTGATGAAATGCTTCAGAAATTGTATTAGGATGATTATTATGTATTCAAGCAAGTCATGCTTTGTCAGTTTACTTCTATCGAGTCCTAGGGGTACTTGTACCCGAAATATTAGCTGTGTGCCTAGAGCCATGTCATATTGTCACGATACTCTCAGTCAAGCTATGAATCCTTAGACTTCAGACAGTCTTATGACTCAGGAAATATCCATGATCTCATGAACTCAGTCAGTTGTCAGATATCAGTAGAATTTCATCAGTCAATGGAATTCAATAATTCAGCCCATGTTTAGTTCAGTTAAATCATGATCAGTGTCTATTCAGATGGGAGTAGAAATTAGCACAGAGTGAACCTAAGGATGGGGACACACACTATCAGATAAGGGTGTGATCCTTAGCAGTCATCTTTGCATTCTAGAATTATGTAGCCAACATAGATTGAGACATCAACACTATCGATGAGGGTTGATGAGGTGGATAAGCACTGTCAAATAAGGTCCCCACAGTTCTCATACAGAGGAAACTATCAGGTGAGGGTCATCCACAATTTGTCCTTACCAGTGGCGCGGTATTCACACCCTTCCAATTAGGGTTACAAATTAGACCCCAACTCAGCCATAATGGCGTATCAGGGGTATGTCGGTTAGATAACTACTTCCCATAGTTTCATGTTACAAAATCAGGACTGTCAGATACAGTCAATTAGTTTCAGTAATAGAACTTAGATAGTTCTTTAAATTTCAGGACTATCAGATACAGTCAACTAAGATACAGTATGAAACTCATCTAGTTCCATCAGATTTAGGACTGTTAGATATAGTCACTCATGTTATCAGTTATATCAGTTATCAGTATGTCATGTTATCAATATTCAGACTCAGTAATCATGTTATGATGATATCAGTGTCAGTTATTATGTCTCATGCTTGTATTCTCATGTTCATGAGACATCTGTTATTATTATTGTTCATTCATATGAACCCCATGAATTCTTCCTACCTCACATGCATACCTGTATATTCAAAGTACTAACACATTTGCGCTATGGTGTCTTATACCATAGGTTCAGAGACACGAGCTCCAGAGCAGCAGTAGATTCCAGTCTCAGCAGTCAGAGTTACAAATGAGTCCTTATCTTTTGAGGAAATAATTATTCCTTATTTTCCCATTAATTAGTTTATCAGTTAGAGTTAGTTGAGGACATGTCCCATCAACTCCTTACTCAGACAGTTCAGTCAGTTAGAGTCTTTCTAGACTATTATGTTCAGATAGTTATTTAAGTTGTTTTTGAAATTTCATACCCCATTTTAGATATTATGTTTTACTTCATATATGTGAACCTTATGGCCTTTCAGTTCATGTTTTCCGTATTATTCAGTATTTTATGAGTATATAGGTACAGATATCAGTCATGGGTTAGCTTATGGTCCTTCGAGGTCATGAGCATCGTGTAGTATTTTGGGTACCAAATTTGGGTCATTACACTAATATTCTTCATAATATGGTTAGTATCATCAACAACAACATCCACATATTCTTGAATGCAAAGCGTATGTTTATTAAAAATTCTATAGGATCTATTAGAGTTGGAATATCCCATAAAATTACCTTCATCACTTCTTGGATCAAACTAATCAATGTTGACCTTTTCATTATTGTAAATAAAACATTTGGATCCAAATATATGAAAGTACCCAATGTTTGGTCTTTGGTTATTCCAAAACTCGTAATGAGTTTTCTTTGAACTGGTCTGATGAGATACCTGTTCAAAACATGACAGGTAGTACTGATAACTTCTGCCCAAAATTTATGTGGTAGAAAATATTCATAGATCATGGTTTGAGCTATGTCTTGAAGAGTTCTATTTTTTCTCTCAACCACATCTTTTTATTAAGGAGATCTTGAAGCAGAAATGTTATGAGTGTAACTATGAGTATTGCAAAAAATTTTAAAACTTTTGTTCTCAAATTCTCCTTTCTGATCACTTCTTATGGTAGAAATGTAGTAACCCTTATCTCTTTGAACCTTTTCACAGAAAACTTTAAAATTCTGTAAGGTATCATCTTTGTTAGGTAAAAACATGACCCATGTAAATCAAGAATAATCATTAATAATCACAAAATCATACCTTTTACCATCAATACTAGCCATTCTAGTAGGACCAAATAAATCCATGTGAAGTAGTTGTAATGGTTTAGTTGTAGAAATAATTTCATTAACAGACAAGGAATTTCTAGTTTGCTTACCAAGTTGATAGGCACCATAGATGTGAGTCTTTTTGAAATCAAGCTTTGGAAGGCCATTCATAAGTTCATGCTTGCCTAGCTTTTCAATATGCCTCATGCTTGCATGACCAAATTTTTTATGCCAAATTCAGAGACCTTCGGAGATGAAAGCTAGACATATATGTCCTTATGTCTTCTTGATTGAATTTAGAACATACACATTTCTGTGTCTGTTTCCAACAAGAATTTGCATTCTATATTTTTCAATTATGCACCCATCCTTTTTGAATCTTACCTCCAATACAACATCACACAACTTACTAATGCTCAGTAGGTTGTATTTCAAGTTTCTGACCAGATATACATTAGTAATATCACATGAATTATTAAATGATATATTACTAATACCTATTACTTTGCCTTTGGAGTTATCCCCAAAGCTAATGTCACCTCCATCAAAATCAATTATTGTTTCAAATAAGCTTTTGCTTTCAGTCATGTGATTTGACCATCTACTGTCACGATATCATTTTCCTTTAGATTTTGAGTAAAATTCCTACAAAACAAAGTCATTACTTATTTGTAGGTACCCAAGTATTCTTGGGTCCCTCATGGTTAGTTCTTGGATTTATTGAATCCGTTTTGGGTCTCCAAATTTATTTTTCAGAATTTCTAAAATAAAATTTACAATTGTAATATTTATGACCAGGCTTCCCACAATGATAGTAATAAGTACAATATCGTTCAGTGGCTGTATAATAGGTATTCTGACTGTGACTGATTTTCTTAGTTGACTGGCTTGAGTTAGTTGACCTTTGAGATTTATCACAATTGTAATACCTGTTATGATAGAGATTATAACTGTGATTGCTCTCTTTAGTTGACTTACTAGATTTAGTTGACCATTGAGATCTTTCACAACTATAATATATATGATCATACACACCAATGTCAAATTTATCAGTTGACTAGTTGTGTTAGTCGACTAATTTAATCTGACAATACTGTGACTGAAAGATTTTTAAAGCAATTAATTTTAATTTTTAAATCATCAACTTCTTTTTTGCAAATAATCTTTTTCGATTTCACAAGCCTCAAGTTTAAGTTTTCAGTCTCTTCTTTCTCTTGATAAACCCTTTTTTTCATCATAAGCTTTATTAGATCAACTATAGCAAGGTCTACCAGATTTTGTATTTTTGAACATTCATTATAAGAGTTGGTTCTTACCTAGCTAGATTCTCTATCTGCCATGAAGTAGTAGTTTCCAATGTTGTTATTTTCATAGTCTGATTGTTCTTCATCACCCCAACAGCTAAAAGCCTTTTGAATTTCTTTGACGGATCCTATTCTAGCTTCTGGACAATCATAAGCAATATAACCATATCTATTACAGTTATAACGCTTACGTTCTTTCCTATTTTAATCAGCATATTGTTTTTCCTTTGAGTAATTTCGTTTTTTCTTCTTCTTTGATTTTTGGATTGTTTGTAATTTTCAATAACTTTCCTTGTGATAAGAGCAAGTTCATTTGCATTCAGGGCATCTTCTTCTTCATCTATAGCTTTGAAGGCCATAGTTTCTTCTTTTCATCTTGCAGTTTACTTTTTTTATTCAAATGAGCTTTTTCAAAGGAAATGAAATCTCCTCTGACTTCATCATAAGCCATTTTATTTAAGTTCATACTTTCAAGAGTCACAACTTTAGAAAGCCACCAAGGCAAACTTCTGAGTCTCCTGGTGATCTGATCTTCCACATAATAGTTTTTTCCTGCAGCTTTGAGTTATCTAGTAATTTTGCCAAACCTGGCAAATATTTCTTCAATGGATCCTCCATCCTTCATCTTGAAGAGTTCATAGTCATAGACTAATAAACTCACAAGAGTTTATTTGATCTTCTCAGTTCCTTTATATGTCACTTTTAATTTATCCCATATATATTTGACTATGTCACAACAGGAGATCTTCTCATATTCTTCACCACTAATTGCATTATACCTTAGCGTTGATCTGAATGATCTCCATTTATTCATCAGCGTAGTTCTCTAGAGATGGAACATTATCAGTGGATGTTTTACCACTTTTTGGTTTCTTTCCATCTTTGTCTTTACTTGTGGAGACAAGTGAAGGATCATTAAGTTTGATCACCTTTCATACTTTGACATCATAAGACTTGATGAAAGTTTTCATCCTTATTTGTTAAATGAAAGAAGTATTTTCCATTAAAATAAGGAGGTTTAGTTTGGGGTGTTCCTTTTGAAAATAAAGCTCCAGCAACAGTTTGTGCCATGATCTATTCTCACTTATGGTTAAGAAAATAATTACGAATCCTTGTTCTGATACCAATTGAAAGTAGTAAGAGGGGGGGGGGGAAATGGATTACTCCTTTTCGACCAGACAATCGACTTTCTTAGACAAACAGACAACTATTATGCAGTAATGAAAAATTCAGGAAATAAAGTGCTGAAAGCAAATGACACCAGATATGTTATACTGATTGAGACCTCTAATAGGTGTTACTCTAGTCTCCTTAGGTTTCAAGGAATTCTACTAGTTCTTTGTAATTGAAATCAAAGTATAAAGATTGAGTTAAGCTTTTCGGTTATGACTCACTCTTATTCTTTCTTTCGCACTTTGATATAATGCCTCATCAACTATGTGTTTCACTCATCTCTTTTTGAATACATAGTAAACCTCAAGAGAATACAATGCTTGAATAAAGTAGAATAAAAAAGTAGAGAAGGTTGAGACGAAAGTATATCTCTTCCTTTATCTTTCAATGCTTATATAGTAGTGATTGGACTACTACTAGCCGTTGAAAGCTATAGAAGACAAACCAAAAGATTTTTCTTCTTAGGAAAATGAATAATGAATATTCAATTTTCAAGAATAAGTAAAGACTAAAATAAAAATCTAATTAAAATCTATACATAGAAGAGAGACGCGGGATCCCATAATTTAAGCAATCCCATAAATGCAGTAATCCTTCTTTTTGTAAAATATCTTTCACATCTAACAACGATTGAACAATGACACTATCCTTTAGACAATTACTTTGTCTGTTGGTCAAAGGATGAAAAATTCTTTGGTCAATAACTTAAGGACCAAAAGGTATTCTATAATAAAAAGGGGATACCTTTTTATCCAAAGGATAATAAGGGTTGTCCAATTTTATTATAAATAAGTGAGGGGAGAAAGATAAAAAACACACATACATTTTTCCTCTTTTTTCACTTTCATCAACCCCCCAAAAAACACAACACACAATACACATTTTTATTCCTCTCCATCTCAAAAACACATACAAAATAAATACACACACCAAAAAACACAAAAATAAACACACTCACAAACACATGCTTTTTGTTTGATTATTTGGTTCTCTTCTTATTGTCTTCTTCTTCGCTGGAGCCCCATTAGAGTCTTACGCCAGAGAAAACCCGTGCTACCAGTCCCTCTTACCCCTTTCCTTACTCTTCTCACTACTTATCTTTTCTCTATTTATCACTGGCACCACTGGATTTTGGTGAGTCACCATGGCTGGTGACCCATTAACGTCGCCCTTATTTCTTTTTTCTCTTCGCTATGCTGCTCTTTTACCGCCACTGGCTCGCTGGAGTTGAGGGATACCTAGTTCCATCCACCACGCCACCAACCAATGCCACCCCTTTTTACTACTCCTTCAATAGAAGTGATGACTGACAAAGCCTACAATGCACTACATAGCCACTACTTGCTGAAAATGGTCAAATCTGACCGAACTCGTTGTGTCTCATACGTTTCTCTGACAGACCTCACCATGGAAGCTACCTTTCGAATCCCTCTTACAATTATTTGATATTTTTGATGGGTTTGAATTTAGCAACAAGAATCTTTATATTCTCTGATAAGAATTTTTTACTTTAGTTTTTATTGATCTTGTTGATGTTTTTGCTACTACTTGGATTGTCACTTTACATTATTTTCTAATCTTGATGAAAAAATCCTACTCCAATGACTTGATTCATGGTCTGCTATATTTGCTATTATTTTGCACTTTCTGGGACTGATTTTTGGATCTTTTTCTCCTTCACATTTTTTTCACTAATAACAAACAAATACTACACTACTTTGGCCAATGAAAATATCTCTCTATTGGATTTTTGAGTCCACCCTATTACAAAAGATGGATTTTTATTTCTCAAGTTTATCTATTTTATATCAAAAAAATACTTGGTCAATGAAGAAACTCCAGTCCGTTTTTGAGGCCTCCCAAAATTAAAGATGGGCTTTACATATACAAATATGTAACAAAAATAAGTAACGGGCGATGACAAAATCTTTATAATATCATGACAACACAAAGGATTTTACGATTCATATCTTGGCAAGGCGATTTAGGGTGGCCGATAAATCAAGCATCCGCTTCGTAGGCATAAAGTATCTAAAAATTAATCCGAGCCCACACTTTAATAAAAATTCTATATTTTATATGTTTATATACATATATGCGTACACACAGTTCTTAAGTTATTACTAACGTATTTGTACAGGTTCTCCGGAATACTTGTTGAAAATAGGATTCAAAGGAGAATTTTATATTTGTATTTTTCCTTATAATTGTACACTTTAAACATAGAGAAAATTTTAATTTTTGGGTGTTGGGAGGGAATATTCTTTACATAAATAACACATGTTTAGGAAAATTCAGGCCGTCAGTAATTACATAAAAGAATTAAGTTAATCAAATAATTCACACATTTACGTTGTAGATATTATGTAGTTTTTTCTTCTCAAACGAATATTTACTTTTCTCCATAATTTTAATTTAGTAAAAATATTATTTGTAAATACTTTTCCTTTCATAGAACATCAAAGACACATTTTTTTCTTATATTAAAAAATATTTTCTTTTCACATGTATCTTATATATTTGTTATACATATATTTTATAACAATAGATTTATACTTAATATACATGCATCTCTGACGTTATTTTTACTTATATTTTACAAAAACTAATTTCTTACCTCCTTCCTCTTTGATAAATATAGTCTAGTTGGGTACCATATTTGTGGATTCTGAAGGGTGCTCAACCTCTTCCCTTCAGAATAATTTGAACTTTTATCTAGATTCTAAATTGGTTCTTGCATACTAAAATATTAGTCATATGTGTTAATATTTAAATAGGTTTCCTTATTTTCCTTAAAAGTTAGGTGGAGACTCCATACCAAATTTTAATTTATTTAAGAGTTCATAAGTCATGTTTTATTTAACCTTGATAAAAAAATAGGCATGACATGTGGTATTTATCCATGGTAGGGATACCTTGGTGGATTTGATAGAGTTGGAGATGTTGGATTTTGATGTTATGTTAGGGATGGATGGGCTCCATTCGTTCTATGTGTCTCTTGATTGTCGTACCTGAAGGGTCAGTTTCCAATTCCTGAATGAACTAGTGATTGAGTAGGAAGGGAGTTACCTAGTACCTAAGAGAAGGTTCATTTCTTATTTAAGAGCCTGGAAATTGATTTCTAAGGGGTGTCTGTATCACATAGTTTGGGTTAAGGACTCCAACTCAGAGGTTCTTTCTTTGCAATCTTTCCCTATAGTCAATGAATTTCCTAAGGTCTTTCCTAGTGACCTTCCTGGTATTCCTCCTACTAGGGAAATAGACTTTGGGATTGATCTTTTTTTGAATACCCATCCTATCTCTATCCCTCCCTATAGAATGGCTCCGAATAAGTTAAAAAAACTTGAGTAGTTGAAAGATCTTGTCTATAAGTGTTTTATTCATTCTAGTATTTCCCTATAGGGTGCTCCGGCACTCCTTGTGCGTAAAAAAGATTGGTCCCTTCGAATGTGTATAAATTACCGCCAATTGAATAAGGTGATAGTGAAGAATAAGTATCCTCTTCCTAGGATTGATGATCTATTTGACCAGTTTTAGGGTGTTAAGTATTTTTCTTAGATTGATCTTCAGTCGGGTTATCATCAGTTAAAGATTAGGGAAGTGGATATACCTAAGAATGCTTTCAATACCCGGTATGGTCATTATGAATTTTTGGTTATGTCTTTTTGGTTTGACTAATTCCCCAATGACATTTATGGATCTTATGAACCAGTTATTCTATCAATTTTAGGACCTATACATCATTGTTTTTATAGATAACTTCTTAGTGTATTCAAAAAGTGAGGGGGATCATGACAATCACCCCCGTATAGTGTTGCAGAACCTTAAGGATCAACGTTTGTACGCTAAGTTTTTAACGTGTGAGTTCTGGTTTTATGTTGTTACTTTTTTGGGTCATGTTATTTCTAGTTAGGGGATCATGGTAAATCCACATAAAGTTATGGTATTTAAGAAATGGCCAAGACCACGACTCCAATCGATATTTGGAGCATCTTGGGTTTAGTCAACTATTATAGGAGATTTGTAGAGAGCTTCTTGTCTATTTCTTCTCCACTGACTAAATTGACTCAGACAAAGTGAAGTTTCTATGGTCAGATTCTTGTGACGGTAATTTTGAGAAGTCGAAGGATATGTAGACCTTTGCTCTTATTTTAACCCTTCCTGAGGGTACCAATGGTTTATTTATTTATTGTGATGTATTCCATGTGGGATTGCATTATGTTTTGATGCATCATGACAAGGTTATATCATATGCTTCTGGGGCAGGTTAAGGTGCATGATAAGAACTATCCAACTCATGACTTAGAAATGTTGGTTGTGGTGTTTGCATTAAGGATTTGATGTCATTATTTGTATGGAGTTCATGTGGATATCTTCTCAGATCATAAAATCTTACCGTACGTGTTCACCTAGAAGGAGTTGAATCTCAGGCAAAGAAGATGGCTTGAGGTTCTCAAAGATTATGATATGAGTCTCTATTATCACCCAGGTAAAGCTAATGTGGTTGCTGATGCACTTAATAGGTTATCCATGGGAAGTTTGTCATATGTTGATGAGTAGAAGCGAGGGTTGGTAAAGGATATTCACCGTTTAGCTTATCTAGAAGTTCGTCTCTTAGACTCTGAGGATGGTGGTATTATTGTTCAAGAGGTCGTGAAGTCATCTCCTGGTGTTGAGGTAAAGGAGAAACAGGTTTTGGATCCTATTTAGATGTAGATCAATGATGATGTGAGACAACAGAAGGTTATGGATTTTGAGATTGGAGGTGATGATGTCTTAAGGTACCAAGGTATACTATGTGTTCCTGATGTTGATAGGTTGGGAGAAAGAATCTTGGTTGAGGATCATGAGTCGAGGTACACTATTCATCCTGGTTCGATGAATATGTACCATGACTTGATAGAGATCTATTATTAGAATAATATAAAGAGAGGTGTACAATTTTGTGTCTAAGTGCATTGTGTATCAGTAAGTGAAGATGGAGCACTTGCTACCTTGTGGGTTATTTCAAGAAATTGAGTTGCTTGTGTGGAAGTGGGAGGTGATTAATTTGGTTTTTTTTATCGGTCTTATGTGGTCTCAAAATTAGTTTGACTCGATTTGGGTCATCGTGAACATAATGACTAAGACTACTCATTTCTTGCTTATGAGGACTAACTATTTTGGGAAGGACTATGCAAAATTGTTTATTAAGGAGATCGTGAAGTTTCATGGTGCTCCAATTTCTATCATATCTGATCAAATTACTTATAGAGGCTTGGGAACTAAGGTGAACCTTAGCACCAGTTTCCACCCTCAAGCGGATAGACAAGCGGGGAGGCCCATTCAGACATTGGAAGATATGCTAAGGTCCTATGTTATCGACTTTCATGGTAGTTGGGTTGATCATTTGCCTTCATATAGTTCATGTATAATAGTAGCTATCACTCTAGCATTGGGATGGCTTCTTTCGAGGCTCCTTTATGGTAGGAGGTGTAGGTCTCCTATTAGGTGGTTTGAGGTTGGTGACAATAGGTTGTACGATCCCTACTTGGTTCACCAAGCTATGTAAAAGGTGAAGGGTGGGATAGTCTTAAGAACGCCAAAAGTTGCCAAAAGTCCTATGCGAATGTGAGGCAAAAAGAGTTGGAATTTGAAGTTGGCAATTAGGTATTCTTTAATGTGTCTTCCATAAAGGGAGTGATGAGGTTTGGAAGAAAGGGTAATATTCCCTGTTGTATTGGCCCATACTTGATTTTGAGGAGAGTGGGCAATGTCACTTATGAGTTAGAGTTTCCTTCGAGTTTGGGTTATGTTCACCCGGTTTTTCATGTTTCGATATTGAGAAACTGCATGAGTGATCCTTCCTTGGTTATTTCTTTAAAGAATGTGGGTATTTTAGATTCCTTGTCTTATGAGGAAGTCTTAGTTGAAATTTGGATAGACAAGTTCGTCGTTTAAGGACTAAGGATGTGGCTTCGGTGAAGGTTCTTTGGAAGAACCAAAAGTTTTAAGAAGTTACTTGGGAAGCTAAAAGGACATAAAATCCAAATATCTATTTTTGTTCCCCGACTTGGGTAATCATGCATAAGGTATGAGTAATTCCTTAATATCTGTGTTTTCTATCTTTGTTGAAGAAAATTGTGGCTAGTTTTTGTGTTAAATTGTGCTAATGGATACCTTGACTCATCATTCGAGGAAGAATGATCCTAAGGGGGGATAATGAAAAACACCAGATTTTGGTCCTTGAAAAATCCTGTGCTTTGAGCTCACTGCAAAGCAAAAGACTCACCTTACGAAACATATGAGATAAATCATCATCTAACCAATGAGTGGTGGCTATGATACTGTCCTGATTACAACTAGAGATTACGAGTCATAAAGACTCATTACAAGTCCTGGTGTCCAAATTATAGGTTAACCAGTGTGTACCCCAAATGCTTTTACCTTGGTTATGACCAAGACCCTACGAGTTGTAGAGTCTCTTGACGATTCATATGGCATGAGTCGTTGGGTTACCATAGAGGGGTCCCCCAGCTACTATCCTAACTACAACATGTGGTGACAAATATTAGTGAGTCCTTATGAGCCATATAGTGATCCATAGTCATTGGCATCAATTGTTTGGACTTTTTATTAAAGGCACTTTGGAGATTTCCCTCTTTACCCACTTAGACCCCACGCACATAAGACACCTTGGGGATATTATTTTCAACACTTATCAATTGTAAGCACTATCTTAAACTTTCTCAAATTTCTTATTCAAAGACAAGGTTAAGGTTTCAATAAATTGGTCATCTAGGGCTCTAAGGGTGATTTTATTTTTAAATTTCATGATCATTAAGGCATGTATCTCTCTCCCTAAACTTGTGTTTTCATATTGGCATGAATTAGCTTACTATTGATATGATTTTGATATAGGGTTTTAATGTTGGGTTGAGGGTTGTGGATGTAAATTATTTAAATGCTTTTCCTATGATTATTGTGAACTCATTGGGGTGCATGGGAGTGGTTAATGGAATAGGGGCAAAAGAATTCCCCAAATTTGTAAACAATAGAACTAGGGATACAAGGATTCCCCAAAATAATTGGATTTGGTATTGAAATTGATGAGAACCCTAACCCACTTGCATTATTGGTTTTAGAATGTGATTAATCATTTGTCTTGGCCTACTTTTCTTAAAATTAATGCATTGCATAAATGGCTAAACTGAATAATTTTGAAAACCTTGTGCGGTATAAGGAATCCCCCTATCTGATATTAATAATGGAGTTTGGGTTATAAGGATTTTCCAAAGTGATGGCTCAATGACATTTTCTTGTAAGCTATAGTCGGCATGACGATACCACTTGATAATTCCTTAATGATTGACTCCTTGAATTAATAAATAGGTTATATGCTAAATGTTTTAATTGTGTTTAAAGGGGGTTGTGTAGCTATCTGTGAAGGTATGAGTCCTGAATAATTGATATTGGAAACTCATGTTTGCCGACATGAGGGTTGGTCTTGACCGTGTGCTTATATCACACTATACATATATTTGTATCATGGATGGCATAGGGTACAAGGATTCCCCAACACATTATTTTACCCTTATTCCTGAGTTATATGCTAGAACTCAAGCCGCTAACTGTCTAAGGATGCTATATCCCCACGCGATACAGGGTACGAAGGCACTTCTACTTTTTCTGTGTAAAGATAGGATTTTTGGGTTGTCGGAAGTCATCTTGAAGTGGTGAGCCTCCTTCTTCTGGAAGGCCGTTGCTTCTTGGTTTATCTATTATCATAGTATTTTCTTAGGACTTAATTTTGGCTATCGTTTGGGGCATGTCCCAACTTAGATTATTTGGTTTGGATTAGAGACTTTGTGGATTAACGTGGATTAGGATTTGGTATTGTGATTCCTTAGTACATCCTCATCATTGATTATTCTATCTTTTTATATGTTCGGAATTTATCTACTTCTAGATGTGTTGTATTCTGTTTGACTAGGCAAAGGGGGTAGTCTCCGATCCTCGGTGGACTTGAGATACCTATCGCGGCCAGGCCCTGGTTTGGATCGTGATATGTAGTCTCTTATTTGTGGTGTTTTGGTGATGTCTATGATTTTGAATAGCTAGTTTATAGTATTACCTTGTGGGTGTCTTGTTTCATTTATTATCTGGTGGTGTGATATCCCTTTTTGTTGTTTACTTTTATATTTCTTGTTTTTTTATACAGTTATTTGTCCTGAGCTGAGGGTCTATCCGAAATAGCTTCTCTACTTCATCTGAGGTAGTGGTATGGACTGCATATACTTTTCTCCTCCCCCCTTTTCCCTCAGACCCCACTTTATGAAAATACACTGGGTATGTTATTATTTTTATCGTACCTATTTTGTATCATATCTGAATATACCCAAATGCAATTTATAAAGATCAATTGCAAGATATTTAATGACCTTAGAGGTACAATGTTGTTATCCTGATCGGATAAAGATCTTTGTTAACAATATCATCCTCTGATTTTTTAATTTATGAGCTTTCTTTCATTATCAAATTGAAATGCATCGGTAATGAAGAGGATTTAAACCACTCTCATCTCTTTCCTTGTAGACTCCAGAGGAAGTGTTTTCTAAAAAGTTTTGCAAATGTGAAGAGACATAGTTTGTTTAGGAGCTTTGCAAATATAAAGTGGGATAAAAATATTTAAGATGCAGTCAAAAATAAAATTTTGTACTTCATCCACACATTGTTTTCCCATAATTGTACAATATCAATATTCCAGCGATGAGTTTTCATATGGTTGAAGATGAAAGTTACAATCAATTTTTATGGAAAAAATTGATATTTTTAATGCTGATTGGATCATTCAGCAATGCCATGGATAAGACGAAGCAATATTATAGGTTAAATGACATGACACATGCAATTCAATTTTGGTGGTATGAATGTTGTTCTGAAGGCCAAAGAATTAACCGTTCAAAAGAACAATTTAATCATGAGGTTGGTGAATTCGAGTGTAGTTAAGCCCAAACCAAGATGTGAGGAATTGATGGTCGGCATATTTAGTAAGGTAATACGCCTAATAGTTATCTATAACAAATGTGTGTATATTTTTATTAATAGCAATGACATATATGTATCTTACTATTTTTTTTTATAATATGTTCTTTTGTTGCAGTATGAATATATCAACATATCTGCAACATCACAATAATTAAATCAACTTGACTTGCCCGATCCATTGAATATTGGTTCAACTGATCTAGAAATTTCACTATTCCTACAATTTCTGCATAAAAGTTATCAGAAAAGAGTCTTATTACCACATCAATCCATGATGATTTTGAAGATTTTAGTTCCCCAGTATCAGAAGAATTGATCAAAAAATTCAAGAGGAATGTTGGTCCTTCTTCCCCTCCCCCTGCAAAGAAGTATAGAATTGATGGTGCGTCAAAAAAAGTGAGCGACAGTGTTTCTAAGACTCAAAAAAAAATATCCTCATTGTCTAAAGGCAAACACCTTTCAAGCTCATTAAAAGTGGATTTAGACCCGACTATATCATTGGATAAAGATATAGTTGTCGAAGATGATGTCCAACATCACTCTCCTGTGGTTATGCATACTCAGACGGAGAAGAAAGTTGCAACCATTAATATCAACAATCAAAACAAAATATTTTTCAAGTAATCTGGTGTGAATGATATCAACTCTTTTATTAAGACATATGTAAGCTTTTTTATATTGTCATACTTGTTACATAAACAGAGTTATAAAATTATTAACAAGCCAAATGAATAAAATTGGATATATGATATGTATTATTTTGGTATATATAAAAAAATGTGTATCAAATTATTTTTCTAACTCATTGATATATTTATATTTGAATTGAACATGTGATTAGCTGATACATTTGAATAAAATGTATCGATTCATTATAAGGAAAATATGTTTATAATATATATACTAACATATGTGTTTAACACATAAATGATTTTATGTATCAAATAGTAAATATATTGTAATAAGATAAAGTATTATCAAATCATAACTTAAATGAAGTACTTCATACTAATTTACTATTTATTTTTTCATCTTAGGTTGACATGAAATTTAGTGAGCTTCAATAATTAATGACGGATCGTTACAAGAACATTGTCAAAGCTTTTAAAGAGCAAACTATCTCAGATAAAATGATATTTAAAATCGCACATTTTTTCAATTGTTGTGTGAACTTTTTCTTACTTATTATGTTTCAGACTTCATGATAAGAATCAGGTTACATTGATAAACAAGAAAAATAATGCAGAAGCAAAAACCCTTGGATTAAAGACAAGAAATTAAGGATATATGAAATTTGAGAATAAATCCTCAATTTCGAGATGAAGTGCTAAGAACCCTCATTGATCTTAGTATTTAAAATTAGTTGATTAAGACTAATTGTGATACTAATAGAGTCAATTCAAGAACTTAGATCCAAAGGTGATCTAGACCCCTAAAGACAACAATTAGTATAAGACTAATCACCTTTTTTAATTAACTTTAATAGAAACCAAAGATATCAAGTTAAGAATTAATCTTACCTCCTAAAGTTTTTTTCTTATAAGGTTGCAAGATAAATCCCAAGTAGCCACACACAAAGGTGTAAATAAGAAATTCTCAATTAATAATAATGTTGTCTGCTTGAAAATAATAAAATCCATCCCTATATATAGAGAAAAAAACTATCCCAAATAGCATGGGTTTGGGATCTACCTTTATCAAATCTAACTATGGCTAAGAAAAAGCTATCCCAAATAGCATGGGATTAGGATCTACTTTTATGAAAATAATAAATAAAATCCTATTAGGACTAGGAAAGCATGTAAAAATAATACCAAAAATTCTCCCCTAATAAAATAAGAAAAAGTTTCCAAATTTACTTACAACCCATATGGGCCCAATCTTCTTCCTTTTGGGCTTGGACTTGAATCATGAAATATGTGTAGCACTTTGCCCATTCTTCTCCATAATTCTTGGACTCATTCTTGGACTCTTCTTCTATTATAAGCATCTTTTTGATTTCATATTGAAACCCAATAATCTGAGCTTGGGGCTTTAACGAAGGTCTTCTTAGGGATTTAATAGCATCATCATTGCCGATGGAGCTATCATCCCCCACTTCCTGAAAAAAATTCATCCTCAAATTTGATCCTCCATCAAACAAAGACATGTCAACAATATTGAAAGTAGAACTTACTTGATAGCTGCCGGATAGATCCAGCTTATAAGCATTGTCTCCCATTCACTCGAGTACTTTGAAGGGTCTATCTCCTCTAGGATGCAATTTTGACTTTCATTTGGAAGGAAACCATTCTTTGCGCATGTGAATCCAGAATAAGTCCCCGGGCTCAAATATGACTTGTTTTTGCCCTTTGTTTCTTCTTAAAGCAACTTGCTTATTCCTCTTTTCAATGCCCAATCAAGTTCGCTCGTGTATCTTTCTCATTAGTTCAGATTTATTCTTCCCATCAAGATTAACAATATCATTAGTAGGCAATGTCACTAAATCAAGGGGGTAAGGGGATTAAATCCATAAACAACTTCAAAATGAGAAGACCCGGTAGAAGAATGAAGAGTTATATTATAAGAAATTCCACCAATGGAAAGTGATACCCCCAAGAAGTTAATTTACCTTTCAAAACAACCCTCAACATGTTACCTAGTGTTCTAATCACCACCTCAGTTTCCCCATTAGTTTTTGGGTGACAAGAAGTAGAAAACAACAATTTGGTTCCCAACCTTCCCTAAAAAACACGCCAAAAGAGGATCAGGAACTTAACATCTCTATCACTAATAATAGTTCTTGGTATGCCATGTTATTTCACAACTTCTTTAATAAACAGATCAGCCACATGAGAAAAATTATTAGTTTTCAAGCATGGAATGAAACGAGCCATCTTAGAGAATCTATCCACCACAACAAAAATGTTATCTTTACCATACTTTGTTTTTGGTAAACCTAAAACAAAATCCATAGAGATATCTATCCAAGGTGAAATTGGGATAGGTAAAGGTGTATACAACCCATGTGGTAAGACTCTAGACTTAGCTTGTTTACATTTTAAACATTGTGCACAAAACTTTTTTACATCCTTGCGCATGCCAGTCCAAAAGATTTTTTCAGCAAGTATATCTAAGGTCTTTGGCACTCCAAAGTGTCCCATAAGAACCCCACAATGTGCTTTTCTTACAAAAACTTCACACAATAAGCATATTGGCACACACAATTTCCTTGAAAAAAAAACCATCACGGAGAGTGAATTTCTCAAAGGGTCCCTTCAAACATGCAACATAAGAAACTTGAAAGTCTAAATTATCAACATACAGACTTTTAATGCGATAAAATCCCGTTAGCTTAAAAGTAAGAGTAGAAACAAGAACGTACCTTCTGGATAATGCATCAGCCACTACGTTGTCCTTACTTTGTTTCTTGGAAAACATAAGGAAACTTCTCAATGAACTCTACCCACTTGGCATGTCGCTTACTCAACTTAGTTTGGCTTTTCAAGCATCTAAATGATTCATAATCAGTATTTATCACTAATTCCCATGACTAGAAGTAATGTTGCAAGTAGTTAAAGCCCTTACCAAGGCGTACAACTCCTGATCATACGTAGAATAATTCAATGTAGCTCCACTTAATTTCTCACTAAAATATGCAATAGGCTTAGAATTTTGCATTAGAATGACTACTATGCCTTTTCCACTAGAATCACATTCAATTTTAAAAGATTTGGCAAAATCAGGTAATTGCAACAAAGGAGCAGAACACAACTTATCTTTCAAGACATTAAATGCATGCTCTTATTCTTCTTTCCAATTAAAATTCTTATCCTTTTTAATGACTTCAGTTGAAGGTGAAGCAATTGTACTAAAGTCCTTCACAAATATCCTGTAGAAGCTAGCAAGCCTATGAAAACTCCTAATTTCCACACACTCTTAGGTGTAGGCCATTATTTTATTCCTTTAATTTTATCTCCATCCACTTCAACACCATTCGAGGTACGAAACCAAGAAAGATTACCTTATCAACACAAAACGTGCATTTCATGAGATTAGCATACAATTGTTGCTCTCTTAGCACTTGAAAAACTAACCTCAAGTATTCCAAATATTTTTCAAGAGATGTAGAAAAAATTAGAATATCATCAAAATAGACCACCATAATTTTTCCATAAAAATCCTTGAAGATATGGTTCATTAACCTCATAGAAGTACTAGGTGCATTAGTTAAGACAAAGGGCATCACTAACCACTCATACAAACCATACTTAGTTTTAAAAGCAATTTTCTATTCATCTCCCAGATTCATTCGGATTTGGTGGTATCCACTTTTTAAATTAATTTTAGAAAATATCTTAGAGCCATGCAATTGGTCAAGCATATCAAGTAGATGAGGAATAGGATGACGGTACTTTACCATTATTTTTTTTATGGCGCGATAATCCACACACTCCTCCAAGTGTCATCCTCTTTTGGTACCAACAATACAAGAACAAAGCATGGACTCATACATTCTCTCACAAATCCCTTTTCAAGAAACTCTTCTACTTGCCTTTGTAGTTCCCTTATTTCATCGGGATTGCTTCTATAAGCGGGCCTATTTAAAAGTTGAGATCTAGGCACAAAGTCAATTTGATGTTATATTCCCCTCAAAGGAGGTAAGCCTTTAGGGATATCCTCAGGAAAGATATCATTAAAATCCTGCAAAAGTCTTAAAACAACATTAGGTGAAGAAGGAGTTAAATCATTAGTGTTGAGCATAACTTCCCTATAAGTAAGTAGGACAATAGGCACCCCCTTATTTTTCATAAGTAAACATTCTTTGGTTTTACAAGACACACCATTTTGTCACCCTTAGCCATTTTTCTCTCACCAATTCTTTCTACTTTATCACTCTCTTTTGTTGATCCCTTCCCATATTTTCCCATTATTTCTTTCAATCTTTGTTGGTCTTCATACACGTGGGAAGGAGTTAAGGGTGCAAGAATACGCTTCTTCCCCTTATGTTTAAGAGAGTACTTATTTGTCCTCCCATCATAGCATATGTATCATATTGCCAGGGTCGACCCAAAAAAATATTACAAGCTTGCATTGGTACAACATCACATAGAACTTCATCAGAATACTCCCCAATAGAAAAGGAAATCATGCATTGTTTGCTCACCTTGAGCTCTCCACATTCATTCAACCATTAGAGTTTGTAATTTCCCTTACGTTTAGTGAATGTAATTCCTAATTTCTCCACCGCATATGTTCTCACCACATTAGCACAACTACCATTATTGATAATCATTGAGCAAATTCTACCCTTTATCCCACATCATGTACGAAAAATATTTTCTCTCTGTGCCTTATCAAGCTCTCCCATATTAATGTGCATAAGACTCCTAACTACCCCCAACAATTTTCCCTTATTATGAGCAGCCATATTTATTCCATCCTTACTCCTAACACCTTTTTTCTTTTTCTTCTTTTTCTTTTTCTTCTTCTTCTTCTTCTTCTACTTCTTCTTCACTTTTTTCACTCTCATATTCCCCATCATCTTTAATGATGATAACTCTTCTAGTTGGATACTCAAATGCCTTATGTCCCCTCCCTTGACACTTGTGACATTGTATAGCACTAGAAAGAGTAGAAGTTTTTGAGTTAAAAGTTTTACCTCTATCTTTAGCCTCCAATTTACCTTTTCCCTTATAATCTTGTGATTTAGGAATAATTTTATCCTCATAGATTATCCATGGCTTTCATGAGCTAGTTTGTTTCTTCTTTTTATTCTGTTTTTCTACCTTTACAACCAAATCTACTAACTCGTTTAAATCAATATAATGTTGTAATTCTACTACATCAACAATTTCTCTATTTAAACCATTAAGAAACCTATCCATAGTGGTGTAACGCCCCTAGTATGTACCCTAGATGCTACATGGTGCTCATAATCCTGAAGAACCACAAGCTAACCCATGACTGGTACCGACTGCAATAACTGAATAGTAATACTGCAAATATGCAGAAATTAGGCAGAAAATATTCCATAAGGTTCAATACTATAATAAAACTAAAGACGGTATATCAATACCAAAACTAAAATATCTTTTTGAAAAATACTCTAGTTTGAAAAGCCTCTACTGTCTGAAATGTGAAGTTAGTGGGACAAGTCCCCAACTAACTCCGAACTACTGAAATAAGCTGAACTACTAAAATAATCATCATGTACTCAAATTAAGAGGACTCACCACTAATTCTGTCAGCTGAATATATAAACTACTAAGTATGATCGGGAACCCGCGCATTTGAACCTATGATATAAAATATCATAGCTCAAAAAAAGGTATGTATCAGTACTTTGAATGTACTGGTATGCTAAGTGAGGTAGGCTGAGATGCATGGGTTCATATGCATGAACAATACTGACTGAATGACATGAGTATAACTGAATGAGAGTACATGTATGAATACATAAATTGTAACTGAGATCATGATAACACTAGATACTGAGTTCTGAATTATTGATTTACTGATATCTAAGTTTACTGATATTGTGTACTAATAACTGAGTGACTATATCTGACAATCCTTATTCTGAAGAACTGAACTAAGATAGGTAATCATCTAACCAACATGCCCCTTTCTGAATAGATTGGGGTCCAACCTCTAACCCCAGTTGGAAGGGTGTCAGTACCATGCCACAAGTAAAGACATTAACCCTCAACTGGTAGGTTAATGTCTCAACCTACGCTGGCTATGTTGTTCTGGAACACAAGGACTACTTCTAAGGATCACACCCTCTACTGGCAGGTGAGTCACCATCCGTGGGTTCACTCGGTGCTAAATCCTACTCCCAACTGAATAGATACTGTACTGGATTCTAGATTGTTCTAGGCTGGACTATACTATTTCTGATCGTACTGTATAACTGAACTAAACTAAGTTCACTGGGTTCCGTGGAGTGATGGAATACTACTGAATTCTATTAATTGATTGAATTCTACCAATCGTGACATGGCTGATACTATCCTATGACTGACCATAACTCTAGGTAAATAGCTAAATTGTCGGGTATTGAATACCCCCAGGACTCCATAGCATAAATTATACGACATGGTACAATCTTGAAACACGATAAATAACTACTTGATCATCATTCATTCATAGGGACATTCTATCAAACACTTACATGACATGAACTTGAATACATACTAACATGATATAATTTCATTATTTAATTCTCATGAACAATTCATCAAACACTTGAAGGACATAATCTATGCATATGACACTAAAACAACATTAAACATCATAGTTAAATTCCACATTTACAACTTCAAGGGTTTCAAATGATAATGCACACATATCAATCAATTCCACATAAATCTTATAGTAAATCATGAACTAGAAACCCGATTAATATGGTCATCATGAACACATTCAAATTCAATCATGAAATTCATCAAACTCATAAAATTGTAGTTAAAAGGGGTTCTTGAACTCCAAGGGTGGAAGGAAGCCCTTGGATGAACACTTGATATACCTTGGTTGCTAAGGCTGCATTTGTTTTTTTAAAGATTTAGACGTCTGAATCTGAATACATATCTGAATGATTAAGATGTTGTCTCTAGATCTGAAAACTGAATGATTAAGACCGTTTTTCAATATCCGAATGTGCAAAAAAATTAATTTGTATATATAATAAAATAAAAAATACAATTCAAATAAAAATTTAATTATATATTAAAAAAGTATGTAATTTAATACAACAAAATTATTATTTGATTCAAAAAAAATATTTATATTTGTTAGTGATAGTGGAGATGGTTTATAATGATTGTTGCGGTGATAATGATTGATATTAGTGATTAATAATGTTGGTGGTGATAGTTGTGATGTTTGGTATTGTAATGATTATTATGATGGTGGTGATTGATAGTGGTGGTGGTTGTGATGTGACATTGCTTGATGTTAATAGTTGGAGGTGTTGATTGTGATGACTGAAAAATAAATACATGATGTTTTATGATGTGTTGGTGCTAGTTGAGGATGTTGTTAGTTGTGATGGTGGAGATAATTGTTAGTAGAGATAAATTATAACGATGATAGTAGTTGAAATAGTGGTAGATGTGGCGTTACTAGTGACAATGGTGGTGGCGGCCAAAGAATATTTAGACGTTGTGATGTATTAGTGGTAGTTAGCGGTGGTGATAGATGAGGGATTGACTGGTAGTAGTTGATGATGGTGGTACTGTTGACGGTGGTGGTGGTGGTTAATATAATTAGAATAATAGCGGTAGTAGGTGTAATAGTGGTTGACAATAGTGGTTGGTAGCAATATTTGTTGTCGATGGTGGTTGTGATGGTGGAGGTGGTTGGTAGTGGTGGGTGGTGGTTGACAATCGTGGCAGTGGCAGGGGTGGTTAGTGGTGGTGACTGATGATTATGAATAGAGTGACGGTGAATATTATCCAACACTAGAATACCTCTTCAGACCTATTAAGACTTGGTTCTAGATCTGAATGAATAAGACCTATTCAGACCTATTAAGAGCTAGTTATAATAAAAAAAAATGCACTTAATGGTCTGAAGTCTGAACCAGTCAGATTCAGACCTCCATTAAGTGCAAACAAATAAGGCCTAAATTCCTGAAGAACTATGGTGGAAATCTTGAGCCTTGGCCTTGAAATTAAATTACCTAGGGTTCTTGTTCTTGAGTAATTTGAGAGAAAGTAAGTATATTTTGCTCAATGAGGGATGAATCTCATGTTTTAGGGCTAAATAGGGGTAGGGAAAAGACCCAAATTCCCCCCAAGGACATGACTTTTAATGACTGAAAACCTAATTGTAGACGCGTAGGATGACACACCACGTCGTTGGAATCGACGCGATAGCCAATGTGCCGCATTGCGTCCGCATCACTTCACTGGAAATTACCTTTAGGAGCCAAGGAAAAATATTGATCTACGCGATGGCCACTACGCCGCGCTGAGATCTCGTCGATACATTGGTTTGGATTCCCAAACGTGGTTAAAATGAGGTCCAAAAAAATATGAAACTCATTCGGGAACACATACTGACATTTCTAATCATGAATCAATCTAAAGATCGATACTTTAAGGTAATAAGAGTCATGAACTAGAGTTTCCAAGTTACGAAGGCCAAAATAATACTAAGTCTGAATACTTAGCTAGAATTTTCTAAGTCTGGGACCCCTTAGTAAGCTTAAAAGACTGACTTAAGCTTAGGATTTTGCGGGGCCTTACAAGTAACCTCCCCGTCCTCATTAAAATTTTCTTGGATTATAGCCATATCTGTAACCTTAAAATAATCATCCACAGACATAGATCCTTGCCTTAAATTTTGAAGGTGTTTTTGTAGATCTCTTTAAAAGTATGATGGCACAAAGTGCTTCCTCATAAATCTCCTCATCTCGTCCCATGTTGTAATAGGAAGCTCTCCGTTGTCTAATCTATCTCTGCTAAATTTCTTTCACCAACTAGCAGCATAGTCTAAAAACTCAACTACATCAAGTTTAACCTTCTTAACTTCAGAGTAGTTATGACAGTCAAAGATGGCCTCCACCTTTCTCTCCTAATCAAGATATAAGTTTGGATCTCTCATTCCTTTGAAAGCAGGAATCTTCATCTTAATGCTACTAAGATTGTCATCTCAACCCTAGCTCGTGGTGCTCTCCTTTCATTTCTCCTTTGGTAAGCTTCCTCCAATGCATCCTCATAGTCACCAAATGAATTCTCATATTGGGGCAACTGAGGAGCTCAAACCTCTTGTCTCCTAACTTGAGGCATCGAGTTTTGATGTATTCTCCTTATATCGGTAATGTTCAATGGGTTAGGAGGATTTTGGGTGTCCTCTAACGCATCGAGTTGAGCGAAAATCATTCTAAGAGTCTCGGCTATGTTGTAGTTTTGAGTCCCAGGATCAGTATCCTTTTGAGACATCTCCAAAAGTTTAAAAAAATCTCATAATTTGACTTTTTTATCTCACTCACCTTGCCTTTTTCCACTTAATTTACAACCTTTGGATAATTTCTTTAGGATTTATGTATTAACCCTACTAGTAGCAATCTTTTTAGAAGTAATATGTAGAGAGAAAAGAAATTACCAACTCCCAGATAGATTGGGTTTGGTGAGACAAGAAAAAAGAACTATTTAAAAAAAATCTAAATTTTTCCCTCTTCTTGGTTTTCCTTCTTGATGTTGGAAAACAAGATACACAATAAATTTGGAATTTCTTGATTTGCAAGCAACTTTTTTTTTGAAATCTACTAAAAGGAAAAAAAGTAAAGAGAATTCTTTTTGGGCTACAAAATTCCCAAGAATTATCAAGAATGAAACATTGATATAACTGCTCTGATAACACTTGATAAGAATCAGGTTATGTTGATAAACAAGAAAAATAATGCGGAAGCGAAAACCCTAAGATTAAAGACAAGAAATTAATGATCTATGAAATTTGAGAATAAATTCCCAATTTCGAGATGAAGTGCTAAGAACCCTCATTGATCTTAGTATTCAAAATTAGTTGATTAAGACTAATTGTAATACTAATAGAGTCAATTCAAGAACTTACATCCAAAGGTGATCTAGATCCTTATTTCAGAGAAACTAAAGACAACAATTAGTATAAAACTAATCACCTTCTTTAATTAACTTTAATAGAAATCAAAGATATCAAGTTAAGAATTAATTTTACCTCCTAAATATTCGTTCTCATAAGGTTGCAAGATAAATCCCAAGTAGCCACATACAAAGGTGTAAATAAGAGAAACTCTCAATTAATAATAATGTTGTCTGCTTGAAAATAACAAAATTCATCCCTATATATAGAGTCCCAAATAGCATGGGATTGGGATCTACCTTTATCAAATCTAACTAGGACTAGGAAAAGCTATCCCAAATAGCATGGGATTAGGATCAACTTTTATGGAAATAATAAATAAAATCCTA
The DNA here is from genome assembly GCA_030864215.1 of Capsicum pubescens. Lineage (NCBI taxonomy): Eukaryota > Viridiplantae > Streptophyta > Magnoliopsida > Solanales > Solanaceae > Capsicum > Capsicum pubescens. Next base: position 139,156,304 of record CM061547.1, on the reverse strand, counting down.
TTAGGACTAGGCAAGCATGTAAAAATAATACCAAAAATTCTCCCCTAAGAAAATAAGAAAAAGTTTCCAAATTTACTCACAACCCATATGGGCCTAATCTTTTTCCTTTTGATCTTGGACTTAAATTATGAAATATGTGTAGCACTTTGCCCATTCTTCTCCATAATTCTTGGACTCTTCTACCATCATAAGAATATTCTTGATTTCACACTAAAGCCCAATAATATGATCTTGAGGCTTTGACGAAGGTCTTCTTAGGGCTTCAATAGCATCATCATTGCCTATGGAGCTATCAATTCTGAATCTCCAATCAATAGAAAAGAAGATGATAGATCTGAAAAAAGATATGGGGGCCACTCACAAGACAATAAAAACTTTAAAAATGATCATGTTATGGAGAAAGAAGCAGAAACAATTAAAGATCAAACAACAGAAAAAAATGTAACTAGAACGTTAAGGTTACATGAAATCTTAAGTAGACAGACTTCTAGATAATATGTATGTTCTCAAATAAATCAAACTGAACATGTAATATGATAACGTTCGTATACATTGAGTAAAATATATCAAGCTAAATGCTTTTGTAGTTGGAGATCGATATAGTATATGGTATGACAAAGTTCTTGATTTGTGTATAATCAACAAGAGATGGGACTAATACTATAAATTCCTAAAAAATGATATTATGGACATACATTTGAAGCAACAATATTAACTTTGGATGTTGCACCATTGACTATAGTTACTGCACAGGTCACCAATATCCAATTTATATTAGTGATATTTCTATTGTAAACATGATGCAAATTTCTTAGGCTAAGATTATAAAATCAGATGAGAGCAAGACACCAACCCCAAAAAAATAGGAATATTTCAGTCCCCATATATTACTGAGTTTGATTTTGGTTTGAAAGAAAAAGAAGTAATCCAGACTAATGAAAAGCTAAAGTATTCTTTCGAAGATTACAAAATTTTGGACCACATCCGAATGATCTATTCTCAATGTTCGAACATTGAATATTAGAGGGACTACTATAAACACGCACTAGCAGGTAAGAATATTAACTCATTATATTAACTACTTATATATATATAATATTGTAAATTGCCAAAAAAGATATTATGGATATACATCTTAAAGCAATGATATTAACTTTGGATGTTGCACCATTGAGTATAGTTACTGTACACGGCATCACCAATAGCCAATTTATATTAGTGATATTGCTATTGCAAACATGATGCAAATTTCTCAGGCTAAGATTATAAAATCAGATGAGAGCAAGACACCAACCCCAAAAAATAGGAAACCTTCAAAAGTATTTCAGTCCTCATATATCACTGAGTTTGATTTTGGTTCGAAAGAAAAAGAAGTAACCCATACTAATGAAAAGTTGAAGTATTCTTTCGAAGATTACAAAATTTTGGACCACATCCGAATGATCTATTCTCAATGTTCAAACATTGAATATTAGAGGGTCTACTACAAACACGCACTAGAAGGTAAGAATATTAACTCCTTATATTAACTACATATATATATATATAAATATATATTTGTTCAATTGCCTATGAAGAAAAACAATATTCATTAAGAAAAGACAAGAATGAGCACTATAAGTCCAGGCATGTTTTATTTAAATTGAAGTTTGATTTTTATGTTGCAAGTTCAGAGAAGAAGAACTGAGTTTATAGGATGTCACAATTTCCTACATGATGAAATGATGAGGTACAATCTTACACATTTTTAATTGTTGAAATATAAACTGATATACTACACGTTGGAATTGATTTTACTTAATTTCACAATGAATTACATGTATTTATATATCAAAGATTGATATCAAATAATATTGGATGGATAGTTTAAACTTATGCTATATTTTGAACTGATTTATGCTTATGCATATATTATATTTATGCTATCAAATAAATTGATCTGGTTAACATTTATGTTATATTTTATTAATTATTTATGATATGTTTTAAACATAATAGTGCATAAATTATATGAGGATGAGATATGGATAATACATTTTCATACTTGTACAAAACGTTGATGTAATATTCTATTACAAGTGCAAGAAGTCAAAGATAGAGACCACTAAGGATTATAGATATATCATTGTTAATTGCTTGTACAAAACGTATATCCATGACACATTTTTGGTATAATAAAAAATCATCAGAGCAGTTATCACTTAGTTCTTAGGAGGATTACTATTACTCAAAATAAAGTGCATCATAAGAGACATTAATTTGTTCTATTATTCAAGGTTTATGCATTTCGGCTGTTTTTTCACGACATTTAGTAGATGAAGTGTACATTCTAATAAAATACCAGGATGTGTTTCATTGGATATTGACAGATGTAGTTCAGAAGGAGAGGTTTATTCATGTTTATGACTCGATGAAAGGACACAATGATCATTAATTTGAAATTCTTCAACTTGTTGCAATGATGTCAACTTACTTGACCATGACTGATTTTTTTGAGAGAAAAAACTCACAGATTGGTCACTATACAAGAAAAAGACTGACAAATATACATTTGATATTCATCATGTTGATGATATTTTCTGATAGTCAAGTGACACACTGTATGAATTAGATTCTAATTTTAATATGTTATTCTTACATAAGTACTTTGCATTATGTAACATAAATATACTTATATATTTTCAGGAATTTTGGACTTTTTGTGGCGGCATATGATGAATATTTAAGTGATGAGTTGAAATACCTGCTTCAAACTTTAACTCTGTATGTCATCGAATGTAAGACCCCATAGAATTTTGATTATTTTATTTTTGTCCCTCCTATATGCATAATGTTAATTTTTAACTTGAATTATGTTAAGGGGTGTTAAAGGGGTGTATTGGGAAAATTTTAAATTTTTTGTAAGGGGTTAGGGCCATTTTGGGATCCCGAGGCAGTGAGGTTCTGCAATAGTAGCATGCCATGCCACTTATGCTTTGCGATAGGAGCTTATCATAGAGGTTAACCTCTATGATGGCAGCGTTCCATGTTGCTTTGTTAATTTTTTCCAATTTTTATTTTTTTCACTTGAGTGAGGGGTTTTTAGTCCTTTACCTCTTACACAACTTTAAAATACCAAATTAACCCTTTTCCTTTAGTTGTTAAATATCAAACACTAAACTTTTCCTCATTTACTCCCAAACCACGATAGTTCAAGACAAGAAATCACTACTCTAGGATCCAAACTTTGATTTCTCTTTGATTTCCTTTATATTTCAGTCATGTTTCTCTTTTCTTCACTTGAATTTTGTATTTTGGCATCAATTTATTGAATATTCCTGCAATTTGTATTGATGGATTTGAAATTGAGTTGAGGGTTCTTGGTTGTTATTACTCGACTTACTTCTCCCATATTTTAAATGTATTATTCATGCTTTAATTGATGATTTTAGGAATGAATTGATGCATTATAATTGTGATTGAAATAAGTGACATGGGATTTACCAGAATTGATGATTTTTTATCTTGGTAATGGTATTAACCTTGAGTACCTTGTAAACTTGATTTTGAATATGGATATTTGTATAATTTAACTTGTCTTTTGAAACCATTGCATTACATTAAAGGATAAATGAATAAAAATGCATTTGGAATGCCCTGGGTACCATGGTTTTGGATTTTTAATAAAACTTAAAAGTCTAATGGTTAAATGGACTGGTTTGGCATAACTGAATTAGCTTGCAAACATATTGATATAACGATACCAAGTTGGTAAATGCCTTAATAAATGACTCCTTGGTTAATGGTTGATTTATGTGCAAACTATTTTAATTTGGGATTAAGGAGAATTTTGTAGCTCAACATGAAGGTGTAGTCATGGGGTGGGGGAAACACTATAAACCAATTTTGCCAATGTTGGGGGGTCTATATGACCATGTGTCTGGATACACATTATATTTTTGATGGCTATCGCCTTGGTGTATTTAGCCTTTCCCCAGTACATATGACTAACATTAACTGGGCCTCTTTTGATAGGGGGAGTCAGACCTATATAGACCATAGATGCCTTTAGGATGGAGCGAGCTATATAGTTTAGGATAAAGTTTAAACTATCATGTTAATTGGACCTTGTCCCTTTTTCGACATCCTATATATATGTATATAAATATGGTATATGTGGTTTCTGGTTGGATTTTTGTAAATGCATTATTTTATCCCTCTCCCTTGAGTTACATGTCAGTGCTCGGCCCACTGATATTTCCTATACACAACATCATTTCATGATGTAGGTTTTGAGTACTTTTTTATTGTTGTTGTATAGCATTAGGAAATTGGGTACTTCTATCGATTAGCTGTGAAATGGTGAGCCTCCATTCTTATAAAGGCCCGATCATTTCATTGGTTTCCTTATTGTCTTAGTATTTTGGATTTTGTATGTCATAGTGGGGGGTATGTCCTGACTTAGTTGGTACTCTTGGTTTAGAGTCTTTCAAGGTTAGGATTGGGATATCATTTATGTCTTATTTTGACTCTTTACATTTTATTTTGGTTTTATTTATCTCTCATTAATTTGGTTAGCTTTTACTATTTATTACTATTATACTCTGGAGGTAAGGCTAAGGGGGTGGTCTCTGACCCATGGTAGGATTGAGATACCCATCACGTCCAGGCTCGAGTTTGAGTTATGACAAGCTTGGTATTAGAGCATGGTTTAGAATCGGTGTGTACAAAAAGTCATGTCAAGTAGAGTCTTTTTTATAAATGTATAGCGTGCTACACTTAGAAGGGGGAGGCTACAAGGCATTTAGGAATGTTTCCTTTTCTTGTGTCCTATTTTGCGCTATAAAGTCTAGTTTCTATGAAACTTCTCTAACTCCTGGCTTACTTGCATTTTAGATCATGCCTTCCCAAAGATCTGGCGATCATAGAAACTCTGTTGGAAACTCTATTCCACCTGAGGAAAATATGGAGGGAACTTTCCCTATTTATGGAGTGCAGACCTGATCTATGGTCCATGATCCTGACTATACCGATCCACGTAGGGTTTCTCTAGTCCCTACTAGTCCTTCTCAGACTTCTCGGGCTAGTGATACTTATGCTTAGTTGCCTCAGGGAGATATCTCCAATGCGGGGTTCCATCAGTCTATTCATATGTTTTCTCTGCTGGTGGCATCACAGTCTTGTCAGTCTGATCATGTTTATCCTGTTGCTAACTCATTTGAGGTCACCGGGGTTGGCTAGTTTATGAGGTTGAATCCCCCAACCTTATTATGATCTAAGGTTAAGGAGGATCCTCAGGGTTTTACTGATGATATGGAGAAGATTTTTAGGGTGATGCATGCTACTGACTCAGAGGGTGTGGAGTTTGCTACTTATCAATTGAAGGATGTGGCTTACCAGTAGTATAAGGAGTGGGAAGAGATGAGGGGTGATGATCCTGAGCTAGCAATGTGGGATATATTTTTAGGTGTTTTTCTTGATCACTTCTTTCATCAGGAGTTAAGAAAGGCTAAGGCTAAAGAGTTTGTAAACTTAAAGCAGGGTAAGATGAGTGTCAAGGAGTATGCCGTAAAGTTCCAGTAGTTGTCCCATTATGCTCTGGATTTAGTGTCTAATATGAGGTCCTAAATGAGGAAATTGGCTTCTGGTTTATCCCTGAGTTGGTGTTAAAGTGTAAGGTTGCCATGCTAAATAATGACATGGACATATCCAGGTTGGTGGTTTATATACAGTAGGTGAAAGATAAGAAAAAAAAAAGGTAGAGATGGGAGAAAAGTAGAACAAGAAGTTTAGATATGCAGAGCAGGGTGTAGGTTAGTATAATAATGGGAGAGATGGTAGGTAGTGGACTAAAAATAAGAATTAAGGAAATTCTTATTCGTCAGCCAGTGATCCTTATCCTAAGACTTCAGGTGATCATTGTTTTCAGGCTTGCAGTGGTCCTAAGGCACAAGGTGTCTAGTCTCAAGTTGGTTGATCTTAGTCAGCCCTTCCCTATCCTCCTTATTAATTTTGTGGATAGTTTCACCGTGGTTATTATGAGGAGAAAAGGAACTTGTGTTATAATTATGGTCAGCTTGGTGATCTGCAACAAAATTATCCTATAGCTAAAGTATCCACTAGAGCTAATAAGGTCATGGCCTCCACTTTTTTGGCACTTGAACCTAAGGGTTCCACTTAAGGTGCCGACAATGGTCAGAATAGTCTCTATGTACTTGCTACTCGTTAAGAGTCTGAGGCATCCCTAGATGTTGTTACTGGTATGTTATAACTTTTCTCCCATGATGTTTATTATTTTCTTAATCCAGATTTTACCCTATCTTATGTGACTCCTTATGTGGCTATGCACTTTGTTTTAGGTCCTAAAAATATTTCCGATCCTTTTTCTATTTCAACTCTTGTGGGTGAGTCTATTATGGCTAGAAAGATCTATAGGGGTTGTGTAGTGTCCATTCTTCATAGGTAGACATTGGTGGATCTGATATAACTTATATGGTGGATTTTTATAAAATCTTGGGGATAGATTGGATCCACTCCTGCTATGCTTCTATGGATTGTAGGACCCAAAGGGTCAGTTTCTATTTTCCTAATGAACTGGTGATTGAATAGGAGAGGAGTTCCTTTGCACCCAAAGGGAGGTTTATTTCTTATCTTAGAGTCCAGAAGTTGATATTCAAAAGGTGTTTGTATCACCTAGTTTGGGTTACGGATTCTAACTCTGAGAGTCCCTCTTTACAATCTGTCCTGGTGGTTAATGAACTTCCTGAAGTTTTTCCAAATGATCATCCTGGAATTCGTCCGAATAGGGAGATAGATTTTATGATTGATCTTTTACTGAATATGTAACGCCCCGAATTTGGTACCCGAAATGCCACACGGTGCTCATGACCCCAAAGGACCACAAGCTAACCCATGACTGATATCTATAACTGAGTACTACATAACATACTGTATAAATCCAGAATAAAAGGTTGAAAGGCCATAAGGTTCAAAAATCTGATAAAACATAACATCTAAATAATACGATATCACCATACTAAAACTGAAATAACTGTCTGAACATGCTAGTCTGAAATCCTCTATATTGCCTAAAAACTGTGGAGTTGATGAGACATGTCCCCAACTAATTCTAGACTACTAAAATAATGAAGTAATAAAATAATCATGCTATCCTCGAATAATGACACTCACTGCTAGTTTGGCTGCTGAATGTCTGATCTACTAAGGATACTCTGGAGCTCGTGCTTCTGAACCTATGGTATAAAACACTATAGCCCAAATGCGTCAGTATAATTGAATGTACTGGTATGAAAATGAGGTAGGCTGAATACAAGGGTTATTATACATAAATAATACTGACTGAGTAACATGAACGTGGGAATACATGTATGAATACTGATACGCCCAAAGTACACCTCTGTTACGAGAGAGTAAGCAGTCGTTGTCAAATATATAACCCAACTAGGTTGAGGTCGAATCCCACAGGGAATATAGTGCTAATTAAGTTATATACAGATTAGTTGACTTTTAATCGTTTGTTTCTGTAAAATAAATAGGGGGATTTGATTCAGTTCACAAATTAATGGTTTCAGTTTAACAAGATGAAATACGTGTAGCAGAATTCAAATTCAGAGAAATAGCAAGCTAGGGTTATGTCCACCTTGTAGTTTTCAATACTTTTTAATTATGGGCTTTACGAATTCATACATGCATCGTGCTTACAAAGAATCGTATTGTATTTAATAACATAATCCTAGTGTTTCTCAACCATCAAGGACTAATTCACTTTAGTTCTCTCGAATCAAAAGCTTTTACCAAAAGCAATACGAAATCTCCAAGTAGTTAATCCTGCTAAGGCATTAACTTATGAAAAAGGGGTTGGTAATCCTATTTTCTTGGCACTACTCTCTTTTTCGAACATCAATCTTTCTTTCGAACAAGTTGCGTTTTAAGGCATATCCTCTATGTTTGAAACCACTAGAATTCAAGATAAGCGAAGAGAGTATGATATAAATAAATCAATGCATAATGAATTCAAAACCCAAACTGAGAGATTGTATGCTACAAGGCTTCCATAATCCTAACTAATAAACTTAGCTACTCATGAATAAAACGAAAAGCATCATAAATATGTTCATCATACCCAAAACTAGAAGACGATCTTGGTGTGCGAATAGTGAAAATAACAGAGAAAACATTTTTCTCTCTCCCCAGGCTAAGCCGCCACTCTCCTCTCTCCAAATAATACAAAATAATTCAATAATGAATAAAAATTCAGCATTAAGCCTTTTAATAATCTTGTCTCTCATAATTGCCTTCTAAGTCCCTGAACTAATTATAAATGACAAACTAGTCTTAGACATAGTTTCTAGGTGCCACATTTGGTCCAGACTGCTACTCTCTCTTGTGTCATATGCCATCCGCATTCCAAAGTCCCATTATGTCTTCATCTACCTCATTAATACCTGAAATCATGCTAATCACATCGGTTAGATCAATTACATAGAAGTAGAGTAAAAATATAAGAAACTAGGCATTTTGTTCTCTAAACTTAGCTAAAACATGGATAGGTTATGGTGCTTAGGCATATAAATACACCCAAGATCAAATACATAACTGTAAATGAGATTGTGAAAACACTGATTACTGAGTATGAATACTGATAACATAGATTTTTGATAACTGATTTAACTGATACTGCGACTATGTCTGAAAGTCTAGGTTCTAATGGAACTAGCTAAGTGTCGTACTAAGCTGAGTGATTGTATCTGACAGTTCTGAATTCTGTAGGACTATCTGAGTTCTATTACTGAGACTGAGACTAAGACTGTGAGAGGTAGTCATCTAACTGACATGCTCCTAATAAGCTATTATAGCTGAGTTGGGGTCCAATCTGTAACCCCAATTTGAAGGGTGTCAATACCGTGCCACTGGTAAGGACAAACTATAAGTCATCCCTCATCTAATAGGTACTCTAAGAAGAATGGTGGGACCCTCATATAATAGGTTAAACCACCTCATCTACCCTCAACTAGCAGGTTTAATATCTTAACCTACGCTAGCTACGTAGTTCTTGCGCGCAAGGATTGCTTCTAAGAATCACACCCTCTAATAACAGGTGAGTTCCCATCTTTTGACTCACTTGATGATGAATCCAACTCCCATTTGAATAGACACTGAACATGATTAACTAAAATGAACTGGACTGAGTTCACTAAATTCCGTTGACTGATGAAATATTACTGAGATCTGATAACTGACTGAGATTACTGAGATTACTGGACTGATACCGAATTTACTGAGTTTTCTTGAGTCATGTAACTAACTGAATTCTACTGATCATGGCTTGATTGAGGTTATCATGAAACTGAAACTGGATCTACGCACACAACTAAATTGTCGAATATAAGTAACCCTAGGACTCGATAGCATGAAACTGACAAAACATGACACTTCTTGAATACATGACCATAATCAATAATTCATAATACAATCACTTGGGAGTTTCATGAAGCACTTGGTTTGCATACTCTTGTACATGAATAGGAATGCATTCAAATATATTATGGTTACACAATTCTAGTCTTATGGGCATTAGATCAAACAATTTCAAAGCATCAAAATAGCATGAGAGTCATTTCGAAACATAAGGACAAAACATGGATTCATCATTTAGGCCTTATTGAGTCAATAAGCATAAATCTTACTCTCTTAGGCATTTTATCAAATATCTAGTATGCATAACTTAGGTCTTACGCATGAACATCAACTTAATACATCAAGTTCCTTCATTCATCCCAATTTCATCAATTTCAATCAATATATTACCAAAATTTCATGGAAATATATTAAAGCTTCCAACTTGGAAGTCGCACAACCACATAAACATGATTATAATCAATCCACAACATGGGTTTCACAATTTATGATTTTAAAATAGGATTCTTGAGCTTCATGGGTGAAAGGAACCCATGAATCAATACTAAACATACCTCAAAATCTTGAATCTTGAAGGAGGTTAACTTTTCTTGAAGGTTCTTGAACGGTGACGTTTTGATTCTTGAGTTTTCTTGAAGAAGGTTTTGAATCTTGTTCTTGGGTTTTGATCTTGAAAAAAACCCTAATTTTGATGTTATGGATGAATGAGGATTTATATGCCTTGCTTTGATGTAATTAGGGGTTAAAAAGGGTGGAAAAAGACCCCAAAAGCCCTTTAAAACATCGTTTCAGTGCTATTTCGGACAAAATTGACGGTTTAGGTGACTGACCGTCACTCTGGTGACCGACCGTCACTCCAACCGTTATTTTTTGGAAAAAAATGTCCTTAATGCCTCAGTTGCAACGACAAGAGAGATGGTCCATTGCTGACTTGACGGTCCGTCATCTTGCTCGTCTCTCCTGGGAAGCTCGGACAACTCTCAGTAAAACGGCAATAACTTCTTACTCCGATATCGGATTTTGGAAAAATTGGTATATTTGGAAAGATAGTTCAATTATATTTATATTGATGGGTTATTATATAAAAAATTCATAGTATAATAAAAGATATTCTTGTTTGAAGTTGACTATGATAATATCCTTCTCAAGAATTCAATCGGTAAGGGATGTTTTGATTCATCTAATAGCTAGGACGAATTTGAGGCCTTAATATACATCAAACTTTACAATAAAACTACCAAACCACTATAATTTATTTCTCATTATATTGAAGCATGTATTTACTATCGGTTGGGATTCTCGGGGTATTATAATATCTCCTCCTTGGGAATATTCATCCTCGAATGGGACTGACTAAGCTGAGATTCATGTTGATCATGTATATCTGATGCATGGTTTTATGACTGAGCTAATATATGAATGCATGACTTAGAGTAATGATAAGCTGATCACGCATATCTAATGCGTGAATACATGACTGAACTGACTCATGAAAATGCGACTGAACATGTAAGGGTAAAGATACCAAGTTTGAAACAAAAACTGAGCATAGTTTGTAACTGAAATTTGAACCATAAGCTAAATGAACTTAAGGAAATCTATTACCTTGGGTTGGTTCTGAATTAGTGGAGAAGAGGTGAAGATACTTGGTTCGCATATCTGTTTTTGATTTCCAAGTAGCTCCCTCAACGGACTGATTCCGCCAAAGAACTTTAACTAGAGGGACTTCTTTGTTCCTCAGTCTGTGAATCTGATAATCAAGAATTTTAACTAGAATTTTCTCATACGAGAGACTGTTCTAAATATTTACGCCCTCAACAGGGACTACAACTGCTGGATCACCTATGCACTTCTTTAGCAAGGGGACATAAAGGACTGGATGAACTAAAACTAGATCTGAAGGTAATTCGAGATCATAAGCTACTTTACCTAAGCGACTGAGAATTTTGAAGGGACCGACATATCGGGGACTGAGTTTTCCCTTCTTACCAAATCTCTTCACTCTCTTCATGGGAGAGATTTTTAAAATACAAAAAAAAAACTTTCTCAACTCGAGATCCTTTACTGAACACGCATGAACAGGAACATGAGAACATTACTAAGTCTGTAACGTGTGACATGGACTGACTATCGTGAACTGAACTGAGAAATTGAGTACATGGATTACGGATGAATTGGAGATAGAGGGTCAACCTATGGGTACCCACTACTTCAAAATGGGTTCATTACGTGAAAGAAAGTGGCATGTTTATGTCATAAAAGCTTGGGGGATTATAGTGTATCTACCCCTTGGGACACTATGTCCCTTGAAGAATGCTGGGATTTTTTTCTTTTTTTCTGAGCTTTGAGGAAACTGAGGTGATGCACAAGGCAACTACAAACTGAATCGTGACTGAATATCTGGATTCTGAAACTAAGGCTTGATACATGAACTGATATGGACACGCAACGACCTGATTGATCCATCTTTGAATAGTTACATTCATGAGATTTCAGATAGTGCAACTAGATAGAAAAAAATGGGAAGCCACACCATACGAACTTGTTCGTCTGACTATTAAACTAAATCGATGGCTCTGTGGACTAACTCATACTGAAAACTTATACTTGACTGGAGTATTTCTATGAAACTCTTTCTATAGTGTTCTAGTTACTGTAGGGAGAAAGAAAATATTGGCCTGGTCTGAGCAGAACATCTGAATAGGGGATCACCACATGGCTGGGATTCTTGTATTAGGAGGTAATTCCTATAAAACATCATCTAAAATAGAGTGACTAAGCCTTATGCACTGCATCTAAAATTTTCAAGATTAGACATATCCCTCGAATACTCCTTCACTACACTCTCTGCCTTAGTACAGTACATCACTTGAGACTACTGAAAATATTCACATGGGGGCTGAGCACAAATACATAAACATACTAACTTATCTGATTAACTGCATGGCTGATAGCTGAATACTAGGCATGTAAGACTGAACTGTACTTAGTCTAAATAACTGGACTAAAACTATAGAGCATTATGCAAAGAAGGTAATGATTGACTGGGTAACATGAGATAACTGAGCATGAATGAGTAAAAACTATATTATCTTAAGGATGTAAGACCAAACGTCTAACATAATTCGGAAATATTCTGTAAACTGAGGTACTTAAATACTAATAACTGAATAGGTAATGACCGTATACTATGGTCAAGCAAACCTTGATCTGGACTGAGTTTTTGATCTGATTACTGAACTGGAGCTGACACTATAACTAAGACTGGAACTGGACTCATACTGGAACTAAATATTGGGTTCTTATAGCCAAATACCTATAACTGAGGTTTAGACTGATACTGAATTTTGATGGCTAAGTAACTAATAGTTGAAAGCCATGGTTCTGCAGGACTATCTAAGTCCTTTACTGAATATTGATTACTGAACAGATGTTAAAACTGAGGCTTGGGGGATAGAGCATCAACACCATAGATTTCACCGAGGGATCTAAACTGAGGGTATACGTGACATAATTTAAGTTTGGTTGATCATTCAAAGTGGAGCGTGAGTCATATGGGCTGAGCATATTGTAAAGAATGATATGAGTGCATGAGTCATGAGCTGCATTACTTGAGTCTAAAGTCTTTGTACACATGGGACATGATTCATAACACAGAGTGAACTGGAACTCCTTATACTAGGAACTGCGAGCGTACATGATTCTCACTAACGTACACAAATATGAGCGATGATCATAGAGCTGACATGTAGGACATGAATAGATATCATAATAACTGATGGGTTTTGAGGGTCTATAATATTTTTTTGAGATCGTTTGCATGATCACGCTCACTGTGGGAGTAGACAAGAATTTCATCTATAAAGACTATGATGAACATGTCCAAGTACTTGTTGAACACACAGTTCATCGAGTCCATGAAGGCTATTGGGGCATTGGTAAGACCAAAGGACATGACTAAGAGTTCTAAATGACCATACCAAGTTCTGAAAGCTATTTTCAGAATATCACATTCGCTGAGTTCTACTGGTGCCATTCTATATGGTGGAATAAATATGGTCTAAGCATCTATAAGAAGGTCAATGCCGAAGTCTATTTCCCTCTCAGGAGAAACTCAAGGAAAATCTTCGGGAAAGACATCTGAATATTCAGTCTCAATTGGAACTAACTCAAGACTGGGATTTTCAGAACTAGAGTCCTTAACTCAAACAAGATGATAGACATATCCCTTAGATATCATTTTCCTATCCCATAAGTAGGAAACAAGCTGACCTCTGAATGCTGAAATACTACCCTTTCACTCAAGGACAGGTCCATTCAGAACTGAAACTGGACAACTTTATTTCTGTAGTTGACTGTGACATGGAAGGAATGAAGCCACTCCATACTGAGAATGACATCAAAATTAGTAATCTCTAATTTGACTAAGTCTGCTGAAGTGATCTTCTGAGATACCATCACCGGAAAATTCCTGTATACCCGTTGGCTATGATGGATTTACCCACTGGGGTAGAGACTAAGAAGGGCTCTGCTAGAATTTCAGGACTAACTCCGAAATCAACTACTATATAAGTAGTAACAAAACATAAAGAAGCTCCTGGATCTAGCAAAAAGTAAACATGCAAATGAAATATCTTTATCGTACCAGTGACCACATCAGGAGAATTTTCCTGATCCTGTCGGGACTGAAGAGCATAGAGTCTATTTAGGCGCTCCCCACTGGTTGTGCTGGAAGTGGCACCCTACTGATTCGGGCGACCGGACTGAACTGAAGGACGATTATGTTGACTTCATGGACTAACCTTAGTTCTTACCGCAAGTATGACAATAGGGATTGGTTTGGGCACTACTAACACTGCCCTGAGATCTAGGGCTTGGCACCCTATCTCTAAATTTAGGGACTAGAGCACTGGCTGAGAAAGAAACTGAAATGGATGACTTTGGGTGAAACTGATAATGGTTACCGCCCTCTAAGTTAGGCTGAGCAAAGTTGAAATTACCTGTTCTCGCTCTCTTATTTTCTCTCTTTCTTTTTACGTTTTCCCATCTCAATCTACTGGGCATGAATCATATGCCTGAGTAGGACAATAGCCTGTTAATTACTCTGAGCCACTACTAAGTAAGATAAAGTAAGGGAGTCATTTCTAAATTTGCCATAAAAGACATGCTCGTCCAGGGAATCTTCCTGAATGGGCGAAGGTACTGATAGATTCTTGGTTTTCCTTTTGTTAGTCCTTTTGGGAGGCATGTTCTATAACGAAAGGGAGAAATAGATTAAACTGAGAGTTTAACTTGAGCTTATGCTCACTCACACGACATGAATACTAAAAGAGAGGAAACTATTCCTAAAACATCTCATAGCCTCCTATCCATAAGTATGGTGCACAACACACCCATGCACAAGACTCTACTTGATGAGGCTTTTCAGACTTCCTATAAAACTATTGAACCTTAGGCTCTGATACCAAGTTTGTAATGCCCCGAATCTGGTACCCAGAATGCCATACGGTGCTCATGACCCTGAAGGACCACAAGCTAACCCATGACTGATATCTGTAATTGAGCACTACATAACATACTGTATAAATGTAGAATAAAAGTCTAAAAGGCAATAAGGTTTAAAAATCTGATAAAACATAACATCTGAATAATACGGTATCACCATACCAAAACTAAAATAATTGTATGAACATGTTAGTCTGAAAGCCTCTATATTGTCTAAAAACTGTGGAGTTGATGGGACATGTCACCAACTAACTCCAGACTACTGAAATAATGAAGTAATAAAATAATCATGTTATCCCCGAATAATGAGGACTCACTGCTAGTCTGGCTGCTGAACGTCTAATCTACTAAGAATGCTTTGGAGCTCGTGCTTCTGAACCTATGGTATAAAACACCATATCACAAATGCATCAGTACAATTGAATGTACTGGCATGCAAGTGAGGTAGGCTGAATACAAGGGTTCATATGCATGAACAATACTGAATGACTAGGTAACATGAATATGGAAATATATGCATGAATACATAACTGTAAATGAGATTGTGACAACACTGATTAATGAGTTTAAATATTGATAACATGGATTTCTGATAACTGATATAAATAATACTGAGCGATTGTGTCTGACAGTCTAGGTTTTGATGGAACTAGCTGAGTTCCATACTGAGCTGAGTGACTGTATCTGACAGTCCTAAATTCTGTAGGACTATCTGAGTTCTATTACTGAGACTGAGACTGAGACTGTGGGAGGTAGTCATCTAACCGATATTTCCCTAATAAGCTATTATAGCTGAGTTGGGATCCAATCTGTAACCCCAATTAGAAGGGTGTCAATACCACACCACTGGTAAGGATAAACTGTAAGTAATCCCTTATCTAATAGGTACTCTAAGGAGAATGGTGGGACCCTCATATAATAGGTTAAACCACCTCATCTACCCTCAACTAGCAGGTTTGATGTCTCAACCTACGCTGGTTACATAGTTTTGGAGAATAAGGATTTCTTCTAAGAATCACACCCTCTAATAACAGCTGAGTTCCCATCCTTGGGCTTACTCGGTGCTGAATCCTACTCCCATTTGAATAGACATTGAACATGATTAACTGAACTAAACTGGACTGAGTTCACTGAATTTTATTGACTGATGAAATATTACTGAGATCTGATAACTGACTGAAATTACTGAGATTATTGGATTGATACCAAATTTACTGAGCTTTCCTGAGTCATGTAACTGACTGAATTCTACTGATCATGGCTTGATTGAGGTTATCTTGAAACTGACATTGGCTCCTGGCACATAGCTAAATTGTCGGGTACAAATACCCCCAGGACTCGATAGCATAAAACTAACAAGACATGACACTTCTTAAACACATGACCATAATCAATAATTCATAATACAATCACTTGGGAGTTTCATGAAGCACTTGGTTTGCATACTCTTGTACATGAATAGGAATGCATTCAAATATATCATGGTTACACAATTCAAGTCTCATGGGCATTCAATCAAATAATTTTAACACATCACAATAGCATGAGAGTCATTTTGAAATATAAGGACAAAGCATGGATTCATCATTTAGGCCCTATTGAGTCAATAAGCATAAATCTTACTCTCTTAGGCATTTTATCAAACATGTAGTATGCATAACTTAAGGCTTAAGCATGAACATCAACTTAATACATCAAGTTCCTTCATTCAAATTAATTTCATCAATTTCAATCCATATATTACAAAAATTTCATGGAAACATATTAAAGCTTCCAACTTGGAAGTCGCACAACACCATAAATATGATTATAATCAATCCACAACATGGATTTCACAATTCATGATTTTAAAATAGGATTCTTGAGATTCATAGGTGAAAGAAACCCATGAATCAACACTAAACATACCTCAAAATCTTGAATCTTGAAGGAGGTTAACTTTTCTTGAAGGTTCTTGAATGGTGACGTTTTGATTCTTGAGTTTTCTTGAAGAAGAGTTTGAATCTTATTCTTGGGTTTTGATCTTGAAATAAACTCTAATTTTGATGTTATGGATGAATAATGAGTTATGTGATTTTCTTTGATGTAATTAGGGGTTAAAAAGGGTGGAAAGAGACCCAAAAAACCCCTTAAAACGTAGTTTCAGCGCTATTTCGGAAAAAATTGATGGTCTGGGTGACGGACCGTCACTCTGGTGACTGACCGTCACTACAACCGTCAATTTTGGTCTAGAAAACAGACTTAATGCCTCAGTTTCAATGGCCATAGCGACGGTCCGTCGCTGACTTGACGGTCCATAAGCTTGCCCGTCGCTCTTGGGCAGCTCGGACAACTCTCTGTAAAATGGCCATAACTTTTTACCCCGATACTGGATTTTGGAAAAATTGGTATTGTTGGAAAGATAATTCAATTAAATATATTTTTGTGGGTCATGAACTCAAAAATTCATAGTATAATAAAATATATTCTCATTTGAAGTTGACTATGACAATATCCTTCACAAGAATTCAATCGGTAAAAGATGTTTTGATTCATCTAATAGCTAGGATGTATTTGAGGCCTTAATATACATCAAAATTGATCATAAAACTATGAAAATACTATAATTTATTTCTCATGAGCTTGAAGCATGGTTCTACTATCGGTTGGGATTCTCAGGGTATTACAGAATACCCATCCCATTTTCATTCCTTCTTATAGGATGGCTCTGGCTGAACTAAAGAAACTAAATGAGCAATTAAAGGATCTTCTTAATAAAGGGTTTATCTGTCCTAGTGTTTCTTTGTGGGGTGCTCCTATATTTTTGCGTGAAAGAAAGATGGATCTCTTCAGATATGTATAGACTATCATTAATTGAAAAAGGTTACAGTAAAGAATAAGTACCCTCTCCCTAGGATTAATGACCTATTCGCTTAACTTTAGGGTGCTAGGTATTTTTTTTAAAATTGATCTCCATTGGACTATCATTAGTTGAAAATTAAGGAGGTTGATATTAAGACTATTTTTCGAACCCGGTATGGCCATTATGAGTTTTTAGTTATGTCATTTGGGTGACTAATTCTCCGGCTGCTTTCATGGATCTTTCAATTGGGTGTTTAGGAAGTTTCTAGATCTGTTTATTATAGTTTTCATTGATGACATCTTGGTGTACTCTAAGAGTGAGAAGAATCATGCCAATCACCTCCGAATGTGTTGCAAACTCTTAGGGGTCATTTGGTTGGGAAACAAGTTATGCTAGGATTAGTTATGCTGGGATTAGTTATACTGAGATTAGTTTTCTTGGGATAAGTTATCCTGGTATTATTTTTAGTGATTGTTTGGTTTGTGGTACTAAAAATGATCGTCATTACATCCTTTCTAAGAATAAATAGTTTGTTTACAAAAATATCATTTGCCTTATTTAGCTTAATATTTCATGTTAAATTACTTATTTTGTCCTAAATTCTATAACATGTTGATAATCCCATTTTTTTTAAAAAAGATTCATCAACAAAAAATGCAAAAAAGAATTACTCTCATCTTACATTATTTAGTATCATTAATATTTGGAAAGTTGAATTGTATTTTTACAAAAATTAAATTTTCAAACATGTTCACCTATATATAAAAAATAATTTTTTATTTAATAATTAAGCATGTACTAAGTTAGAAAGGGAATGTCAAGATACTTTAATTACTTGTCCATGATAAATTTGTTAGAAAAAATAAAAATTTGAAGTAAGATTAATAATTACAAAATACAAATATAATAAACCCTTGGATCAATTTTGAATTTGATTTTATAAATAGTTAAGTCCAGATAATTGTTCAAATTTATCAAAATGAACGAAAATTTATAGAGTAATTAAAATTTAAATTAGGAATAAAACTATCAAAAAAATTTGATGTAAATACTATCAAAATCCCACGTTCTCTCTTATATATAGTAGTAAAGTAATATATACATACATACATATATATACACACACACACACACTAAGCCCATATAATTGTTCAAATTTATCAAAATGAGCAAAAATTTGTAGAGTAATTAAAATTTAAATTAGGGATAAAATTGTCAAAAAAAATTAATGTAAGGACTATCAAAATCTCGTGTTCTCTCTTATATGTAGTAGTAAGGTTATATATATATATATATGAAAAGTGTTAATTAAAGGATTTAGAGGGTAATTTTGTCATTTTATGCCTTTTTCCCAAGTTAAAATATAGTGGGATTATTTATACCACCCCTTAGGTGGAATAACTTATCCCGGTACTATTTGTTAATCCCGGGATAAGTTATTCCGAATTTGACAACCAAACATAGCATCAAAAAATTTATCCCAGGACTATATATTTTAATACCTCACACCAAACGACCCCATAAGGACCAGAAATTGTATGCAAAATTTTCTAAGTGTAAATTTTGGTCTCGGGCATATTATTTCTAGTGAAGGGATCAAGGTGGATCCACAAAAAGTTGAGACAGTTAAGAAGTGGCTTAAACTCATGACTCCAGTGATATTAGGAGTTTTTTGGGCTTGGTAAGGTATTATAGGAGGTTTGTGGAGAGTTTCTCATCTACTGATAATCCACTGACAAAGTTGACTCATAAAAAGGTTAAGTTTTTATGGTCAGATGCTTTTGAGGGTAGTTTTGAGAAGTTAAAGGATAAGTTAACTTTTGAGCGGGTACTGTGGGGTTTGTTGTGTATTGTGATTCATCCCGTGTGGGACTGGATTGTGTTTTCATATAGCATAGTAAGTTTGTAGTCTATTCCTCTAGGCAGCTTAAGGTTCATGAGAAAAATTACCTGACTCACGATATAGAGATAGTGGTTGTGGTTTTTACTTTAAAGATTCAATGCCATTATTTGTATGTGGTATATATGGATATTTATTCATACCATAAGAGCTTGCAGTATGTGTTTACACAGATAAAATTGAATCTCAGACAGAGGAGGCGGCTCGAGATACTTAAGGATTATGACATGAGTTTGCACTACCATCCAGGTAAAGCTAATATTGTTGCTGATGCTCTTAACAAGTTGTCTATGGGGAGATTATATCATGTTGAGGATAATATGAGAGGGTTGGTTAAAGATATTCATAGGCTGGCTAACTTGGGAGTTTGGTTTTAAACTTTGAGGGTGGAGGAATGATTGTTCAAGAAGTGGTTAAGTCATCTCTTGGTGTTGAGGTAAAGGAGAAATAGGTTATGGATTCCGTACTTATTCAAATCAAAGATGATGTGGGTCAACAAAAGGTTATGGATTTATAGATTAGGGGAGATAGCATCTTGAGGTATCAACAAAGGTTGTGTGTTCCTGATGTAGATGGGTTGTGAGGGATAATTTTTGTTGAGGCTCATGAGTACAGATATACAGTTCATCCAGGTTTAACCAAGGTGTATCATGACTTAGAGAAACTCTACTGGTGGAATAATATAAAGAGGTATGTGGCAAATTTTGTTGCTAATTCTATGATTTGGCAGCAAGTTAAGGTAGAACATTTAAGGCCTGGTGGCATGTCCCAAGATATAGAATTAACCATATGGAAGTAGGAGAATATTAATATGGATTTCGTTATGGGTCTTCCGTGGTCTTGCAATTAGTATGATTCTATTTGGGTCATTGTAGATAGAATGACTAAGTTTGCTCACTTCTTGCCTGTGGGGACTAACTACTAAGAAGAGGATTATGCCAAGTTGTTCATTCAAGAAATAGTTAAGCTGTATGGGGCGCCGATGTCCATCATTTCAGATCGAAATACATAATTTTCTTCTCACTTCTGGCATTTGTTTAAGAAAGGTTTGGGTACTCAGGTGAACCTTAGCACCACTTTCCACCATCAAATGGATGGACAAGCAAACCATACTATTCAGACTTTAGAGGATATGCTAAGGGAGTGTGTGATTAATTCTAAAGGTAGTTGGGTTGACCATTTTCCTCTTAAGAATTCACTTACAACTACAATTATCATTCCAACATTCAAATGCCTTTTTAGGGATCTTTATAGTAGGAGGTGCAGGTTTCCTATTGGATGGTTTGAGGTGGATGAGACTAGGTTTTTTGGACCTGACTTGGTTCACCAAACCATAAATAAGATAAAGGTGATTAGAGAAAGACTTAAGACTACTTAGAGTCACTAAAACTATTATGCGAATGTGAGACGGAGAAAGTTGGAGTTTGAAGTAAGTGATTAGGTATTCTTGAAGGTTTCTCCTATGAAAGGACTCATGATATTTAGGAATAAGGGAAAACTCTGTCCCCATTACATTGGTCTGTAACAGAATATGAGGAGAATTGGGAATGTTGTTTATTAATTAGATTTACCGTTGAGTTTGGCTTTGATTCATTCTATTTTCCATGTGTCCATGCTTAAGAAATGTATGGGTGACCCTTGTTTGATAGTGCCTGTTGAGGATGTTGGTGTTAAGAATTCATTGTCCTATAAGGAAGTCCCAGTTGAAATATTTGATAGGTAAGTTGATAGGTTGAGGACAAAGGATGTAGTGTAACGTCCCACGAGTACACCCTCGGCGTCACACGGGGCTTACGACCTCGAAGGACCACAAGTAACCCATGACTCGTACCTGCTGTGAATATTGAATAATAATAATAATAAAACATAAGAGGAAGTGAAGATGAAAACACCATAAAGTCCATAATATTAAAAAATAAATACTGAGTACATATGACGGATAACTACTAACTGAAAGTGTCTGAAAGCCTCTAAATATCTGAAATAAAAGAGTTGGTGGGACAGGCCCCAACTAACTCCAACTACTGTCTGAAAATAACTTAAATACTATAAGTAATGCAGTGACTAAATAAGTATCACGTCTTCGATGGATGAGGATTCACTACTGTAGCTGCGACTGATCGACTGATCTGGCTAAGTACGATCAGGAACCCAAGAGTCCAAACCTATGATATGAGACATCATAGCGCAAAGAGAGTATGCGTCAGTGCTTTGGATGTACTGGTACGCTAGGTGAGGTTAGGCTAATATGCATGGGTTCATGTGCATGAGTAATAGTAACTAAATATCATAAAGTAACTGGATGAGAGTTTATGCAAGACTGGGACTACTAAAAGTACTAAACATACAATACCAAGCATATATCGTCTGTCTGAATTAGACTGAAGCTGAAGTACTGAGTTCTGGTAACTGAATACTGATAACTGAAAGTTTAGACTAAAACTGAAGTACTAAATTTTTTATAACTGAATAACTGATAAATATAAGTCATGATCGTGTAGAACTGAACTGAGTTCTGTACTAAATACTGAAACTGAGACTGTGGGAGTTATCATCTAACCGACATACCCCGATTATATACTGATTTGGGGTCCAACCTATAACCCTAGTTAGAAGGGTGTTAGAACTGTGCCTCAGGTTAGTAACACTGGCTGGGTCAACCCTAATCTAGCAGGAAGACTCAGGAGATGTATATGGTTACGTCAATCCTAGTCTGGAAGGAAGACGATTTACCTTACGCTGGCTACATAGTTTTTAAACTCAGGGACTGCTACTAAGGGTCAAACCCTATACTGGCAGGAATGACCCCATCCCTGGGTTCGCTCGGTGCTGAATCCTACTCCCAACTAAATCGACACTAGAACTGATCACTAGACTGTACTAGGTTTGACTGAACTCACACTGATTCTATTAACTGACTGAATGCTACTGTTCGGGATATCATGAAATCATTCCATTTTTACTAAAGACTAGATAAATAGCTAATTTTGGGTATTCAATACCCCCAAGACTCGATAGCACGGATAATGGAACTATATCTCAACTTTAAAAGCATCACATATAGGTTACCATGCACAATTCATTCACATAGACATTTTGTCAAACACTTAGGATGCATAATTCTTGTACATGTGAATGAGCAATATATGAATGTTATGACTACCACATTCAACATCACAATTCAAAGATTTAACATGAGGGTTACATAAATCAACACACATTCAAGTTTATTTACATGAAACTCAAAGCTTCTTGGCTTGAAACCAGCACAACAACACATACATGAACACAATTCCATTCAAGAATGTAAATCATAATCTAAGTTTAAAAAAAAAAGGATTCTTGAACTCCAAGGGTGGAAGGAACCCAAGGATGAACACCTAACATACCTTGGTTTCTGAATTTATGAGAATTGTTAGTGAATTCTTGAGACTTGGACTTGAATTTTATGAACCTAGGACTTTGTTCTTGAGAGATTTTGTGAAATAATTATTGAATTTTCCTTTTGGGAGGCTTAATTTCATGTTATGGATGAATAATGTAAGGGGAAAATTACTCAACTGGACCTCACAAATCCATAATTTAATAAACAACAATGTGCCTAGTGATACGACAGGCGATGCACCATGTTGATCAACCCGACGCAATGACCGACGCACCGCATCGATGGTGACGATGTGATACGGCCTGATTGCGTTGGCTCACTATTTTGGTCATCCAAACATGTTTCAAATGATGTCTGAAAATTCCGAACCTCACCCGAGATGACCTTTAGATAACCTTGATCATGAATCAATTTAAAAATCGACAATCTAAGGCCAGAAAGATAAAAAATAAGACCATTGAAATATCGAGGCCAAAAATGAGACTACGTCTTAACACTTAGCTAATTTTTTTCTAAGTTTGGGACCTCTTTTGGCATACTATACAGGAATGAAGTGTGCTAGGACTTTATAAGGTCTTACATATAGCTTCGGTGAAGGTCTTTTGGTGAAATTAAAAGGTAGAAGAGGCTACATGGGAGTCAGAAGAGAATATAAAGGCCAAGTACCCATTCTTGATTCCAACGTAGGATGGAAGTGCTTAAGGTATGAGTTTCATTTCCCTCTTGTCTCATTTTGAATTTGTCCTTGGATTCTACTTCGTTCTTTCTATTGTCGTGATAAAAATATTTTAACTTCTCATTCGGGGATGAATGATCCAAACTAGGGAATAATGTAAGACCCCATAGAATTTTGATCATTTTATTTTTTACACTTACGTATGTGTAATGTTAATTTTTGACTTAAATTATGTTAAGGGGTGTTAAAGGAGTTTTTTGGGAAAGTTTTGGAATTTTTGAAAGGGTCAGAGCCATTTTGGTACCCTGAGGTAGTAAGGGTCCGTGATAGTGGTGTGTCGCACCACTTATGCTTCACAATAGGAGCATGGCATGGAGGCTAACCTCCGCAATAACGACGTGCCATGTTGCTATGTTAGTTTTGTCCAATTTTTATTTTTTTCACTTGGGGTGAGAGTCTTTTTGATCTTTTACCTCTTACACGACTTTAAATCACCAAATTAACCCTTTTTCTTTTCAGTTTTCAAAGATCAAACACTACACTTTTCCTCTTTAACTCCCAAATCAAGAAAGTTCAAGGTTTTACAAGAAATCACTACTCTGAGCTCCAAACTTTGATTTCTCTTAAATTTTCTTTATATTTCAGGCATGTTTCTCTTTCCTTAGCTTGAATTTTACATTGTAGCACCAATTTATTGAATATTCCGATGATTTTAATTGATGGGTTTGAAATTAGATTATGGGTTTTTGGTTATTATTACTTGAATTAGTTGTCCTATGTTTTAAATATATTATTCATGCTTTAATTGATAGTTTTGGGGCTGAATTGTTGCATTATGATTATGGTTGAAATGGGTGACATGGGTTTCACCAAAGTTGATGAATTTTTGGATTGGTAATGGTTTTTACCTTAACCCACCTTGTAAACTTGATTTTGAATATGGATATTTTCATAATTTAACTTGTCTTTTGAAACCATTGCATTGCATTAAAGGATAAATGGATAAAAATGGATTTGAAATGCCTTTGGTGGCCATGGTGTTGTATTTTTAATGGAACATGGGAGTCTAATGGTTAAATGAACTGGTTTAGCATAATTGAATTATCTTGCAAGCATATTGGTATGATGATACAAAGTTGGTAAATGCCTTAATAAAATACTCTTTGGTTAATGGTTGGTTTATGTGCAAACTATTTTAATTTGGACTAAAAGGGAATTGTGTAGCTCACCGTGGAGGCATAGTCCCAGGAGGACTACTACTGGAAACCACTTTTGATGATGTTGGGGGTATATATGACCATATGTCTGGATACATATTATATTTTGGATGGCTATTGCCTTGATATCTTTAGCCTTTCCTCGGTACATGCAGCTAACATGGATTGAGACCTTTCCGACAGGGGGAGTCGGACCCACATACCCCGTGGGTGCCTTTAGAATGGAGCAAGCTACATAGTTCATGATAATTTTTTAAACTATCATGTTAATTAACCCTTGTCCCTTTCTCGGCATCCTATATATATGTATACGAATGTGGTGCATGTTATATATGGATGGATTTTGTTAAATGCTTTATTTTATCCTTATTCCTTGAGTTATATGCCAGTGCTCACCCAACTAACTGTCCCTGTATGCTACATAATTTATTTATGTAGGTTTCAAGGACTTTTCTATTGCTCCTATGCAGCGTTAGGGTTAGGTACTTCTGTCGATCAACTGTTAAATGGTGAGCCTCCATCCTTTGGAAGGCTCGGTCATTTCATTGGTTTCTTTATTGTCTTAGTATTTTAGATTCTTTATGTCATAGCCGAGGGCATGTATCCGACTTAGTTGGTACTCTTGGTTTAGAGTCTTTTGTGGACAAGATTGGGATATCGTTGATGTCTTATGTTGGCTGTTTATATTTTCTTTTGGTTTTATTTATCTCTAATTGATTTGGTTAGCTTCTATTGTTTATCAATATTGTGCTCTAGAGGTAAGGCTAAGGGGTGGTGTCCGGCCCATGGTGAGCTTGAGATGCCCGTCATAGCTAGGCCAGGGATTTGGTCATGACATCGAACTAGATATGCATCTATCATGATCCAATTTATGAGTTATAATGGCACCTACTCTATCCCGCAAGTAGGTAAGACAAACCATAACCTGGAGCTAACATAATAGTTAACTTGATGGAAAATGCCCAATCATAGACTAAAATAAACAACACACTTATAAATAAGCAAAGAGTTATAGATAGATAAAATAGTCAATACAAGATACCATTCCACAACCTGGTAGAACCAGTACAAGAGCGTCTAATAATAATACAACTCAAATGTATAGAATAGTTAACAATATTTGTCTCAATAACAAAAGACTGAAGATAGGGTAAAATGGGTGACTCAAACTCCAAGAGCTAACCATATCTCCAAAAATGTCAACATGACATGATTAACGATCAACAACTACAGCTAGTACTTGAATCTGCACCAATAAGTTATAGAAGTTTAGTATGAGCACCAAAACAATGGGTACTCGGTAGGCATCATCGGTCGACTGAGCTAAATCATGATATAAGTATGATAGAATGCAAGATAACATAACTATATCAAGGTATAGACAAACCTAAAATAGCTCCGACATCGTTGTGCATAGATAAGTAAATGAATAGGAATAATAACATAACATTATGCATCAACACATACAATCATAACTACAAAATTGGCTCCCACACGCCAATTGCTGCTGAAAAGAAAATAACTCATCACAAACTCCCATATGCCTGGAGAATACACTCAAGATAGAATAATGCAATCAACCAACATTATAACTATTCTTCACGGTTATTTAACCATCATTCTACAATTATCATCAATCGGTCATTTACCAACATTTCACAATTTACTAATATAAAGCAACCTTATCATCATTTATACACTAGTCTATTAATAAACTATTTATCTCTTATCACTAATTCAATTATCGACTAGTCATCATATATCCACTAGCTATCATTTATCAACTAATTATCATTTGTTAACAAGGCATTTTACCACTAGAGTTCATTTATGTCATGCCACATTATAACCAATTCCTCATTTTTCAACTTAGCCTAATTACTACTTTCAATCTCACACCCCGATATCATTAATCATAAGAAGTATATCATCATAGCATAATATGCATTTCTCGGCTCGAATCGATAAATATAATCAATAGCCAGACTTAAATCGATAAATAATTAATAGTCGAACTTGAACCGATAAATATGATCAATAGCCAAACTCAAACTGACAAATAATCAATTGTCAAACTCAAATCAATAAGTATAATCAATAGTGTAATAATCAGCTTTCGAACCTGAACCAGGTATATAATCATTAGCATAATCATCTTCTGGACTCAAACTGGGTATATGTATATATAATCAACATCATGAATAACATCATCAATAGCATAAATAATAGCATAATCAATAGGCATCAACCATCATATTAACCAACATAACCATCAAGTATCAACATTTCTCTATATTGCCTCAATACATAATTTTCAAGAGTCTAATAAGCGTAAAAGGTTTACAAAAATTAACATATGTCATAGCCTAAAGTGGATTAAGAATCCACTCTTAATCCTCAAGTTCCATTTTAGGAAAATTCTACCTGAACTAGGCTTAAGGTATCTAAATCCACTTTTAGATGCTAAGCAAGCCACAATAAGTCCTATGATAGAGATCTTTCTTCAACACATTAACTAAGTTCAATGGAAGCTAAGACAACCTTCATTAGTGTAAGAAACTAAGGTCAAACTTACCATAAGCATGAATTTCTAAAGCATTTTTACCTAACTTGGGTAATCTAAGATATTTTCATGCTAAACATGAGTAATAAAGTCCAATTCACCTAAGGCATAAGGAAAAAAGTCACGTGTTTCAACTCTACAGTTTTAAAATAGCCTAAACAGTTCAACTAATCCAAGTCTTGCATTTTATCAATCCAACACCTAAAATACATCCTAAATATAACATAATATCATAAGAATACTAGGAAATAGTGCAATCTAACAAGGGATAAATCTAGTCTACCTCGACGCCGAAGAAAACTCAACAAACTGCTAAACCACCACTTTTTCTTTCTGAAAAGCCTCCTTAATATGCCAAGCTATCATAAACACATTCTACTCATCAATACGAGAATAACTATATCCATATTGCACCATTGTGCTTTCGATCCAAATATCACATTAAAACCCCATGTAGGTCCCACTTACAAAAATCAAGTTTTCGAAATCAATCCAACATTCTTACATGCTCAAGGAATCATTACCCTAAAAAATGGGTGAAAATCAAGCTAAATTGGGTCTCAAATTAATCCCTAAATATTTGGGGTCTTGAGCAAGAAATCAAGAAATTTCACCAAGAAAAGGGTTAATTCTTACCTCAAAGCAGAAGATAATCATGAAAATAAATGCTAATCTAGCTTCCCAATCACCAACAAGCTTCAATTTTAAGTTCTCACACTATTTAGGATTTTAAGCTCTCAAGAAAGTGATGAACAATGGCCAAAATTATGGAAATGGGGTCCTTTTATACCCTGTCCAGGAACTCGGGACTCGCTATCGCGACTCCGAGATTGGTGATATTGGTATCTCTCTCCTGCTACGCAAATTGCTATCGTGGTTCAAACAACCGTTATCACAGTACACCAGCTGACAACAATGGACTTAAAATTTTCATGTCCCCGCCAAGCCCTCAGAATTCATTCAAAATTTTGTATATGCAAAAAGACTATGTAACCACACTAAATTCGATATTTCAGACTCTATGGCACAATCAGATTTTTTATCCGAGATTGTTTCAATCAAATGTGGATCCCACACTCATATTTCATCTTCTTAACTTTCCGACCAATAGTTCGAAATGAGCTCTTGTATCTCAGGATTTGAACCAAAGGTCTACCTAACCTAAAATCGATATTTTGGAGTTGCTGGCGCAATCAGAATTTGCGTACAAAATCATTTTGCTGAAGTTTTTGCCCGGAAGTCATTTGAAACTAACAAAGACTTAAAAATATAGAATTGACTCTAAAACCAAATGAATTGCACGCTAATCAAACTGTCAGTTCTAGGAAGTCATAAATGACTTGAGGCAGCTATAGGAAAGCTCTAACGACAAAAATATACAAAAATATAAAAAATAATCTGAATGATCATATAGCGTCACTCTTATAAAATTATGGATTGAACAAGGTAATGAATGTATATGTTGGCAATAATCAAGACCAACGTAAGCCTAAATGCACATACATCTTATCAGATGTTCAAAATTTGATAGAGTTGTTTTCTGGTAGTTTTCCTTTTTGTTTGTTGATTTTTCTTCCTGTTAGACAATAAACTGATGTTTTCCTTTCAATTAATGACACATAATACTTCGCTTATCATTGTGTTTTAGAAGATTTATGCATTATTATGTTAGAATCAATTATCAAGTATGCATAAGCCATTGTTTTTTAAAGCATATATATCAAAAATTTCTAAGACCTTTCATGTACAGTGTCAGATAAATAAAAAAAAATTATTCATATGAATGTATCACTAACATAACTTTGATTTATATTTAAAAAAACTTCATTTCAAAATAAAATAAATGATTCTAAGATTTTTCATTTCAAAATATATAAAAGCTTTCATTCTAAAAAAATTTCTAAGACCTTTCATGCACAGTGTCAGATATTTTAAATAAATGTATAAAAAAAATATTATACAAATGTATCACCAGCATAATCATGATTCGTATAAAAAATTTAAAAGTTCTTTTCTACAATAATGTTAAAAGTATCAAGTAAATATATCATAACAATAAATCATACTAAAAATTAATTCATATAAATATATCAAAAAATATATTTAAGGAAAATATATCTCCAACACAAATCTAACGCATCTAAATAATTTTCCAGTTCTTTCTATAACAACATCAGATTCAAGAATGATAAGTATCAAAAATATAAATCATAAATATCCTTATGCTACAATGTTGTAGTTATAAAATAAATATATAAAAATAAATCAGTCATACAAATATATCACCAAACGTAAATATGGCTCATACTAATTTAAAAGTCCTTTCATGTCATAATATTAGATGTATCAAGTAAATGTATCAAAATAATGAATCCTGCAAATGTATCAAA
This sequence comes from Capsicum pubescens, assembly GCA_030864215.1. Classification (NCBI taxonomy): domain Eukaryota; kingdom Viridiplantae; phylum Streptophyta; class Magnoliopsida; order Solanales; family Solanaceae; genus Capsicum; species Capsicum pubescens. The sequence continues at coordinate 139,126,409 of CM061547.1, read as the reverse complement.
AAATATGAATTATACAAATGTATCACCAACACAAATATAACTCGTCTTATAAAATTTATCAGTTCTTTATGTCACATCATTAGGTTCTTTAATAGTATCTATCTAAAAAATATGTATCATAAAATATCCTTATGCCACGGTGTTGTATGTATCAAATAAATGTATTAAATTTTTTTGACTCAAACTAATAAAGAAATATATAAAAATAAGACACGCTTATTTTTCATGAAGATATGTAAATGTACAAATAATATTACTTGATACATATAATATAAGTTAGATATTACCAATACATATAATATAAATTATGTATATTGTATTAAAAACAAAATTACTAATACATATAATATAAATTGTGTATATATTATAAAAAAAAACTCATATTGATTCGAAAATACAAATCTTCAGGAATTAACAAACAACTATCATTGACAAATTCAAATATTATTGAGGAATTAAAACTGTCATGGTATTAGTATAGTTAATTATAAATTAAAAATAAAATCTCCTTTGAGAAGTAGTTGCAGGTGCATTTGTTATGATCATTATGCCTACACTTTCTGCAACAATTTGAATTTGAGGTAAGTGCTTCACTAATTTTCTTGTGTTTCTCTTTCTTTGATCTTTCCAGTGATTTTCTATATTTTAGGAGTATATCTTTTTAAAAATTTTCTAAAAATTTTTAACTCTTCTTAATAGAACCCGGACAAATCAGAAATTTATATATCTTGATAAGTGTTTCTTTTTTATAGTTATCAGAATAGTATGACTTCATTTTCTTCAGATATTTATATTTCAACACAGCAATAGCACGCGGATATGGCATCTCATCAATCTAGCATCTACCACAATCTAAATGAACAATACATTATTTTCTATCACTGTAGATACTGTAGATGTAGTTTGATGATATCCTAATCTAAATAATTATCATCGTTTAATCATAATTAACCATCAACTCATTATCAGTCAATTTCTAACAAAAAGACATTCTATTGAAGCTTAATAATATAAACTTCTCCGTGTGATATACATAAAAAATATTGCATATTGATTCATTCAAATTTTATTTTCACATTTAATAATCATAAAACAATTTAAGAACAGACCATAAAACATGAAATTAAAAATAATATTAAATATAATTTACTGTCATATACAATGAGTTTGCCTCATTTGTTGTTAAATTTTTTTAAAACCTACCTCCCAATGAGATGTTTGCAAGAAAGATTGACCTATCTCTATTTTACAGTTTCAAGAACAAAAGAGAATTTTTACTTGTTTTAAAAAATTTAAAATTGACAGTTCATGTGCCTTCAAAAGACGGGAGTTGATAGATTCCACTATATCAAATGTTGTCATTCTTTTTCTATTTACTGGAGCATGCACTCTCGTTCACTTTTCATAATCTATATCTATGAGATATTTCTTCACTCTATAATCAATTTTTTTCACTTTATACCTCAACTCATTAAATCATCTACTTTATATGCTTTAGCCATTGGATAAAATTTGTTGCTCAACCTGTCCTTACTCTTTTTAATGTTTATGGACATATTATTCTACAATTATTAAATACAAATAAAATGTGGTATAGATGATTAAACTATTCCAACACTCTTGATTATTTTCTCATTGCAATATGAGACAACACAAATATTGTCATACTTTTTGAACACACATTTAAATTATTAAAAAATATGCTCATGATAATTTATTTTCGAAATCAACTACATCATATGCAAGTGACAATATATGTAGTGATACATAAAAAAATACTAATTATGTTTAATCTATATGTATTGTTACTAACACTTTAAAAAAATTATTATTTCGATTAATATCTGTCCCATTCAATGTGCTAGATGAAATGAAAATTTCCTTATATGGACTGCTTAGGTGATTTTCATCTACTACCACAACTAGCCTATAGTGTTCAAATCCTCTTATCAATGAATACAGAGCTACTAATAAATACAAGAACTCATTTTCTGGTGACTTATACATTTATATGTAGGATTTGAGGTACACAGAATTCAACACACATACACACATATATATTTGTATTTGTCTATATCCATTAGCTGTTCCACCTCCTAATATCTGTAGAGTACATTCTTTAGCGTGTTATATTTTTATTTTATTTATGTTCAAATCAAATTTTTGTTTGATATCATCAATAATGTCACTTGGTGTGATTATCTTTTTATGGTTCTTCAATTTTGACATAGTTATTTCTTCGAAAAAATCAATTGTTGCTTGATACTAATCAAACAGACTACACTTAATTAGACATGTATGTTCATCATAGAAATTTCTTACTTTAAAAGTATCAATACTATGTACAAATGATGTTCAAAAAATTCAACAACAATCTTAAAATTTATATCTCAAAATAAAACTGCAAGGAATAGACACAAAAATAGGTTAACTGAATAAATAAAAAACTGAAACAAATGTATCAGAAATATATATCTGATGATTGATTTAATACATAATATGTATCAAACGTCAGAAAGCACAATATGTAGCAATCAAAAAACTTAACTTTCACTTATGCTTCGTAATTTCTACTACATTTTTTCAAATGAATCAGATGAATGTACCAACACAATATACACTCAAATTGAAGTTCAGAATTACTAAATTTTATGTTATTTCAATTTTCACAACTTATGAATCATCTAATTTTTATACTTATATAACTACTTATGATAACACCTAATTAAAATTTCATTATATTGTGTGTGTTATTTCATTTTTCACATGAATAAGATAAATGTATCAACATAGTATGTAATTAAATCCATGTTAAAAAAATGAAAAAAAATGTTATTTCAATTTTCACTATTTATATATCATTTGATTGTTGTAATTACGTAACTAATTATGATAACATCTAATTTAGGTTTAGCTATACAATATATTTGGTACATTAATATATATCAGTCCATAAATATATCATTCGTTAAAAAATTACCTTTATTTGTTGATCTCTTAACTTCGAAAGTAAATCTATGTCCGATGAAATACTTTGTCATCATTAAAATAAGAGTGACTTTGTTTTTGTAAAGTTTCTTCAACTTTACTATTATATTGATGCAAGTTGCTATAAGTGACCAACATCGATATCAAATACAGTCAAGTCTTCACTGTCATCAACTACAGCTAATGCAAGCTCACTAGTTTCAACAACTTCATGAAACTCAATTGCACCGATATCCATTATCAAATGTTCAATCAATAATTATTATATGGATAGTACTAATACATAGTCGATACATATCAAAGTAAGGTATATGTTTTAGAATTTCAAAAAAAGATTCATGCTCATATCATTATGAATCTCCATTGTTGTTGAATTTTTTAAAATAATATAGCTCACATAAATATTTTTTTGAGATTCATTAGTCTTAAGTTGAATTGATATTGCAGTCATTAAAACTCTGTATGCTATTTGTTTGGTGTATCACAATTATGTCAATTTTATACGAGTCGTATTTTATCTCATAAATTAAAATATCTGAATACCGTAACAAAACAAAAACAGTCGGCATAGATGATATTAGTTCTAAAGTATCTGAGAATTTAAAATTAGAGAATGGAGAAAAAAGTGAGATGAAGCAATTGCGATAAATTTATTTTTCCGAATCAATATGAATCTATTTTTTTTAATTTTTTTGGTTATGATTTACATATTTTTGTGGTTTTTTTTTAACGGTTAAGACGGAATTAGCTCTCTCCCCCCTCTCCCAATTTAAGGAGATACTATTTTTTCATTTATATGACAAATTAATTGTAAATGTATCAAATTAAATGTGTATCATAGTCAAATATATGTATTAAAAATGCCAATTATGATATATTATGTAATTAGTTAAAGATATGATAAAAAATATTATTGGATCCTTAACTTATGATATTTACATAATTTATTCTTTATTAATGAAAAAATTACGCACCATAGATAAAATAAGTGTTTAATTATCTGACATAGTTAAGATTTAAAATAACTACCTTACATGGTTATTTGTTATTTTTATTACTATTTTTATGTGGACCCTCATATACAAATATTATACACAAGTACATAGAAAATACACTATTCTCTTTCACTTAATTGTTTTTTCAAACATTTCTCTCATCTAATTAGCTAATTTTGTGCCTGCTTTTCAATATGATTATTGAAGAGATTTCAAAGCAAATATGACTCCCAATTCATCCACAATTTGAAATTAATAACATCTGCTTGAATATGCAATGAAAATTTTGAGGTAAATCTTACAATTTTTGTTTATCTACATTAAATTTCTTTTGATTTTTTTATTATATTTTTTAACGTTTGCTTCATCTATGCACCTTAAAGTTTCTTTCAATTTTTTCAATTTAGAGTATTATTGTCACAATTCGAACTAAGGCCCTGGCCGCGACGAGCATCCCAAACCATAAAGGTCCGAGAGTCCCTCTAATTAGCGATCATATATACAATTCACATACTATAAAGATGCGGAAACAAAAAACGGAAATATGGTTATCTGATTTCAACCTTCTAATACAAGTTTGTGAAATCTCTACTAAAAACTGAAAACAACATCGGTATGAAAACTAGGACAAGGTCCCTGGTCGGACCATAAACTAAGTCCAAATGAAAACAACACATGAAATAAGGCCTTTTGAAGTAAGGGAGGCTCACCAACTCCAAACGTCTGACAATGATCTACTACTTAGCGGGACCCCAGGACTGAGCCTCAGATTCTAAAAGATAGGGGGTCAATTCAAATGTACTGGTACGCATAGCTATCCAAAATAACAAAATATGGATATATATAACATAAGTAAGAGTGTTTTCATAAAAGACATGTCATCATAAAAAATTTAAAAATCCATGGGCATAATCAATAGACTTTAAAACATTTCAGTAAATCTCAACTCAACATCTTTGTCTTACTCCTGAGCTAGGTGGTACACCCTACATATCTAAAAGTATCCCACGGGCTATATGAGATCTACCCTTAACTCGGTGGCTAAGCCCCCAACCCAAGTTTTCCACAAGGGTTGGAGTATATGAATCTGATATGCCACAAGGCCGAAGCCACCATAAAATCTCTAATTGGGACATAATAAACCTGTATCAGCTAAATACGGCTCCGGACAACGAATCGTCTGACTCATGCCTACTTCGGGTAACCACCTAACTCTCTTAGAGACCATTTTTAACTTTTTTCTAAACATGCATCTTTCTAAATTCAAAATCAAAAAATCTGATTTTATTATGGCATTCATCTATTTGGTATCGCTATACCAAGAATTGCAAGTCATAAATCTAAGTCATACAATGCCATGTTATAGTTATTTCATTTAAAACAAAATGTTTAGACCACCAAATCATTCAAACAGTATAAGAGAATTTGTATTTCAAAATATATGACAACTTATGCAAAGATTCTCATCTTTCAATTCCTAAACATGTGGTGGTCAATCACTTTGTAGCAAACCATGCAATTCTTCAATAATTATCTTTAACATTTACAAATAAGAAATCCTCTCTTCAGTTCATAATCAATTTTAAGTCCTTAATCAATAGTAAAAACATTTATCTCATGCTTCTCAATATACAATTAAATAATTCATAACATGTGAAATCAAGAGGCTTCATAACAAGAGAGGGAGTATAAATCTTCATGTTCTCAATTCAAATTTCAAACTCCAAATGCATGCATACATATATACGAACAAAGATTAAATTTAAGAGAAGGCCTCAAGACCAAAACATATATCATCAAAAAGGGTTCGCAATGCATACTTGATAATGTAAATTCAAAATCCTTCATAAATCCATGATTTCTTAACTTTAAAACTTACTCAAGACAATTTCAATATGCTTATGAAGTTTAGGAAAACTCTATGTACCTTAGATTACTTAGTTCGAAGAATGGAACCCGAATCTTGACTCATTTCTTGAAAATCTTAAACTTAAAGGTTGAACTTTTGATCTTTGGGGAAGGAGATTTGAATCTTGTTCTTGGTAGGTGGTTAGGATTTTCTTTGAGAGAAAATTGAATAAATAGGCAATTCATGCTCCTTGGGGGCTGAAATTTTGTGTTATGGACGGATTTGGGAGAGGGAATATGACCAAAGTGCCCCTAGATCCTTAAGAAGTTAAAATAGCATGTGAAAAAGCTCTGGGTCGTGTCAGAATTTGCGTTGGGAAAGAAACATGTCGTGTCGCTTATCGTGTTGAGAGACAGGCGTGCCTCATTCCAATCTCATTGGCTCACTGTCTCTCATGAAAAATGTCGTAACTTTTTATTCGTGTATTGAATTAAGGCGAAATTAATATTGTTGGAAAGCTAACTCAATTATCTACAATTTGGTACGTCTTGAGAAGAAAAATTCTCTGTGTATAGAAAGTTATTCATGTTCAAAGTATACCCTTGTAGAATCGAATATAAATATTTAACCGAATCAAAGGCTCTTAGCTCAACTTCGCTTTTAGTGATTCCTATGAATATTTTTCACCACGAAAGCACTTCAAACATGAGGATAAATATCATGACACAGGAATTTAAAAATAAAAATCATGGGATTAGAGTTTACACACGTAGGAATGACGGTCCAATTTCTAGCCTTAAAATGCGGGGTGTTACATTATCTCCCCCTTGGGATTATTTGTCCTCGAATGATGGGTAGGGACTTGTTGAAGCTCTAAAAGTGTAGAATAAAGAACAAAACCTAGAATTGAACATTTTTTTGTGCAAAGTCATCAAACGAGATTCATGATAACCCCTAGTGAAACGTGTAAGCACGTAATATGAGGTAATGAAACTTTACATAGGGATGATCTTGCACATGAGTTCTATGAATCATAATCATCACAACATAAGGCATGAGTTAATTTGTTGATGATAGGCCTGATTTACATTGGTACAATCATGAAATGAGATTTCATGGGAGATAGGAATAGAAGCAGTCTCTACCTTACATGATACAATGAATAGGCTTAAACTTAAAGACACTACTCGTCTATGCCCCAACATTAAATAACATACTTCGTCCTTTCCATCTTACATTTCTACCATCACACATATAACCAAAAGAGTTTGAGTCCCACTGTACGGTTCTTCTATGTTGAAGCCTAACTCGTAGAAAAGAGGTACTAGCTTAAGTTATAGGTCTCCATACTCTACATCTCTTCAAGAATATTACTTCACCTTATCATTACCATCAAACACCTTCGAGTTTTAATTCAGGAACTACTAACCACATAGCACATGGGTTGTATTTTTATCAATCACAATATTCAAGCCTATCATTACTACACCCACTTCCCGGATCTCTCACCAAAACCAACAATTTCAATCACTCTCTCAAAGATTTTTGCCATATATCTCCTTCCTAACTATTTCACATAACAAAAGTTTATCTCTTTCTTCCCCCTTCTCCTATAGACATAGCTCAAGAAATCATATAAAATTTTCACCTTCAAGAACATCTACTCCTCTATCTAACACATTACTATGCTTTCACAATCACCATGATACTAACTTATGGAGGGTCATTAAGGGACCCGAGCACAAGTATCATGAATAAGAGAAACACTAATCAATTATAACCCATATCTATTGATCTACTCGAGGTAGGACATGAGGTGAAGATACGATACCATCACAAAGTGCTTCCTATATCAATTGTCTGGATCATAAGTAGAGAGTCATTCGGTATAAACACAATACAACATGAGTTCTTAGGATAAAGAACAGTGAGAAAACATTGGTGCACATATCATGAGTTATATAGAATAAAGCCGGAATTTATGTAGTTAACAACTAAGACAAATATTGCCACTTGAAGCGATTGCTCCTCATTTAAAAAACTGGAATTTGCCATGAGTTAGCATAAATTTTTTTTTCACTTTGGCTAATCCCGGCATAAAATGAATTGGTGACATATAGAAACATATTTTATTAGGAACAAGCATGCTTTGAGACATAGATTTTTAGGGATCGTGAGCAACATAACATATGGCATTGAACATTTGAAGGATTTGGGTTACTGAGACATCATTGCTTCTAGTTTGGAGATCGGATCATAACATAAGTTACGTAGATAATTCAGACCTTGGGCATAGGCATGATTTCAATTACATAAGACATTGGTAGAATGCCCTCATTAAATTGAAGTAGAAAGAGTTTGCTTGAATAGGAATTGATTTATCATGATTCTTACCTGAAACTTGACCCCACAAGGAAATTTCAGGAACTACCTTACTTCATCATCTCCCCCTTAGATCTAAGTCACAATCCTAGACTTGAGGACATGTCCTCTTAGTACATCTATAAGTACAACACTCAACACAATGGGGTATCACCATACACATAAATGCTAAACTCCCCTGTATAAACTATACTCTGAAAGCAGTACTTTCCAGAAATACTACTCTTAACCTTTGCTAGCCTGTATAGCTATCACCCTATCACTCCTTGTAATGCCATAAGAGTACACCCTGGTCATCACACGATGCTTATGACCTTGAAGGACCATAAGCTAACCCATGACTGGTACCTACTATGATCCCTGAATATAATACTAGAATATATATGCGAAAGAAATCTGAAAATGCCATAAGGTTCTCAAAATACTGAAATAATAACTGAGTATAATTGATAATAACATTTGAAAATTGAATAATTGACTATGCTAGTCTGAGGGCCTCCAACTATCTGAATATGGAGTTGATGGGACAAACCTCCAACTAACTCTGACTGAAATAACTACTGAACTGCTGGAATACTGAAATAGATAAACTCTGTCCTCAAAATATAAGGACTCACTACTATAACTGCTGCTAATAGACTGAGCTGCTAAGTATGGTCAGGAACCTAAGCGTCCGAACCTATGATATGAGACATCATAGCGCAAAAGAGAGTATGCGATCAGTACGTGAAATATACTGATACGCTAAGTGAGGTAAGGTTGATATACAAGGGTTCATATACATGAGATGATAACTGACTAAATGAACATCATGAAGTAACTGAATGAGAGTACATGTAAAGTTGTAACTACTGAACATACTAAACATGCAATACTGTGCATATAGGTATACATCGTGTATCTGAGATTATACTGAAATTGAGTGCTGAATTTTGATGGTTAAGTAACTGATAGCCATGGTTTTGTAGAACACACTGAGTTCTTTACTGAATACTGAGACTAAAATTATAACTGTGGGGGCGTTCATCTAACCAACATACCCTGATATAGACTGATTTGGGGTCCAACTTGTGACCTCAGTTGGAAGGGTGTTAGCACCTTGCCACGGGATACTAACAATGTTGTGGCAACTCTAATCTGGCAGGAAGACTTGTGAAATATATATTTATGATTTTGTTAACCCTAGTCTAGCAGGAGGACGACTTACCCTATGCTGGCTATGCAGTTCTGTAACTCAGGGATTGCTACTAAGGGTGAAAGCCTAACTTGCAGGAATGCCCCCATCACTAGGTTCGCTCGGTGTTGATCCTATTCCCAACTAAAAGACACTGATCACTAGACTGTACTAAGCTTGTCTAAACTGACCCTAATCATTTGACTGACTGAACTGGACTGAGTTAACTGAGTTTTGTTAACTGGTTGAGTACTACTGTTCTTTACCTTTACTGGAACTATTCTATAACTACTGCAACTAAGTAAATAGCTAGATTTTAGGTAATAAATACCCCAAGGACTTGATAGCATAATTGATAAACTCATATCACAACTTTAACAACACAACAACAAATTCCCATGCTTGATTCACTCATATGGACATTTTATCAAACACTTCGGGAGCATGATTGTTATACATGAGAACTAACCACATAGGGCATCATAACTACAACATGTAACTTGCAAAGTCAAGGGTATTTACATGAGAGATTCATCATTCAACGCACATGCTAACTTAATTTCATGGAACTCATACAAGATCTTAACTTGAAACCTATACAACAACACAAACAAGAGCGCAATTCAATTCATAACATGAGAATCATAATTCAAGTTTTAAAAAGAGTTCTCAAACTCCAAGGGTGGAAGGAGACCCAAGGATGATCACCTAACATACCTAAGTGATAGAATTTATGAAGATTGTTGGGGATTACTTGGAACTTGATCTTGAGCTTGATTAATTAGGGTTTATTTCTTGAGATTATTTATTGAATGAGTGAATGTATTTTGTCTATTGATGGGCTGAATTTTGTGTTATGAGGGTTTAATCTGGGAGAAAAATGAACTAATTGTCCCCACAACCTATAACTAAATGTGAAAATTACGCCTAACGACGTGATAACTGACGCGCCGCGTTGATGGTGTCGATGTGATAACTGACGCGCCGCGTCGATGGTGTCAACGTGATGGCCGATGCATCGCGTCGATGCTGTCGACGCAATTACTGATGCATCATAGCCTGATCGCGTCGACTCTATATTTTTGACATCCAAACATGTCTCTAACGATGTCTGAAAAATCCGAAACTCACCCAAGATGACCTATTGACATCTCTGATCATGATTCTAAGTCTTACCACTTAGCTGAATTTTTCTAAGTCTAGGACCCCTTATTACAAGCTATACGGGACTGAATTCAACTAGAACTTTTATGGGGTCTTACACTCCTACTCTCATGAGCATACACATCCACACTCCTTATCACATAATAAATAATTCCTCACTACTTAACACGCCAACGCTAGACCTCTACTCACATACTTACAATCTTAACAAATTTGTAAAACTATACCAAAGGCACGTATTGCCTACCCTATTTCCTTAATTTAACTATAAATATCACCATACAACAACTCCCAGACTTCTCCATACTACAAAATTCAAGAATGTGAACTAGGTATATATGACACTTATACATATATAAACCTTATCTAACAACATGTTACCTGGGGGTTCAACTTATTCTTATATACTCACGCTCATATCCACTTAATGATTCAACCACAATTTATCTTTTTTTATTCTTGTTCTCATGTATATATACATCATAATTTTCCACTCATTATTCCACAAGTTGCCAATCTCAGCTATTGTATACATCAAATCAAGTCTACTACTTACTCCCATAAAACATGCATCATAAATCTTAAGTTACTATATATTATTGGCAGTGTCCAAGCACACACACAAGTGTACGTGGTATTATCAAGCTGTAAAGTGACTTCAAGAAAGCCCAAGTATCGAACTCTCAGGGACTTGCATTCTCCACCTATCCAATTATAGTTCAACAATTGAGACAAAGTAAATAAGGAGGTGTAAGAAATGTAAACTAAACTAATGCAGAAAAGTAATGACCTAGGACAATCCATGGATAGAAGCCCAGGGTTAAGGCTTACAAACAATCATACTATGTTATTGAACTTCATTTATTAAATAGCTTATCTTGGTTGTTGATTTGTAGGGTTAATTGCATGATTATGGTTTCCTAACCTCTAATCGTTTACCTAAGTTGAACCTTACAACTACATCATTAAGCGAGGATGTAATAGTTCACTTAAGTTCTTTACAAATATCATCCTACATGTGATTTAAGTAAGGCTTATATGTACATCCCTGTCCTAGATGCTAATTCGAAATCCTTATTTTATAAAAGACTACGAACCTTACCTTGCTTATTCTCTTGTTCTATCTTCGTATTCCCCCTCCCGAGATCACAAGATCGACAATTGATGTATTCTAAGGGTAGATAATCCTTAAAATAGTTAAAAATAAGAATAAACAAACAAACAATAATGATAAGAAAAATTAACAAACTTAATTCAAAACGAAGGTAATCATGAACGTGGTCTTAACCCCGGAAAAGGTGTTTTAGCCTTCAATGGAAATATTCATCATCCAATCCCTTGGATTGATGATACAAACCATGAAGAAACTAAATTAAAGAATGATAAAACCTAAATAATGTGTAGATAATCCTCCCCTTCTCCAAAGACATCCAAAAGTATGTAAAAACATTATACAACATGTATTTATAGTGTAGGAGCAAGCCAAATTCATGTTGGACAAGAAAACTGTCAATTATTGAGGCCGGGACTAGGTAGGGCATCGCCCTAGTTATCCCCCTGCTCCATCTAGGGAACCTCCATGTTTGTAGCCCTGCTCCAAGTGGGGCGGCGCCTCTCCATCGCCTTGCTCCTCTAGAATTTGCTCTCCAAATTTTAGTTAAGTGTTAAGTCTCCCCTCTTAATCCTTTGTCTTGTGGCGTCTTTCCCATGAATTCCAAGCCTCATTAACATAAAAATATCATCATATTCAGATCCAAAAGCCTACTAGATCATCACACCACACGAATTAAAAGATAAACACAACACAACACCCATTACGACGAATCAAAACAAGAGCTAAGCTATGCTAGTTTGCATTGATCTTTCACTTATTGTTCCAGATGTAGACTCATTCCAATTGAACTTTTCTCTTTCAAAACAATTTATTCCACTCTTAATCATTCATAAAAACCATTTGGAACACCTTAAACACAATAGAATCCACCGAAATCAACTAGATAAGCGCCTAGCTTAAGCTAGTAATGCTAGTTTTCCAGGTTGAACTCTAAATGAATCTTTTAAGTATAAACATGTTTGGAACTCACTATTAACATCATAAACACATGCTTTAACACTTTGATACACATTTATCTCATTATCAACCCATATATCACACGAATCATCCTCAAAATAAGGCTAAAAAGGCTAGAATAGTGACACTAGAATGCATAAATACACCAAACATCACCACTCCACACTTAAAGCCTTGTTCATCCTTGAACAACTCTTTACTATAAACCTCATGAGCTGGAGATTCTACACTTCTACTACATGCAAGACACTCAAGCTAGTACTACAATGACTACACGAAATGCAAGTTTCTTCACTACGCATGTTATAATCACAATTAAAAGCTTATGAATACTACTCCAAAATATCCTAGCCGCAAGAATTGACGCACCTAGTTGGAAAACTCATTCTTATGATTCAATCAAGTACATCATACAAATCATCCACATTCATCAAACATGTGCCCTCAGAATAAGAGAGTTACCCATAATCACTCACAATTAAGTAATTCATAACATGATGGGTACAAGAATCAAATTACGCTCACTCTCACAAAGAATTCATAAGTTACACACAATGAACCATAGGCTTTCCCTTAGTGTAATTCTCCACTAATAGTCAAATGTAAAGCTTAAGATTAATTAGGACTATTTTAGGTTATAATGTAGGCTAAGGGACGGGTAGGAACTATTTGGAAATGGTGACTAACCTCTCTAAGTTCTTTAATACACTACATTAAACATTTAAAACCAATCTCCAACAACCAAAGTATAATTTTTCATCCACCCACATCTTTTATTTCGCCCCATCTCTTTTAAGCATTTTCACAAACACATGTTGGGCATATTGTTTATTCCTTCAATATTTAATTTTTCTCATTCTCTACTATCATGGGAATATTTTTAATATTAATTATAAAAATCTCAACTATCACACATCAATTATACACACCAATAAATATTACCTTGAGGCATTAATTTCACCTTAATTTTCTTTAATTTCTCAAACTTCTTTTTCAATTATTTCCTTTTTTTTATTAAAACACTTAGGAGCTTTTTAGATCAAATTATGGTCTATCAAAGAAGGGTATTAGGCTAGATTTAAAGCTACCAAAGAAAAGGTTAAAGGCTGAATGGGGGTTAACTAGGATAATGCACAATGTGTAGGACAAATAGAAGGTATAGAATAAGTCTATCAAAGAAATGCCTAAATCATCTCCTAAACCCACACTCTTTATTTCGCTATAGAATAAGGCTATCAAAGAAATGCCTAAATCATCTCCTAAACCCATGCTCTTTATTTCACTTTACACACACACCGAAAAAGTTCTAGACATCACATGCAACAAGGAATATACAAATATCTCACACTCACATGGCACATGCTCAACTCATATAGGATCATCATAGGCTCCCAACCAAACAATAACATGAATTCAAATCTAAGCCACAAGTACAAGAGTCACAAAAATGAGCCTAAGAATCTTAAAAGTAGAAATTCCCTCAATCAACATGCTTTTACAAAACAAAACACTTGTACCATGCAATCAAAAATAGCACTAACAAGAATATCTCACTTATTCCTAACCTAGAAAATTTTTAAATTGAGCCAAAAATTTGGGAATTTCCCCATCCCACACTTAAAAATTTACTTTGTTTCTAAAGTGAATTTAAAAGCAAGAGATAGAAATACTCTCTGAGGCCTCTAGGCCTAGATAGTAGCATCTTTACACATAAAGGAGATCTGTGGGACCCCACACTGAGTTTTTGCCATGCTCCTTAGCTCAGGTTTTCGGTACTCAGACTTCCCATCAACCTGTGACTCAATAAAAAAAAAACTACGTGTAATAAAAAGCTAAAAAATAAAACATACCTACTTAACTTTACTTGGGTTACCTCCCAAGAAGCGCCTAATTTAGTGTCGCGGCTCGATCCAACTCAATTTTTTCCTCCACCTTGAGGATATAAATTTTAACCCCAATATCGCATCCATCTTTTTGCCTCACTTATAGGGAGGTGGTACAAAGATTAAAGAACCAAGTAAAGGAATGTGCATGGTAAACCACTCGGCCTTGAAGTGAGGTGTGTTTTTTTGTTACTTATTCGGTGTAAGATCAAGAATATAGGATTCTTATTCCTTATATTCACACTCTTCCATTACTTTAAATGATTCCACAGACAAGATATCATCTAAACATAATGTAGAAAAATTCTTTGAATGAGGCCCAACAAATCCTACTTCTAAATTTACACTATCCTCAACACTTTCACTCTTATTCACCTTCTCAATTTCAATTTCAAGAGAAAGATGACAATTGAGTGGCTATGATTCATATGGTGGTGGTGATATCTCCTTAACAATTTCAACAATTTCAGTTTTTGAGTACTCAGACTTTCTCGAATTGTCAGCAAGTTTGTCTTCAATAGGTTAGGAAGTCAATTATGCATCTACCTCCTTAATTGTCTTTGGAGGTTCTTCATTGAGCTCTGTACCACTCCTCAAAGTGATTTCAATTACTTGTCCACTGTTACTTAACAAATAACCTTGAGGTATGGTATTATATACTTGTTGCACTTGCCCTATCTGTCTCTCTATGTTCTTTATGGCAATCTACTAACTCTCTAGAATGGCCCCATTACTCCTTATATCTACTAAAAATTGTGCTTGATTAGCTAGAAGTTGTTTCATTATCTCTTCCAAATTGTTAGTTTGAATCGGGGCCTGGTAACTCTGAAGATGTGGTTGTTGAAACTGTTGTTGCTGATTGTAGGAGTTTATATAGTATTGCCTTTGATCATAGCCCATAAACATTACTTAATCAGGGTTGACAACACACATATCTTAAGAATGACCATTATTGCCACAAACCATACACCATATAGAATCGTTATCACTCGAAAACCATCTATCCCAGGTTGCCATGTCAAGAAGTATGATAAAAAAGAAACAAAAAAAAAACTATTTACAACTCAATATAGAAAAACTAAAAATAAGATAGTTTCCTAGTTACAAGTCTTCGGCAACGGCGTCAAAAACTTGGCAGCACCCAAGCGCACACGCAAGTGTACGTTGTCTTATCAAGTAGTAAAGAGGCTTCAAGAAAGCGCAAGTATCAATCTCTCAGGGACTTGCATTCGCTGCCTATCCAATTATAGTTCAACAATTGAGAAAAAGTAAATAAGGAGGTTTAAGAATTATAAATTAAAAGTAAACTAAGCTAATACAGAAAAGTAATGACATAGGACAATCTATGGATAGAAGCCTAGGGTTAAGGCTTACAAATAATCATACTACATTATTGAACTTCATTTGTTAAATTTCTTATCTTGGTTGTTGATTCGTAGGGTTAATTGCAGGATTACGGTTTCCCAACCTCTAATCGTTTACCTAAGTTGAACCTTACAACTACATCATTGAGCGGGGATGTAATAGTTCAATTAAGTTCTTTACAAATATCATCCTACATGTGATTCAAGTAAGGCTTCTAGGTACATCCCTGTCCTAGATGCTGATTCGAAATCCTTATTTTATAAAAGACTACGAACCTTACCTTGCTTATTCCCATGTTTTATCTTTCTATTCCCCCTCCCGAGATCACAAGGTCGACAATTGATATATTTTAAGGGTAGATAATCCTTAAAATATTTAAAACAAGAATAAACAAACAACCAATAATGATAAGAAAAATTAAAGAACTTAATTTAAAATGAAGGTAATCATGAATGTGGCAGTTTTAGCCTTCAATGGAAATATTCATCATCCAATCCCTTGGATTGATGATACAAACCATGGAGAAACTAAATTAAAGAATGATAAAACCTAAATAATGTGTAGAGCATACACCACTTCTCCAAAAATGTCCAAAAGTATGTAAAAATGTGATACAACATGTATTTATAGTGTAGGAGCAAGCCAAATCCGTGTTGGACAAGCAAACTGTCAATTATTGAGGTCGAGACTAGGTGGGGCGTCACCCTGGTTATCCTCCTGATCCAAATAGGGCGCCGCCCTGGTTATAGCCCTGATCCAGGTGGAGCGGCGCCTCTCCATCGCCTTGCTCCTCTAAAATTTGCTCTCTGAATTTTGGTTAAGTGTTAAGTCTCCCCTCTTGATTCTTTATCTTGTGGCGTTTTCCCCATGAATTACAAGCCTCATTAACATAAAAATATCATCATATTCAGATTCAAAAGCCTCCTACATCATCACACCACACGAATTAAAAGAGAAACACAACACAACACCCATTACGATGAATTAAAACAAGAGCTAAGCTATGCTAGTTTGCATTGATCTTTCACTTATTGTTCCAGCTGTAGACTCATTCCAATTAAACTTTTCTCATTCCCAACAAATTATTCCACTCTTAATCATTCATAAAAATCATTTGCAACACTTTAAACATAATAGAATCCACCGGAATCAACCAGATAAGCACCTAACTCAAGCTAGTAACATTAGTTTTTCGGGTTGAACTCTAAATGAATCTTTTGAGCACAAACATGTTTGGAACTCACTCTTAACATCATAAACAAATGATTTAACACTTTGATACATATTTATCTCATTATCAACCCATATAGCACATGGATCATCCTCAAAACAAGGCTAAAAAGTCTAGAATAGTCACACTAGAATGCATAAATACACCCAACATCAATTATGCTAATGGGAAATATTTGCCCTAATTGATCATATAATTCATCCATTTATGGAAAAGACTACATTGCCCCTTCTGGCAATTAAATTTTCTTGTTAATCCCATTTTTAAGAACCAATACGTCGCTTCAGGTGCCCCAACGTGATAAGCATCGAAATGCGTTGATATCGCGGTGACACTCTATTTTTTAAATCCAAACACATCTTAAACCTCATCTGAAAAATCCTAAAATTCCCTGAGATATCCTCCTTACACCCCTGAACATGAGTCAACTCAAAAATCTAAGTCTCGGGGTCGAGAAGACCAATTTAAAAATCTTTGAAGTTAAGAGGCTTAAAATATGCCTAAGTCTCCTAACACTTAGAAAAATTTTCAGGTCCTAAAATTCCCATGCATGCAACTAATAGTTAAGTCAGAATAGAAATATCAACCTAAGTCTCTTATTTAACTTAACTATGGCCCATAAGTTCATCCTCTCCATGACATTACTATTACACCTAAAAAATCTACTACTTACCTTCTCCCGTGTAGTACTAGTTTACAACTAATAGAGAAAAGACAATCAAGGGGGTAAAGTCACATAATAAAAATAGTCAATCTTAATCTTATAATATAATCCATTACTATCTTATCAACATATTCCACTTTCTCACATCATAGTTACTTACCCATGCATATATTTAGACTACCTTCAAATTTCATTCACACCAATGAGTCTCTACCATAACTTATTGACTAATCTAACCCTTTCCATTCACAACCTATACATGATTTCTACAACCACCATAACTATTCTTTCTGAGATCCTTCCCTATTTTGAATACAGAATAATCATAGCCAAACATTTCCTCCAAGGACTACCATAAAATCTACAAATATTTCTACCATATTAGTCTATCACTATAAAATGGCAACTCATTTCTCAATCAATGGTTATACAACTAAACTAGCTTTTTTACGGAAAAGTCACCCTTATTCTGACTTCTAAGATTGTGATGCTATATCACTAACTTTGGGATCATCTTACTACCAATAGGGTATGACACCTTAGCACATACTACTACTCGGGTGGAAATATTGTTCCAACATTCTATTATATATATCTACCTTTAAGCATGACATCTACAACAAGAATTTTGAAAGGGACTGAATACACTTCATACCTCAGGCTCAAATGCATGATTGATATAATTTAGGGTATAAGCTTAAATCAATACACTTTAAAGCACCTATGGACTCCTCTAAAGTCTTTGTGCAATTTCATAATTTTTTATGACCCAATTAGAAGGGACCACCTCATTTAGACTCTAAGATTTTGCACTCTAATCGACTCGACAATGAGACATAATTAATAAAATTAGAGTAAAGAAGAAATATGGATAACTTCCAAATGGATAACACATTGTCACGACCTAGATATATTCCCACCAAGTAGGGTCTGAGGAGGGTAAGTGTACGCAGTCCATACCATTACCTCAAATATAAGATAGAGAGGTTGTTTCTGATAGACCCCCAGCTCAAAATAGAACAATCTAAGATAAGGAACAGTAATAGTAAGAATAGTAAAAGAACAGGATATAATTGGGATTAGAAAACTCAATAATACCATAAACAATATACTAAGTAACACACCAAAAGATACTATACCATAAACTCAGACTAACCTTCTACCCTAATGTAATACCTCCTATTTCTCAAGCTTAACTTAACTCTCAGTTCATAATTTATCCAATATAAAAAATTTTAAAAGCTTAGTATTTTTCAGTTTATAGCCTTCCATTGCATAGGAAATTGAATCAGCTTTCCAACGATACAAAATTTGCCTAAATCCGATAACCGGGTAAGAAGTTATGGCTATTTTAAGTTTGTCATTAAACACCGTAATTCAGGCCAGTAACACATCACAGAGTAAGACAAAATGGTAATTTTTAGTATTCAGTGAGATACTACAATATCGATGTGTCACGCTAAAGCTTATTTTCATATTTGTCAATTTCCAGTGAGCCAACGTGATTGTACCACGTTGCACCGAGCTTCCAGGTCCCATCCAGTATTGCAACGTGATTCCACCGCATCGCGCCACCAACCACATTCCCAGTTGTCATTTTCTACTGGCTTGGCATGATAATGGCTTGACGCGATAGTGGCGCGTCGCACCAGGGCCCAAAATTGAGTTTTTCAGTATGAATTTTTAAGTCGTTCTCAGGGGTAAATAGGTATTTTTCCACGGCCCTAATCAGTCTAAACACAAAATTTACCCCTAAATAACCTATTATCTCATTATTTATTCACTTTATTCAATGTTTAAGTTATTCTCTCTCAAAAGGAGCTAAACCCTAGCTTCAAGAAACAAGAGAAAAAATCAAGAGTCTCTCCAAGAACCTTCAAGAATTAACAATCCAAGGTATATTAGGTGTTCATCTATGGGTTTCTTTCACCCATAGAGTCCACGAATCCATTTTCAAAATACAAGATTATTGAATTATGAACTTCCATGCTTGAATTGAATTGAATTCATGTTCATATTATTATTGGGTTTTAGTCCATGATTAAATTACATGCTTTTATGAAATTAATCATTGTAGAAGTTGAATTACATGATCTTCATGATAAACCCTTCAATTTGCAAGTTGATTGTTGAAACTATGTCAACCCTAAGTGTTTATGATTTAATAATTCAGTTATGCCTCCCCATGTGTTTGATAAAATGCCTATGTGAATGAAATAGTGCCATTATAACATGATAGCATATATTCCCCATTCATGTACAAGTTAATGCATTACAAGTGTTTGATAAAATATCTTTATGAATGAATTATGGACAAGTGTACAGGTTATGTATTTCAAGATTATGCTATGCCTTTCTTTTATGATATCAAGTCCTGGGGGTATTTAATACCTGACAATTTAGTTGTTTACCTAGAGCCAATGTCAGTTACAGAATCTCAGTCATGTCATGATTAGTAGAATCCAGTCAGTTACAGAACTCAGTAAAACTCAGTCAGTTACAGAACTCAGGAAAACTCAGTAAACTTAATATTAGTCCAGTCCAGTTCAATATACTCAGTTCAATGTCTTTCAGTTGGGGGTAGGATTCAGCACCGAGTGAACCCAAGGATGGGGGCTCACCTACCAGTAGAGGGAGTGATCTCTAGAAGCAATCCTTGCATTCTAGAACTACGTATCCAGCATAGGTTGAGACATCAAACCTGAAAGTTGAGGGTTGATAAGGTGTTTTAAACTGTCAGATGAGGGTTCCACCATTCTTATTAAAGTACCTACCAGATGAGGGTAACTTTTCAGTGTCTTTACTCCTGGCACGATACTGACACATTTCCAATTGGGTAATAGGTTGGACCCCAACTTAGTTATCTTATCTTATTTGGGGCATGTCGGTTAGATGATTACCTCTCACAGTCTCAGTTTCAATCTTTAAAATAGAAATCAATTCAGTTCTACAGAATTAGGACTATCAGATACAGTCAATCAATATCAGTAAATCAGTTATCAATAACTTTAGATATCAGTTACTCAGTATCAGAATTTAGGACTTAGCTTCAGACAAGCTAAGTCATAGTATTTATTTATAAGCACATTAGTGTATACTCAGTATTTACAACAGTATTAATTATCCATGTACTCTCATGTTCAGTTACTCTATATCATATAGTTAGTTATTGTTCATGCATATGAACCCAATACTACTATAGCCAGGATTTGGGACTTCACCCGAATGAATCCTCCCCTATTCTCAGGATCTAAGCCAAAAGAGAATCCATAGGAGTTCCTCGATTAGGTCCAGAAAGTCATAGATATTATGGAAGTGACTTTCAGTGATAGTGCAGAAGGTAGACAGGGGAACAGATACAGATCCTATAGAATAGGAAAAGTTTACTACTGCCTTCCTAGATATATTCTTTCCCTTAGATCTGAGAGAAGCTAAGGTGTTAGAGTTCATCAATCTCACGCAGGGCAGTATGAGCGTTAAAGAGTATTCCCTCAAGTTTACTCAGTTATCCATGTATGCTCCCTATGTAGTAGAAGACAGTAGGTCCAGAATGATCAATTTTGTATCTGGGGTGTCAGATAATGCGGTTAAGAAGTGCAGAACAGTGATGTTGATTAAGGAGATGGACATATCCAGGATCATGGTCCATACTCAGCAGATAGAAGAGGCTAAGATTAGATATAGAGAGAGACAGAACAAGAGATCTAGAATAGCTAGCTTCAATTTCAATCAGCCTAAGTCAGAAGGTGGTAACCATTCTCAGTTTCGTCCAAAATCTTTAATTTTAGCTCTGTCCTCATCCAGTGCTCCAGTACCTAAGTTCAAAAATGGTAACAACAATAGGGCGCCAAGCTCTAAATCTCAGGGTAGTGTCAGCAATGCTCAAACAAATCCTCTTTGTCAGGCATGTGGCAGAAACCACAAGGGTGTCTGCAGACCTGGCAGTGATGTTTATTTTGGGTGTGGTAATCTAGGACACAGAGTCAGAGATTGTCCTCAGTCAGGTTCTCAGGGTCAGCATACTCATTTTTCAGCTCAGTCAGGTCGCCCAAATCAACAGGTTACCGCTTTCAGTGCCACTAGTGGTCAACGCCCAAACAGGCTTTATACACTTCAGTCCAAACAAGATTAGGAAAATTCTCCTGATGTGGTCACTGGTACATTATAGATCTTTTATTTACATATTTATTCCTTGCTAGATCCAGGAGCTTCTTTATCTTTCGTAACTCCTTATATAGCCATTAACTTCAGAGTCAGTCTAGAAATTCTAGTAGAGCCTTTCTCAGTTTATACCCCAGTGGGTAAATCTATCATAGCCCGACAGGTATATAGGAACTGTCTGGTTATGATATCCCAGAAATTTACTTCAGTAGACCTTGTAGAGCTAGAGATGGCAATTTTTTATGTCACTCTCGATATAGATTAGCTTCATTCATGCTATACCTCAGTTGATTGTAGAAATAGAATAGTTTATTTTCAAATTCCAAATAAACCACCTTGAATGAAGGGGTACTACCACAGTGCTTAAGGGTTAGTTAATTTCATACCTTAGAGAGAGAAAAATGATATCCAAGGGATATATCTACCATCTTATGTGAGTCAAAGACTTTTAATTAGAAACTCCAACCCTTGAGTCAGTTCCAGTAGTAAATAAATTCTCAGATATGTTTATCGAAGATCTTCCTGGAGTTTCTCCCGTTAGGTAAATAGACTTCAAAATAGATCTTATTCCAGACACTCAGCCTATATCTATTCCGTCATACAGAATGACTCCAGCAAAACTCAGAGAGTTAAAGAAATAGTTGAAGGATCTCCTAGATAAGGAATTCATCAAACCCGGTGTATCCTCATGGGGCGCACCAGTTTTATTCATGCGTAAGAAAGATGGTTCTCTTAGAATGTGTATAGTCTGCTGTCAGTTGAACAAAGTCACAGTCAAGAATAAATATCCACTTCCCAGAATCGATGACTTATTTGACCAACTTCAGGGTGCTAGTTACTTTTCTATGATAGACCTCAGATCAGGCTATCATCAGCTCAGAGTCAGAGAATGTGACATTCTAAAAACAGCTTTCAAAACCCGGTATGGTCACTTTGAGTTTCTAATCATGTCCTTTGGTCTTACTAATGCCCAAGCAGCCTTCATGGACTTAATGAACCGCGTGTTTAAGCAGTACTTAGACATGTTCATTATAGTCTTCATCGATGACATTTTTGTCTATTCCCATAGCAAGAATGATCACGCAGATCACCTCAGAATCATACTTCAGACTCTCATAACTTATTAGTTGTTCGCCAAATTCAGTAAGTGCAAATTTTGGCTAAGGTTAGTAGCATTCCTTAGTCATATTATTTTTGGTGATGGAATTAGAGTTGATCCTCAAAAGACTAAAGCGGTGAGAAACTGGCCTAGACCCATCTCTCCATAAAATATCAGGAGTTTCTTGGGTTTAGCTGGCTATTACCGTTGGTTTTTTGAAGGGTTTTCGTCTATTGCATCCCACATGTCCCGATTGACTCAGAAAAAAGTCTAATTTCAGTGGCCAGATTCTTGTGAGAAGAGTTTTCAGGAGTTGAAGACTCGACTCACCTCAGCCCCAGTTTTGACTCTACCAGATGGTACAGATGGGTTTGTTGTGTATTGTAATGCATCCAGAGTAGATTTGGGTTGTGTCCTCATGCAGAGAGGTAAGGTCATAGCCTATGCCTCCAGACAGCTTAAGCCTTATGAGAAGAATTATCCAACTCATTATCTTGAGTTAGCAGCTGTAGTGTTTGCCTTAAAGATTTGGAGTCACTATTTGTATGTGGTGCATGTAGATGTGTTCACAAATCAAAGATCTTGCAGTATATATTTTCTTAGAAAAATTTGAATTTGCGTCAGAGAAGGTAGTTAGAGTTATTGAAAGATTATGACATAAGTGTTCTTTATCATCCGGGAAAAACGAATATAGTGGTTGACGCTATTAGTAGACTGTCTATGAGTAGTGTTGATAATGTTGAGGACAACAAGAAGAAGTTAGTTCAGGAAGTTTATATCTTGCCCGACTAGGTATCCACTTAGTCAATTCAGCAGAAGGTAGTGTATGGGTTCAGAATAGTTCTGAATCCTTTTTAGTTTTTGAGGTGAAGGAAAAGCAGGATAGAGATCCCAATCGAGTTAAGCTGAAGAGTCAATTAGAGATCATTAAGTCAAGGTTTTCTCCCAAGGGGGAGATGGTGTGTTGCGTTGCCAGGATCATTTATGTGTGCCAGGTGTAGATGGCTTGAGGCAATGAATTCTCATAGAAGCACATGGTGCACATTACTCGATTCATCCAGGGTCCATTAAGATGTACAGTGATTTATGGGAGATCTATTTGTGGAATGGGATAAATACGGATATTGCAGAGTTTGTAGCTAGGTCCTCTATATGTCAGCAAGTTAAGATTGAGCACCAAAAATCCAGTGGGTCCATGCAGGAGTTCAGTATTCCCACATGGAAATGGGAAGAATTGAACATAGACTTTGTGATGGTTTTGCCTCGTACTCGTTGCCAGCATGATTCTATTTGGGTTATCGTAGACAAGATGACCAAATCAGCTCATTTATTGCTAGTTCATACTTTCTATTCAGCTGAGGACTATGCCAAACTCTATATCAAAGAGTTGGTCAGGTTATACAGAGTTCCAGTATCCATTATCTTAGATAGAGGTACCCAGTTTACCTTTTATTTCTGGAAAGCATTCCAAAAGAGTCTTGATACCCAAGTTCACCTCAGTATAGCCTTCCACCCTCAGACAGATATTCAAGTAGAAAAGACGATTCAGACTCTAGAGGATATGTTAAGAGCATGCATTGTCGATTTTAAGAGTAGTTGGGATGACCACTTTTCTTTGATCAAGTTCTCATATAATAACAGCTATCATTCCAGTATTCAGATGGCTCCATTTGAAGCTCTCTATGGTAGGTGATGCAAATTTCTGATTGGTTGGTTCGAGATAGGTAAGGCCATAGTAGTAGGGCCCGACCTAGTGTTTGATGCCTTAGAGAAGGTTCAGTTAATCAGAGAAAGACTTAGGGCTACCCAGACACGACAGAAGTAGTATGCAGATATGCGGAGAAAGGATGTCGAGTTTGAGATCAGTGATTTTGTGTTCCTAAAAATCTCTCCCGTGAAAGGAGTAAAGAGGTTTGGCAAGAAGGGAAAGCTCAGTCCCCAATATGTCAGTCCTTATAGAATTCTCAGTCGTTTTGAAAATATAGCTTATGAGCTTGAGTTGTCTTCAGATCTAGCCTCATGCATCTAGTATTCCACGTCTCCTTGGTAAAGAAATGCAATGGTGACCCAGTGATAACGCTCAAACTATACCGCTCAATGAGAATGTAAGCGATCGTTGTCAATATAAAACCTAACTAGATTGGGGTCGAATCCCACAAGGAATATGGTGTGAACGTAAGTCGTTTGCAATTTAATCAACTGATAGTTGGATGTTTCCAGAAAAAGAGGGTTTTTAGTTAACAAGTAATTGTTGGTCACTTTAGTTTAAATGTTTGTAATCAAGAGTTTATGAAAAAACAGAACTATGTTCACTAGGTTTTTTAGTACTTGACAGATGCTACTAGTGATTTAAGATTCTCACGGTAGGTAGGACAACAAGTTATCTTTAGCGAAGTTATGCTTAAATGTCTCTTGACCTACTTAAGCATTTAATTACCTAATATTCTCGGACTTAGGGAATTTATATTCACTGCCCAGATTTTTCCTCAGGTTAACCAACATTGTTACAGCGCTGATTATTAAACGGAAGATTAGTTTTTCCAAGTCCCTGTTGATAATTCACTTCCCACTATATTTGATTTCCTTCTCAAGCAAATCAAAGAAGGTGTTATCTATCGTTTGCAACCAACAGACAATAATTAAAACATTAGAATTATCAAGGAGTCCTACCACCTTTCAAATCTTGAACACTCAACACCTTATCAAGACCTACCCCTAGATCCTATAATTCAGGTTAAAGGAATTTAGTTGCTCATGACGTAAAAATCGAAGCAACTAGATGAATTCATTCTTTGAAAGATGAACTTACCAAAATATGAATAGAAACTAGAGATTCTCAAATTAAATCACCAAAGAAAATCTCACAATAATGATGATAGTCTCTTTAAAGTAATTACTTTCTCAAGCCAAAAGAAGAGAGAGAAAAATATCAAAGTATCGTGTCTCAAAACTCAAGGTTCGGAACCCTTAAGAAAACCCTAAACAAGGCTTTAAATAGTTCACCCTAATTATGGAAACAAAATAATAAAATTCAGAAATTCCTTGGATTAGGTGACACCATTTGTGATAGCCTATTAGGAGGCTGGCGACTTATCACAAATGTTGTCAGCTTCCTTTATGATTTTGGTACTCGCTGCTTAATGCTGATGACAAATGGTGACGCCCTATCATCTCCTTGATGACCTATCACAAATATAGTCAAGGCTTTTCCTCTTCTCTCATGTTCTGCCTTAGGCTGACGGTAATCTTCACGACTTATCAGCTCCTTGACGTCCTATCACAAAATATCGTCACAGCTTTTAACTTAGGCCAATTCTCTGTCTACTTCTGACAATGAAGTTGATAGCTTATCACAGGGATGACAACTTATCATAAATATCGTCATCCACACTTCGCCTTTATTTACTTCAGATTTCAGCTCATTTTCTTCCATTCTTGTTGGTTCTCTAGCATCTTAGCTTCTACTGCAAAATCAAACATAAAGCAATCAAAAATGACAAAAGTTGCTTAAAACTTCACAATTATTCTTAGTTAAAAGCCTCAAATATGTTAGCGTTAGCTCACACATCAACACCTTCAACTTAAAACAATTACTTGTCCTCAAGAAACTCAGCACAACTAATAGAATACAAAGCACATTTGGCAGTCAATCATCCATATCATCTCAAAATACTTTCACCATCTCCAAAGTCAGTCAATTTAAGTACAATGAAGAACACCAATTCAACACATAGGAATCAATATATGGAATTAATTCATCTATAACAACCATTCATAGACCAGTATTACACTACCCCGAATAAGTTAGTAACTAGCAATGTAACCAGTGTGCCCTCACAGCAAAGAAATCCCTCTCATC
This sequence comes from Capsicum pubescens, assembly GCA_030864215.1. NCBI lineage: Eukaryota > Viridiplantae > Streptophyta > Magnoliopsida > Solanales > Solanaceae > Capsicum > Capsicum pubescens. Next base: position 139,099,524 of record CM061547.1, on the reverse strand, counting down.
TCATATAAGGAATTATGTATATAACCATGGGGACAATCAAAACACTCACTCTCAGAACTAAATTCCAATCAGTGTATGCCAAGTACCATAGGCTTGCCCTTTTTTTCATTACTCAGATCTTAAGATAGGTCAGCTAGGATCACTATAGGACTTCTCATAGGCTTGTAATGTAGGCTAGGGGCAGGTATGATACTTGATGGTATTTAAAGTGACTAATCCTCCTTGACACTACACTAAATTTTTGGGGTTTCACTCATTAGCTTTTTTCGCTCATCTCTTTTCTTGATCACAATTATTTAGGATGGGTGCAGTCTTTTCTCAATTACTTATTCTTTTTCACAATTTTTCTTTTTCTTGCTCTCTTCCTCTACACCCAGCTTTTTATTCTTTTATTTTATGCTACCTTTCTTCATACTTATTCTATATCACGCACCGCTATTATAGCCACCCTCAACTTAGGCCATTTGCCTAAGTCAAGGTGCATAGTATCCAAGGAGGACCAGGGCCAAAACAGGTTCATTATGATCTAAATGAGAAGGTGACACATGTCATACAAAGATATAGTCTAATTAGGCTTAAAATAGGTATCAAGGGATATGAAACACATAGGAAAGGTCATTTAGACTAAAGTGAGCTAATATTAAAATGGCCTATGATCCTTTCCTAACCCATATCCTTCAACCTAGGTAAGACTAACCAGGCAAGTTCTGGCTTCAGCATACAGAGGGAACTGAGTAATATCTCACACACACACTTGGCGCACAGGTATATCGTACTCGACTACTCATTCAGTTCGTGCGGCTGTTTAGCAATGATTATACATTTTTGATAAGCCGTCACAGTTTTGATAACTTATCATGAATGTCGTCAGCTATAAACAGAACCCCAACTTGATTTTAACTCAATTTTTGGTCCCATTTTTTTCTTAAAATCCACTCCATTTTTATTTTTGAGCTGAACTTTTAAACCTTAAGGTCGCACAACAAACCCTAGTTCCAATTTGTATCCATTTTTACAAGCTAAACTTGGTTCAAGCTTCTTGGGAACTTGGGTTCTTATCAATTTATCACTTACCACTTGAATAGAAAGTCTAGGTTTCGAGTATACCTGATGGGAGCCTTCAATGTGGTTACACGAGCAAGAGGAAATAATGAGAGGTTCTGGATTTTTATTGTAAACCCACACATACAAGGAAACTTTCTTTTGTTTTAGTTGGAGAGACTTTGAAAAGAGAAGAAAATAAACCAAAAATGGAAAAAGAATAACTTAAAAGAAATAAAAACTAAGCGGGAAGGTGGAAAGGCCATGCTGTGGGTCGGGTCTTTTTAATTTGGCCCACAGTTTCAGCTAATGTTGGGCTTTTTGTGACGACATTTCTGATAAGCCATCACAATTTTGATAGCTTATCACAAATGTCATCTGCCTTAACAGAAATTTGCCTCAGAGCTGTTGTTTCTGACGACAAAGCTGACGGCTTATCATAATTGTGACAGCCCGTTAAAAATATTATCAGGAGCACTTGGCTAGATATATCGATTCCACCTTCGTTGAACTAGAACCTAACTACAAAAATAAATAATTTGCTGGAATATAAAAATTTTGGGTTGCCTCCCAATAGCGCCTAATTTACTATTGTGGCACGACTTGGTTATCTTACTACTCAGACTTCACCAAGACAACCTATTGATACCCCTTTACCATCTTCATAGAATATGTCCACGATTGAGAAAACACTCATCTCCTTTGTTGGTGTCATGGATGAGTGTATTTTGAATCTTGCTTCCTTGTCATTAAACCTGAACTTTAGGTCATTCAGTTCCATATCCACTATCACTCTCCCAGTTGTAAGAAATGGTCTACCCAAAATAATGGGCACTTCGAAGTCCACCTCACAGTCTAGGATTACAAAATTAGTAGGCAGAATAAAGTCGTCCAGCTTTACCAATACATCATGTAATATACCCACTGGCCTCTTTACAGACCTATCTGCCATCACCAATCGCATGTTCGTCGAGGTAGGATCCCCCAAACCCAGTTTTTTGTACACAGCGAGTGGAATTAGGATTATACTGGCTCCCAAATCGCATAGTACTTTTGTGAAATTCAGGGACCCTATAACACATGGGATGGTAAACGCTCCCGGATATGGCTTTTTCTGCACTAAAGACCTTGTAGAGATAGCATCACAATGAAAGAGATTGTCCTCTGTCTCATGGCTAACCTTCCGTTTCTTAGTCACAAGGTCTTTCATGAACTTCACGTATCCTAACATTTGCTCAAGTACCTCAACCAAAGGCATATTTATTGTTAATTGTTTGAGAATTGCCATGAGTTTACTGAATTTTGCATCATCAACCTTTTTCTTCAACTGCTGAGGAAATGGAGGTTGCGGTATTGGGATAGTTTTCAGCACTACCTCCTTCTCCTTGTCTTTGTCTTTATCCAGAGCATCATCAGAATTATCCAGTTTCTCAGACTCCACTGGACTACTTTCTTTCGGTTCAACATCAACTATAGGTTTGCCCACAAAAGGGCCAGGTAATATCTTACCACTTCTAGTGGTAATAGCCATGAATGAGCCATCATTCCATGGATTTTGGACCGTATCACTTGGTAACATTCCGCTCTTCCTCTGGTTAAATGTTGCGGAGAGTTGGCTCATCTGCTGCGCCAACTGTTTGATTGTGGTGGAGTGTGAGTGCACCAACTGACTGATGGATGTCAGATCGGTCTTCATGGTGGTCACACTAGAGTTGGTGGCTTCCACTCCCTTCAACAACTTAGCCATCATGTACTCCATGGACATCTTTTCAGAACTTGTTGAAGAAGCCTCACGATTTCCAGGAGGAACATATAGCCCGCTCATGTCATTGTTATTCCTCCAATTTCCTTGCTCCCTATCTTTATAACCAGGATTATCATAGTAAGTCCGACCTTGATTCCCTTGGCTATTGCCTCAGAAATCCCCCTGATTATTAACATAGTTAGCCTTTTCATCTGCATCAGCCTCACTTCTATCCTGAGATCCCACAACTTTCACCTTTTCAATCTTTCCTACTAGCAAGTGCTTGGTTAGTAAGTCCATCTGTGTTTTAAGGTGAGCCGTTTCTTGGTCATGATCCTCTTCTCTTTTATGTTGTTTCACAGTAATACCTATAGAAGCAATGGGGCTAGCCACCACAGAGTCTCTGGTATGCCATGCCCGACTCTGTTTGGTCATTCTGTCCAGCATCTCTGAAGCCTCTGGGAATGTAAGATCAACAAATGAACCACCACCAGCATTGTCTACAATTGGATTTGTAACGGAGTTAAGATCCCTTTACAAAGTTTCCATCAAAAATATGTCTGTCATGTTGTGGTTCAGACACTGTGTCAGCTTCTTCTTGAATCTTTCTTAGGTTTCATGCAAGGCTTCTGTCGGGAGCTTCCTAAAGTTACTAATCTCGTCCCTCAATTGTACCCTCTTATAAGGAGGAAAGAGTTTTTTTAGGAAAGCTCTTTTCAACTGCCTCCAGTTAGTTATAGAATTGGGTGTCAGCTCATTTAGCCACAATGTTGCCTCCCTAGACAGAGACAACAGAAACAATCTCAATCGGATTGCATTCTGTCCCACTTCTAGGTTATCAAAAGATTTGCATATGGTGACAAAATTCACCAGATACAAGTTTGGGTCATCTCCAGGAAGGACACCAAACAACCCCTTCAGATTTAGGAGTTGAATCATAGTACTCGTAATGTTGAATTTTGCCCCAGGTGCCAACGGTGGAGGAATAATTGCACCCGTTGCAACTTCTCCATCCATTCCATCATCATCATCATTGATATCATACTGGACCGTCTAGTACTCTTGCCTTTCTCAGAACGGACGGTTCCTGTTAACATTTTGCCATACTAGTGCATTTATTTGCTCTACACGCCTTGGGTTACCAGGATTCAGCAACTCCTCATCTCCCAAATCTTCGTCCTTAAGATTTAGATGTCGTACTTGTTGCCCGACATTTTACACATTCACCTGAGCTCTAGCTAAGGCTGCCAATCTGTCAGTCTTTTGTTGTTCTGCCATTCTTCTAATTCGTTGCGGTTCCGGATTAGGTGGTAATAACGGTTCTCTGGAACTTTTGGTTCTTGGAATACACTATAAAGATCCTGTAAATAAACAAAAACAACAAATAAATGTAAAACTAGGAAACTTGACTAACAATCAATTTGCACACACAAACTTCAGTTTTTAACCGTATTCCCCGACAACGGTACCATTTTTGATAACGCTCAAACTATACCTCTCAACGAAAATATAAGCAATCATTGTCAATATAAAACCCAACTAGGTTGGGGTCGAATCCCACAGGAAATATGGTGTGAACGTAAGTCGTTTGCAATTTAATCAACTGATAGTTGGATATTTCTAGAAAAAGGGGGTTTTTAGTTAACAAGTAATTGTTGGTCACTTTAGTTTAAATGTTTGTAATCAAGAGTTTATGAAAAAATAGAATTATGTTCACTAGGGGTTTTGGTACTTGACAGATGCTACTAGTGATTTAAGATTCTCACGGTAGGTAGGACAACAAGTTATCTTTAGCGAAGTTATGCTTAAATGTCTCTCGACCTACTTAAGCATTTAATTACCTAATCCTTTCGGGACTTAGGGAATTTATATTAACTGCCCAGATTTTACCTCAGGTTAACCAACCTGTTACAACGCTGATTATTAAATGGAAGTTTAGAATTTCCAAGTCCCTGTTGATAATTCACTTCCGACTATATTTGATTTATTTTTCAAGCAAATCAAAGTACGTGTTATCTATCATTTGCAACCAACAAATAATAATTAAAACATCGGAATTATCAAGGAGTCCTACCACCTTTTGAATCTTGAATACTCAACACCTTATCAAGACCTACCCCTAGATCCCATAATTCAGGTTAAAGGAATTTAGCTGCTCATGACATAATAATCGAAGAAACTAGATGAATTCATGCTTTGAAAGATGAACTTACCAAAAGATGAATAGAAACTAGAGATTCTCAGATTAAATCACCAAAGAAAATCCCACAATAATAATGATAGTCTTTTTAAAGTAATTACTTTCTCAAGCCAAAAGAAGAGAGAAAAATATCAAAGTATCATTTCTCAAAACTCAAGGTTAGAAAACCTTAAGAAAACCCTAAACAAGGATTTAAATAGTTCACCCTAATTATGGAAACAACAACAACAACAACAACAAACCCAGTGTATTCCCACATAGTGAGGTCTGGGGAGGGTAAGATATACGCAGTCCATACCTCTACCTCTAAAGAAGTAGAAAGGTTGTTTTCGATAGACCCCCGACTCGAGACACTGGATACTACACAAATACATAGTAAAGCGTGGAACAAGATGGCATAACATAAATACGACACCCACAAGTAATAGAAAATAGAGAAAAGTAAACAGATTCATAATAAAGCATGAAACAAGGTATCATAACAAGAATAATACCCCCACCAAGTAATTCCCTACACTAGCGACCCAAACTGACCCTAGCCTTCTGCCCTAATTCGCGTCCTCCGGATTTTCCTATCTAGGGTCATGTCCTCAGTGAATTGTAACTGCTCCATGTCCCCCCTAATTACCTCTTCCCAGTACTTCTTCGGCCTACCCCTACCCCACCTAAAACCATCCAAAGCTAGCCTCAAAATAATAAAATTCAGAAATTCCTCAGATTAGGTGACACCATTTATGATACCTATCAAGAGGCTGGCGACTTATCATAAATATCGTCATCTTTCTTTATGCTTTTGGTACTCGCTACCTAGCATTGACGACAAACGGTGATGCCCTATCATCTCTTTGATGAAATATCACAAATGTCGTCAAGGCTTTTCCTCTTCTCCCATGTTCTGCCTTAGGCTGACGGTAATCTTGACGACTTATCAGCTCCTTGACGTCCTATCCCAAAATATCATCATAGCTTTCAACTTAGGCTAATTCTCAATCTACTGATGATAATGAAGCTGATAGCTTATCACAGGGCTGACGACTTATCACAAATGTCGTCAGCCACACTTCGCCTTTATTTACTTTAGATTTCAGCTCATTTGCTTCCATTCGTGTTGGTTCTCTAGCATCTTAGCTTCTACTGCAAAATCAAACATAAAGCAATCAAAAACGACAAAAGTTGCTTAAAACTTTGCAATTATTCTTAGTTAAAATCCTCAAATGTGTTAGCGTTAGCTCAGACATCACCCAGCAGTCATAGTTTCTTTAGAGGACGTAAATATTCAGAACGATCTCTCTTTTGAAGAGGTTCCAATCCAGATCCTCGATCATCAGATTCATAGACTGAGGAACAAAGAAGTTTCCTTAGTCAAAGTTCTTTGGCGGAATTAGTCCATTGAGGGAGCTATTTAGGAGACAGAAGCATATATGTGGACCAAGTATCCTCACCTCTTATCCGCAACCTCAGATCCAGCTTAAGGTAACAGTCTTCCTTAGATTTACTCAGTTTCATGTTCAGTTATAATTATAACTCGGTATCCATTACCATTGCATATTCAGTCATGCATTCATGAATCAGTTCAGTCATGTACTCATGCATCATATATGCATGTTCAGTATGAAAACCCAGTTTGTCAGTAGCTTCAGTCATAAATTCCATGCATAAGATATGCATGTTCAGTGTAAGACCTCAGTTTGTCAGTAGTTCAGTCATGTAGTCATGCATCAGATATGCATGTTCAGTGTGTAAACTCAGCCTATCAGTGTCTCAGCTTAATCAGTCTCATTCGAGGATGAATGTTCCCAAGGGGGAGGTATTGTAATACCTCGTATTTCTCAAGCTTAACTTAACTCTCAGTTCATGATTTATCCAATATAAAAATTTTGAAACGCTCAGTATTTTTTAGTTTAGATCCTGCCATTGTGTAGGAATTTGAATTAGCTTTCCAAAGATATAAAATTTACCTAAATCTGATGACCGATTAAGAAGTTATGGCTATTTTAAGTTTTAATTGTTAAACACCGTAATTAAAGCCAGTGGTGCATCGTGAAGTAAGCCAAAATGCCAATTGTCAGTTTCCAGTGAAGTACTGCGATACCGGCGCATCGCACCAAAGCTCATTTTCACATTTGTCAATTTTCAGTAAGCCAACGCAATTGTACCGCATCGCGCTGAGCTACCAGGTCCCATCCAGTATTGCAATGCAATTCCACCATATCACGCCACCAGCCACATTTCCAGTTTTTATTTTCCAGTAGCTTAACGCGATAGCGGCGCGTCGCGCCAGGGCCCAAAATTGGGTTTTTCAATACGAATTTTTAAGTTGCTCTCAGGAGTAAATGGGTATTTTTCCACGGCCCTAATCAGTTTAAACATGAAATTTACCCCTAAATAACCCATTATCTCATCATTTATTCACTTTATTCAAAGATTAAGTCATTCTCTCTCAAAAGGGACTAAATTCTAGATTCAAGAAATAAGACAAAAAATTAAAAGTCTCTCCAAGAACCTTTAAGAATTAACAATCCAAGGTATGTTAGGTGTTCATATATAAGTTTCTTTCACCCATAGAGTCCACGAATTCATTTTCAAAATACAAGATTGTTGAATTATAAAATTCCATGCTTGAATTAAATTGAATTCATGTTCATGTTATTGTTAGGATTTAGTCTATGATTAAATTACATGCTTTTATGAAATTAATCATTATATGTGTTGAATTACATGATCTTCATGATAAACCCTTCAATTTGTAAGTTGATTGTTGAAACCATGTCAACCCTAAGTGTTTATGATTTAATGATTCAGTTATGCTTCCCCACGTGTTTGATAAAATGCCTATGTTAATCAAATAGTGCCATTATAACATGATAACATATATTCCCCATTCATGTACAAGTTAATGCATTACAAGTGTTTGATAAAATATCTTTATGAATGAATTATGGACAAGTGTACAGTGTTATGTATTTCAAGATTATGTTATGCCTTTCTTTTATGCTATCGAGTCCTGGGGGTATTTAATACCCGATAATTTAGCTATTTACCTAGAGCCAGTATCAGTTACAGAATCTTAGTCATGTCACGATAAGTAGGATCCAGTCAGTTATAGAACACAGTAGAACTCAGTCAGTTACAAAACTCAAGAAAACTCAGTAAACTCAATATCAGTCCAATCCAGTTCAGTATACTCAGTTCAGTGTCTTTCAATTGAGTGTAGGATTCAGCACCGAGTGAACCCAAGGATGGGGGCTCACCTGCCAGTAGAGAGTGTGATCTTTAGAAGCAATCCTTGCATTCCAGAACTACATAGCTAGCATAGGTTAAGACATCAAACCTGCCAGTTGAGGGTTGATAAGGTGTTTTAAACTATCTGATGAGGGTTCCACAGTTCTCATTAGAGTACCTACCAGATGAGGGTAACTCTTTAGTGTCTTTACTCGTGGCACGGTACTGATACTCTTCCAACTGGGGTCACAAGTTAGAACCTAACTCAGTTATCTTATCTTATTTGGGACATGACGGTTAGATGATTAACTCCCAAAGTCTAAATTTCAGTATTCAGAATAGAACTCAGTCCTACAGAATCAGCACTATCAGATACAGTCAATCAGTATCATTAAATCAGTTATCAGTAACTTCAGATATCAGTTACTCAGTATCATAATTTAGTACTTAGCTTCAGAAAAGTTTAGTCGCAGTATTTATTTATATGCACATTAGTGCATACTCAGTATTTACAGCAGTATAAGTTATCTATGTACTCTCATGTTCAGTTACTCTATATCATACAGTTAGTTATTGTTCTTGTATATGAACCCTTGCATTCAGCTTTACCTCATCTAGCATACCAGTACATTCCACGTACAGACGCATACTCTTTTTTTGCGCTATGATGTCTCATATCATAGATTCGGACGCTCAGGTTCCCGACCGCGCATAGATAGATTAAGATTCAGCCAGCTGTAATAGATTAGCAGTGAGTCCTCATCATTCGAGGATACTCTTTTATTTTATTATTTCAGTAGACTTAGTATTTCAGTAGATGTAGTTAATTGGGGGATTATCCCATCAACTCCACTTTCAGACTGTTTCAGTTAGAGGCTTTTCAGACTAGTTTTCAGTCAATATTCAGTTTTACAAATATTATCATAGATGATATATTTTATCAGTATTTACAGATTTTGAACCTTATGGCTTTTCAGCTTATTTTTCGAATTCATTACAGTATCATATTTCAGTCTCACAGCAGATATCAGTCATGGGTTAGCTTGTGGTCCTTCGGGGTCGTAAGTACCGTGTAGCATTTGGGGTACAAACTTAGGGAGTTACAACTAACCCGTCTCCTCCACCACTTCTTTTCCAGGGTCATGTACTCGGTAAGCTGGAGATGCTCCATGTCATGTCTAATCACATCCATCCAATATTTCTTTGGTCTATCTTTACCACGTTTTAAACCATCCCTAGCCAATCTATCGCACCTCCACACTAGGCATCCGTGCTCCTCCTTATCACATAACGAAACCATCTCAACCTCGCTTTCCTTATCTTGGCTTCCACCAAAGCCACACCCACCTTATCTCGAATAACCTCATTTCTAATCTTGTCTTTCCTAGTACACCCACACATCTACCTAAGCATTCTCATTTCCGCCACCTTCATCTTCTGGATATGGGCCTTCTTAACAGGCTAACACTATGCCCCATATAACAACGCCGGTCTAACCACCACTCTATAGAACTTTTCTTTAAGTTTGGGAGGTATATTTTTTTCACATAAGATTCTAGAGGCAAGCCTCTATTTCATCCACTCTACCCCAATTCAATGAGTTACATCTTCGTCAATCTCTCCATTCTCCTGAGTCATAGACCCTAGATACTTGAAACCATCTCTCTTACTTATAGAATAAGTGTCAAGCTTAACAACCATATCAGACTCATGAGACACCTCGCTGGACTTACACTCCAAATATTCCGTCTTGGACCTACTCAACCTAAACCCTTTAGACTCAAGAGTTTGCCTCCAAACCTCAAATTTAGAATTAACTCCACTACGTGTCTCTTCATTCAAGACTACATCATCTGCAAAAAGCAAATACGATATAGAACATGAAGAAAAGTAAAACATTCCTAAATAGCTATTATCTTCCTCCTTATAAGTGTGGCATTCTACACACCCATAAACAGAACTCTATCCGATGTGATTTCGCAGACACCTTGAGACCATGAAACGTGCTCTGATACTAAGTTTGTCACAACCCGAACCAAGGCCCTGGCTGCGATGGGCATCCCAAATCATGAAGGCACGAGAGTCCCTCTAACAGGCAATCATATACACAGTTCACATACTATAAAGATGTGGAAACACAAAACGAAAACATGGTCATCTGATTTCAATCGTCTAATACAAGTCTGTGAAATCTCTACTAAGGACTGAAAAAACATTTGTATGAAAATTGGGACAAGGCCCCCGGTCAGACCATAAACTAAGTCCAAATGAAAACAACACATGAAATAAGGCCTTCTGAAATAAGGGAGGCTCACCAACTCCAAACGTCGAACAATGAATGATCTACTGCTTAGCGGGACCCCGAGACTGAGCCTCAAATCTTGAAAGATAGAGGGTCAATACAAATGTACTGGTACGCAGAGCTATCTAAAATAACAAAATATTGTTATATATAACATAAGTTAGAGCATTTTCCTAAAAGACATGTCAGCATAAAATATTTGAAAATCTATGGGCATAATCAATAAACTTTAAAACATTTCAGTAAATCTCAACTCAACATCTTTGTCTTACTCCTGAGCTAGGTGGTACACCCTACATATCTGAAAGTATCCCATGGTCTATATGGGATCCACCCTTAACTCGGCGGCCAAGCCCCCAACCCAAGTTTCCCACAAGGGTTGGAGTATCTGAATCTGATACACCACAGGGACGAAGCCAACGTAAAATCTCTAATTGGGACATAATAAACCTGTATCGTAAAAACACAATTTTGGACAACGAATCATTTGACTAATGCCTACTTCGGTCAACCACCTAACTCTCTTAGAGCCCATTTTTAATATTTTTCTAAACATGCATCTTTCTAAATTCAAAATCTGAAAATCTAATTCTGTTATGGCATTCATTTATTTGGTATCGTCATACCAAGACTTGCAAGTCATATATCTAAGCCATAAATTGTCATGTTACAGTCCTTTCATTCAAAACAAAATGTTTGGACCACCAAATCATTCAAATAGTATAAGAGAATTTGTATTTAAAAATATATGACAATTTATGCAAAGATTCTCATCTTTCAATTCTTAAACATGTGGTGGTCAATTACTTTGTAGCAAACCATGAAATTCTTCAATAATCATCTTTAACCTTTACAAACAAGAAACCCTCTTTTCAGTTCATAATCAATTTCAAGTCCTTAATTAATAGTTAAAACATTTATCTCATGTTTCGCAATATGTAATTGAATAATACATAACATGTGAAATCAAGAGGCTTCATAACAAGAGAGGGAGTATAAATCTTCATGATTTCAATTCAAATTTCAAACTCCAAATACATGCATACATATATACGAACAAAGATCAAATTTAAGGTAAGACCTCATGACCAAAACATATATCATCAAAAAGGGTTCGCAATGCATACTTGATAATGTAAATTCAAAACCATTCATAAATCCATGATTTCTTAACTTGAAAACATACTCAAAATAATTTCAATATGCCCATAAAGTTTAGGAAAATCCACATACCTTAGATTACTTAGTTCGAAGAATGGAACCCAAATCTTGACTCGTTTCTTGGAAATCTTGAACTTAAAGGTTGAACTTTTGATCTTTGGGGAAGAAGAGTTGAATCTTGTTCTTGGGAGGTGGTTAGGGTTTTCTTTGAGAGAAAATTGAATGAAGAGGCAACTCATGCTCCTTGGGGGATGAAATTTTGTGTTATGGACGGATTTGGGTGAGGGAATATGATCAAAGTGCCCCTAGACCCTTAAGAAGTTTAAACAGCATGTAAAAAAGCTCTAGGTCGCATCAGAATTTATATTGGGAGAGCAACGCATCGCGTCGAGTGACCATAGCGCCGCATCCCAATCGCATTGGCTCACTGCCTCTCACAAAAAATGCCATAACATTTTACTCGGGCATCGGATTAAGGCGTAATTGATATCGTTGGAAAGCTAACTCAATTATATACAATTTGGTGGATCTTGAGCTAAAAAATTCTACGTGTATCAAAAGTTATGAACACTTAAAGTAGACTATTATATAATCGAATATAAAGATTTAGACGAATCAAAGGCTCTTAGCTCAACTTCGCTCTAAGTGATTCCTATGAACATTTGTCACCTCGAAAGCACTTAAAATAAGAGGATAAAGACCATGACATGTGAATTTAAAAATAAAAATCATGGGATTAGAGTTTACACACGTAAGCACGATAGTTTAATTTTTATCTCAAAAATACGGGGTGTTACAATTATTTAGGATTTCAAGAAATCAATTTATTCGATTCAAATAACTAAAAAAAATTCATTTATGAGATTGATAAGATCGCAATGATCCTGTCCAAAAGAAAAGGATCGATTTTTTTTATTCATGCTTCATTATGTTCTAAAAATGATATGAAAGTAGCAAATAAGAGAAAAGTTAAAGATATCAAAATTTCAACGAAAGAGCATGAAAAGATTTTTTATTCGAGACATTTAGAAGATGAAGTCCTTGAACAAATAAATATTATCGTAATCTTTTCTTTCAAAATTTATTCTTCGATTTATACCAATTAAGTTATATATGCATTTTGACAATATTCAACTAATTGACAGTTATGAATACATATTTGACTGTAACTTAAGATTTTGAAATCTATTTAAATTGTACATAGACAAATTTACTGTTAAAGTTACATATACATATTATTTTGTATATGTATTTTAAACATATTTTGATTTGTATATACATGTTGTAAAATATTTAATTGAATAACAGTTACAAATACATACTTATCTGTCTGACAAGATCTGAAATTCATTTACTTGTGCACAGTTCAATGGATTGTTAAGTTCACTCAATTGTATTTTCAACATTAAATTATTTTGTATTTGATAGTACAAAATTAGTTTTATTTTTTTATTGATCAAAATAAAATACAATTATATACATTTTGTCACAGTACACACAATTATACGTACACATTCATTTACAGATACATACAATATTACATACTGAACTATAATTGCACATACATATTGAACTAATTTACAGTTTCATATACAAATTAATCTGTATATGTATTTTGTATAGTCATTTAATTTTTTTTGTATATACATGTCCTTAAATCTATAGTTTGTATACTCATTTGATTAACTATACATACATGTACTTAGATTTATATACATGTCTTTGCTCATATATTCTTAATGTAATATTATATGAAATATTTATATATACTTAAAGTCTTAATATTTAATATTTTATTATTTTCATTCTGTATATATATACATTTAATTGTTTTTTGTATACATTTATACTTTCTATGCATAATTTAATTTGATAGAATCTATTATATTATTATATGTATATGCATATACATATGTAAAAGAAGATTATTATAGGTAAGTTGAATAAAATATTGGGTGTTGATTGCTATTTCCTTCCGTTAATCTCTAATGTAATTAAAAAGAGAAATAAATAAATTTTATGTATTTTTTTATTAATTTTTTTCAATTGTTTAATATGTGTTTTATATATACAACATGTAATTGTGTACGTATAAGTTATTATATATACCTAATATTATAATAAAGTCGTTTGTATATATACTATATATAAGTATATACAATCACGAAATTGCATATGTTTGTACTTCAAATATGAACTATTTTTATATGTATGTGGATTGTGTTTAATTATGCACTAGTAATTTTTTGTATATGTTTGTAGGGATGTACATTTAATTGTATATATATGTTGTTGTAATTTTGATAACACCAGACGACTAACTCTCCGTGATTATACATATGTTTAATATATGTATTCACTATAGTTCTAATACAGTCCGCAGTTCATATACAAATAAAGTATACTTCGCACAAACTCTCAAATGGCATCATATGCATCATGTAAAATTTTTTAGCATCTTTGTAACACATATTTAAGAAAATCATTTGAATCAACTTACAACAACTAAATATCTATAAGTATAAAAACATAAAAACTTTCAAAACAATTTATTAAATTAAATACTGAAATGTATTCAAAACAATTAAAAATCAACCCCTGAAAATTCAATTCTGTGTTTCTTCGAATACTATAATTTAATTCGAGGTGCTTTTTTACACAAACAACTATTGTGCCCATTGTAATCACAAGCACTACATGAATCTGAAGACTAATTCCTGAATTATTCTCCAGCAAATTTTTTTCTTTATTTTGATCGCCGGGATGGTCATTTGTATTTTGGTGGCAGAAAAACCTCATTTAAGATATAATTTGGTATCTCCCACATACCGTCTTCAAATTCTCACACTTTTATACTTTAAATCTACAAAGTTTTTTAACAATCAACCCTATCAATTCATCATAGTTTCAGATTCTTTTATTGCAATTAAGTCCAGTCGGTATTCGTCATATTCATTTTCAGTCGTTTGTATATCCGATGCTTTAAAATAACTGCTAATCAAGCCATATCCTGTTAAGAATCAAGCATATAATAACAAATTAATTATCAGGTATTTTTAATTTTATACATATTTCAATCTTTATATGTAAAATCCTCAATTATGAAATCAATACCACATACAACTCTCAAATAGTATAAATAAGTCAATTTTTGTTTGAATTTTTCTTAATGTGTGTATATAAAATTCACAATTAAGAATACAAGTACAATATACAATACTTCTCAAATTACGTTCAAAAATATAATTAATATGTATGTATGTATGTGTGTGTGTGTGTATATATATATATATATATATAATTATTAAATACGAGTCCAAATACAATATACAATGAATAATCAAAATCGCTATATATTAAATTCTCTAAAAACGAATTCAAAGATCAAACTAACTGACTGAACTGAACCACAAACATATCTATTCACTGCAATAACATTGGATAACCCAAATACAAAAATGAATTACAAGTGAGTTTATACAAAGCATGTCGCTTTATATAATTATTTTTTTAAAATATAGGGATGAAGCAGTAATTAAAGAGCAACACGATTGAATTATATATCTATTATGAATTGTTGATGTTGCTTTCTCAAATTTTTTTCAACTTTTTCACTGTGTTCTGCCAAATGTGACCTTAAAAGAAGATTTATAGAAGAAAAATATTGTGGGAAGTTAGAGAAAACCAAGAACGTTCATTACTTCTTCTTACTTTATATGTCTCCGCCTTTTATTTATTTTAATTGATTGTTGAAAAAAAATTGACTAACTAAATTAGTATAAACAGATTATATATATATATATATATATATATATATATATATATATATATATATATATATATATATATATATATTAATTAATTAATTGATGACTATAATTTGTGATTAGTTAAGTTTAGATCATAAAATTAGTTTAAAAGAGTTTAAGGTGACTGCCAAGTTGTTTCTTTTTAAATTTCACAATGAATTATGTCAAACGATCACTTAATTTTTTTCAACCTATTTAGAATTTTGAAACTAATTTCAATAATATGATATACAAGTCAAATTAGCTTTTTAAATTTTGTTTCGATAAAATATTAATTTTGGATAAAAGGATTACATCGCTCTCTTCATAGGGGTAGAAAAAAATAGAGGTGGCAAAACTAGCTCAAACCCATTTGATCCGTCCAATCCGTTCATGTTTTGATGGATTGAGTTAGAATGATTTTGAAGATGAGCTGATTTCGGTCAGTTCAAGTGAACCCATCATAAATCATCAATCCAAATGGGCTCACAATGATGCCCAGCTTTGACCCATAAAGATGTTTAAACCTAGTACGTATAGTTCCACTTTTAATAGTTTTAATTTTTTTTAGATGCTTCAATTATTTTCTTTTCCCGTCTTTAAAAAATTATGGTAATAAATAATTTTTTTAATAAAAAAATATTTTTTCTTACACCATCCTCCAACCCCGACCCTCCAACCCTACCCACAAAAAAAAAGTTGAATATTTTTTGATTTTTTTTTTTAAATAATCTTTTTACCACCCCCACCCCCCTATCCCTACCCAAGCTCCCCCCTTTAAAAAATAATTTTAATTTATTCTTTTTTGAAAAGTGAATTCACCCCTACCCTCGAGCACCACTCAACCCGCTCCTCTCTCATCCCCCCCTAAAAAAAGATATTTAACTTTTTTCTTACCCCACCCATCTTCCCTAGCCACGCCCTTCCTAATTTTTTTTAATTCGCATAAAAAAAAAGGCATTTCGGTGCATTAAAGCTTCTGCTATGCGCAAGGTCCAGAGAAGGCCCCCACCACAAGAATGTATTGTATGCAGCCTTACCTTGCATTTCTGTCAGAGGTTATTTCCAAGGCTTGAACCCGTGACTTCCTGATCATATGTTAGCAACTTTCTCAATTACTCTAAGGCTCTCCTTTAAGAGGTTTAAAAATAAGTTACATAGAAAATACTATGAATAAAAATACGAAGTCAAGTTTAAAAGATAGTATAGTCCTTATGTCTAGTTAATTAAGGAGAACTAATATCAAGAAGAGCATTATAATTAACTTTGTTGGTGTGATGGTTTTAAATAGTGAATCGAAATTAAACATTTGAGATACGGGTTTGATTGTGTTGTGAATAATTTTACTACATTTTTTTAGTTTTCTTTATTTTACTTGAAAATGCTAATACTAATACTAATACTAATACTAATACTAATACTAATACTAATACTAATACTAATAATAATAATATAAATGTAAAAAGAAAATAAAAAATATTATTCCAACCTAAATTGCTACTAGAATAATTGTTCAATGATAGGTTAAGTTGGGCGGATTTAGTTATAACCCATTGTTTAGCTCATTTTGACCCGTCCAAATTCGACCCAACCTGCCCATTTGCCACCCCTAGAAAAAAGGAAAAAGAACATGGGCTGGCCATTTTGAAAAGAAATGGCTCACAATTTGAAAATGTGGACAATTAGAGTCAGTCGACCCAATTTTTTTTTTTTTTTAGCCATTTGACCCAATTTATAACAATTGGAGTCAGACGGTCGCATGTAGTCTCTATACCCAATTGATACACTTTTATACCACATTGATACACTTTTATACAACATTGATATACTTTTTAAAAAAGAGAGAGGGGATCCCTGTACCCAATTGATACTCTTTTATGTCACATTGATACACTTTTATAACAAGAGAGAAGGGGCACATATGCATGTATATGCAGTGTCCATATACTCAATAGAGTATATACTTTTTTATACTGGATTGATACATTTTTATACAACATTGATACAATATATATACCATTTAAATACACCTTTGACAGAGAAAATCTGTGCAAGCATATACAATAGTTATACCAAATTGATACAGTAAATATAGCACATTCATACACCTTTTCAAATGGATGAATAGAAATTCGTGCATGTTTTTGTGTACATATAGAACATTCATACACCTCCGCATTTTATTATTATTGAAACTAAAACTGAATCTAAAGTCGTTATTTTGTATCAATTTTGAGCAAATTTTCAATGAAAAAAACTATTGAAAACTAATTGAATGCAAATTTTTGTATATTTTATACAAAATTTGTGGAATGAGAAAGGTAAATTGGAGTATCGGAAAAGGTAAAGGAATGGAGGTTTAAGAGTTTGAATGGAAAGAAAATTGTGAATAAAAAGAAAAGAAAGAAAGGGAGACGACATGCTCGATGTCTACCATCTCAAAGAAGATTTGGTGATGAAGTTTTTTGTGTGCAAATCTTTCTACAAAGACTTAAGCATTCAGAATCACAGTAAAAAAATCTTTTTTTGAACCAATTTATTGAGTACTGTACAATAAAAATGAGCATTCGTAGGTGAATTTCGAAGTCGTAGTGAGAAATTGAAAGAATTTTACGGTAGAGAAGATAGGAGAAAAGAGGGAAGAAGAAAATGAAATGGTACACGAGTTATATTAGAAATGACTATTTACCGAATATTTAATTATGAATACTATTTTTGTAATATTATTTTAATTTTAGGTATCATTTTTATCTTTTCTCCTAAAAAAGCAGTTATATAGGCTATAATCAGGGGTAAACATGTCAATTGTAGAGGAGTCTGATAACCGACTTGCCTAACAGAATTGGGTTTCCCGCCCTGAAGAGTGAGAAGTTACAGCTACATATAGACCTGCACAGACCCCTCCCACTTCACCCATTCATCTTTTTCACACCCAATTTTCTCTCCCTCTCTCTCGAGCAACAACAATGGCGATTCTGTTTCTCATTTCTCTCTTGATCTCCCTCGCTACAGTTACATCCACTTTCCATGAATCACTCACTCCATCGCCGATGATTTCTCCTCACGACCACAACACGTTTTCCCCTTCTCTCTACCCCAATGTTCTCTCTTCACTCGGTTTCCAGAAGCTCTCCACTGCTGCAACTGCCGCTAATCTCACCACCACCGCCACTCCGATCACCTTTTTCGCTCCAGCTGACTCTTCTCTCATCACTTGTCCTACTTGTTCTCTCCCTCTGCTCCTTCAGGAACACTCTCTTCCTGGACTTTATCCGCTTCAATTTCTTCGGTCTTTAGCTTTTGGTACTAAGCTCGAAACTCTAGCTCCGAATCGCTGCCTTACTGTTACTTTTTCGAGTGCTTCCCGTGATCTGAAGGTTTTTATCAATGGCGTTGAGGTTGCTCAGCCGGATCTTTTCAATAATGGAATGATCCTTGTTCATGGATTACGTGGCTTTGTATCGCATCTCTCCCCGCTTTCCTGTAATGTGGAGAGAATGAGTTCTCTGTCATTTGACTCGTTTCCACTTCCTAATTCGGTTTCTACAGTATCCTCTGCATCGCCTTTCTCTATTATGCGTTTCATGTTAAAGGATTCTATTATCAGGTTACGGAACAGCGGTTACAGTATTGTAGCACTGGCGTTGAGAGTGAAGTATGCTGAGCTTTCAGAGCTTAAGGCTATGACGGTGTTTGCTTTAGACGATGTGTCGATTTTTGCTAGTGAAGGACATGCGTATCTCCCGCATTTCATGTTTCATGTTGTGCCAAATAGGAGGATTATGGCTGGGGAAATGGTGAGTTTGCCGGCGGGAACAGTGTTGTCAACGATGGAGGGGGATCAGAAATTGGTGGTAACTACTGCAGGTGGGGGAGGTGTTTTAGCTCCTATGAAGATTAATTACGTGAGGATTGTGCATTTTGATCTGCTGCATAACAGTAGGATTGTGATTCATGGAGTGTCGGTTACATTTCCTCACATGCATCCTCATCTCACAACTGATCAGAAAGTCTTGGAACAGCAGTCACACTCTGCAAACTGTGACATCTCTGGAAATGGAGTCTGTGACATTCATGAGGATTTTGCGCCAACTGGCATGCGTTCATCAGTGATGGGGAATATTGAAGATCATGATGGTCTCTGAAACTTGACAACTACTTTTGATGGCTAATAGTAATATCAGCCTATAGCGTAAATAATTGAATTTCACTTGTTCATTCTTCTGATGGTTAATTGCTTCTTCCCGTGCTAGCTACTTGAGTGTTATCTTTTGTAAAATGAGGTTATCATTTCTGATATGAAGAGCAATCGTAGTTTGTCTGGCTACTGATTTGTTGGTTACTTTATTTTTCTTGCCAGTTTTTCCTGTTTTGATTTGGGTTCAAATCAGTACTACTACTCTATGTTTTCCAGTAAAAGAATTAAGGAAAAAAGACAGATATTCATTGATTTAATAATATGTGCTCGATTGACTGATCAACCAGGAAAAAAAAGTTGAAACTGGAAATGTGAGTTCTCCAATGGGGAAAACTTTGAGTGGAGGAGCACTACGACTGTTGCCTCCATGTAATGCTTGCTCATTTGGTTCATGATATATCAAAATGCCGAAAGGTTCATGGGCTTTAAGCTAAGTGAAGATCCCCATGGGAGTTGGGGGCCAGGGGTTGGTTAATTTTCTCAACTCATTGTTTGATTTTTGGAAGCGGTTCCAGCAAGTATGGCATTGCATTTACCTCATCCTTGTTATCTTTTCATGAGAAGTCAAGATTTAAGTAATTAAAAAAATAAAATAAGAAGGATTTTCACTGACAATGTCTGCAACACACATAAAAATCCAAACTTGGCAAATAGCGTTCTTAGCTTGCAAGTCGCTAATTTCTGATCACCATCTCCAAAGATTTATCACAGTACATGTAATCACCATAAATAAGCATGTTAAAAGGCTATGTTGGGTTCAAGGCGTGTGAATCACACGGAAAATGGAGGAAAAATGGTGGAGAGAAGGGAGACACTAATTTAGAAAGTGTACTCCCAAATTGAAAAGTTCACTATTTCTGAGAACTTGAAAGTGTTTATAATGAGAAACACTAACTTCACATGAATAGTGAGGCAAGAACTAGGTGATGCCTCGTGCTGTCGTCGCTCGCTCGACTTTGAATTTGGATTTGGCAAATGATCGATCAATGAGGTCTAATTTTTTAGACAAAATTTATTTGAAACTTATTTACAAGTGAAATGTTAATCCAAAATCTGATAGTATTATTTTTTCTCCAAATGCGGGCGCATTTCAGGCGCTATTCCACACATACGCAATCACGAAGGGATGTGACCCTTCGAGAAGAGGCACACTATTTCGCGATGTTGGGTGACATACGAACTCACTTCCAGCGCACTGGAATCTGCAAGACGTCACATGCGGCCGCACTTCGGGCGCATGCACAGTCCCAACGCAGAGACGTGACTGTTGTAGAAAAGGTGCCTTTCTGCTAACATCCTTTCTAAAAGGATACACTTAAGGCTATAAATATCTGATATTTTCCTCTGGTATTGACATCAAAAACTCTCTTGTTATTAACAAAAACTCTGTGTGATCATTAAGCTGTTGAGTGAGTTGGTTGAATCCAATAATTTGAGGTACCACTATTGTTCGGATTGAAGGTCATTTTATCCTGGGAGAAAGATTTCATAACCTCGGGTACAATGAGGGGAATTATTCCTTAAGGACACTCCGTGAAGTTGGGGGGACTTGTCCTTACAAATTCTGTTTCATCTTATTTCTGAAAATAAACATACTTCTTGGATAGATTATCAGTAATCTTGTGTTGAAGGTGTTCAAGAACTTCATAGGTGTTCTTGTTTATACAGGAACTTGTGTTGAAGTTGGTGTTGCATTTATACAAATTCTTGTACCCGAAACACCATAAAATAACATTCTTAAGGAATAATCCTCAGAATTTGTATTGCTTGTTTTTGGAGATTAAAGCTTTAAGCTTTCTACTCCGCTTGAACTTAACTAGTGATTAGAATACATAAAATCTTCATCACAAGTTAAAGATCACTCGGTTGACTATTGGAAGTCATAAAAACTTCATCGTTAACTAGAAAACAAGAAGTGTTTAAAGTTGTTTCAACTTTTTAATAAGTATTTCAATATACTAAAGGTACTGTCTTGTGGTGACAAAAAAATGATTAACGAAAGTCAAATGCAAGATGCGGGCAAGATGCGGCTACGACTGTGGGGGCAACTAGTATTGCCTCAACAAGTCGAGCAAATGCTCCGCAACCTATGGCACCCGCGGAGAAGTCCAAAAAATTTGCGGGCATTGACTTTAAGAGATGGCAGCAGAAGATGTTCTTCTACCTCACAACACTATGTCTTCAAAGGTTCACTAGTGAGGATGCTCCTGAGGTACCCGAGGGAACCTCGGACAAAGAGCATTTCATAATTGTAGAGGCTTGGAAACACTAAGACTTTCTTTGCAGGAATTATATCTTGAGTGATCTCCAAGACGACCTCTATAATGTTTATAGTGGAACTAAGACATCGAAGGAATTGTGGAGGGAACTAGAACAAAAATACAAGACAGAGGATGCGGGAATTAAGAAATTCTTTGTTGCAAGGTTCCTGGACTTTAAAATGATAGATAGCAAATCGGTTGTCTCTTAAGTGTAGGAATTGCAAGTAATCATCCACGATCTCCTTGCGGAAGGTATATCTTTGAAAAATACCTTAGTTGAACAAATTGAAAATGTTCTTAGTACTCACATAAACTGTTTTGTAGGTTTGATTGTGAATGATGCATTTCAAGTAGCAACGATAATTGAGAAGCTACCACCTATGTGGAAAGACTTCAAAAACTACTTGAAGCACAAACGCAAGGAGATGACTGTCGAAGATCTTATTGTCCGACTACGTATTGAAGAGGATAATAAAACTGTTGAGAGAAGGTCAAAAGGGAATTCTACAATTAATAGAGAACATATTGTAGAAGATGACCAAAATAATTCTAAGAAAAAAAAGAAAGTTGAACATGGAAGAAATCAACCCAAGAAGAAATTCAAGGAAAAGTGATTCAACTGTGGCAAGATTAGGCACAAGTCCATGGATTTTCGTGCACCTAAGAAAGGCAAGAAAAAGGACCAATCAAATATGATTGAGTCCAACAAAGAATGTGATGATCTATGTGCTATGCTTTCAGAATGCAACTTGGTGGGGAATCCTCGTGAATGGTGGATGGATTCTGGTGCCACCCGCCATGTTTGTTCCAACAAAGAGTTATTTTTGTCATTCGCTCCGGCTCAAGTAGAAGGAACGATCTACATGGCTAACTCCGCTACTGCTAAAGTAGAAGGAACTAGAAAAATATGCTTGAAGATGACTTCCGACAAAGTATTGACACTTAACAATGTCTTGTATGTTCCGTAGTTAAGAAAGAACTTGATTTTAGTTTTACTTCAAGAGAAGAACGGATTCAAATGTGTTTTTGTTTCCGTAAAAATTGTACTTAGTAAAGGCGAAGTGTATGTAGGAAAAGACTACCTCAATGAGGGCCTATTCAAAATGAATGTAATGAATGTTAAAATCAATAAAATTTTAATTTTTTCTTACTTGCTTGAGTCTTATAATTTGTGGCATGAACGTTTAGGCCATGTTAATTACAAAACATTATGAAAACTGATTAACTTAGAAGTTTTGCCAAACTTTGAGTGCAATAAATCAAAGTGTCAAATGTGTGTGGAATCAAAGTATGCAAAACATCCTTATAAGTCCGTTGAAAGGAATTCCAATCCCTTAGACTTAATATACACTGACATTTGTGATATGAAGTCAACACTATCACGTGGTGGGAAAAAGTATTTCATAACTTTTATTAACGATTGCACTAGATACTATTACATTTACTTGCTAAACAGTAAGGATGAAGGAATAGATGCGTTTAGGCTATACAAAACTGAAGTTGAAAATCAGTTAGAGTAAAAGATCAAAATGATAAGAAGTGATAGGGGCGGAGAATATGAATCTCCCTTTGCGCAAATATGTGTAGAGAATGGAATCATCCATCAAACTACAACCCCATATTCACCTCAATATAACGGAATTGCGGAAAGAAAATACTGAACGTTAAAGGAAATGATAAATGCCTTACTTATAGTTCTGGTTTATCGTAAAACTTGTGGGGTGAGGCTATCCTTACAGCCAATCGTATACTCAACTGAGTTCCCCATAGTAAGACACAATCAATTCCTTATGAAAAATATAAAGGAAGGAAACCCAACTTGAAATATTTCAAAGTGTGGGGGTGTCTAGCGAAGGTCCAAGTTCCTAGCCTAAAAGGGTTAAGATAGGACCTAAGATGGTGGACTGTGTATTCATAGGATATACTAAAAGTAGTAAAACATGTAGGTTTTTGATTTATAAATACGAACATCCGAATATAAATGAAAATATGTTAATTGAATCAGATAATACTGAATTCTTTGAAAACATTTACCCGTATAAAGATAGACATGAATAGTCTAGTGGAGGATCTAAACGACCTCGAAATGAACCAAGTGAGAATGTACATAATGAAGAGAATCCAAGACGTAGTACATGTCAAAGAACGTCAACTTCATTTGGATTAGATTTTGTAACATTTCTCTTAGAAAATGAGCCTCAAACGTTTAAAGAAGTGATGTCGTCGTTAAACTTATCCTTTTGGAAAGAGGCAGTCAATAGTGAGATCAATTCAATTTTAAGCAACCATATGTGGGAATTGGTTGATCTTCCTCTAGGAAATAAACCTTTAGGTTCTAAATGGATCTTCAAAAGGAAAATAAAGGCGGATGGTACTATTGACAAATACAAGGCAAGACTAGTAGTACAAAGCTTCAAACAAAAAGAAGAACTTGATTACTTTGATACATACTCGATAGTAACAAGGATAACATTGATTCGGATGCTAATTACCTTGGAAGCGGTATATGGTCTTGAAATCCATCAAATGGATGTGAAAACCGCATTCCTAAATAGAGAATTGAAGCAAGAAATTTACATGGAGCAGCCTGAGGGTTTTGTGGTTCCAGGAAAGGAGAATAAGGTGTGTAAAATTATTAAGTCGCTATATGGACCAAAGCAAGAACCTAAAAAATGACATGCAAAGTTTGACCAAACCATGTTGGCAAATGGGTTCAAGATAAATGAATGTGATAAATGTGTTTATATTAAAGACACTCCGAATCACCAAGTCATTGTTTGTTTATATGTGGATGATATGTTGATCATCAGTGGAGACATTTCTGACATAAATGCAATGAAACGAATGCTCAAGACCAAGTTTGATATGAAAGACCTTGGAGTTGCGGATGTGATCTTAGGTATAAGAATCCATAGAACTCCACAAGGGTTGGCATTGTCACAGTCTCATTATATAAAAAATGTACTTGACAAATTCAAGTATATGGAATTCGGTATTGCCAAGACTCCTTTGGATATGAGCTTTGCACTTCAAAAGAATGAAGGTGCAAGTGACTCACAATTGGAGTACGCAAGATTATTGGGATGTTTAACGTATATAATGAACTATACACGATAAGACATAGCATGCGTTATTAGCAAGTTAAGTCGGTACACAAGTAATCCCAACAAAACTCATTGGATGACAATGAAAAGAGTTTTGGGGTATCTTAAATACACTTAAGACTATGCTTTGCATTATAATAAATATCCCGCGGTACTTAAAAGATATAGTGATGCAAATTGGATCACCAGATCGAACGAAGTAAAATCCACAAGTGGATATGTATTTACTATCGGTGGAGGGGCAGTCTCTTGGAAATCATCCAAACTGACATGTATTTCTCGCTCTACAATGGAATATGAATTTATCGCATTGGATAAAGCCAGCAAAGAAGAAGAATAGCTCTGAAATTTCTTGGAAGATATTTCTTATTGGCCCAAACCAGTAGAACCAGTATGTATACACTGTGATAGCCAAGCGGAAATAGGTAGGGCAGGGAGCATGATGTACAATGGTAAATCTCGTTATATAAGATGGAGACATAATACCATTAGAGAACTTCTATCTCGTGGAATTATCACTGTTGACTATGTGAAGTCAAAGGATAATGTGTCGGAATCACTTACAAAAGGCCTATCTAGATAAGGAGTGGAAAGGACATCCAAGGGAATGGGTTTAAGGCTTAGGACAAGTCAACATGGCGGTAACACTACCTAGCAAACTGGAGATCCCAAGATCTAGGTTCAAAGAGATCAAACAAAGTTGTGTCTGACAGGTTCAACATTATCAATTACCCAACCCATTCTCATGATGTAGACAATGTATAATAAACAAGGATAAGACTTAAAGTGAAAAGTCTTTTAATGATTATCTAAATTGGGTAGATTTGACCAAATAGTTTAATCTATAGTATTGAACGTTTAGGAATCACCTATGTGAGGGCGAAGTGGAAGCCGCTTCAAAGAGAATGTTAGTAAATGTTTATTCTTTAAGCTCTCATGAAACTGAGATATGTTCATGGCTGAAAAGAACAAAATTGTGAGAACCATAAATAGTAAAAATATGGTTGTGTGACATGTGTTTTCTAGATGCACATTAAAGCTCGACGTTTCAAAGATATCAAATCTACTGATTGACCGAGTGCATCCGATGCATGTTCACTACGAAAAATTCAAAGGAAAACCTACTTATCCAGATGCAATCAGTCTTTACTAAATGATCACATGCTTGTCTGTAAATTCTCCAAAAAATAGCCATTCCCCATTTATGTGAGGGATTGTTGGGTTCAAGGTGTGTGTGAATGGAAAATGGAGAAAAAATGGTGGAGAAAAGGGAGACATTAATTTAGAAAGTGTACTCCCAAATTGGAAAGTTCACTCTTTCTCCCACATTGGTGGGAGAAGAGAACTTGAAAGTCTTTATAATGAGAAAAACTAACTCCACATGGATAGTGAGGCAAGAACTAGGTGATGCCTAGCGCCGTCGTCATCGTCGCTCGCTCGACTCGGCTTTGATTTCAAATTTGGGTTTGGATTTGGCAAATGATCGATCGATGAGATCTAATTTTTTAGACAAAATTTATTTGAAACTTGTTTACAAGTGAAATGTTAATCCAAAATCTGATAGTATTAATTTTTCTCCAAATGCGGGCACATTTCAGGCGCTATTCCAACGCATACTCAACGCACATCATGAAGGGTTGTGACCCTTCGAGAAGAGGCACACTGTTTTGGGATGTTGGGTGACATGCGGATGCTCTTCCAGTGCAGATGCTCACTGGAATCTATAAGACGTCACATGCGGCCGCACTTCGGGCGTATGTCCAGCACATTCCCAATGCAAGGACGTGACTGTTGCAGAAAATGTGCCTTTCTGCTGAACAAATGCATCTTTTCTGAAAGGATACACTCAAGGCTATAAATACCTGATATTTTCCTTAGGTATTGACATCAATTTTTACAGCAAAAACTCTTTTTTTATTAATAAAAACGCTGTGTGATCATTAAGTTGTTGAGTGAGTTCGTTGAATCTAATAATTTGAGGTACCGCTATTATTCGGATTGAAGGCCATTTTATCCTGGAAGAGAGATTCCATAACCTCGGGTACAGTGAGGGGAATTATTCCTTAAGGATACTCCATGAAGTCAGGAGACTTGACCTTACAAATTCTGTTTCATCTTATTTCTGAAAATAAATATACTTCTTGGATAGATTATCAGTAATCTTATGTTGAAGGTGTTAAAGAACTTCATAGGTGTTCTTGTTTATACAAGAACTTGTACTGAAGTTGGTGTTGCATTTATACAGATTCTTGTACCCAAAACACCATAAAATAACAGGCTATACATATGCATCAACAGAATTCTTGATAATAAAAAGAACAGTGAATTTTACGAGAAAAATGAGGTAGAAGACCCTCCCAAGTTTGCAATTATAAAAGAGGACAAGTGGGTCCCACAACTTGTCCCTCTTAAAAAAATTAAGTCCCTTGAAATATTGGGACAGTTGTTCGACAACTGCATTAGTTGTCTCAACAACTTCACACAGTTGTTGAACAACTTCTCCCAGTTGTCGAACAACTTCGCCCAGTTGTTGAACAACTTAGAGAAATTGTCGAACAACTTTGATAGTTTTCGAATAACTTAGCGCAACTGTCGAAAAACTTGATAGTTGTCGAACAACTTCACAAAGTTGTCGAACAACTATCAAAGTTGTTCGACAACTGGGAGAAGTTGTTGGAATGAAAAAACTTAAAAAAAACTCAAAATAATTTTGTCTCTCCCACCTAATTTTAAAAACTTGAAGGACCCTCACTTAATTGGACAACTTATTCTTCCTTTTTAATCCAAAGTCCCATATTTTACAGTTATATTCCAGTCTCTTAACATGTCATCACAAAATAATAAGCATCACCCACTGAAAGATCACTTGAAACCTCTGTAAAGTGGCTACTTTGATATTTTTAAAATGGAAAGAACGACACTTACAGTTGTAAAATAAGATACATTGGCATAATCGATTTCATTCCATTCGTGATTCTATCAATTCAAGAAATGGATACTCACATGGAAACACCATTATTTTTCATTTAACTTCCTTATATTTTTGGACGAGTCAAGATAATTAGCTGCAAAAAAAAGATTTTGTTTTAATCTGGATATATAAAATGATTTTGTAAAGTCTCTCGAGAAAATTGAAGAAAATGTGTTTTTAAGTCTTGAATGTGGTATTGGCGACATTGACCAACTTAAAGGGTCAAACATAATTAAGAAACTTTATTAAGTTAATTTTAGAGTTGATTAATATTTTTAAAACTTTCTATTCTTTTTTAAAATACAAATCAACCCATAACCCCCTCCTCTACAAATCAACCGTTTCTCCCCTTTCTTTCGACAGTTTTTCTCAAACTTCTCCCAACTAATAGTTCTGCAAATTTTTCCCTTCAATCCCCGACTACTTCAACCTCCGGCAATAAATAGTTGGGTCGAGTTCCTTTTCGATTTTCAACCATCAATCGATGTGACAACATTACTCTCTAGCGACAACAACTTTGAGTTTTTCATCGTTCCTTTTATTCTTTCACAGGTAAAAATTAGGGCTTTTAAGTTATGAAAAACAAAAAGAAGCTTGAGCCAACTTATCTTCTAGTATTGGTTAACAACTTTAATATTTGTTGCTAAAATTTGAGATGGGGACTGAAGAAAACCCTAATTTATGGTGTTTCTTCTCTTCTCTTTCCGAAGTGAAATATGATTTTTTATTGTTATTGTAGTTTTTGTTGTCGAACTGTTAATTCATTTGTTGGTGTTTGTTGTGTTTTTTAAAGTTTATTTTTTGTTGTTTGTATTTGTACAAACAAAACAACAATATTGGTATTTTTGGTCACTGTTGATGTTCTTGGGGTATATGTTGTGTTGGTGTTGTTGGGTTGATTTATTGTTGTTCTTGATTAAAATGGTGTATTTGATATTAAATGGTTATATTGTTGTTGTTCTATAGAACAAAATCTTGCTAGTAGTTTATTTTTTCTGTAACAGATAAACTATCTGATGCAACAAATGAACCATTTGATGCAACAAATGAACTATTTATTAGATGAAATCTTGATACAATAAGGACTAGGAAGCACAAAACAAACACCAAAATCAGTCTATAAGTTTAAGGAATCGAGGAACCTTTTGATGACCACACTCACATTCATAAACAAGAACAACAATACACGAGATAGGGGTGTGTTTCAACACCGAAACAACCACTCAAACTAGATTTAACAACAACAATATGAAGACAAGATGAATAACAACAATGTGGCAACAATAACACACCTTACGGGTTACATTAACAAGAACAAGAAACAACGATTACAACAAACAAATGATAGATAGACTACATGAACATGTAATCTTAAGAACCCAAGAGCCTATTCCACTCTTGGACCCTTAACACTACACACGACAATTCACCTATCTCTTACGTTGGTATGATAGGGACCTCGATCTCGTAAGCATCCAACATTTCTAAGATTGAATCTAACACGAGTGATTCCACACTCAAGTTGAAATCCCTAGTTACAATGTTTCGACCAAGAGGCTTTTCTCACAAGAAAGAGAGAGTTTCAATGTTACAACTTTCAATATTCATCAAAACTAACTACTAAAAATCCTAAAAGGTTCTATTTATAGCATATTACAAAAGTAAGGCGAAATGACCAAAAAGGCCCTTTAATGAATTGCTTTAAGTAGGCGCCCTTAGATTTAAGTAGGCGCCCTTGGAGTGCTATGTATGGATGGTTTTGGTGTCCATTTAGATGCTCCTTTGCACTTCATTTACACATACCAAGTCTCGGGTCCAACATATGCCCTTATAAGTCCATATACATGATCGTACTTATATCATCCTCCCCTTCTTGAAAAGGATTCGACCTCGAATCTGTACCTTGCAAAATCAAGAGAAGACAAACAAACACACATCCTCATGACATGAGGGTTAGGGTTAGCGAAATAAACACATCAACATGCCATGCCGAGTAGAAACAAATTTGAAGTATATCCATACGTCATTTGTATTAAACATGGAAAGACTAGTACAGATGTTACAAAGGAAGTGGCTCAGATAAACATAAAAAAAGAGCCTAAGCCGAGACTAATCCTTTCCCATCCTAAGTTGGCACTAGGATCAAATGGTAGCCGTAACCAAGGGCTTAGTTCTCGGCCACTCCTTCTTTTCCCTATGATGTCGTCCTCAAAATTAGGCATACCCTCTATATCACTATGGAAAATATCATGAGCACAAAAAGGGTAGAGAAAGGTGTCACACAAATTAACTCCAACTAGGGTGTCTTCATGTAAGTAGTTACTAATTTCAAGTTCATCGTCATTAGTATGCTCAACATAGAAAGCACACGAAGAAGAAGTAGATAACATTTCTAGGCATGTAACACTTTCTCTTTTAAGAGAGTATTCCCTACATAGACATAAACTATCATGGGCAGCAAAGAGATCACTCTCAAGAAATAAAGAACAAAGGCCGAGACTACACCTACCATACTCTAAGATGGCACCGGGGTCAAATGGGAGAAGTAGCCATGGGCATGGGTTTCGGTCATACTCTATTTCAAAAGGGTAACTCGCGCTTATCTTCACACCATCACGGGAAGCGAAGGGGTTACGAACAAAACCATTTTCACAAGTACAATCACAATTCGGGTTTCCTATACTTTCAAACAAATCAAGGTCATTTTCATCCGATTGATCATTTTGTACGTCCTCACTAGTTGTTGGTAACCCGTATACGAACATAGACTTACCTTAGTTTTCACAAGGGTCCACTAGTGTGTGAGTACTCTTGTTAATTTGTAATGGAACCTTGTTCAAGTTATAAGAGCTACCACTAGAAGAACATAAATCATCCTTGCAAAAAGATCAATTTCATCATCTAAAGGATCAACTAGTGTTTGCGTACTTACAAAAATAGTGTGGTCCTCACGTGACATAACATCACCAAAAGTATCACCATAGGGAGACTTAAACACCTCTACTCTAGATAAATCCGCAACTACCTCCAATTGGCCACCACTAGCCATATCACAACAATATAAGCTTAAAGAAATGTAGAGGATAGCATTTTTACCTCATGGATTACATGAGCTATTAACTTCCTCTTGTCATGTGTCTGGGCAAAACACTTTCTCTCTTTGACATATCATACGATCTAATCTTTCGTTTGCCATAGCTAGGTCTCGGGACATAGTGTCAAGGTAGGCCAAAATGACATTGGTGCCATTGTTGTCCATGGGTTGAGAGGTTGAAGCCACGAGTTTCCTTGTAATTGTACCTAAAAAGAAAAAAAAAAGAACAAGCCTACAAAGCAAAACACAAGTTAGTTCGAAACAACCTTACCACACTCTCACACACTTGATTGTCTCACACTTGGTTTCACAAGTGTTGAAAGCTGGTTTGTACTTCGCGAGCGATTGAGGGTCAAGTCTACTCTTGACCGAAATAGAATTTTGCTTGAGTTGACTCAAAGAAAATTTGTTTATGGACTTGAA
This sequence comes from Capsicum pubescens, assembly GCA_030864215.1. Lineage (NCBI taxonomy): Eukaryota > Viridiplantae > Streptophyta > Magnoliopsida > Solanales > Solanaceae > Capsicum > Capsicum pubescens. Next base: position 139,068,015 of record CM061547.1, on the reverse strand, counting down.
CCAAAAAGATACAATGAATTAACAAGAGACAAAACCACACAACAAACGCTTAACACGAATGAACAAACACAAAGACTAACTAACAATCTAGTAGATGAGTATTATTTTGCCAATTAGTATTGGAACCAACGAAATTGAAACTAAGGAACAACAAATGAAAATTATGAAATCTAAAATTTAAGCCAAAATTTGATGCGTGTACAGTAAATTAATGATGTGGCAGCCACGCATTGGTTGCGGTCTTTCTAACGAATTGTTATTCTCAAATGTTCATGTCTTGGTCAAAAATTTAATTTGGATTGGTGGAATTTTGTTTTAGGAGGAAAAAATAAGTATTGGAGCATTTTTCAATTTATAATTTTCAAGACTTGACTTTTTCTTGTACTTCTTGTTAAAACATGGTTCCTTAAATCATGAAAAAGTGTTGGAAAGTGGTTGAGACTTTATTGATAGGAATTGGTTGGTTGTAGTGTCTTTCAAGACTAACAAATAATACACCCTTTTCCTTCAACTTTTTGGATTTAGCATTCACTTTATCTTCAACAATATATGAAGGTGGTGATGAACATCAAGAACAACAACAACAACACTAAGAACTACAACAATAATCTCCAAGAACATTAATAATTTTTCACACAGCCAACCCCACAACAACAATGTCTCACACGACCACTACTACAACAATTCAACAAAATATTCTTAGGCCACCAATTTATAACAACATTCACTTCCAAGCTTAAGAACAACAACTTCAACGTCCACAACAATCAACAATGTCACCAATACACGGTCAAATGTTAAGCCACAACAACAATGCCAACATAATCGGCCAAGTTATGTTCACAATAACAATATCAATATTTGAAGCTCAAATTTAGATTTAGACTCAAGAGTGTTAGAGATGAATAAAAATAATACTAGAAACAGAAAAACAGCCAAAAACTCGGCAAAGACACAACTATAACACAATTTTCAGCCAAGAACACAAACACGAACAAATTTGCTTCTTTTTTATTTTTAATTTTCTAACACTTTTTTTTATTTTTCAAACAAGCAAGCCCAAGATTGATCCTGTAGAAACAAGATCAAACGATTCTCTGATACAAATAATACAAGAAGGACTAGGAAGCACGAAACAAACACCAAAATTAGTCCACAAGTTCAAAGAACCGAGGACTCTTTTGATGACCACACTCGGATTCACAAACAAGAACAACAATACACGAGATATAGGTGTGTTTCAACACCTAAACAGCCACTCAAACTAGATTTAACAACAACAATATGAAGACAAGATGAACTACAACAATGTGGTACCAATATCACACCGCACGAGTTACATTAACAAGAATAAGAAACAACGATTACAACAAACATAGGATAGATAGATAGACTACATGAACATGTAATCTTAAGAACCCAAGAGCATATTTCACTCTTGGACCCATAACACTACACATGACAATTCACCTATCTCTTACGTTGGTATAAGAGATACCTCGATCTCCCAAGCATCGAACGTTTCCAAGCTTGAATCTAACACGAGTGATTCCACACTCAAGTTGAAATCCCTAGTTATAATGTTTCGACCAAGAGGCCTTTCTCACAAGAGAGAGAGAGAGGGTTTCAAATGTTATAACTTTCAATATTCATAAAAACTAACTATTAAAAATCCTAAAAGGTTCTATTTATAGCATATTACAAAAGTAAGGTGAGATAACCAAAAAGGCCCTTTAATGAATGGCTTCAAGTAGGCGCCCTTGGAGTGCTATGTATGGATGGTTTTGGTGTCCATTTAGATGCTCCTTTGCACTTCATTTACACACACCAAGTCTCGGGTCCAACATATGCCCTCATAAGTCCATCTACGTGATCGTACTTGTATCATTCTCCCCTTCTTGAAAAGGATTCGACCTCGAATCTGTACCTAGCAAAATCAAGAGAAGATAAATAAGCACACATCAGCATGACATGAGGGTTAGGGTTAGCAAAATAAGCACATCAACATTCCATACCGAGGGGGAACAAATTTGAAGTATATCCACGGGTCCTTTGTATTAAACATGGAAAGTCTAGTACAAATGTTACAAAGGAAGTGTCTTAGATAAACATCAAAACAAAATGATCCTAAGCCGAGAATAATCCTTTCCTATCCTAAGTTGGCACCTAGATCAAATGGTAGTCGTAACCAAGGGCTTAGGTCTCGACTGTTCCTACTTTCCTCTATGGTGTCGTCCTTAAAATTAGGCATACCCTCTATATCACTATGTAAAATATCATGAGCATAAAGAGGGTAGAGAAAGGTGTCACACAAGTCAAATCCAACTAGGGTGTCCTCATGTAAGTAGTTACTAATTTCAAGTTCATCATCATTAGTATGCTCAACATAGGAAACACACGAAGAAGGAGTAGATAGCATTTCTAGGCATGCAACGCTTTCTGTGTCAAGAGAGTAGTCCCTAGATTGATATAAACTATCATGGGAAACAAAGGGATCATACTCAAGAAATAAAGAACAAAGGTCGAGACTACTCCTACCATACTCTAAGATGGCATCAGGGTCAAATGGGAAAAGTATCCATGGGCATGGGTTTCGATCATACTCTATTTCAAAAGGGTAACCCACTCTTATCTTTACACCATCACGGTCAGCTGAGCGGTTACGACCAAAACCATTTTCACAAGCACAATTACAATTCGAGTTTCCTATACTTTCAAACAAATGAAGGTCATCTTCACCCGATTGATCATTTTATATGCCCTCACTAGTTGTTGGTAACCCGTATACCAACATAGACTCACCTTGGTTTTCACAAGGGTCCACTAGTGTGTGAGTATATTTGTCATTTCGTAATGGAACCTTGTTCAAGTTATAAGAGCTAGCACTAGATGGACATAAATCATTCTTACAAGAAGATCAATTTCGTCATCTAAAGGATCAACTAGTGCTTGTGTACTAACAACAAGAGTGTGGTCCTTACGTGACCTAACATCACCAAGAGTATTACCATAGGGAGACTCAAACACCTCTACTTTTGGTAAATCCATAACTATATCCAATTGTCCACTACTAGCCACATCACAACATTCTAAGCTTATAGGCGTGTAGGGGATAGCATTTTTATCTCGTAGATCACACGAGCTATGACCTTCCTCTTGATGTGTGTTCGGGAAGCCCGCTTTCTCCCTTTAACCTATCATATGATCCAACCTTTCGTTTTCTATAGCTAAGTCTTGGGACATAGTGTCAAGGAAGGCCAAAATGACATTGGTGGCACTATTGTCCATGGGTTGAGAGGTTGAAGCCGCGGGTTCCCTTGTAATTGTACCTAAAAAGAAAAAAAAAAGAACAAGCCTACAAAGCAAAACACGAGTTAGTTCAAAACAAACTCACCACACTCTCACACACTTGTTTGTCTCACACTTGGTTTCACAAGTGTTAAAACCTGGCTTGTACTTCGCGAGTGATTGAGGGTCGAGTCTACTCTTGCCTGGAATAGATTTTCACTTGAGTTGACTCAAAAAAAATTTGTTTACGGACTTGAACCAAAAATATACAATGAATTCACAAGAGATAAAAGCACACAACAAACTCTTAACACGAATGAACGAACACAAAGACTAACTAACAATCTAGTAGATGCGTACTAGTTTGCCAATTAGTATTGGAACCAACGAAATTGAAACTAAGGAACAACAAATGAAAACAACAAAATCTAAAATTTGAGCCAAAATTTGATGCGTGAACAGTAACTTAATGACGTGGAAGCCACATATTGGTTGCGGTCTTTCTAACGAATTGTTATTCTCAAATGTTCAGGTCTTGGTAAAAAATTTAATTTGGATTGGTGGAATTTTATTTTAGGAGGGAAAATTAAGTCTTGGAGCCTTTTTCAATTTTCAAGACTTGAGTTTCTCTTATACTTTTCCTTAAAACATGGTTCCTTAAATTATGAAATAGTGTTGGAAAGTGGTTGAGACTTGATTGATAGGTCTTGGTTGGTTGTAGTGTCTTTCAAGACTAACAAATAATACACTCTTTTCCTGAAACTTTTAGGATTTAGCATTCACTTTATCTTTAATAATATATGAAGGTGGTGATGAATATCAAGAACAACAACAACAACACCAAGAACTAAAACAATAATCTCCAAGAACACCAATAATTTTTCACACAGCCAACCCCACAACAACAATGTCTCACACGACCAATACTACAATACCTCAACAAAATGTTCTTAGGCCACCAATTTATAACAACATTCACTTCCAAGCTTAGGAAAAACAACTTCAATGTCCGCAACAATCAACAATGTCACCAATACACGGCCAAAGGTGAAGCCACAATAACAATGCTAACACAATCGGCCAAGTTATGTTCACAATAACAAGATCAATATTTCAACCTCAAATTTAGATTTAGATTCAAGAGTGTTAGAGATGAAGAAAACTAATACTAGAAACAACAAAACAATTAAAAAACTCAGCCAAGACATATCAATAACACAATTTTCAGCCAAGAACACAAACAAAGACATATTTGCTTCTTTTTTATTTTTTAGTTTTCTAACACTTTTTTTTATATTTTTCTAACAAGCAAGCCCAAGATTGATCTTGTAGGAATAAAATCAAGCCATTATATGATACCTAATAATACAAGAAGGACTAGGAAGCACAAAACAAACACCAAAATCACTTCACAAGTTAAAAAAACCGAGGCCCCTTTTGATGACCACGCTCGAATTCACAAACAAGAACAACAATACACGAGATAGGGGTGTGTTTCAACACCTAAACAGCCACCCAAACTATATTTAACAACAAAAATATGAAGACAAGACAAACATCAACAATGTGGTAATAATAACACACTTCACGGGTTACATTAACAAGAACAAGTAACAACGATTACAACAAACATAAGATAGATAGATAGACTACATGAACATGTAATCTTCAGAATCCAAGAGCCTATTCCACTCTTGGAAACTTATAAATATACATGATAAACCACCTATCTATTACGTTGGTACAAGAGGGAACTCGATGTCCCAAGCATCCAACGTTTCCAAGCTTGAATCCAACACGAGTGATTTTACACTCAAGTTGAAATCCCTAGTTACAATGCTTTGGCCAAGAGTCCTTTATCACAAGTGAGAGAGTTTCAAATGTTACAACTTTCAATATTCATCAAAACGAACTACCAAAAACCCTAAAAGGTTCTATTTATAGAATATTACAAAAGTAAGGTGAAATGACTAAAAAGGCCCTTTAATGAATGGCTTCAAGTAGGTGCCCTAGGAGTGCTATGTATGGATGGTTTTGGTGTCCATTTAGGTGCTAATTTGCACTTCATTTACACACACCAAGTCTCGGGTCCAACATACACCCTCATAAGTCCACCTACATGATCGTACTTGTATCATCCTCCTTTTTTTGAAAAAAATTTGACCTCGAATCGTAACTTGCAAAATCAAGAGAGGACAAAAGAGCACACATCCTCATAACATGAGTGTTAGGGTTAGCAAAATAATCACATCAATATGCCATGCCCAGGGGGAACAAATTTGAAGTATATCCACGGGTCCTTTATATTAAACATGGAAAGACTAGTACAAATGTTACAAGGGAAATGGCTCGGATAAACATCAAAATAAAATGAGACTAAGCCAAGAATATTCCTTTACCATCCTAAGTTGGCACCGGGATCAAATGGTAGCTATAACCAAAAGCTTAGGTCTCGGCCACTCCTATTTTCCCCTATAGTGTCGTCCTCAAAATTAGGCATACCCTCTGTATCACTATGGAAAATATCATGAGCACAAAGAGGGTAGAGAAAGGTGTCACACAAGTCAACTCCAACTAAGGTGTCCTCATGTTAGTACTTACTAATTTCATACTCATCATCATTAGTATGCTCAACATAGGAAACACACGTAGAAGTAGTAGATAGCATTTCTCGGAATGCAACACTTTATCTTTCAAGAGAGTAGTCCCTACATAGACAAAAACTGTAATGGGAAGGAAAGGGATCGCACTCAAGAAATAAAGAAAAAAGTCTGAGGCTACTCCTACCATACTCTAAGACTGCACTGGGGTCAAATGGAAGAAGTAGCCATAGGTATGGGTTTCGGTCATACTTCATTTCAAAAGCAAAATTCGCGCTTATATTCACACCATCACGGGCAGCCAAGGGGTTAGGACTAAAACCATTTTCACAAGTACAATCACAATTTGGGTTTCCTATACTTTCAAACAAATCAAGGTCACTTCACCCAATTGATTTTTTTGTACGTCCTCACTAGTTGTTGGTAACCCGTATACCAATGTAGACTCACCTTAATTTTCATAAGGGTCTACTAGTGTGTGATTACTCTTGTCAATTGGTAATAGAACCTTGTTCAAGTTATAAGAGATAGCACTAGATGGACATAAATCATTCCTACAAGAAGATCAATTTCGTCATCTAAAGGATTAACTAGTGCTTGCATACTTACAAAAAGAGTGTGGCCCTCACATGACCTAACATCACCAAGAGTATCACCATAGGGAGACTCAAACACCTCTACTCTAGGTAAATCCGCAACTACATCCAATTAGCCACTACTAGTCATATCATAATATTCTAAGTTTATAGGAGTGTAGGGGATAGCGTTTTTATCTCGTAGCTGACATGAGCTACAAACTTCCTCTTGATGTGTGTCTGGGTATCCCACTTTATACCTTTGGCCTATCATACGATCCAACCTTTCATTTTCCATAGCTAGGTCTCGGGATATAGTATCAAGGTAGGCCAAAATGACATTGGTGGCATTGTTGTCCATGGATTGAGAGGTTGAAGCCGCAGGTTCTCTTGTAATTGTACCTAAAAAAAGGTAAAGAACAAGCCTACAAAACAAAACACAAGTTAGTTCAAAACAACCTCACCACACTCTCGCACACTTGATCATCTCACACTTGGTTTCACAAGTATTGAAAGCTGGCTTGTATTTATCGAGTGATTGAGGGTGAGTTTACTCTTGCTCTAAATAGATTTTCTCTTGAGTTGACTCAAAGAAAATTTGTTTATGGACTTGAGCCAACAAGATACAATGAATTAACAAAACAGAAAAGCACACAACAAACGCTTAACACGAATGAACGAAGAACACAAAGACTAACTAACAATCTAGTAGATGAGTACTAGTTTGCCAATTAGTATTGGAACCAACGAAATTGAAACTAAGGAACAACAAACGGAAACTATGAAATCTAAAATTTGATCCAAAATTTGATGCGTGAACAGTAACTTATTGATGTGGCAGCCACGTATTGGTTGCGGTCTTTCTAACAAATTGTTATTCTCAAATGTTCATGTCTTGGTCAAAAATTTAATTTGTATTGGTGGAATTTTGTTTTAGGAGGGAAAATTAAGCCTTGGAGCCTTTTTCAATTTTCAAGACTTGACTTTTTCTTTTCCTTCCTTAAAACATGGTTCCTTAAATCATGAAAAAGTGTTGGAAAGTGGTTGAGACTTGATTGATAGGTCTTGGTTGGTTGTAGTGTCTTTCAACACTAACAAATAATACACCCTTTTCCTTCAACTTTTGGATTTAACATTCACTTTATCTTCAACAATATATGAAGGTGGTGCTGAATATCAAGAACAACAACAAAAACACCATGAACTACAACAATAATCTCCGAGAACACCAATAATTTTTTCACACGGCCAACCCCATAACAACAATGTCTCACATGGCCAAGACTACAACACTTCAACAAAATGTTCTTAGGCCACCAATTTATAACAACATTATCTTCCAAGATTAAGAACAACAACTTCAACGTCTATAACAATCAATAATGTTACCAATACACGGCCAAAGGTGAAGCCACAACAACAATGCCAACACAATCGGCCAAGTTTTATTCATAATAACAAGATCAATATTTCAAGCTCAAATTTAGATTTAGACTCAAGAGTGTTAGAGATGAAGAAAACTAATACTAGAAATAACAAAACCAGTAAAAATCTTGGCCAAGACACAACAGTAACACAATTTTTTGCCAAGAACACAAACACGAACAAATTTGCTTATTTTTGATTTTTTTAGTTTTGTGACACTTTTTTTTTATTTTTCGAACAAGCAATCCCAAGATTGATCTTGTAGGAACAAGATCAAGCCATTCGATGATACCAAATGATACAATAAGGACTATGAAGCATGAAACAAACACCAAAATTAGTCCACAAGTTCAAAGAATCGAGGACCCTTTTGATGACCACACTCGAATTCACAAACAAGAATAACAATACATGAGATAGGGGTGTGTTTCAACACCTAAACAACCACCCAAACTAGATTTAACAATAGCAATATAAAGACAAGATGAACAACAATAATGTGGTAATAATAACATACCTCACGAGTTACATTAACAATAAAAAAACAATGATTACAACAAAAAAAGAATAGATAGATAGACTACATGAATATTTAATCTTAAGAACCCAAGAGCCTATTCCACTCTCGTACCCTTAACACTACACACAAAAATTTACCTATCTCTTATGTTAGTACAAGAGGGACCTTGATCTCCCAAGCATCCAACATTTCCAAGCTTGAATCTAACACGAGTGATTCCACACTCAAGTTGAAATCCCTAGTTACAATGTTTCGGCCAAGAGGCCTTTCTCACAAGAGAGAGAGTTTCAAATTTTACAACATTCAATATTCATCAAAACTAACTACTAAAAACTCTAAAAGGTTCTATTTATAGAATATTACAAAAGTAAGGTGAAATGATCAAAAAGGCCCTTTAATGAATGGTTTCAAGTTGGCGCCCTTGGTGTGGCATGTATGGAAGGTTTTGGTGTCCATTTAGGTGCTTCTTTGCACTTTATTTACACACACCAAGTCTCGGGTCCAACATACGCCCTTATAAGTCCATCTACCTGATTGTACTTGTATCAAATCCTATCTACTAATTCAACAGGATAACATGTCCAAGACTTTGATTTCTTCCAGCAGATCATTCATCTATTGCGACAGATGACCCCTCTGTTGAAATAAATCTAAACAATATTGACAGTTGATAATAGGTTCAACAGATTACTCATATATTGCAACAGATGAATGATCTATTGCACAAATCACTCATCTATTTCAACAGATAAGTGATTTATTAGATGAAATCACAATAGTATTGAAGCTATTTTTTATTGTTTTCAATAGATTACTCATTTGTTGCAATAGGTTAGTTATATGTTATAGGTAAAATGGTTCGATGGACCCTTGTACTATGTCCGTTTTGTAATGTGGATACTCCTACTTACATGTTTGTCATCTGGATCTTTGAACCCATTAAAAAGCAATATTTTAAACCCCTCTGATGGTGTGTGTAACACAACCGCTCCAGGTCATCTGCGACGTTGACTTCCACATCACTTTTGAGTATTACATTAAATTTAATTGCCCACGTCAGCTGTCACCTCAGCCGGCACGTCATTTTTAAGTATTACATTAAATTTTATGTTATTTATAATTAAATATTAAAATAAATTTATTTAAATAAATTCCTTTTATAAATTGTAGAAATTCTAATACACAAATACAAGAAAATTTTAATTTAAATTAATTTAAATTTTTAACTATAAATTTAAATTTTCAACTATTAATTCTAATACACAAGCACAATAAATTTAATTAAACATCAAATTTATTTCAAATAATTGAAATTTCTCTCCAATTAATTTAAAATTTTAACTATAAATTCACATACACAAACATAATAAATTTTTAATTTATATTTAAATATCTTTAAGCATTTGTAAAAGTTATAAAATAAATCCTAAACAAAATGAAAAATTTAAACTGAGAAAGTGAATAAAAAAGAATTAAAAAATTTAAACAACAACAATAAAATCAACCACGACTGAAGTTCAACTATGGCAATGAACAACAATAAATCAACCATGGCACAATAACAAATCAGTCACAGAAAAGACATCTTACTATTTTCTGAGAATTTAGGATATATGATGATGAAGAAAAAAAAGATGAAAAGAGATCCTTGGGGCTGTGGAGGTGGGGGAATTAATGGTGATGGCCATGGCAGCCATGGATGAATGGGGGTGAAGGATGGAGTGGGGGTGGCTGGACGGGGGAGGAAGGAGGGGGATGGGGGATGGACGGGGGTGAAGGGTGGTGGATGGGTGGGGGGAGGGGGCTGGGGAAGGGGGCTGGATGAGGATGAAGGATGGAGTAGGCTGGACGGGAAGGATGCTTGGGGAAGGGGGCTTTTTATTTTTTCTTAAATTTATTATTTTTAAATTTTAAAAAAAAATTTAAATTTAAAAAGATGGAGGGAAAAAAGGACCCTTTTTATTTTTTTACTTTTAATATTATTTTTATTTTTTAATTATTTTAATATGAAATTGACCCCCACTTGCACCCTAGGCGCGCGTTTGCACGTGCCTCATCCTAGTCAGCCCTTTTAATGCCACGTCGGCTTGGTCAACGGTCAAAGGGTTTGAAATATTGATCTTTAGTGGGTTCAAGAGTCGAGATGATAAATATGTAAGTAAAAGTGCCCCCATTACAAAATGAACATACTACAAGGGTCCACCAAACCATTTTACCTATGTTGCAATAGATAACTTACCTGTTGCAACAAATGAGTGATCTATTGGAACTGTTATTTTACTGTGTTGTACTTGTTAGATTTATTGTTATTCTTTTTTAACGATGCAATAATCAATTATAATCTTTTTAATTCTCCTGTTATTTTTAGATAATATGGCTCCCAAAAGAAAAGAAACCGAATCAAGTCTAAGTAAAGGAATAAGTGAACCTGCTATGCTACATCCAACACTCTATGAGCTTTTTTTACAAGTGATATCTCAATCAGAAGTAGAAGATAATGAACATGGGGATGAGGAATGTTTGAAAAGAGATGATCCAAATGCTAATAGCCCTTCTACTGAAGAGTTGATTAAAACCTTCAGCATTGATAGTTATCCTATGATAATGCAGAGTGATGGCGCCACATATTTAACTGGTGATTTCGTGGTTAAGTCATCCATGTGAAAATATTTTGATACCTTCATAAAAATACTTCAAGACCAAAAATGGAATGTTTAGTTCAGGGATAACTGCTCTGGGCAATATCTTGATTTACTGGAGGACAACAATGCTTGTTTTCAAATGACTATAGTACATGATCTTCTCAAGAATATATTTGTGTATGAAAATAAAGATAAGATGTATGAGGCATGGATAAATTACTGTGGCATGCCTGTTAGTTTTGGTTGGAATGAGTTTGGCATAGTTACTGGACTAAAATATTATCCTCCTTCTCAACCTATACCTATTCTAACCCTCCCCCCCAAAAAAAGCACCCTGCACACCAACAAAAGGTAAAGGCAAGTCAAGTAATGGTGATGATTTATTTTCCCGTATTGGTCCAAGCTTTAAAAATAAAAATTTGATAGAAACATTAAAAGATAAAAAACTTTCAAAGAAGCACAAGCAGTCATTGTGCTTGGTTTGGTTTGTACATAATATTTTTTGTGAGCGAGACATTAACAACAACATACCACTTGGTTTAATAAATATCTACAAGTATCTTGAGGCATTTAACAACTATCCTTGGGGTTATGAAAGCTTCAAAATGACTGTCAAATATTTATTAACTCTATTAACACCAAAGACAGTCAACTTATATAGCTTTCCATGGGCTTTCATGGTAAATATTTCTTTTATTATTATTTATTTATTTATTATTGAATAATTCTTTTGATTTATTAACATTATTTTACAGGCTTGAGCATTTGAAGCCATTCCTTATTTGAGAGAACAAGTGAACTACCAGGAAGAAGTTCTATGTCCAAGAATCCTGAGATGGTTGTCGACCAAAACTTATAAAAAATAAAATTTCTTGATCTCTTCAACCCTTAGAAGGAAGCAGCAAGTCTAATTCTAATTAAGCTTTTGTTTTAATCAATGATTCTTCTAAATGATTTGATCATTATTCTAATATATGTATTAATTTATTTTAGATTGTGCATCCGTGGCTTGTTTTGACTAATTGAGAGTTGAAGATACCATTTTTCTTACTTTATGGTCTGTGCAAACTTTATCAGACCTTAGTGATAGAATAAAAAAGAATTATTTAAAGCAATAACCATCACAAAAAAAATAAAATTTTAGAGAGTGGACTTATTATTGTTGATGGTGTTAGTGGTGATAGAGCTGTTAGTGGTGGTAGTGTAGTGGTGCTGTTGTTGGGGATAATGATGCTCCTCTTGCAGTTTTTGAAATAACAATCCATTATGATTATGATTATATTGGTGTTACAGATTTTGGCCCTCCTAGCGAATGTTCTGCAAGCAAATATCAAAACTACAAAGCGAAACATGATGGAGTGATTAATGTTATTAATGAATTAACTGCTTCTATAAAGGAATTGACATCTAAGAGGAGTGTCATTCCATCAAAGAGGATTTCATATAAATACACTCCATTAGAGATTAAGGAAGCTAAGAGGAGAAGGAAAAATATTCCATGGCATTATCAAGCATCGAAAAAAGTAAAATTGCAACTCCTCTGTCTTTATCTTGCACTTTTGAGAAATGTAGAAGGGCCACAGGAGAGCAGCATGAGCGAAAGAAGGTAATATTTATCATATGTTCAAATAAACAAATAGACTACATATCTGTTTCAACAGATGACATATTTACTAAAAATTATCAAATAGATTGTATCATCCCGTGTTTTTTGTCCTAATTTTTTTTTGAAATTTTATCCTCATTGTCCTGACTACGACTTCTCCTACAAGTCGTAGGAAGTCTTGATGGGTCCTGGGGACCCAATCATAACCAAATAAGTAAGTATGTGACTAAGTTTTGCTTTGAGTTCGAGTGGCTCACTAAGAACTGTAAGGACTCCTTACGAGTTATTGGGTGCAAATCATACTATATCCAGTGTTTACCCCAAATGGGTTTTTTGTTGACTATGAAAGGACCCTACACGTTGTAAGGTCCCATTATGAGTCAAATTAGTAGTGTCGTATAGTCAACAGATTATGAGTGCCTTGGAGGAGGTCTTGGCTATGACTCGTGGTAATGAGTCGTAATGAGTCCCTATGAGTCGTATAGTGACCTGTAGTCACTGACGACTAAATTTTAGTTTAAATTGAAGGCACTTTGGACAATTCCCTCCTTAACCAATTAAAACCCTATGTTCATAAGGAACTTAAAAGGGGTTATTTCTCATTCATAACATACTCAAACACTTTCAAAGCTCTCTCAAGTCTCTCAAGCAACCATACTTAGGGTTTTCATGAAGTAGGTCATCTAAGGGCACAAGGGTTGAATTCTTTCTACAAAATTTGGTATTTCAGATATTCTACTCTTCCCTAATTGCTAATTTGTTACAAGAATATATTTTAAAGTATTGTTCATACAATATTGATGTTGGTTTTAAGAACATGGGTTGAGGGTTTTGAATAACTATTATTTATGTGATGTTTCATGTTTTGTCCCTGCATGGTTTATGTTTCAATGGTGGTTTTAAAAATCAAATTGATGTATGGGGATGGTAAATAAATTAAGGGATTGTGATTTCCCAAAACTTATGACTTTTGAAGTGGTTATTACCTTACCTTATGAAATACCCTAGTTTCTGGACCTTAGAAAATTTTCTTTATTTTTTATTTCTGGGCAAGATACGACTTAGGGGAATAAGCCGTATACTTGGGTATGGGTGGTATGGTTCAGTTGTATGATGACCAGTGTTGGTTGGTGGGATGGATGTAGTTGTTACTGAAATGGGTATGATTTGGGTGGTACGAGTCATATATGTGGATATGGGTTATTTGGTTACTTTACTTAACCTTAGACTTGGTACCTTAAGTTTGTTTTGAGTACGAGTGGCTCACTATGCGCCGTAATCCAGGGTACAAGTTGTACTATGGACTCGAATGATGGTCATTGTTCAAACCTCCTAAGATTCTATTCTGCCATAGGTACAGTTTATAGGTACTATTCGTACACTTAGATACGACTTGGGTTTAGGTGTGTTGTACCTTGGAAAATGTTAGGTCCAAAGGGGAAAATATAGGGTACGATAGGTGGGTACCACTCGTACAAGATGGGTACAACTCGTAAGGGTCAGTCATAACATATTAAGGGAATTAAGTGCAGTTTAAGTGAGGGCAATCTGGACATTTCTCCACTTATCCAAATAAGGTCTCATGACTTATATTTCACTCAAAAGGTTATTTGTTGTACTATTCTATTCTTAAACACTTAGAAAACACTCTTAAATCCTCTCTAGAGTTTTTGGGCAAAGGAAGCTAGGGTTTCATCTTAAGGAGTAAATTGGGTCTTGTCTTGGTGATTTCTCTCCATCATTACCTTGGTTTAAGGCATGTTCTCTTCCCTCATTGTTAGTTCCAACTAACGTCATGGATTTTATACAATTTTTTCATGATTTGAATGTTGTATGATTTTGGGTTTTCAAATATGATTGGTGGTTTTGTCTATAAATGCTTAGTTATGGTTTTTCATATTTTAATTATACTTTTATATGCATTAATGGTGGTTTTGGATAATTGGTTTAATGGGAATAGTTTTTTAGTAATTGGCTTTTGTTTTTGGAAATAATATGCTCCCAATGTGTTTGATAAATGCCTATAACAATGTTTTCACCATAATATTGGGTTTTCAATGGAACTTATGCTTAGTTTAAACTTGGTAATGGAACCCTCAATGATATGAATGGTCTAAATGGTTTTGGAATCATTTAGATTAATAAACATACTTATGGGGTACACGAAAATCCACCAAGTTAATATGGTAATGAATACTTGTGAGGTACATGGGAATCCCCCAAGTTAATTAGATAACAAGGTCTATGGGTACATGAGAATCTGTTGACCACTAAAAGGTTTGGCTAAGGACAATACTTATAAGTTATAGCCTGTATGACGATACCACTACTAATAGCCTTAGTTAATAATAATGGAATAATAGTTTGGTTAGAAAATGGTTTTAATTGGGTAATAATGGTGGGGTGTGAAATATTATTGTGAAGGTGGGAGTCTAATGGATGAACACTGGGAACTTATGTTTGCTGACATGAGGGCTAGGTCATGGCGACCTTATATGGTACTTATTAGGTACACGGGAATCCTCTAAGTACATTGTACATATGTATCATGGAGAGTAAAGGGTACATGGGAACGGAGGTTGGATTGGGTAACGGGGGTGGTCTCCGATCTCAGTCGGACTTGGGATGCCCATTACGATAAGTCCCCAGGTCAGGTCGGGTCACCTCACCCCCCATTGTGGAGTTGGTTTAGAATATGAAAAGTCTACCTATTAAAATACTCTTAAACTATTGCATGATGTGAAGAGTTAATGAATCATAATGATTTTGAATTGAACCTTATGGGGTTGTGTAATTCCCCAAGTTAATATATAATTGAACTAAAGGGGATTGTAAATTTCCCATAAGTAAAGGTAATAGGTATGGCATGTTGATGTTACCTTACAGGTATAGTTGGTATGACGGTACCAATAATGTATTCCTTAATGTGTAATGTGGTTTAATAAATGAGAATGTATGATACTTATTTTAATTGAGCTTTAATGGGGGTTGTGTAGCTGAGTCGTGAAAGTGGAGGTATCGAGGAACTAATACTGGAAATCACAATTTCTGACGTAGGGGTCTATATAGCTGGGTGGTTTGAGTTCCCCTTATTATTATCACATGATTGGGAGATTCGATTCCCCCACATTATATTATATAATTTAGTGCATGTGTCGTCTTGATATGCTGGGAGGTTTGAGTCCCCCATAGTGCATATGTATACCCTTTGGTTTGTGTGGCCACATGCATTGAGGCCCTACCAGTTGGGGGAAAGCTAGGCCCATATAGCCCCTGGGTGCCTTCTTATGTTACGATAGTTGAGCTACACAATCGAGGTTAAAGTTTTAAAGTGCATGTTAAGTCTTGTTCCCTATCCTGGCATGTGATATATATATATATATATATGTATGTATATATATATATGTATTTGATTATATGCATTGGATTAGAACAGTTGATTATGACATTATGTTATCTCTATCCCTGAGTTACATGCTAGTGTTCGCCCCACTAACCATCTTCAAACGTTGTATCCCTACACGATGCAGGCATCGAAGATAACTCTACTTTTTCTGCACAAAGTTAGATGGATCGACTCGGTTCATTGGGTCGTCGCAGTGAAGTGGTGAGCTTCTTTTTTTCCAGAATATTTAGACATTTCACCAGTTCTTATCATAGATTAGAACTGAGAGTTTTCATTATCATTATCATTAACATTATTATTTTCATTGTCCTTATCCGAGTCTGGGACTTGTCTCGACCAAGACTAATGTTTGGTTCTTGTGTTAGAAGGCTTTGTTGGATTACTGTGGACTTGGCTGGCGTTGGTCGGTTTTTTGGGGCCGATTACTGGTTATCAGTCATAGACTTATATTTTATTATTTAATATTACCTTGTTTTATCTTGTTATATGTTCGGAATTCATTCGACATTGGAGATGTTCTGTTCACTTTGTTGGGTGCAGGGGTGGTCTCCGGTCCATATGGGACTTGAGATGCCCATCAGAGCTAGGCCCTGGTTCGGGTCATGACAAAGATGGTATCTTAGGCTAAGTTTAGTGTCATTGGGTGTCTACCAATCAATGTCAAGTAAAATCTCTTTTATAGCTGTGTAGCGCACCATACTTATATAGGAGAAACTATGAAGCATTTAGGAATATTTCCCTTTCTTGTTGCGCTATTTTGAGTTATAGAGTCTAAGGACTTTAATTTTATCTAATTCCCAAAGTTTGCTTTCCAGATCATGCCTCCTAGATTATCTAATGCTCGTGGAAACTCTTATGTCCTGTCTAAGGGCAATGTGGATGCAGCTCATCCTATTCCAGGAGTTCAGACCCGTTCTAGGGTTGCTGCTTCTAGTTGCCCTGATAGAGCTCCACTAGTTCCCCTTATCTCTCCTCAGGCACCTCAAGCTAGTGTGTCTAATGCTGAGTTATGCCAGTCGATTAATTTACTTACTGGGTTGGTGACCTCCTAGACTGAGTGGGTTGCTTCTGTTGTTCCATCCTCTGAGGCAACTAGAGTTGGCAAATTTATAAGGTTGAGTCCTCCTATTTTCACAGGCTCTAAAGTTGAGAAAGATCCTAAAAATTTCATTGATGAAATAGAAAAGATCTTCCGTGTGATGCAATGCTATGGATGTGGAGGGTGTAGAATTTGCTAAACTCGGTTCCCTTTTCCGGCATGGTTATTTATATATATATGTATGGGTTGTGATACAATAAAGACAAGAGAAACACAAAACAACTCCAAAATAATCCGCAAATCTTAAGGATCCGAAGACCTTTGTGGAGACCACTCTCAGATTCGCTATCAACAAGAAGAATGCAAGATACAATGATGTATATATCACCAAAAAACAGCTACAAAACGTTATGAACAAGATGAACAACAATAACACAAGTTTTGGATTCAATAAAGGCCCAAAACAGTCCACTACACAAGATAACAACAACAAAAGTAAAGGAAAGATAGTGAGACCAAGATTATTACAATATTAAGAACTAAAGAGTGTATTAAACTAAAAAAACCCTAATGAATGTAATAATCCAAACCACACTCTTACGGTGACTGCCAAGGGAATCAACTCACCTCAAGATTCACCGTTTCTAAGCAAAGATCAATATTAGCTTTTCCAAGCCCTAAACTAAGACTCCCTAAAGTGTTCTACTCTCAAGAGAGAGAGGATGTGTGTTTCAATCTTTCATTCTTCCAAAACTAAAGAGAAAAGACCTAAAATGTACTACTTATAGTATATTATAAAAGTAGACAAAAAGACCACATTACCCTTAATGACCAAGGGTGGCCTTGGTGTGTTGGAAGATAATATGAATTGTCCAAAATTCCCTTAAGGATAAATGCCCAAAATGCCCTTAGTAAAGGGAACCAAAACCGTGAACCAACAAAGGTGGTCCAAACCTGAGAGTCCTTAAGTCTTCAAGGCTCCAAGTAGTCTTCCACACTCGGGTTTGATCAATGGTAGGCTCAAAACGTCCCTTCCAAGTATGATCTCGTGCCCTCCATGTGACCAAAGCTTGATTCTTCACATAGTGACTTTGAATGATGTCGTCAAAAGCTAAGGCGGGCATTATTCTTGTATCATTCTCCTCTTCTTCAAAAGGATTCAACCTCGAATCTAACCCTTGCAAAATCGAAGAGAGGGAAAATAAATACAAAATCCTCATGGCATGAGGGTTAGGGTTAGCAGAACAAATCATCTCAATATGCCAAGGTTGCACATATTTGCAATATAACCAAGGATCCTTTGAATTAAATATAAATCTCAATAAAAGGTGCATAAAGGATTTGGTTACGGGAATCACCAAGAGATAAAGAAACTACATAGGTCCTAATGGCATCAAATAATCCACAAGGTAGAACTTCCCTCATCTTATGAGCCATAAGACACCATTGCTTCTTTATCTCATCAAAATACCACACCAAGGGGGGTGTTTCGATTGGTTCTAAAGTCCATAAAATCTATATAGCATTATCACACACACACATGGACAGACCAACAAACTTCTTACCTCGACATAAAACAAATCCAAAACTAGCATGGACATCATCATAGGCAAAGGGGTAGTATAGGAAAGAATCACATGCAAAGGAATTCACAGGTGAAGAAAAAGTATTTAAACATATAAACATTCTTTCCTTAAAACAACTAGACAACTTGGCATCCATAAGTTGGAATTCATGCAATTTAGGAACAAGTTCGTCAAACAAGGATGCACATTTAGGAACGTTACCCCAAGGAGTCAATGACACCTTTATCCTCGGGTTTTTAAGAAGGAATACACATTCCTTATCCATAAGAGTACTCTCTTCTTTCAAAAATAGATTTCCATCTTTAGGAGGAATGTTGTCACACCATAGTGGGTTAGCATATCGACTATAGCTTCCAAGGCAAGCTATACCTTCATTTTCACCACTAGGATCATTAGGAGTGTTTATATCATCTTCAAATAAGACATTATACCTAAAGAGAGCATGATCTATTTCACTAGAAGATTTGGATCAAACACATTCAGCACTCTCTAAAAGCTCAATATCACATTTTAAAGAGATTTCAAGTACAAGATTATCCCAAGAATAGCTCTTGGGTTCACTCCCTTTTTGTTGACCAACTTTTTCAAATACTTCACTCAATTGATTTAGATTAATCACATCACACACATACTCAAGTGGTGGACAATTTTCACAAATATGTTTATCAACACCAATTACACAAGACGATGTACTTCCGTTCAACATATAGGCTTCAACACTAGGTGAACATAAATCGATCTTACACTAAGAGTCAATTTGGTCATCAATAGGATCAAATAGTGTATCCACACTCACAAAATATACACCATTAACAAAAGGCAAAGAATCATTAGAATCACAAGTAAGTAAGATACTACTTACACTTAATTGGCTACTAGCCACACAATTATCATTCACATGCACAAAAGTGTAAGAGTTAGCTATTTTACCTTGAAGTTCTTGAGTCGACTCTCCTTTGCCATGTTGTGAAGGTCCTCCATAATCTTGGGCAGCAACTTCACTTTGGCATTGCTCTCCATCACTTTCCATGTCGGTACCTACACAAATGTCCTTAGAAATAGAAGGAGAAACAATGTTAGCTCGGTTTAGTGGCAATCCCCTCGCTTCGCTCCACACAACCTCTCTTTTTTCCACTATCGGATTACCACCTTGCACACCTTACTCCTCTCAATATTTTGTCTCTCATAAGCATTCGGATTGGAGTAAGTATTCACTTCTCTTTGCAGCTCGGGCAGCATATATGTCATGGGGTGATTTCCCCACTGGTCTCTTACAATATTAGGCCAATTTTGCATATTTGGAACTCTATGTTGTTTAAACCAATCGGTACCTAAGAATACATGACCATATGTCAATGGAAGAATATCACACCACACCTCCTCATAATACTCAAATTGGGAGAAGACAACTTTGACCCTCTCGGTAACCTTAAACCCGTCCAAGAAGTATGGAACAAGTGAAGGCTCGCAAAACAACCCAATGTAGTCAACCATGGATGGAACGATGTAGTTTCTATAGTAACTATTATTTAACACAATGAGGCATCCCGGTATCCCACAAATGGTCACCTTTTCGGAGTGTACACTCCTTCTTGGATCAGCATTGTAAAGGACACGAGACCCCATCGGTTTTGGAGATGCATACCCTCTTCTTCTCATTGAAAAATCTCCACTAGAGCTTGTATAACCATTCATACTATATCGATCTTGATAAGAAGTACTACAAGGTGGATAATATGAATCTTTACACTCCTCACGTGTACTCTCATCATAGCTATCATAAGCTTTGCGAACGAAAAGGTTATACCTAACACCAAATCTAGGTTTGGAGTGAGAAGTGTAGGACTCCTCACATGCCCCAACTTCATCATAAGATCCATCACGAGGTCCTAAATCATCTACAAAGTCACCATAAGCACTAGGCACTTCATTCACCTTATTTTCTCCCTCAAAACAGTAACTTTCAAATCTGCCCAAGTTTTGATCATGGCTATTTTCATAGCCTCTGTAATCTCCCTCAACTTCATAGACATAAAACCCCTCACTACAACCATAGTCTCCCATGTTGTAGTCACAATAATTCCCGACTATCGAAGACATATTCCCCTTATATCACCTTTTGAACCTACAAAATGAACATACAAGTTTAGTAGTAAAAGCTCCTCACCAACACTCGTATTCACTCACTTTTGTGATCCTCACAATTGGAGCGGTGAATATTGAAAGTTTTTTATACTCCGGTAGTCAATAAGATGTCAATTCTACTTGGTGGCCGGAATAGATTCTTGTTTGATCGACTTAAGACTCAAAACAAATTTTACTTACAAACTTGAAACAAAGAAAGTACGATGAGTTAAAAAATGAGAAAAACACAAAAATAACAAAGAAACGAAAGAAATGGATTAAATAATTAATCTACAACTAAGTAGGTGATTACTAGTTGTTAATTAATTCTAGGATCAAGACATAAAACTAATGAAACAATAAAATGAAACTAAGAATCTAAAATTTTAAGCTCAAAAATATTGTATGAATAGTAGAAGTGATGACATGGCAGCCACGTATTGGTTTGGTTTTATCAAGTGGTTATTCTCAAAGGCTCAAGTCTTGGTCAAAAATTAATTTGGACTGGTGGAATTTGTTTTAGGAGGGAAAATAAGTCTTGGAGACTTTTTCAATTTTCAAGACTTGACTTTTTCTTGTACTTATCCTTAAAACATGGACCCTATTTAATAGAAAGTGGTTGAGATGTGATGTAAAGTCTTTTGGTGGTTGGTCTTTTGGTCTTTCAAGACTAACAATTCTTCACCTTTTCTCCTTCACCTTTATACATCTAGCATTCACTTTATTTTAACAAGGTATTAAGGTTTGGAAGAACTTCAAGAACAACAACAATACTCTTTTCAACAACCAGACACATGACCAAGTCAAGTTTCTCAACAACAATGTCTACCACACGACCTTACTTGTCCACAATAACATCAATCTTTAAAGCTCAAATCTAGATCGACTCAAAGTGTTAGTGAAGAACAAAACTAACACCACAAGAAAACAATACAAATAAAAGACTCCTAGAACTAGACTCAAGAGAAAATTTCGTCCAAGAACACCACAAGAACACAATTTCCGGCCAAGAACACAGAATGGATAGATTGCTATTTTTCTGGAATTTTCAGCTTTCAGCTTTTTTTTTGTTTTGTTTTGTTTTTTCAAGTGAGCTAGCCCAAGATTTGATCTTGTAGGGACAATATCAATCCATGATTTGATACCAAATTATACAATAAAGACAAGAGAAACACGAAACAACTCCAAAACAGTCCGCAAATCTTAAGGATCCGAGGACCTTTTTGGAGACCACTCTCGGATTTGCTATAAACAAGAAGAATACAAGATACAATGTTGTATATATCACCAAAAAACAGCTACAAAACGTGATGAACAAGATGAATAACAATAATACAAGTTTCGGATTCAATAAAGGACCCAAAACAGTCCACTACACAAGATAACAACAACAAAAGTAAAGGATAGATAGTGAGACCAAGATTATTACAATATTAAGAACTAAAGAGTGTATTAAACTCAAAACCCCTAATGAATGTAATAATCCAAACCACACTCTTACGGTGACTGCCAAGGGAATCAACTCACCTCAAGATTCACCGTTTCCAAGCAAAGATAAATAATAGCTTTTCCAAGCCCTAAACTAAGACTACCTAAAGTGTTCTACTCTCAAGAGAGAGAGGATTTGTGTTTCAATCTTTCATTTTTCCATAACTAAAGAGAAAAGACCTAAAATGTACTACTTATAGTATATTATAAAAGTAGACAAAAAGACCACATTACCCTTAATGACCAAGGGTGGCCTTGGTGTGTTGGAAGATAATATGAATTGTCCAAAATTCCCTTAAGGATAAATGCCCAAAATGCCCTTAGTAAAGGGAACCAAAACCGTGAACCAACAAAGGTGGTCCAAACCTGAGAGTCCTTAAGTCTTCAAGGCTCCAAGTAGTCTTCCACACTCGGGTTTGATCAATGGTCGGCTCAAAATATCCCCTCCAAGTATGATCTTGTGCCCTCCATGCGACCAAAGCTTTATTCTTTACATAGTGACTTTGAATGATATCGTCAAAAGCTAAGGCGGGCATTATTCTTGTATCAGGTTGTGTGCATATCGATGGTTTTACTTGGTTTTCTTAAATGATATTACTTTAACCTTATCCTGAGTTCATGCTAGTGTTCATTCTCTAACCCATATTTGGTCGATTGTATCCCCATGCGATGCAAGAATAACTATTTTACTCCTCCTGCTTAGCATTTTGACATTCGGGAGTTAGCTTTGGATTGAAGTGGTGAGCTTCTATTTTTTCGAAAGGCTCTGTTTCATGGATGTTATTTCATACTTGGGATTATTTATGGATAATGGTTTTGGCTATGGTTGGGGGCATATACTAATTGGGTTTTTATATTATTTTGGTTAGAGGCATTTATGGAACTACTATGGGTTGGAATGGGCGAGATCGGTATGGGTGTCAGCCTTAGCATTAGTATTGGTATTGGGTCTGACAAGGGATGACTGTATTGTTGGTTGTTCTATACTCTTTTATTTTGAGATTAAATATTTAACAATTAATGGAACTTATTTGGCTATGATCGAATTTATGGTTTTGGTTTGGTTTGGTATGGTTGGACGGTTGGTATGAGATGGTCGAACTCGGTTGAGTTTGTCACAGTTGTGATCTTATCCCAAATTTTTCATGTGAGTTGTTACTCTATCTTGTTATATGTTCAAAATTTTGCCAACTTAGGGATGCGATTCGAGGTTGGGATGGGTAGCGCGGTTGGTCTCCGATCCCGGTCAGATTTGGGATGCCTATTATGATAAGGCCTCATGTCAGGTTATGTCAAGTTGGTATTAAAGATTTAGGTTTATGGCCAATTTGGAGTCCACAAAGACGTGTTTGGTAAAGTCTCTTTTAGGGGTGTGTAGCGCGCCACACTTATAAAAGAGAGGCTACAGGGCATTTAGGAATGTTTCACATTCTTGGCATTCTATTTTCAAGCTTGGATCTTGAGTCCTAGAATTCTTCTCTATTCCTTGGTTGTTTACTTTTTATATCATGCCTTGACGATCTGGAACACAAGAAAAATCTTTTTTCCCATCTGAGGATGATGTTTATGGGGTACTTCCTACACCTGGAGTTCTCACTCGTTCTTAGAGTACAATCCTTGATTTTTCTGGAGTTTTTTCGATTGCTACTAGTCCTCGTCAAGGTGAGGTGACTAATATAAAATTTTGCCAATCTATTCATACTATTGCTCAGTTAGTTGCAGCTCAAGCTGAGCGAGATACGTCTAGTGGGTTATTTACTGAGGCCATAAGGGTTGGCCAGTTTATGAAGTTGAATCCTTCTACCTTTATTGGTGAAAAAGTAAAGGAGGATCCTCAGGGTTTCTTGGATGAAATAAAGAAGATATTCAGGGTGATGCAGGCCACAAATATAGAAGGTGTAAATTTCGCAGCTTATCAGCTCAAAGATGTTGTGTAGCAATGGTACTAAGAGTGGGATAAGGATAGAGGTGATGTGGAGGAGTTGTCCTTATGGTATGATTTTTCTAATACTTTTTTGGATTGTTTCTTTCCTAAAGAGATGAGGGAGTTGAAGATGGAGGAGTTTGTAAATCTCAAGAAGGGAAAAATGTCTGTCAAGGAATATGCCTTGAAGTTTCATCAGCTGTCAAGGTATGCTCCTAATTGGGTGGCTGACATGAGGGAGAGAATGATAAAGTTCATTTTTAGGCTATCTTGAGATTTAATCCTTAAAAGCAAAACTACTTTGCTGATCAAGGATATGGATATTTCAAGGTTGGTTGTCTATATGCATCAGGTGGAGGATAAAAAGAGAAATATGCAGAGTTTGGGGAAAGAATAGGTAAGAGGAGTAGGTTTTTTAACAGGGTCGTGCTCAGCAACAGGGTGGTTGGAATAGAGGTAAATTTCCAAAGAAGAAGTGGGGGAGTTTAGGTTCCTTCTCTACGTCTAGTGCTTCTTACCTGAGGCAGTCAGGTGATAGGCGTCCGCAAAGTGTTGATAATTTCTGGGCACAGGATGCCTAATCTCAGGCGAGTGGGAGTCAATTGGCTTCTTTATGCCCTTTTTTCCGATTTTGTGTTTTTTTTTTAATTAGGGATATTGTGATGAAGGCATGGTCAAGTGTTATAAATGTGACCAGCTAGGCCATATGCTAAAAAATTATCCTGTCGAAAAGGGTGTATTGGGAGAGGTCAAAGCTTTGTTTGCTTTGTATTCTGCTCCTGTACCTAGTGGTGCGGCTTTGACGTCTACTCCTACTCCTGGTACTGTCACAAAATGAAATAAGGTTTTATGCTCTTGCATCTTGATAGAAGTCTAAGGCATTATCTGATGTCATTACTAGTACGTTATAACTCTTTTATCGTGATGTGTATTATCTGCTTATTTTGGGGTCCACTTTTTTTATGTGACCCCATTTGTGGCTGTATGTATATGTTTTGATCCTAAGGTTGTCTGAGATCCTTTTTCTATTTCTACCCTGGTAGGTGATTTATTATTGCAAAAAAAAAGTCTATAGGGGGTGTGTGGTATCTGTAGGTGGTTTCAGACTTTGATGGATTTGTTTGAATTGGATATGGTAGACTTTTATGTCATTCTAGGAATAGATTGGTTGCACTCTTGTTATGCGTTCTTAGATTATCGGACCTATAAGATTGTCTAGGTTCCCTGGTGAACCGATTATAGAGTGGAAGGGTGGTTCCCTAGATCCTAAGGGAGGTTTATTTCTTATCTTAAAGCTCAGAGGTTAATCTCTAAAGGGTGTCCTTATCACTTGGTCCGAGTTAAAGATTCTAACTTGAAAGGTCCTTCTCTATATTTATTTCCAGCGGTAAATGAGTTTCTTGAGGTCTTTCTAGATGATCTTTTCGGTGTTCCTCCGTATAGGAAAATAGAGTTTGGTATTGATTTTATTCCGGACATTCATCCAATCTCTATTTCTCCTTATAGAATGACTCTGGCTAAGTTGAGGGAACTCAAGGAGCAACCTAAGGATTTTCTGGATAAGGGGTTTATTCGTCCGAGTGTTTCACCTTGGGGTGCACCGGTACTGTTTGTACGTAAGAAGGATTGTTCCGTTCGAATGTGCATTGACTATCGGCAGTTGAATAAGGTGACATTCAAGAATAAGTACCCTCTTCAAAGGATAAATGACTTGTTTGATTAGTTGCAAGGTTCCAAGTTCTTCTCTAAGATAGGTCTTTTTTCTGGGTATCATCACCTTAAGATTTGGGATGAGGATATCCCTAAGACAACTTTTCGTACTCGATATGGGCACTTTGAATTCTTGGTGATGTCACTTGGTTTGACTAATGCTCCGGTGACATTTATGGACTTGATGAACATGATTTTCAGGTAGTTTTTGGATCTCTTTGTTATTGTGTTTATTGATGACATTCTGATTTATTCTAAGACTGAGGTGGATCAAGCTAATCACCTCCGTGCGGTATTCCAGACCTTAAAGGAATAGTAGTTGTATGCTAAGTTCTCTAAATATGAGTTTTAGTTGAATCTGTGACTTTTTTTTATCATATTATTTCTAGCGAGGGGATAATGGTGGACCCTCAAAAGGTGGTGGTGGTTAAAAGGTGGCCTAGACCCATAAATTCAACTAACATTCGTAGCTTCTTAGGTTTGGCTGGGTATTATTAGTGGTTTGTGGAAAGCTTTTAGATGATAGTTGCTCCTTTGACTAAGTTGACTCAGAAAAAGGCAAAGTTTTCTTGGGGAGAGTTTTGAGAAGTTGAAAAATAAGCTAACTTCAACTCTGATTTTGACATTGCCTGAAGGCAGTGAGGGGTTTGTGGTTTAGTGTGATGCATCTAGGGTAGGACATAGTTGTGTTTTGATGCAGCATGGGAAGGAAATTGCTTGTGTTTCCAGGTAGTTGAAGGTGCATGAGAGAAATTATCCAACCCATGATTTGGATCTATTGGCGGTGGTCTTTGCTTTGAAATTATGAGGGCATTATCTATATGGAGTAAATGCAGACATCTTATAAGAGACTACAATATGTGTTCACTTAGAAGAGCTAAATCTCAGGCAGAGGAGATAGTTGGAGCTTATGTCTTTAATATCACCCAGGTAAAGCTAGCATGGTTGCTGATGTTCTTAGCAAATTGTCGATAAGGAGTTTGGCTCATGTGGAGAAAGGAAAGCGGGAATTGGTGAAAGATATTCACTGCTTGGCTAATCTTGGAGTTCATCTCTTAGACCCCGAGGATGGTGGTATGATGGTACAGGAAGTGGTTCGGTCATCTCTTGGTGCAGAGACTAAAGAGAAGTAAGTGCTAGATCCTATCTTGATGAAAATCAAGGGTAATATGGGTATGAAAAATTGTAATGGTATTTGATATCTGGGGTGACAATACTTTACGGTACTAAGGGAGGTTGTGTGTTCCTGATATCGACTGTTTGCGGCAAAGGATCTTGGCAGAGGTGTATGAATCACGCTATGTTGTACATTCCGGCTTGACGAAGATGTATAATAATCTCAAAGAGATGTATTGGTGGAATGGTATGAAAAGGGATGTGGCTAATTTTTTGGCCAAATTCATAGTGTGTCAACGAGTTAAAGTTGAGCACATGAGACCTGGTGGGTTGTGTCAAGAAATTGATTTTCCCGTATAGAAATAGGATACCCAATATGGATTTCATTACCGGTCTTCATTAGTCTCGGAACCAATTTGATTTAATTTGGGCCATCATGGATAAGATGACAAAGTCTGCTTACTTCTTGCCAGTGAGGACTTCCTCTTTAGCAGAGGACTATGCAAAGTTATTTCTTCAGGAGATTGTGAAGATGCATGGGGTACCTATTTCGATTATCTCTGATCGTGGAACTTCATCTCATTTCTGGCGGTCTTTCCAGAAAGGATTGGGTACTAAGGTAAGTCTGAGTACTGTTTTTCATCCTCAGACAGATAGGAAAGCGGAAAGAACTATTTATATATTGGAGGATATGCTTCGGGCATATGTGATTGACTATGGTGGCCGTTGGGTTGAGCATCTACCTTTGGTAGAGTTTGCTTACAACAATAGCTATCATTCTAGTATTGGTGTGGCCCCTTTTGAGGCATTGTATGGTAGGAGGTTTAGATTTTCTATTGGTTGGTTTCATCTTGGTGAGGCAAATATATTTGGTTCGAATTTGGTCTACCCAGTTATGGAAAAGGTAAAGGTGATCCGAAATAGGCTTAACGCTTCCCAAAGTCACGAAAAAATCCTATGCGGATGTAAAACATAGAGACTTAGAGTTTGAGGTTGGGGATAGGGTGTTCTTAAAGGTATCTCCCATGAAAAGAGTAATGCGGTTTGGTAAAAAAGAAAAGCTCAATCCCCGGTTTGTTGGTCCTTATGTGGTTTTGAGAAGGGTTGGTAATGTGTCTTATGAATTGGAGTTGCCTTCTAGTTTGAGCTTCGTTCATCCGATATTTCATGTTTCCATGCTAAGGGTGTGCATCAGTGATCCTTCTTTGATTGTTTCTTTGGACGGGTTAGGTATCTCAGACTCTTTGTCTTATGAAGAGGTCCCGATTGAGATCTTGGAAAGGCAGGTTCGTTGGTTGCATACCAAGGATGTGGCTTCAGTTAAGGTTCTTTGGCGGAACTATAAGGTGGAAAAAGCTACATGGGAAGTGGAGAAGGACATGAAGTCCAAGTATCCACATCTATTTTCTGCTCCTGGGATTCATGCAGAATGTATGTGTTCTTCAACACATCCTTATTTTTTGAGTTTGTTATAGGAAAGATCATTATCCTTGCATTTTTTTTTCAAATGTTGTTTAAGATTAGAAATATATTTGATAATGCAAATAACTCGTGTGTGTGGTTACCCCTACCTTGTTCGTCATTTAGGAATGAGTGTTCCTAGTGAGGGAGACTGAAACACCCTAGTTTTTAGACCCTAAAAAATTTCCCTAATTTTTGGTTTCTGGGAAATATATGACTTAGGGGAACGAGTCGTACACTTGGGTACAAATGGTATGGTCCAGTCGTATGCAGACCAGTATTGGTTGGTAGGATAAATGTAGTTACTAGAATGGGTACGATTTGGGTGGTACGGGTTGTATCTATGTTTATGGGTTGTTTAGTTACTTCACTTAACCTTAGACTTGGTAACTTAAGTTGGATTTGAGTACGAGTGGATCACCATGAGCCGTAAGCCAGGCTATGAGTCGTACTATGGACTCGTATGGTAGTCAATTTTCAAACTTCCTGAGATTCTATTCTACCAGGGGTACGGTTTATGGGTACTAGTCATACACTTGGATATGACTTGGGTTTTGTTTTACCGTACATTTGACAGTAATGGGTCTAAGAGGGAAATCCTAAGGTACGAAAGGTGGGTACCACTCGTACAGGATGGGTACGACTCGTAAGGGTCAGTCGGACCCTATGGTGGGAATTAAGTGCAGTTTAAGTGAGGGCAATCTGGACATTTTTCCACTTATCCCAATAAGGTCCCACGACTTATATTTGCACTTGGGAGGTTCTTCGCCCTACTATTCTATTCTTAAACACTTAGAAAACACTCTTAAATCCTCTCAAGAGTTTTTTGGCAAAGAAAGTTAGGGTTTTATTTTAAGGAGTAAATTGAGGATTGTCTTAGTGATTTCTCTCCATCATCATTATCTTGTTTTAAGGCATGTTCTCTTCCCTTATTGTTAGTTTCAACTAAAGGCATGGATTTTATACAATATTTTCATGATTTGAATATTGAATGATTTTGGGTTTTCAACTATGATTTGGGGGGTTTGGCTATAAATGCTTGGTTATGGTTTTCCCATATTTTAATTATGCTTTTATATGCATTAATGGTGGTTTTGGATAATTTGTTGCATGGGAATGGTTGTTTGGTAATTGGATTTGCTTTTTGGAAATACTATGCTGGTAATTGGATTTGCTTTCTGGAAATACTATGCCCCCAATGTGTTTGATAAAATGCCTATAACAATGTTTTCACCATAATATTGGGTTTTCAATGGAACTTATGCATGGTTTAAAATTTTTAATGGAACCCTAAATGATATGAATAGTCTAAATGGCTTTGGAATGATTTGGCTTAATAAACATACTTGTGGGGTACAAGGGAATCCCCCAAGTTAATATGGTAATGAATACTTGTGGGGTACATGGAAATCCCCTAAGTTAATTGGATAACAGGGTCTATGGGTACATGAGAATTCCTTGACCACTAAAAGGTTTGGCTAAGAACAATACTTGCAAGTTTTAGTCGGTATGACGATACCATTACTAATAGCCTTAGTTAATAATAATGGAATAATAGTTTGGTTGGAAAATGGTTTTAATTGGGCAATAATGGTGGGCTGTGAAAGCTAACCGTAAAGGTGGGAGTTCAATGGATGAACACTGGAAACTTATGTTTGCCAACATGAGGGGTAGGTCATGGCGACCTTATATGATACTTATGAGGTACACGGGAATCCTCTAGGTACATTGTACATATGTATCATAGAGAGTTAAGGTTACATAGGAACGGAGGTTGGGTTGGATAATGGGGTGGTCTCTAGTCCCGGTAGGACTTGGGATGCCCATTACGATAAGGCCCCAGTTCAGGTCGGGTCACCTCAACCCCCCTTTTATGGAATTGTTTTGACTATGAAAAGTTTGCCTATTAAACTATACTTGAACTATTGCATGATGTGATGAGTCAATGAATCATAATGATTTTGAATTGAACCTTATGTTGTTGTGTAATTCCCCAAGTTAATGTATTATTGAATCAAAGGGGATTGTGAATTTCCCACAAGTGATGGTATGAAGTGTGGCATATTGATGTTACCTTACAGGTGTAGTTGGTATGATGGTACCAACAATGTATGCCTTAATGTGTAATGTGGTTCAATGAATGAGAATGTGTCATACTTGTTTTAATTGGGGTTGTGTAGCTGAGTCGTGAAAGTGGAGGTCCCGAGGGACCAACACTGGAAATTGCGGTTGCCGATGTAGGGGTCTATATGACCAGGTGGTTTAAGTCCCCTTTATTATTTTCACATGATTGAGATTTTTGATTCCCCCATATTATATTTCATGATTTGGTGCATGTGTCACCTTGATATGCTGGGAGGTTTGACTCCTCCATAGTGCATATATATACTCTCTGGTTTGTGGAGCTACACGTATTGAGGCCCTATTAGGTGTGGGAGATCTAGGCCCATATAGCCCATGGGTGCCTTCTTATGTTATGATAGTTGAGCTACATAATCAGGTTAAAGTTTAAAGTGCATATTAAGCCTTGTTCCCTATCCTGATATGTGATATATATATATATATGTATGAATATGCATTCTATTATGTGCATTGGATTTGAATGATTTGAACTATTGATTATGACATTATGTTATCCCTATCTCTGAGTTACATGCTAGTGTTCACCCCACTAACCATCTTCGAACATTGTATCCCTACGTGATGCAGGCCTCGGAGATACATTTACTTTTTCTGCGCAGAGTTAGATGGATCGACTTGGTTCGTTGGGTCGTTGTGATGAAGTGGTGAGATTCTATTCTCTGATAGACTTAGACATTTCTCCAGCTCTTATCATAGATTAGAATTTGAAGTTATCACTATCATTAACATTATCATTTTCATTGTCCTTATCTGAGTCAGGGACTTGTTTCGACCAAGACTGGTGTTTGGTTCTTGTGTTAGAAGGCTTTGTTGGATTACTGTGGACTTGGCTGATGTTGGTTGGTTATTTTGGGCGGATTACTAGTTATCGGTCATAGACTTATATTTTATTGTTTAATCTTACCTAGTGTTATCTTATTATATGTTCAAAATTCATTTGATATTGGAGTTGTTGTGTTCACTTTTTTGGGTGCAGGGGTGGTCTCCGGTCTATGTGGGAATTGAGATACCCGTCACAGCCTGGCCCTGGTTCAGGTCATGACAAAGATGGTATCTTAGCCTAGGTTTGGTCTCATTGGATGTCCACAAATCCATGTCAAGTAGAGTCTCTTTTATAGTTGTGTAGCGTGCCACACTTATATTGGAGAAACTATGAAGGATGTAGGAATGTTTCCCTTTCTTGTTGCTCTATTTTGAGCTATAGAGTCTAAGGTATTGAATCTTATCTAATTCTTGATGTTCGCTTTTCAGATCATGCCTCCTTAAATATTTGTGCTCGTGGAAACTCTTCGTCTTGTCTGAGGGAAATGTGGATAGAGCTCATCCTATTCTAGGAGTTTATACCCGTTCTAGCGTTGCTTTTTCTGATTGCCCTGATAGAACTCCACTAATTCCCCTTATGATAGCTAAAACCAAAATTATGAACTAAAGATGCAAAAATCAGCAACTAGAAGAAGAGGAGATGTACTAGAAACAAGAAGAAAATTGCATTAAATGAAAGATAGTA
Source organism: Capsicum pubescens (assembly GCA_030864215.1). Classification (NCBI taxonomy): domain Eukaryota; kingdom Viridiplantae; phylum Streptophyta; class Magnoliopsida; order Solanales; family Solanaceae; genus Capsicum; species Capsicum pubescens. The sequence goes on along the minus strand of CM061547.1, from coordinate 139,035,856 downwards.
ATGAAACATACACCAACTCTAATGATTAGTACCTAAGTGTATATTAAACACATAAACACACCTCACCATTGATGGATAACACCTCATTCTTAGGTGGACACAAAGGGATCAACTCCTCAAGCACCCAATCTTTCTTGCCAAAATGTCAACAAGAGTGATTCCACACTTAATGATGACCCTAGTTTCAATGTCTTTTCCAAGACCTACACTAAAATGGCTTTTCCAAGACTCACACTAAGGAAAGAAAATACAATTTGAGTTTCACTCAATCTATTCTTCAAAACTAATGAAAAATGGAAGCTAAAGATCTATTTATACTATTATAAGAAAATGTCTAAAATACCCTTAATGAATGGTGATCCTTTGGAGTCCAAAAAGGGAGTCTCAAAAGACCATAATATCCCTAAGTTGAGGCACCTTTGGAGTGTATTCAAGGATGCCTTGGAGTATATTCAAAGATCTTCTTCATGTTTTAGCAAATAGACTCCCTTGGTTGAAGGCATCATGCTCTCAGAAGTTGCCATTTGCATGAACAAGGCTTGAAAAGGCTCTATAAGGTCTTCAATCCGAAACTTGAACCTTTGAAAATACCTTGTACTCTTTTGTTCTCTTCATGCTTGTATCATCTTCTCCATCTTGGAAGGAATTTGTCCTCAAATTCACATCTAGAAACACCAAAGAGAGAAGATAACTAGCACACAATCCTCATAGTAAGAGGGTTAGCATTAGTACCACATTTATGTAATCATGCCAAGGGGCTACACTTTTGGAATACAACTAACTATCCTTTGTTATGATCACGAAAAACCTACCACAAGCATGACAAAGGACACAAATAAGGCAAATATCAAGATATAAGGCAACTACAAATGTCCACAAAAACCTTATAGCATTGTAACTTCAAGTGGACCAATAAACAAATGTCTTACCCCTACATAAAACAAATCCAAGACTAGCATGGATATCATCATAAGCAAAGAGGTAGTATAGGAAGGAATGAAGTATAAAGAAATCGTCCAAGGTGCTATCATCTATAAGAATGCTAATGGATTCAAAAGACTTAGCACATAAGGATGGAATCAAGTCATTTAAACTCATACGGCTCCTTTCTTTCAAATGAAACATAAACTTGGCATCCATAAGTTGAGATTCAAGCAACTTAAGCACAAGTGTGTCAAACAAGGATGCACATGTATAAGCAATACCCCAAAGAGGCAATGACACATTTTCCCTAGGGTCCATAAACATGAAAAAACCTTTGAGAAAGGGGTTCCAAATCAGAATCAAGTCATTAAAAAGGGCACCAGGATCAAATGGAAGAAGTAGCCAAGGATCTAGGCCAAGGATATACTCAGTTTCACCTAAATTATCATCCCCAAAATTAGGCATAACCTATTCATCACCATTAGAAATACGATGAAAAAAAAGTGGGTAGATAAATGTGTCCTGCAAGTCAACTTCAACTATAGTGTTCTCATGCATATATTCACTACTAATCTCAAAATCCTCACTATGAGTATGCTCAACATAAGAAACATATAGAGAAGAAGCAGATTGAATTTCCACATATGCACTACCTTCTTTTTTAAGGTTGTAATCCTCACATAGAAACAAACTACCATAAGTATCAAAGGAATCACAATCAAGGCCATTTTCACAAGAACAATCACTAATTGGGTTTCCTAAACATTCAATCATATCAAGGTCTTTATCACCCAATTGACCATTCTTTACTAAAAGTGGGATATCACCATCAAGAATCGGATGGTTAACATAATCTTCACTCAACCCTATATTCTTGATGGATCTCAAGAAATAGGACAACAAGTGAATCTTAAGCATACCACCTTTCCTATTAAACACATCATATTGCATATCACTAGGGGTCATGCAAGGAGTAATCTCACCAAATTCACACAAGACATCTTTGTTTGAGAGAGGATTAGTATTCAAAGGTAAGATGTTGAAGCCTACAAGTTCAATCTCAAAAAGATACATGCCATTCTTCACATCATTTTTATTTTTAAGATTTCTATGAGTAAAACTAACAATGAGACTTTCATCACATAATATACTTAAAGAATCATCTCCACTCTCATGATCAAATCTATCAACACCATTACTAACTTGAGACTCATCAAGCATATCATACATAAACTCAAGTAGTGGACTACATTCATGAGTAAATTAATCATCATTCATATCCTCACTAGTTGTTGGCAACTCACATACCAACGTAGTCTCACCTCGGTTTTCACAAGGGTGAACTTATGTGTGAATACTCTTGTCACTTGGTAGTGGAACCTTATTCTAGTCATAAGTTCTAGCACTAGATGGACACAAATCATTCTTATGAAAAGAATTGATTTTGTCATCTAAAGGATCAACTAGTGCTTGTGTACTCACAACAACAGCTTGATCCTTATACAACCTAATAAAACCAAGTGTATCACAAAAAAAATATTCATACACTTATTCACTAAGTAAATTCGAAACTACATCACTTTGGCCACTACTAGCCACATCACAACAATTCAAGTTTCTAGGGGTGTAGAAGATAACTTATTACCTTGTAGATCATGGGAAGTGTGTTCTTCACTTGGTTTTGCATTAGGGAAGACTTCATGCTCCACATTACAAGGTAATATGTCAAGGTTGACCTTTGGACTCACTTCTTCATCACTTATCCCAAAATTGGGACTTTTGGCCAAGGGCTTGAAGGGAAATTCCTTGGGCTTCTCCTTGGGACTTCTTGGGTCTTGAACCTGCACATGAGAAGAGAAGATACTAGGGAAAATTCTAGTATTTGGGGTAGTGAGTAATAAGGATTCTTTGTGGACAAGATCCACAGTCAAGCATTTCTTTCCCCTTCCCACTTCACTACCCATGGTTTCCCTTTCCTTTCCCCTCCTTCCTTTACATCCTTCTTGTACCCCACCATTCATTTTATCTCCATATTTAGGCTTAGCCTCTTTATACTTAGGTTCTAACTCTCCCACTTCTCCTACTTGGATGGATTGAGTTTGGTTTAGGGAAGTTTGGAGAGGGGGAATTGAATTTCGTCGAGGAAGGACTTGATACCATTTAAAGTCTCGGCTTAGTGCATCCATCTTAGCCAACAATACTCCCAGAGCATCATTTACCAAGGGTAGGGATGTGGTAACTTTGTTTTAAATCACAATTGTACCTAAAAAGAAGCAAAAAACAGCAAAGAGAAAACCTACAAAACGAACAAACAAGTTAGTTCAGAAAGAGCCTCACCACTCTCACACTTGGTTCTTACCTCACACTTGGTCTCACAAGTGTTGAAATATTGGCATGTACTTGGAAAGTGAATGAGTGATGAATCTACTTTGTCCCGGAATCAATTTTTGTTTGATGTGACTTAACAAAAATGATGTGCGGACTTGAACCTACAAATTACTATGACTTAAGAACGAGAAAAGCACACAAAAAGCGAAGACACAAACAAACAGACTCAAGACTAATTACCAACCTAGTAGGTACTTACTAGTTTGCTAATTAGTGATATAATAAACACAAAATAAACTAGAAAAAATAAATTGAAACTTAGAAATCTAATTTTAGGACTCAATTTGGTTGCTCATAAAGTGATGATGTGGCAGCTTGTGGTTGGACATCACTTTTCAAATTTTTCAAGTCCCCAAATCTCTTGTTTCGGCCAAACACACTTAGGAGAAGAAGAAATTTCGTTTGGGAGGGAAAAATTGAAGGTTCGGAGCCCTTTTGGAGCTTCAAATGAATTCAAAATGGATTGGTCCCCTCAAGTGTACTTTCAATTGTACTTGTTTGTCCCCTTGTCCCCCCTTCCTTTTTGGAAGACTTAGAATATACTAGGGAATATTCTTGTACAAAAATTTAGTACACTCTCTTTATTCTCCCTTTTTGGATCAAACAAGCTACTTGAATAGTCTTCTTCAACAAGATTTGAAGATGGTGGATGAACAAGATGAATATTCAAGAGTTGACCACGGTTTGACCACTAGGCAAATGAACCCCAAATTCAAATTTTCTTTTAGATCTAGGTTCCTTTTGCCATTACAAGCATAAGCAACACAAAATCAGCCACAAAATGCCACAAACAATGTATCCACCACGAGATCTCACTTCAAAAAGCTTCAAACACACCTCAACAATGGTGGATCTAGCTAAAAAAACAACCAAATCTTGCTCTAAACTTAGATCTAGACCCTTTAAGTGTTAGATAACAAGAATCTAACACTAGAAACTATCAAAACAAACTAAAAATTAGTAGATCTAAGTTACAAGTTTTGGATCTACTACTTCAACACAAGAAGCTACTTTTTTGTGATTTTTCTTGACTCTAGACTCTTTTTTGGTGAGATTTTCTTAGATCCAAGACTTAAAGTTGTGGGAGAAACTCTAATACATGGATATTGATACCAAATGATAGCTAAAATAAAGATAAATACGAAATTAAGGACTAAAGAGACAAAAATCAGCAACTAGAAGAAGAAGAGATGAAGTAGAAACAAGAAGAAAATTGCATTAAATCAAAGATAGTAATGAAACATACACCAACTCTAATGATTAGCACCTAAGTTTATATTAAACACTTAAAAACACCAAACCATTTATGGATAACACTTCATTCTTAGGTGGACACAAAGGGATCAACTCCTCAAGCACCCAACCTTTTTTTACCAAAATATCAACAAGAGTGATTCCACACTTAATGATGACCCTAGTTTCAATGTCTTTTCCAAGACCTACACTACAATGGATTTTCCAAGCCCTACACTAAGGAAAGAAAATATAATTTGAGTTTCACTCAATCAATTCTTCAAAACTAATGAAAAATGGAAGCTAAAGATCTATTTATACTATTACAAGAAAATATCTAAAATACCCTTAATGAAGGGTGCTCCTTTGGAGTGTAAAAAGGGAGTCTCAAAATACCATAATATCCCTAAGTTGAGGTGCCTTTGGAGTGTATCAAGGCTGCCTTGGAGTATATTCAAAGATCTTCTTCATGTTTTAGCAAATACACTTCCTTGGTTGAAGGCATCATACTCTCATAGGCTCCCATTTGCATGAACAAGGCTTGAAAAGGCTCTAAAAGGTCTTTAATTCGAAACTTGAACCTTTGAAAATACCTTGTAATCTTTTGTTCTGTTTATTCTTGTATCACCTTATCTCTCCTCAGGCACCTCAAGTTGGCGTATCTAATGCTTAGTTTGCCAGTCGATTCATTTGCTTACCCAGTTGGTGGTATCCTAGACTGAGCTGGTTGCTACTATTTTTCCATCCTCCAAATCCACTAGAGTTGGCTAATTTATGACGTTGAGTCCTCCTATTTTCACTGGCTCTAAAGTTGAGGAAGATCCTTAATTTTTTAATAATGAGATGGAAAAAATCTTTCGTATGATGCATTCTATAGATGTAGAGGGTGTATAATTTGTTGTTTATCTGTTGAAGGATATAGAATACCAATGGTATTAAGAGTGGGAGTAGTTTTTGGGCAATGATGTTGAGTCCACTTTGTGGGATGACTTCTCTAGTGCTTTTCTAGATCTCTTCTTTCCTCGGGAGTTGAAGGAGGCAAAGGCTGAGGAATTTATAAATTTAAAGCAAGAAAGGATGATAGTAAAGGAGTATGCCTTGAATTATCATCAGTTTTCATGTTCTTCTCTTAAGTTGGTGTCTAGAATGAGGTCTAGGATGAGGGATTTTTCTTCTGGGTTATCTCGTAAGTTAATCTTGGGGAGAAAAGATACTTTGTTGAATAAGAATATGAACATATCTTGACTTGTGGTGTATATGCAACAAGTGTAAGAGAAAAAAAAGAAGAAAGTGGAGATGAGTGAACGCAGAGTAAGAGGTTTCAATATTCAAATCAAGATGTAGGTTAACAACAAAGTGGTAGAGATGGTGAAAATAGTGTAAGAAGAAGTGAGGCAATTTTGGCTGTTACTCTACGGATAGTGCTATTTATCTGAAGCCATTGGGTGATCATCATTCTTAGTATGATGGTGGGTTTAGAGCGTCAAGAGCCTAACCTCAGGCTAGTGGGGCTCAGTCAGCTCCATCGTATCCTCCTTGTAGATTCTGTGGTCAGGCGCATCATGGTATTTGTGAAGAAGGGAGGAACAAGTGCTTTAAATATTGTTATATTGTCAATATGCAGAGGGATTTTCCTTCTAAGGTTGATTCTGGAGCAAATAATATTATTGATGCTAATTCATCAGCTCCTGCACTAAAGGGTTCTTCTTCTGCCTCTGGCTGCAGTACTGTTCGGAACCATCTGTACGCTCTTTCCACTCGCTAAGATTCTAAGGCATCCCCCGATGTTGTTATTGGTACGCTCAAACTTTATCTCATGATGTATATTATCTGCTTGATCCCGGGTCAACCCTTTCTTATGTGACCCCTTATGTGGCTATCCATTTTGGTTTTGACCCTGGTGTATTCCAGACCTCTTTTTTATGTCCACCTCGGTGGTTTGGATAAAAGAGTCTATAGGGGTTGTGTAATTTCGTTCTATTATAGGAAGACCTTGGTGAATCTGATAGAGTTTGACATGTTAGACTTTAATGTGATTTTGGGGATGGATTAGTTGCATTTGTGCTATGTGTCTCTTGATTGTCATACCCGAATGAGACAATCATTGAATGGGAAGGTATTTCCCTATTACCTAAGGGAAAGTTTATTTTGTATCTTAGATCTCGAAAATTGGTTTCTAAAGGGTGCATCTATCACTTAGTGTATGTTAAGGACTCTAGATCCGAAGTTCTCTTTACAGACACTCCTTATGGTCTATGAATTTCTTGAGATTTTTTCTGATGATCTTCCTGATATTCCTCCAGATAGGGAAATCGATTTTGGGATTGATCTTTTTTCAGACACTTATCCTATTTCTATCCCTCCTTACATAATAGCTTCAACTGAGTTGAAAGAACTCAAGAAGTAGTTGAAAGATCATCTGGATAAGGGTTTTATCTTTCCTAGTTTGTTTCTATGGGGTTATCCCTTGATCTTCGTACACAAGAAGAATGGTTCCCTTTGAATGTGTATTGATTACATCCAATTGATTATGGTGGCCGTGAAGAATAAGTATCCTCTTTCGAGTATTGATGATCTGTTCGATTAGCTTCAGGGTGCTAAGTTTTTCTCTAAGATTGATCTTTGATCTGGGTACCAGCATTTGAAGATTAGGGAGGTTGATATCCCTTATACTGCATTCTAAACCCGGTACAGTCATTTTGAGTTTTTGGTGATGTACTATGGATTGACTAATGCCCCGATGACATTTATGGATCTTATGAATTGGTTTTTCCGTTAGTTCCTAGAGTTGTTTGTCATTGTCTTTATTGATTATATTTTGGTGTATTCTACGAGTGAGGTGGATCATGCTGATCACCTCTGCCTTGTATTGCAGACCTTAAAGGATCAACGTTTGTATGCTAAGTTCTTATAATATGAGTTCTGGTTGAATGTTGTGACTTATCTAGGACTTGTTATTTCTAGTGAAGGGATCATGGTAGATCCACAAAAGGTTGTGGTGGTTAAGAAGTGGCCTAGACCCATGACTCCAACCGACATTCGGAGCTTCTTGGGTTTAGCCAGTTATTATAGAAGGATTGTGGAAAATTTTTCTCCTATTGCTGCCCCATTGACTAGGTTGGCTCGGAAGAAGGTTAAGTTCTTGTGGTTTGATGCTTGTGAGGGTAGTTTCGAGAAGCTGAAGGATAAATTAACTTTGGATCCGGTCTTGACTCTACCTGAAGGCACTTATGGTTTTATTGTCTATTGTGATACGTCCCAGGTGGGATTGGGTTGTGCGTTAATGCAACATGGTAAGGTGGTGGCTTATGCTTCTAGAAAGTTGAAAGTTCTTGAGAATAACTACCCAACTCATGATTTGGAATTATTAGCTGTGGTGTTTGCATTTAATATCTTGCGACATTATTTGTATGGGGTTCATGTTGATATTTATTTTGATCATAAGAGCCTGTAATATGTTTTCACTCAGAAAGATCTAAATCTCAAGCAAAGGAGATGGTTTGAGTTGCTCAAAGACTATGACATGATTCTTCACTATCATCTAGGTAAGGCTAACGTGGTTGTTGATGCTCTTTCCAGGTTGTCCATGTAAAGTTTATCTTATATGGACGAGGAGAAACGGGATTTGGTGAAGGATATTTACCATTTAGATAATCTTGGAGTCTGACTGTTAGATTCTGAGGATAGTGGTATGATTGTTCATGAGGTGGTAAAGTCATCTCTTAGAGCGGAAGTAAAGGATAAGCAAGTGTTGGACCCTATCTTGATGGAAATCAAGAATGATGTAGGTAGGTAGAAGGTGATGATTTTTTAGATTGGTAGGGATGGTATTTTGAGATACCAAGGCAGATTATGCATTCATGATATTGATGGGTTACAAAAAAGAATTTTGGCCGAAGCTCATGATTCATGTTATGCGGTTCATCTTGGTTTAACAAAAATTTATCATGATCTTAAGGAGATTTATTGGTGGAATAATATGAAGCAGGATGTGGCTAATTTTGTGGCTAAGTGCATGGTGTGTTAGCAAGTGAAGGTGGAGCACTTGAGGCCCGGTGGGTTAACTCAAGAGATTGAGCTGCTGGTATGGAAATGAGAAACAATTGATATAGATTTTATTACCGATCTTTCACGATCTCACCAACAATTTGATTCGATTTGGGTCATCATGGATAGGATGACTAAGTCTGCTCACTTCTTGCTAGTGAGGACTAATTTCTCCTCTAAGGATTATGCCAAGTTGTTTATTGAGGAGATTGTGAAGTTGCATGGTTGACACAACCTGAACAAGGGCCTGGCCATGTTCGGTATCTCAAGTCCAACTAGGCTTGGAGACCACCCCCACTACCCAAACCATTGGCCACCCTACACCCCATGTCGGATGAATTCCGAATATATAACAAGATAAGAGAATATCAATTTTTTTTAAAAATCATTATAATAAGTCTATAACCAAAACCAACCAAAAAATCATTATAATAAGTCTGTAACCAAAACCAACCAATACAAATGCCAATACTAATACCGACACCGCCCATGCCCACAGTTGTTCGACAAAGCCTCTAATCAAAACCAAAGAATATCCAGTCAGGACATGCCCCTGACCAAAGACAAAAATAAGACCAAAAGTAACAATAAAGACAAAGAAATCCTTGAAATAAAATAGAGTCTTCTAGAGTATGAAAGCTCACCACTTCAGTCTGACTCAAAAGTTATAACCGAATTACCTAGTCACTGAGCAGGAGGAGTGGAAGTATGTCCGGTTCTTGCATTGCGTAGGGATAAGACCAAAAGTAAAAGTAAAGACAAAGAGATCTATGAAATGAAATAGGGTCTTCTGGAGTATGGAAGCTTACCACTTCAGTATAACTCAAAAGCTATCCCCGAATCACTTAGTCACTGAGCAGGAGGAGTGTAAGTATGTTCGATTCCTGCATTATGTGGGCATATAACGTCCGAAGATGGTTATAGGGGTGAACGCTAGCATGTAACTCAGGGATAAAGATAAAGTAAAACCATCAATCCAAAGTCAAGTCAAACTAATGCACATATACATAACCATATGTAAATACTTATATATATATATATATCATGCTGGTATAGGGAACAAGGTTTATCATAAGCCTTAAAAATTTAACCAGGGTTGTGTATATTTACCGTCATAAGTCCACCCACGGGCTATATGGGTCCAGTGTTACCCCCTAAACGGGCCACAGTGCGTGTTAGCCGCACGAACCGGAGCTATCATAGATGGCTGGGGATTACCTTGTACCCTTCGTCTTCTATGATACATATATACGTGTATAGGCTCAGGGGGTTCCCTCATACCCCACAGACATATGGTCATCAAGACCAGCCCTCATGTCGGCAAACCTGAGTTTCTAGTGTCCGTCCTTCGGACTCACACCTTCACGACTATCTATCACAACCTCTATTCTTGCCTAAAACATTTAACACATAACCAAACAACCAAATCCAGGAGTAAATTATTATGGCATTATTAAGCGGTATTATTATACCGACTATAACTTGCAAGAAATATCACTAGCCAATGCTTAGGGGATTCTCGAGTACCCCGAAGACTCCATTATTAAAATCACTTGCGGGATTCCCGCGTACCCTACAAGGTTTTCATAAATAAACACTTAGGGGATTCCATTGTACCCCACTAGGTTGTCAAAACCATCTTTAACCATTTATACCATGCATTAGTTTCAAGAAACAAGCCAAGCCAAGTGATAATGCACAAACCAAAATCAATTATGCAAGTGGGTTGAGATTATTACCAATTTCCATACCAAACCAATTAATTTGGGGATTCCTTTGTACCCCTATTTCCATACACCATGCCCATGCACCCCAATGAATTTACCAACCATCAATTTAAGAACAATAGTTTCATAAATATCATGGAACAAACAATTAAGCAATTTATATTAAAAACCCTCAACCCATTGTTCAAAACGAAACATTAATATCTCATGAACAATACTTTAAATCACATGATTTTGCAAAATTTACAATGAGGGGAGAGTAATATGCCTTAAACACTAAGAAGTACATAGAGAAGGTACTAGGGCTGAATACCTCTAATGAAACTGAGGACGGTTACCACCTTCTGACTTTGGTTGATTGAAATTAAAACTAATCGTTCTAGCTCTCTTGTTTCCTCTCTCCCTCTCCTTAATCTTTTTCTCCTCTATCTATTGAGCATGGACCATCAGTCTAGACAAGTCTATCTCACTAATCAGTATTGCGGTCCTATACTCTTTGACCACACTATCAGACATACCAGACATAAACTTACTCATCTTGGACCTACTGTCAGCTACCACATAAGGAGCATATCTAGCTAACTGAGTGAACTTGAGAGAATACTCCCTCACACTCATTCTGCCTTGCCTCAAATTAATAAATTCTAATACTTTGGCCTCCCTCAACTCCAATGGAAAGAATCTGTCTAAGAAAGCCATGGAAAACTCTTCCCATTCTATAGGCCCTGCATCAATACCTTTATAAACTTTCCATAGCTTAAACCAAGTATGGGCTACATCCTGCAATTGATACGCAGCCAACTCAGCACTCTGACTAGACGTCACCCTCATAGCATACATGAACTTTTGAACCAAATCTAAGAATTCATGTGGATCCTCTTCAGACTTGGATCCTATGAAAGAAGGAGGATTCATTTGGGTGAAATCCCAAATTCTAGTTGCAGCAGTATTGACCACTAGGTTGTCTAGAACAACGGCTGGCCATTCATTCTGTGCTGCTACGGAGTTTTCTAGAGTAGTAAACTCAACCCTGAATTCTGCATGAGAGACATCCTCGTCCAGAGGATCTGCGTGGATGGGCTGAGGGGCTGGCTGAGCTCCTGATCTTCTTTCATTCTTCTTGGGAGGCATGTTCTATAAATTGAAGGAAGAAATAGATTAGACTAAGAGTTTAACTTGAGCACATTCTCAATCGCACAACATGAATACTTGAAAGAAGGGAAACTTTTTCCTAAATTCCTTGTAGCTTCTCATCCATAAGTGTGGCGTGCTACACACCCATGCATAAGACTCTACTCAATGTGTATTTTAGACTTCCTAAGACAATTTAAAACCTTAAACTCTGATAATAAGTTTGTAATAACCCGAGACTACCCCCTAGTCATTACACGATGCTTACAGTCTCGAGAGACCATAAGCTAACCCATGAGCTGATACCTGCTGTGAGAACTGAATAATATAATCATGAACGGGGAAGAATAACTGAAATACCATAAGGTTTTTAATAATAAAATAACTACTGAGTTATGAATCTAATAAAAATATTGAAATCTGAATAGTCTGAATAGCTAACTGTAGTGTCTGAAGAGCCTCTAAACTGGATATTGTGAGTTGATGGGACAGGCCCCAACTAACTCTACTAGCTTTTGAGATGAAGAAATGAAGTAATATAATCTTTCCTTGGAATATAAGGACTCACCACTGCTACTGTACTGCTGATAAATCTAAGAATCTAGGTATGATACGGGAACTGAGTGTCAGCACCTATGATATGAGACATCATAGTGCAAAAAAAAACATATGCAATCAGTACTTTGAATGTACTGGTATTCTAAATGAGGTAGGCTGATATGCATGGTCTCATAAATAGGAATGATAATAATTAACTGGACATACATATAAAGCATGGAGTACTGAATAAAGAACATGGAAGTTGTATATACTAAAAATGCAGGAAAATCTATAAATACTGTGGATGCATGACCAAGTACATAACATGAACTGAGTAAAATTTATAAATTGATATACTGAGATAACTGAAATTTGTATGCTTTGCTAAAATAATACTAAGACTGAATAACTGAGTTGGGATTGAAACTGAGACTATATCTGAGACTGTGGGAGGTATCATTTAACCGACATTCCCCAATTTAAGCTAATCGGGGTTCAATCTATAACCCCAGTTTAAAGAGTGTTAATACCGTACCATGAGTACTAACAATGGTTGTGTGGATCTACTAAATTGATATAATGTCCAAAGGACTAAGGGTGTCAAGCCTGAACTGACGGGTGACCCCTGCGAGATAGTCAAGCCTAGTCTGACAGGTGACTACTCATATCTCATGTTGGCTACATAGTTTTAGAGTATAGGGACTGCTACTAATGAATCTTCCTATCTGACGGGGAAGTTCCTATCCCTACACTCGCTCGATGCTAAATCCTACTCCTAACTGAATGACACTGAGATACTAGACTATTCTGAGTTCAATGACTGATATCTGACTATTCTGATAATGCTCATAATATAATCTGAAGACTATTCTATAATATACTGATACTAGACTAAATAAACAACTATGGTTTTCGGGTATTCAATACCCCCAAGACTCAAAACAACAATACTATAAAGACACTAAAGCTTGAAGGCCCAAAACATGAAGGCTCTTATTAAATAAATCACTCTTGTAGGCATTTTATCAAACACTTGTAGTTCATGATTTTAAAACAATCATAGGAATGTCATGGAACTTGTAGGAATAACATGAATTCATCATAATAACATTAAATCATGGTTTAATTCAATAAATAATAATTTTAAAACATGGAGGATTGAATAATAACAATAATTTCATGGTAACATGGTATATAATCATATTTAATGGAGATTTATAGGTGAAATCCCATTTAAAACACAATAACTTGAAAAGATCACAATTTTATAATTTAAAAAGGTTTCTTGGACTCCGTGGTTGAAATGGATCCATGGATGAACATCTAACATACCTGGGATGATAAATTTTGAAGGATTGATGGAGAGTTCTTGAGATTTGACCTCGATTATTGAGAGCTAGGGTTTCTTGTTCTTGAAAGAGAGGATATTTAATTTGAGAGAAAGTGAATAATGATGAGTATTTAGGTCAATTAGGGGTTAAATTTCGTGTTTAGGGTGAGTTTAGGGCTTAGAAAAAAGACCCAAATACCCTTAAATGAATTAAAAACACAAGCTAGAAACTGAAATCCCGATTTTTGGCCTTGGTGCAATACGCCACTATTGCACCAAGCCACTGGAAAAAGGACAACTGGGACCTGGACAAACGCCACCACGCGTCACCATTACGGTAAGCCTGTGTGTGCCAATTTTGCCATCTCCGCGATGTGCCATGATCACGGAGGCCCACTGAAAATTGACAAATGGGAAATTGGCTTATGGTGCGATGCGCCAGGATCGCGGACCCTTACTGGATTTTGCCAATTGAGAGATTGTCCTGCTCCGCGACGCGCTAAAGATTAAAATGACGGGGTTTTGAGACTGAAACTTAAAATTACCATAACTTCTTATCCGGTTATAGGATTTGGGCGGATTTTATATCGTTGGAAAGTTAATTGAATTTCCTACTCAACGGCGGGCTCTAAACTAAAAAATAATGAGTGTTTCAAAAACTTTCAAATACAAATACTCATGCACTGGGACTTAGATTATGCTAGAGAAATACGGGGTGTTACAAATACCACCACCAACACTAACACCACTAACACCACCAACACCACCAACACCAATACCAACACCACTACCAACACCACTAATACCAACACCACCACTACCAACACCATCACCAACACATCAACACCACTAATACCAATACCAATACCAATACCACCAACACCGCCAATACTAATACCACCAACATCACCAAGCACACCACCACCAATACCACCAATACCAACACCAAGACCAATACCAACACCACCAATACTAACACCAATACCAACACCCCCAACACCAATAATACGAACACCATCCATAACAATATCAATAAAACAAAAACAAATAACAAAACCAACAATAAACAAAACAAACAAACAACAAGCAAACAACACCAATAGTGCCTAAAACACCAACAGCAACACCACAAACACCATCCAACAACACCACGATAGTCAACAGAACATTGTAATAAAAATTAGGGTTTTCTTGGGTTCTATATTTTTTTGCATCAAAACTCAAAATTGTTAACCCATTCATGAAGATAATAAAACTAAAAGTCTTATTTTTTATTATTAACTAAAAATCTCTAATTTTTAGAAAAAACAACATATGTAAAACTCTTCTCAAACTCTATTACCTGCAAAGATAGAGAAAATGATGGATACAAGAAAGAAGAAAGTCAAAAATAACAACTATATGGTCGAAAATGGGAAGAAAATCATCTTTTATGAGAGGTAAAGCAATTTGTTGAGTAGTTGTTGTTCGTATTGTCGAGAAAGGAAAAAAAAGGTTTGAAAGCGAACTCAAGATTTGAAATGATGAAATGTTTTTTCGGCAACTGGATGAAATGGAATGGTTTGAAAAATGACTGGCCCCTTGCATTTTTATCACACATTAATTATGGGTTGATTTGTATTTTGGAAAAGAATGAAAAGTTTTGAAAATGTTAATTTGGTTCGAATTGATCTTAATTAATTTTTTAAAAGAGATAAATTTTAACTATTTTATAATAAATAAAATTAATTTCACTAAACTTAGTTTTTAGTTATTAAGTTAAATTAAGATTTAATGAATTTAATATTAACTTAATAATAATTTAATATTAATTACAATAAATAAAAATATTTGTTCCAATATATTACTCATTTGTGGTAATAGTTGAATATTATATTGGAAATAACTAAACAGATAACATCATCTATTGATACGGATGAGTTATCTATGGCAACAGATGATGTTATCAATTTGGTCATTTCCAACAGATGAAATATTTGTTGCAACAGGTTGAATTTGTTGCAATATATTATACAATAGTTAATAATGTAATTGCAATGAGATCAACTGAAATTGTAGTTGAACCTATGAACTCATCCTAAATTCTAGATAAATCAATTTTGATATTTCAAATAATGGCTTTATATGAATCATTTCAACTCAAATTGATCAATTAATGACTCTGATCAGGACGAACACTATAGTTGATCATGTAATTAAAATGAGATCAATTGAAATTGTAGTTAAACTTATGAACTCCTCCTTAATTATAGCTAAATTAATATAGTTATTACGAATAATGGCTTGATATAAATTATTTAAACTCAAATTGATTAATTGATTGTTCTGGTCAGGAAGAACACAATAGTTGATCATGTAATTGCAAAGAGATCAATTAAAATTGAAGTTAAAATTATGAACTCATTCTTAATTATAGCTAAATCAATTTATATATTTCAAATGATGGCTTGATACGAATCAGTTCAACTCAAATTAATCAATTGATGACTCTGGTCATGACGAACACAATAGTGAATCATGTGATTGCAATGAGATCAATTGAAATTATAGTTGAACTTATCAAATTATTCTTAATTATAGATAAATCAATATAGTTATTACAAATAATAGAGTGATATGAATCATTTCAACTCAAATTGATCAATTGATGATTCTTGTCAGGACGGACACAATAGTTGATCATTTAATTGTAATGAGGTCAATTGAAATTATAGTTGAACTTATCAACTCATCCTTAATTATATCTAAATAAATATATTTATTACAAATAGTGACTTGATATGAATCATTTTAACTCAAATTGATCAATTGACAACTCTGGTCAGGACAAACACAATAGCTGATCATGTAATTGCAATGAGATCAATTAAAATTGTAGTTAAACTTATGAATCATACTTAATTATAGCTAAATCAATTTAGATATTTCAAATAATGGATTGATATGAATCATTTCAACTAAATTAATCTATTGATGACTCTGGTTAGGACAAACACAGTAGTTGATCATGTGATTGCAGTGAGATCAATTGAAATTATAGTAAGATTATCAAATCATACTTAATTCTAGATAAGTAAATATATTTATTACAAATAATGACTTTATATGAATCATTTCAACTCAAATTGACCAACTGATGACTCTGGTCAGGACGAACACAATAGTTGATCATGTGATTACAATGAGATCAATTGAAGTTGTAGTTAAACTTATAAATTCATCCTTAATTCTATATAAATCAATATATTTATTAAAAATAATGGCTCGATATCAATTATTTCAACTCAAATTGATCAATTGATGACTCTGGTTAGGACGAACACAATAGTTGATCATCTAAGTGTAGTAGATCAATTAAAATCATTGTTGAAATTATCAACTAATCTTTAATTATAGCTAAATAAATATAGTTATTACAAATAATGGATTGATATGAATTATTTCACTTTAAATTGATCAATTGATGACTTTGGTCAGGACAAACACAATAGTTGATCATGTAATTACAATGAAATCAATTGAAATTATTGTTGAACTTATGAAATCATCCTTAATTCTAGTTAAATAAATTTAGATATTTCTAATAATGGCTTGATATGAATCATTTCAATTCAAATTGATTAAATAATGACTCTAGTCAAAACGAACACAATAGTTGATCATGTGATTGCAATGATATCAATTCAAATTATAGTTAAACCTCTCAACTCATCCTTAATTATAGATAAATCAATATAGTTATTAAAAATAATGTCTTGGTATGAATCATTTCAACTCAAATTGATCAATTGATGACACTAGTCAGGACGAACAAATTAGTTGATCATGTGATTGCAATGAGATCAATTGAAATTGTAGTTAAATTTATCAAATCATCCTTAATTATATCAAAATAAATATAGTTATTATAAGTAATGGCTTGATATGAATCATTTCAACTCAAATTGATCAATTGATGACTCTGGTCAGGATGAACACAATAGTTAATCATGTAATTACAATGATATCAATTGAAATTATAGTTGAAATTATCAAATAATCCTTAATTATAGATAAATAAATATATTTATTATAAATAATGGCTTGATATGAATCATTTCGACTCAAATTGATCAATTGATGATTCTGGTCAGGACGAACACAATAGTTGATCATGTAATTGGTATGAAATCAATTGAAATTGTAGTTAAACTTATGAAATCAACCTTAATTCTATCTAAATAAATTTAGATATTTCAAATAACGGCTTGATATGGATCATTTCAACACAAATTGATCAAATGATGACTCTGATCAGGACGAACACAATAGTTGATCATGTGATTGCAATGAGATTAATTGAAATTGTAGTTACACTTATCAACTCATCCTTAATTATAGATAAATCAATATAGTTATTGCAAATATTAACTTGATATGAATTATTTCAACTCAAATTGATCAATTGATGACTCTGGTCAGGACGAACACAATAGTTGATCATATAATTACAATGAGATCAATTGAAAATGCAGTTGAACTTATAAACTAATCCTTAATTATAGCTAAATGAATATAGTTATTAGAAATAATGGATTGATATGAATCATTTCAACTCAAATTGATCAATTGATGACTTTGGTCAAGACAAACACAATAGTTGATCATGTAATTACAATGAGATCAATTGAAATTATAGTTAAACTTATAAAATAATCCTTAATTATAGTTAAATAAATTTAGATATTTCAAATAATGGCTTGATATGAATTATTTCAACTCAAATTGATCAATTGATGACTCTAATCAAGACGGACACAATAGTTGATCATGTAATTGCAATGAGATCAATTGAAATTGTAGTTAAACTTATGAAATCATCCTTATTTATAGCTAAATCAATTTAGATATTTGAAATAATGACTTGATATGAATAAATAGAGGACTAACCTATTGCAACAGATGACACATCAATTTAAAATTATCAAATAATTATAGACATCTATTAAAAAAGATGTTCAACTTGTTGCAATGAATTACCTATCTGTTGAAAATTATCAAAAAAATATTGACATCTATTACAACAGATGACTTATCTATTAGAAATTATTAAATAGATGTTGTCATCTGTTGCGACAAATGATTAATCTATTGGAAATTATCAAATAGATATTGACATCTGTTGCAACAAATGACTTATCTATTGAAAGATATTTTTTTATTTTAAAGCAATTTTCTATTCTAAATAAAAAAAGAAAAAAATTCTAATGAGGTCAAACATTTTTTGGATAACTCAAAAATCCCCTCCTTGTATTGTCTTATCTTTTCTTTTTAATGTCACCATTGCTATCTCCTCTTTCTCCTCTAAGCGTTCACCACCATAAATTAATAAATATTAAAACCCATCTCCTGAATTTTCTCTTTTTCAACCATAAAATAATTCATCTCTTTTTTTTCTCTTTCTATTCTCTTTAGAGTAATCTCAACCTTCTCCTCTTTTTTCTCTCTTTTCTCTCCTCTTTTGCATCAAATTGGTGTTTTGATACCTTAACGTTTTACATGGAACATATGGTTCACTATTAAATCTTCACTCTCTGCTATTATTTTTGCCTTCTTGTCTTCTTCTTTGCCGGTCTAATCAAATTAGTTATTTACATCTGTTATTTTTATTTATTATCCATTACACATATCCTATTTATTGAGACAATTGAAGGTAATATGTCTTTTAAGTCTAGAATAAATGAATCGTTGTTTTTATTAAAAAAAAGTTATGACCCTTGAGTTATTCCAACAGATGGTTCATTTATTGCAATAGATTGGTTATCTGATTGAAGAACTCAAAATCTGGATTGAGTTCTTCCAACAGATGGCCCATCTGTTGCAACAGATTGGTCTTCTATTGGGAGAACTTAAAAAGCTTTTTTGGCAATATCACTATTATTTGTTTGTATTTTGTTTGTTTTTTATTGTTGATGTTGTTGTTGATGTTGTTGTTGGTGTTGGTGGTATTGGTATTGTTTGTGGTGTTTTTATTGGTGGTGTTGGTGTTGCTACAGGTTGAAATTATGATGGAAATATATTAAAATAGGTCTTCCAACAGATTCCCCATCTGTTGCAACTGATGAGTCAATTGTTGGAATAAATCAAAACAACTCTTCCAATAGATGACCCATCTGTTATAACATGTTGGTCATTTGTTGGAATTCTTAGTGTTGTAACTATTGAATTTTGTTTTACCCTTTTTAAAATTATGCAGATATCAATTGTAATGTTTTTTTTGTTTTTCTCTTATTTGTAGATAAAAGATGTCTCCCAAAAGAAAAAGAAGTAAAAGTGGATCAACTTTTTCCCAACCAACATAAAAGGCTAGAGTAAATATGGGTTCGAAGAAATATGCTGCTTGTAGATGGAACCACTTTATATGTGGGAGGTTTGTATTACTGATCATGTTATCGTGAAAACACATATAGAGTACACTAATTTTGTGAATGTTGTTTTTTACCGATTCGGCATTCATCATTCAAACAAGATATTGCATTTTATAGTTAAGTTTGATAGGTCCAAATTGATAAGGATGAGGGACCTAGTAGGTGTTATCGATACCCTGTGTAAAGCCCCGAGTCTGCACCCCGAACGTCACATGGTGTTTACGATCCTGAAGGACCATAATCTAACCCTTGACTGGTACCTGCCGTGAACAATGAATAATAATACTAAAATAATGCAAAAAATAGGCTAAAATGCCAAAGGTTCATAATCTAAATACTGATAAATAGCAACTGATAATATCGTCTGAAAACTGAATACTGTCTGAATTAGTCTAGTCTGAAAAGCCTCTAACTGAACTGTCTGAAAGTGGAGTTGATGGGATAAGCCCCAAACTAACTCCGAATACTGAATACTGAAGCTAATGAAAATACTGAAATTAAAGTATATCCTCGATAGATGAGCACTCACTACTAAATGTACTACTACTATATGAATTTGTCTATGTGCGGTCAGGAACCTGAGCGTCCGAACATATGATATGAGATAACATAGTGCAAAGAGAAAGTATGCGTCAGTGCGTGGAATATACTTGTATGCTAGATGAGGAAAGGCTGAATGCAGGAGTTTATATACATGAACAGGAACTGACTGAATGATATAGAGTAACTGAATAAGAATATATGGATAACTGAAACTACTGTAAAGTACCGAGTATGCAATACTGTGCATAAACATGTATACTCTATCTGAGCTTTTACTAAAGTTGAATACTAATTTTTAATATTAAGTAACTGGTATCTGAGATTACTGATAACTAAATTACTGATACAAAGTGACTGTGTTTGACGGTCCTGATTCTGTAGAACTGAACTAAGTTTTATACTGAGACTAAAACTAAAACTGTGGGAGATAATCATCTAACCAACATGCCTCACTCTAAATATATTGGGGTTCAACCTTTAACCCCAGTTAGAAGGGTGTCAGTACTGTTCCATGGGAAAAGACAAGCTGAAGAGTCACCTTCATCTGGCAGGTGTCCTGAATGAGAACGGTGGTACCATCAACTAGAAGGTAAAACACCTTATCAACCCTCAACTGGCAGGTTGATATCTTAATTTATGCTGGCTACGTAGTTCTGGAATGCAAGGACTGCTTCTAAGGATTTCACCATCTACTGGCAGGTGAGCCCCCATCCTTGGGTTTTCTCGGTGCTGAATCCTACTCACAACTGAATGACACTGATTATTAACCTGAACTGAACTGGACTGAGTTTCACTGAGTTCTATAACTGACTGAGTACTATTGTTTGTGACATTACTGAGACTATTCTATAGCTACTGTGATCTAGGTAAACAGCTAGATTTTTTGGGTATTGAATACCCCTAGGACTCGATAGCATCAATAGTAAAATATGGCACAATCTTGAAAACATACTAGCAAGTCACTCAGTCATGATTCATTTATTGAGATATTTTGTCAAACACTGCAAGGTATGAACTTGTACATGCATGGGAACATATTCTAACATGTCATGATTGCACTATTCAACTCGCATAGGCATTCTAACAAACACTTAGAGAGCATGATTATTTCACATAATAATAAACATATATATAAATATCTTGGCTACAACATTCAACTCATAAATTCAAGGATTTAATCATGGAAATCACATAATTCACCACATATGCTATCTTAATTTCATGAAACTTGTAATTTAATCATGGATTGAAACCCAAACAAACATCATAAACATGATTACGATCTAATTCAAATATGTAAATCATGAAATCTCAATCTTTTATTTTTAAAAGGGATTCTTGGGCTCAATGGGTGGTAAGGATCCATGGATGAACACCTAACATACCTAAGAAGATTAATTCTTAAAGGTTCTTAAAGGGGTTATTGAGAATTGTTCTTGATTTCTAGAAGCTAGGGTTTGATTAACATGAGAGAGAGTGATTTATTCTTGAGGGAAATTGTCACTAGCACTGCTCCGCGATGCGGGCTTATCATGTTGGCTCACTGGAAACTGACAATTGCCATTTGGCTGGTCTCCGCGATACGGTGTTGTACTAGGTGGCACACTATTTTACAAAATATGCTATAACTTCTCAACCGGTCCTTAGCATGATGCGGTGCTATCGCGGAGCTTTATAGGAACTGGACTGATGGCGTGACACGGTGCCATCGCGGTGCCTTACTAGACGTGAATCTGGTCCTTAGCATAATGCGGTGCTATCGCGGAGCTTTATAGGAAAATGCCAATTGGGAACAAGAACTACTCTGTGATACGGGCTCACTGGAAACTGACAATTGCCATTTAGCTAGTCTCCGTGATGCAGTGCTGCACCAGGTGGCATACTATTTTACAAAATATGCTATAACTTCTCACCCGGTAATCGGATTTGGGAAAATTTTATATCGTTGAAAAGCTAACTGAATTTTCTATGGCTCTAAACTGAAAAATATAGAGTATTCTAAAAATTTCATATAGGAATACTCATATACTGAGAGTTAAAAATAGCTAGGAAAATATGGGGTATTACAATATCTTCTCCTTGGGAACATTAGTCCTCAAATGAGACTGATTAAGCTGAGGACTTCTGATAGACTGAGTTTATACATACTAAACATGCATATATGATGCATGAATGAATGAATGAAACTACTGATAAGCTGAGTTTCCATACTGAACAAGCATATCAGATGCATGAGTACATCGCTGAACTGATTCATGAATGCATGACTGTCATGAAGATGATATGCAATGGTAATGAATACCAAATTTGTAACTGTATTTGAATATAGAACTGAGTAAATCTAAGGAAAACTGTTACCTCAAACTGAATCTGAGTTTGCGGAGAAGAGGTAAGGATACTTGGTCCATATATCTGCTTTTTCTTTCCAAGTAGCTCCCTCAATGTATTGATTCTGCCAAAGAACTTTGACTAAGGGAACTTTTTTGTTCCTTAGTCTATGAATCTGATGATCGAGGATTTGGACTGGAACCTCTTTGAAAGAGAGATCATTCTGAATATCTATGCCCTCTATGGGGACTATGACTGTTGGGTCTCCAATGCATTTCTTTAGCAGGGAGACGTGGAATACTGGGTGTACTAAAGCTAGATCTGAAGGTAACTCAAGCTCGTAAGCTACTTTTCCAAAAGGGCTGAGAATTCTGTAAGAACCGACATAACGGGAACTGAACTTTCCCTTATTGTCAAACCTCTTCACCCCCTTCATGGGAGAAATTTTCAAGAACACAAAATTATCAATCTCAAACTCGAGATCCATTCTTCTCACATATCCATACGATTACTGTCGGCTTTGGACTGCCCTAAGCCTTTCTCTGATCAACTAAACCTTCTCTAAGGCATCAAACACTAACTCAGGCCCTACTACTACAGCCTCACCTACCTCAAACCAACCAATTGGAGATCTACATCTCCTACCATAAAGAGCCTCAAACGGACCTATCTGAATACTAGAATGATCGCAGTTATTATATGATAATTCGATCAAAGGCAAGTGGTCATCCCAACTACCTATAAAATCAACAACGTAGGCTCTTAACATATCTTCTAGAGTCTTAATGGTCCTTTATGCTTGACCATCTGTCTGAGGGTGAAAAGTTATACTAAGGCGAACTTGGGTACCAAAACTCTTTTGGAATGCTTTCGAGAAGTGAAAGGTAAACTCGGTACCTCTATCTGAGATAATGGATACTGGGACTACGTGTAACTTGACCAACTCTCTGATATAGAATTTGGTGTAGTCCTCGATTGAATAAGAAGTATGAACTGGCAAAAATGAGGGGATTTGGTCATCCTGTCTGTGATAACCCAAATCGAATCATGTTAATGACAAGTACGAGGGAAACATATCACAAAGTCCTTGTTCACTTCTTCCCATTTCCATATGGGAATACTAAAATCCTACATAGACCCACTAGGTTTCTGGTGCTTAATCATAACTTGCTAACACGTAGAGCACTTAGCTATAAAATCTGTGATATCCCTCTTCATCCCACTCCACCAATAGATCTCCCGCAAATTATGGTACATATTAGTGACCCCTGGATAAATTTAGTAATGTGCACCATGCACTTCTGTAAGAATTCATCGTCAGAAGTCATCTATACCTGGCACACACAGCCGACCCTGGTAACGCAACATACCATCTTCCCCTTGGGAAAAAACCTCTACTTTCTGATCTCTGACTGACTCTTTCAACTTAACTAGAATAGGATCTCTGTCCGGCTATTCCTTCACTTTAGAAACTAGAGATGATTCTGAACTATTCTTCACCCACACACTACTCTCAACTGAATCGACTAAGCGGACACCCAGTCAAGAAAGCTGATGAACTTCCTGAGGTAACTCCTTCTCACCACTCTCAACATAAGCAACACTACCCATAGACAACATACTGAGAGCATCTTCCACTATATTGGCCTTCCCAGATGATACTGGACGCTCATATCATAATCTTTCAACAACTCTAACCATCTTCTCTTACGCGAATTTAAATTTTTTTGAGAGAACAAATACTGCAAGCTTTTGTGATCTGTGAACGCATCAACATACACCCTATACAAATAATTCCTCCAAATATTTAAAGCAAACACTACAACTGCTAACTTAAGATCATGGGTAGGTTAATTCTTTTTATGGGGCTTAAGTTGTCTAGAGGCATAGGCTATGACCTTACCTCTCTGCATGAGGACACAACCCAAACCTACTCTAGATGCATCACAGTACACAACAAACCCTTCTAAACTATCTGGTAATGTTAGGACTGGGGTTGTAGTGAGTCAAGTCTTTAACTCCTAAAAACTCTTCTCACATAAATTTGACCACTGAAACTTGACTTTCTACTGAGTCAATCTGTACATAGGGGATGCAATAGACAAAAACCTTTTAACAAATTGATGATAATAGCTAGCTAAACTCAAGAAACTCCTGATATCTGACGGAGAAATTGGTCTAGGTCAGTTTCTTTTTGCCTCGGTATTTTGAGGATCGACTCTAATGCCATCACCATAAATGATATGACCAAGGAATTCTACTGACCTTAGCCAAAATTTGCACTTACTGAATTTGAAGAACAATTATTGGGCTTTGAGGGTCTGAAGTATGATTCTGAGGTGATCTGCGTGATCATTCTCGCTATGGGAATAGACAAGAATGTCATTGATGAAGGAAATAACAAACATGTCCTAGTACTATTTGAACACGCGATTCATTAAGTCCATGAAACCTTATGGGACATTTGTGAGACCAAAGGACATGACTAGAAATTCGAAATTACTATACTGGGTTCAGAAAGTTATTTTCAGAATGTCACATTCTCTGACTCTGAGCTGATGATAGCCTGATCTGAGGTCTATCTTAGAAAATTAACTGGCTCCCTGAAGTTGGTCAAACAAATCATCAATTCTAGGAAGTGGGTATTTGTTCTTGACCATGACTTTGTTCAACTGATGGTAGTCTATACATATTCTAAGAAAACCGTCTTTATTACGCATGAATAAGACTGGTGTGCCCCATGGAGAAATGCTGGGTCTGAAGAATCAGTTTTCTAAAAGGTTCTTTAACTGTTCTTTTAACTCTATGAGTTCAGCTGGTGCAATTCTGTATGCTGGAATAGATATGGGCTGAGTATCTAGAAGAAGGTCTATTCCGAAGTTAATTTTCCTTTTGGGAGAAACTCCAGGAAGATCTTCGAGAAACCCATATAGGAATTAATCTACTACTAGAACTAACTCAAAACTAGGAGTCTCTAAACTAGAGTATTTGACACGCACAAGATGATTGACACATCCCTTGGATATCATTTTTCTCGCTCTAAGGTATGAAATCAACTGACCTTTAAGCACTGTGGTACTACCCCTCCATTCAAGGACTGGTTTATTTTGAAACTGAAAATAAACAATTTTGTTTCAACAATCAACTGAGGCATAGAATGAATGGAGCCAATCATGTCGAGAATGATGTCGAAATCCATCATCTCTAACTCTACTAAGTCTGCTGAAGTAACTTTCTAAGATATCATAATCAGACAGTTCCTGTATACCTGTCGGTCTATGATAGACTGACCTACTGGATAAATACTAAGAAGGGTTTTGTTAAAATTTTTGGTTTGACCTTAAAGTTGACTGCTATGGAAGGAGTTACAAAAGGCGGAGAAGCTCCTGGATCTAATATGGAGTAAATATATAAATAGAAGATCTTTAACGTACCAGTGACCACATAAGAAGAACTTTCCTGATCTTGTTTGGACTGAAGTGCATAGAGCCTATTTGGGTGTTGCCCACTAGTTGCACTGGAGGTGGCACCCTGCTGATTTGGGTGACTGGACTGAGCTGGGGGAAGATTATACTGACCCTGAGAACCTAACTGAGGATAATATTTAATTTGGTGGCCTGGCTTTCCACACCCAAAACAAACATCACTGCCATCCCTACAGACACCCTGGTGGTTTCTGCCATATTTATGGCAAAAAGGATTTGTTCGAGCACTGCTAACTCTACCCTAAGATTTAAAGCCTGGTGCCCTATCTTTGTTACTATTTCTGAACTTAGGTACTAGAGTAATGGCTGAGGGTAGAAATGGAACTAAAGATTTTGGATGAAACTGGGAATGGTTACCGCATTTTGACTTAGGCTGAGTGAAATTGAAGCTACCTGTTCTAGCCCTCTTGTTCTGCCTCTCTCTCTCCTTATTCTTAGACTCTTTAATCTGCTGAGCATGGACCATAAGCCTAGATATGTCCATGTCCTTAATTAAAATTACGGTCCTACTCTCCTTGACCACACTCTGTAACACCTCATATACGAACTTGCTCATTCTGGACCTATTATCTGCTACTACATGGAGATCATACCTGGATAACTGAGTAAACTTAAGGGAAAACTCTTTCATACTCATGTTGCCTTGCCTAAGATTGCTAATATCTAACACCTTGGCTTCTCTCAGCTCTAAGGAAAAGAATCTAGCTCTAACACCTTGGCTTCTCTTAGCTCTAAGGGAAAGAATCTATCTAGAAAATTAGTGGCAAACTCTTTCCATTCTCTAGGCTCTGCATCTGTTCCCCTGTCTACCTTCCACTTCTTAAACCACGTATGTGCTTTATCTTGTAGCTGATAGATAGCTAACTCAGCACTCTCACTGGAAGTCACTCCCATAATATATGTGACTTTCTGAACCTGATCGAGGAACACCTGTGGATCCTCTTCAGACTTAGATCCTGAGAATAGGGGAGAATTCATTTGAGTGAAGTCCCAAATCTTAGATGCAAAAGTATTAGCCACTGGGTTGGCCTGAATAATAGTTGGCCATTTATTCTGAGCTGCTACACAATGGGCTAGAGTGGTGAACGCAGCTCTGAATTCTGCATGGGAGACATGCTCATCCAGGGGATCTGCCTGAACGGACTGAGGTGCCGTCTAGTTTCCAGTTCTTCTTCCGTTGTTCTTTTTGGGAGGCATGTTCTGTAAAAGGAGATAAGGAAAGATTAGGCAGAGAGTTTAACTTGAGCTCATGCTCACTTGCACGACATGAATACTGAAAGAAGGAAAACTTTCCTAAAAATGTCTCATAGCCTCTTGCCCATAAGTGTGGAGCGCTACACACACTTGCATAAGACTCTACTAGATGTTTCTTTCAAACTCCCTAGGACTCTATTGAACCTTAGACTCTGATACCAAGTTTGTAACGCCCTAAGTCTGTACCCCAAACGTCACATGGTGCTTACAACCCCAAAGGACCATAAGCTAACCCATGACTGGTACCTTCTGTGAACACTAAATAATAATACTAAAATAATATGGAAAATAGGTTGAAATGCAAAAGATTCATAATTTGAATATTGATAAATAGCAACTAATAATATCTTCTGAAAACTGAATACTATCTGAACTAGTATAGTCTGAAAAGCCTCTAACTAACTGTCTGAAAGTAGAGTTGATAGGACAAGCCCTCAACTAACTCCAAATATTGAAGCTAATGAAAATATTGAAATTAAAGCATATCCTCGATAGATGAGGACTCATTACTGAATCTACTGCTACTATCTAAATTTGTCTATACGCGATTAGGAACCTGAGCGTCCGAACCTATGATATAAAATATCATATCACAAAGAGAAAGTATGTGTAAGTGCTTGGAATATACTGGTATGCTAGATGATGTAAGGATGAATGCAGGGATTCATATGCATGAACAGGAACTAACTAAATGTAATACCCCAAAAAAAATCCAAACCATATTGAAGCCATGTACCAAGATCATGCATAGTACATCATGGTTCTTTAATATTTTTATGAGTAATTTAGATGTATATTAAGGCTTCAAATAACTCCCATCTATCAGACGAATCAAAACATTCCTTATCGACTGAATTCTAGAGAAGGATATTGGTATAGTCAACTTCAAACGAGAATATATCTCATTATACTTGGAATTTTTGAGCTCATGACATATCAACAGATAGATAATTGAATTATCTTTTCAACTATACCAATTTCTCCTAAATACGATATCGGAGCAAAGAGTTATTCATATTTTACTCAAGCATGTCAGGCTGGAAACAGTGTGACGACATTCGTGATAGCTTATCACATTTGTGATGCCCTATCACGAAGGTCGTCAGCCTTAGGCAGAAACCAGCTCCTTAGTGATGACATTCATGATAGCTTATCATATTTTTAACGCCCTATCACGAAGGTCGTCAGCCTTAGGCAGAAACCAGCTCCTAAGTGACTACATTCATGATAGCATATCACATTTGTGATTCCCTATCACGAAGGTCGTTAGCCTTAGGTAGAAACCATCTCCTAAGTGATGAAATTCGTGATAGCTTATCATATTTGTGATGCCCTATCATGAAGGTCGTCAGCTATGATTTTTCAGCAACTAGGAATTTATTTTATAAGGGTATTTTGGTCATTTCCTTCATCTTCCACGACTTATAACCCTAAAGAGGCGTAATTTTTCCCATTTTTATTCAGTTAAGCATCTCAAAAACCCTCTCTTATGATCTCAACCACAAGATTAGGGTTTCCATCAAACTCATCTCTCAAAAGCAAGATTCAAGCCTTTTTCCAAGATAATCAAGAATTAAGTTTCCCAATCCAAGAACTCTCCAACAAATCATCAAGGTTTCCTTTCTAAGGTATGCGTAGTATTCATCTATGGATCCAATCCATTCATAGAGATCAAGAACCATGTTTTAAATATTATTTTATAAACTTTTTGTGGTGATATGAGTATGTACATGTTGACGATTGTTGTTTAAGTTTCAATGTGATGTCTAAAGGTGTTTTCATGGAATATTTATGTTTATTAATTGAAAACCATGAACTTTAGGTGGTTTAATATGGTGCAAGTATGAAACCCACCTATGCCTTAAAGAATGCATGCAAGGTGTTTGATAAAATGCTTAGGATGCTAGAAATTCATGTTTGTATGGTTCTATGATGTCTAAATGAAAAGTTCATGTTAGCTAAATACTTTAATATGAATTCCATGCTTTTCATGTGTTGCTATTGGAGATATACAATATGTACATGAAATATATCCATGCATTCCCTACAATGTTTAAGATGTTGAATAAATATATGAAATATGATATCCCCTACTTATGATATTATGAATTGTGAACTCAAATCTTGTGATCAAGTCATGTCATGTGTGTCAGTTTCGTTCTATCGAGTCCTGGGGGTATTCGTACCCGAAAAACATAGTTGTGTGCCTGGATCCATTTCATGTTGTCACGATAATCTCAGTCAAGCTATAATCTATAGAACTCAGTCAGTCATGTGACTCAGGAAACCTTAGAAATCTCATGATCTCAGTTAACTCTCAAATAATAGTACTACTCCGTCAGTCAACGGAAGTCAATTAATCTGTCCATGTACAGTCAGTTGAATCATGTTTAGTCTCTTCAGATGTGAGTAAAAGTTAGCACCGAGTGAACCCAAGGATGGGAACTCACCTACAAGTTTAGGGTGTGATTCTTAGCAGTCATCCTTGTGTTCCAGAACTACGTAGCCAGCGTAGGTTGAGACATCTTAACCTATCAGATTAGGGTTGATAAGGTGGCTTAACCTATCAGTTTAGGGTTCCCACCATTCTCCTTTCAAATACCTGCCAGCTAAGGGTCACCCACAACTATCCTTACCAGTGGCACGGTATTGACACCCCTCCAGTCTGGGAAGAGATTGGACCCCAACTTAGCTATATGCGTTATTGGGGCATGTCGGTTAAACAACCACCTCCCACAGTTTCAAAATTAGTCTCAGTAAAAGAACTCAGATAGGTCTTCAAATTTTAGTATATCAGGACTGTCAGACTCAGTTACAGTACGAAACTCAGATAGTTCCATCAGATTCAAGATTATCAGATACAGTCGCCCATGTTATCAAAATTTTAGTATCAGTCATGTTAGCCATCAGTAAACTATGTATTAGCATACAGGACTAGCTATCATGCACCCATAATTTTAGTTACTATTTATGCATGTTTATACACTTACGTTCATATCAGTCAGACAGTTAGCATTGTTCATGCATGAAAACCCTGTTTACATTTAGCCTACCTCACTTGTATACTCAGTACATTCCCTCGTACTGATGCATTTGCGCTATGGTGCTTTCTTTTCATGTTACACCATGGGTTCAGAGACACGAGCTCCAGATCAGCAGTAGCAGTAGCATTTCCAGTCGCAGAGATTCAGTGAGTCCTCTTCATTCGAGGAAAATATGATTTGATTTATTCATTATTATTTTAGCCAGTTATCAGTTTAAGGAGTTATTTGGAGACATTTTCCTTCAACTCCTTATTCAGACAGTACTTAGAGGCTTTTAGATTCAATATTCAGACTTATGTTCAGATTTGATTTAATTTTCAGCTGTTTTGGGTATCTTTCACCCATATGGATATTATGTTTTGACAAATTCTTTATTCAGTTGAACCTTATGGCCTACATATTCATGTTTTTCGCATTATTATGTTATATATTGCAGTGTACAGGTACAGATATCAGTCATAGGTTAGCTTGTGATCCTTCGGGGTCATAAGCACCGTGTATCATTCCGGTTCAGAAAAATTGGGGTGTTACAAACTTGGTATCAGAGCCTAAGGTTCAATAGAGTCCTAGGAAGTCTGAAAGCCGCATCTAGTAGAGTCTTGTACATGGGTGTGTTGCGCGCAACATTTTTGTACAGGAGGTTATGAGATGTTTTAGGAAAAGTTTGCTTTCTTCAGTATTCATGTCGTGCTAGTAAACATAATTTCAAGTCAGTCACTCAGTCTAATCCGTTTTTCTCTTATTTCAGAAACATGCCTCCAAAGAGAAAAAACCAGGTAGCTCCTCAGCTCAAAGATCCTTTAGGCGAACATATTTCTCATGCGGAATTCAGGACCACATTTACCACTCTTACTCAGTCTGTAGCTTCCCAGAATGAATGACCATCAGTTTTTCCAGCCATCCCAGTGGCCAATTCAGCAGCAGCTAGGATTCGGGACTTCACCCGAATGAACCCTCTGTTCTTCTTTGGGTCTAAGCCAGATGAGGATCCTCAGGAATTCATTGACCAAGTCCAAAAGGTCATTGATATCATGGGAGTCAGTTCTTCTCAGAGTGCCGAGTTAACCGCATACCAATTGTAGGATATCGCTTACACTTGGTACAACCAGTGGTTAGCAGAAAGGTTAGAGGATGCAGGTTCTGTTGAGTGGGATGAATTTGTCATGGCTTTCTTAGACAGATTCTTTCCCCAAGAGCTGAGAGAGGCCAAAGTTCTTGAGTTCATCAATCTCAGGTAAGGAAATATGACGGTTAGAGAGTATTCTCTTAGATTTACTCAGCTATCCAGATATGCCCCTCATGTGGTTGAGACAACAGGGCTAAGATAAGCAAGTTTGTGTCAGGGGTGAATGATAGCGTGGTAAATGAGTGTAGGTCTATGATGCTAAACAGTGATATGACTTTAGCCAGGCTCATGACCCATGCTCAACAGATAGAGGAGCAGAAGGTTATGACTAGGGAGAGGCAGAATAAGAGAGCAAGATCAGGCAGTTTCAGTTTTGCTCAGCCTAAATCAGAGGGAGGAAATCATTCGCAGTTTCATCCTAAGTCAGCAGTTCCAGCCCCTTCCTCCACTAGTGCCCCAGTGCCAAAGTTCAGGGATGGCAACACAGACAGAGCACCAGGCTCTAAATCTCAGGGCAGTGTTAGCAGTGCCCAAACAAATCCCCTTTGTCAGACTTGTGGTAAGAACCACAAGGGTATTTATAGAGCCGGTAGTGATGTCTGTTTTAGTTGTGGTAAGCCAGGCCACAGGATTAGGGAGTTTCCTCAGCCAAGCCCTCAGGGTCAGCAGAATCGTTCCATAGCTCAGTTCGGTTGCTCGAACCAGCAGGGTGCCACTTCCAGTGCTACTAGTGGGCAACACCCAAATAGACTCTATGTTCTTCAGACCCGACAGGATCAGGAAAATTCTTCTGATGTCGTTACTGGTACGTTACAGGTTTTCCATGTTCATGTTTATGCTTTTCTAGACACAGGTGCATCCTTGTCTTTTATCGCTCCATACATAGCAGGTGATTTTGGAATCAGTCCCAAAATTTTAGCAGAGCCCTTTTCAGTCTCTACCCTAGTGGGTAAAACCATCATAGCTCGGCGGGTATACAGGAACTGCCTGATTATGATATTTTAGAAATCCATGTCAGCAGATTTAGTCGAGTTAGAGATGACTGATTTTGATGTCATTCTCATCATGGATTGGCTTCATTCCTGTTATGCCATAGTCGACTACAGAAATAGGATAGTTCAATTTCAGTTCGCGAATGAGCCCTTCCTAGAGTGGAAGGGTAGCACTTCGTCTTTCAGGGGTCAGCTTATTTCCTACCTTCGGGCAAGGAAATTGATTTCTAAGGGGTGTGTGTATCATCTCGTGCATGTTAAGGATTCCAGTTCTGAATCTCCCAGTCTTGAATCAGTCTTAGTGGTTAATGAATATTCAGATGTCTTTCCCGAAGATCTTCCAGACATTCCTCCCGAAAGGTAAATAGACTTCGGCATAGACCTTCTCCCAGATACTTAGCCTATTTCTGTTCCACCATACAGAATGGCACCAGAAGAACTCAAGGAACTGAAAGATCAGTTGAAGGATCTCTTAGATAAGGGATTCATCAGGCCCAGTGTATCCCCATAGGGTGCGCTAGTCTTATTCGTGCGCAATAAAGACGGTTCTCTCAGAATGTGTATTGATTACCATCAGCTCAATAAAGTCACGGTCAAGAATAGGTATCTGCTTCCTAAAATAGACGACTTGTTTGACCAACTTCAGGGTGCAAGTTATTTCTCCCAGATAGACCTCAGATCAGGCTATCATCAGCTCAGAGTTAGAGAATGTGACATCCCGAAGACAGTTTTTCATACTTGGTATGGTCACTATGAATTTCTAGTCATGTCCTTTGGTCTTACCAATGCCCCTGCAGCTTTCATGGACTTGATGAACCGGGTGTTCAAGCAGTACTTGGACACATTCGTCATAGTCTTCATAGATGATATTCTGGTCTATTATCACACAGAGCGTGATCATTCAGACCATCTCATAATTGTTCTTCAGACTCTCAGGGATCACTAGTTGTTTGCCAAGTTCAGTAAGTGCAAATTTTGGCTAAGATCAGTAGCATTCCTTGGACACATTATTTCTGGTGATAACATTAGAGTATATCCTCAGAAAACCAAAGCGGTAAGAAACTGGCCTCGCCTTGTCTCTCCATCAGATATCAGGAATTTCTTGGGTTTGGATGGTTATACAGATGGTTTATCGAGGGATTTTCTTCTATTGAATCTCCTATGTCCAGATTGACTTAGAAGAAGGTCAAGTTTCAATGGTCAGAACCTTCCGAGAAGAGTTTTCATGAGTTGAAGACTCGACTCACCTCAGCTCCAGTTTTAGCACTTCCCAACGATTCCGATGGATTCGTAGTATATTGTGATACATCCAGAGTAGGTTTAGGTTGTGTACTTATATAGCATGGTAGAGTCATAGTCTACGCCTCCAGACAGTTAAATCCCCATGAGAAGAATTATCCTACTCATGACCTTGAGTTAGCAGCAGTTATCTTTGCCTTAAAGATTTGGAGGCATTATCTATATGGTGTTTATGTAGACGTCTTCACAGATCATAAGATCCTTCAGTATGTCTTTTCCCAAATAGATCTCAATATTCATCAGAGAAGGTAGTTAGAACTCTTAAAAGATTATGACATGAGTTTTCTTTATCATCCTGGAAAGGCTAATATAGTAGCCGACACACTTAGTAGACTGTCCATGGATAGTGTTTCCCATGTTGAGGATAGTAAGAAAAAATTAGCTCAGGAGATTCATCAGCTTGCCAGATTAGCCGTTCACTTAGTAGACTCTTCAGAGGGCGGTGTATGTGTTCGGAGTAGTTCAGAGTCATCTCTAGTTTCCGAGGCAAAAGAGAAGCAAGACAGGGATCCTAGCCTTGTCAAGCTAAAAGAGTCAGTTCAGAGTCAGGAAGTAGAGGTTTTCTCCCAAAGGGGAGATGGTGTTCTTCGTTGTCAGGGTCGTCTGTGTGTTCCCAGTGTCGATGACTTGAGGCAGCGAATTCTTGAAGAAGCGCATGGTGCGCGATAATCTATTCATATAGGGGCCACTAAGATATACCGCGACTTATGGAAGATCTATTGGTGGAGTGGGATGAAGAAAGACGTTGCAGAGTTTGTGGCTACGTTCTCTACATGTCAGTAGGTTAAGATAGAGCATCAGAAACCTAGTGGTTCCATGCAGGAGTTCACTATTCTTCCTTGGAAGTGGGAAGAAGTGAACATGGACTTCATGATGGGTTTGCCTAGAACACGTCATCAGCATAATTCAGTTTGGGTCATTGTAGAGAGAATGACCAAGTCAGCTCATTTTCTTCCAGTTCGTACCTCTTACTCAGTCGAGGATTATGCCAAACTCTATATCAGGGAGTTGGTCAGATTACACAGTGTTCCACTATATATCATCTCAGACAGAGGTACCCAGTTCACCTCTTACTTCTGGAAAGTGTTCCAAAAGGATATTGGTACCCAAGTTCATCTCAGTACAACATTTCATCCTCAGACAGATGGTTAAGCAGAAAGGACCATTCAGACTCTAGAAGATATGCTAAGGGAATGTGCAATTGATTTCAAGGGAAGATGGGATGACCACTTACCTTTGATTGAGTTTGCATACAACAACAGCTATCACTCCAGTATTCAAATGGATCCATTCGAAGATCTCTATGGTAGGAGATGTAGGTCTCTGATAGGTTGGTTCGAAGTTAGTGAGGCCGCAGTTATAGGGCCTGACTTAGTACTCGATGCCTTAGAGAAAGTTTAGTTGATCAGAGAAAGACTCCGGGCTGCTCAGAACCGACTGAACTCTTATGCGAATGTTTGTAGAAAGGATCTCAAATTCGAGGTCGATGACTATGTCTATCTCAAGATCTCTCCCATAAAGGGAGTGAAGAGATTCGGCAAGAAGGGAAAGTTCAGTCCCCGATATGTCAGTCCCTTTAAGATTCTCAGTCGCTTCGGCAAGGTAGCCTATGAGCTCGAATTGCCTTCAGATATACCCTCAGTTCATCCAGTCTTCCATGTCTCTTTGCTCAAGAAGTGCATAGGTGACCCAGCAGTTGTACTCCCTATTCAGAGCGTTGACATTCAGAATAGCCTCTCTTATAAAGAGATTCCAGTCGAAATCCTCGAGTATCAGACTCGTAGGCTGAGGAACAAAAAAGTCCCTCTAGTCAAGGTTCTTTGGCGGAATCAGTCTATGGAGGGATCTACTTGGGAAGAAGGAGTAGACATGCGAACCAAGTACCCTTATTTTTTCTCCGCTAATTCAGACTTAGCTCGAGGTAACCATTTTCCTTAAGCTTATTTAGTTACATGTTCAAAATTTCAGTATAAAATTGGTATCAAGTATCAGTGCATAGATTATCATGCAATCATGTATCAGTTCAGTCAAGCGATCACGCATCAGATATGCATTCTCATTGCGAGAAATTTTAGTACATCCGAACATCACTCATGCATTCATGAGTTCAGCTTATCAGTCATGCATCAGATATGCATGTTCAGTTGGGCTATATTCAGTTTAGAATTCAATTCAATCCTAAAATCATGTTCCAACTGAGCATGATCAGTGTATGCATCGTGTTATATTTTCTCCCCTCTTAAGCAGTCATCATTCGAGGACGAATGTTTCCAAGGGGAAGATATTATAATACCCCAAAAAAAATCCAAACCAATATTAGAGCCATGTACCAAGATCATTCATAGTAAATCATGGTTCTTTTATAATTTTATGAGTAAGTTAGATGTATATTAAGGCTTCAAATAACTCCCAGCTATCAGACGAATCAAAACATTCCTTACCGATTGAATTCTTGAGAAGGATATTGGTATGGTCAACTTCAAATGAGCATATATCATATTATACTTTGAATTTTTAATCTCATGACCTATCAATAGATATATAATTTAATTATCTTTCCAACGATACTAATTTTGCGTAAATCCGATATTGGAGCAAAGACTTATTCCTATTTTACTCTAGCATGTCAGGCTGGAAACAGTGTGACGACATTAGTGAAAGCTTATCACATTTGTGACGCCCTATCACGAAGGTTGTCAACCTTAAGTAGAAACCATCTCATAAGTGACAACATTCATGATAGCTTATCACATTTGTGATGCCCTATCAAGAAGGTCATCAGCCTTAGGCAGAAACCAGCTCCTAAGTGACGACATTCGTGATAGCTTATCACATTTGTGACGCCCTATCACAAAGGTCATTAGCCTTAGGCAGAAACCAACTCCTAAGTGATGATATTCGTGATAGATTATCACATTTGTGATGCCCTATCATGAAGGTCGTCAGCCTTAGGCAGAAACCAGCTCCTAAGTGGCGACATTAGTGATAGCTTATCACATTTGTGACGCCCTATCACGAAGGTCTTCAACTATGATTTTTCAGCAACTGGGAATTTATTTCATAAGGGTATTTTGATCATTTCCTTCACCTTCCACGACTTATAACCCTAAAGAGGCATAATTTTTCCCATTTTTATTCAGTTAAGCATCTCAAAAACTCTCTCTTACGCTCTCAACCACAAGATTAGGGTTTCCATCAAACTCATCTCTCAAAAGCAAGATTCTAACCTTTTTCCAAGATAATTGAGAATTAAGTTTCACAATACAAGAACTCTCCAAAAAATCATCAAGGTTTCCTTTCTAAGGTATGTGTAGTGTTCATCTATGGATCCAATCTGTTCATAGAGCTCAAGAACCATGTTTTAAATATTATTTTGTAAACTTTTTGTGGTGATATGAGTATGTACATGTTGACGATTGTTGTTTAAGTTTCAATGTGATGTCTAAAGGTGTTTCAATGGAATATATATGTTTGTTAATTAAAAACCATGAACTTTAGGTGGTTTAATATGGTGCAAGTATGAAACCCACCTATGCCTTAAAGAATGCATGCAAGGTGTTTGATAAAATGCTTAGGATGCTAGAAATTCATGTTTGTATGGTTCTATGATGTCTAAATGACAAGTCCATGTTAGCTATATACTTCAATATGAATTCCATGTTTTTCATGTGTTGCTATTGTGGTGGTATGAAGCATGTAAAATAATGGAGATATACAATATGTACACGAAATATATCCATGCACTCCCTACAATCTTTAAGATGTTGAATAACTATATGAAATATGATATCCCCTACTTATGATATTATGAATTATGGACTCAAATCTTGTGATCAAGTCATGTCATGTGTGTCAGTTTCGTTCTATCGAGTTCTGGGGGTATTCATACCCGAAAAACATAGTTATGTGCCTAGAGCCATGTCATGTTGTCACGATAATCTCAGTCAAGATATAATCTATAGAACTCAGTCAGTCATGTGACTCAGGAAACCTCAAAAATCTCATGATCTCAGTTAACTCTCAGATAATAGTACTACTCCGTCAGTCAACGGAAGTCAGTTAATCTGTCCATGTACAGTCAGTTGAATCATGTTTAGTCTCTTTAGATGGGAGTAGAAGTTAGATCCGAGTGAACCCAAGGATGGGAACTCACCTACCAGTTTAGGGTGTGATTCTTAGTAGTCATCCTGGTGTTCCAGAACTACATAGCCAGCGTAGGTTGAGACATCTTAGCCTGTCAGATTAGGGTTGATGAGGTGTCTTAATCTGTCAGTTTAGGGTTCCTACTGTTCTCCTTTCAAATACCTGCCAGCTAAGGGTCAGCCACAACTGTCCTTACCAGTGGAGCGGTATTGACACCCCTCCAGTCGGGGCAGAGATTGGACCCCAACTTAGCTATATGTGTTATTGGGGCATGTCAGTTAAACAACTACGTCCCACAATTTCAGAATCACTCTCAGTAAAAAAACTTAGATAGGTCTTCATATTTTAGTATATCATGACTGTCAAACACAGTCAGACTCAGTTACAGTATGGAACTCAGATAGTTCCATCAGATTCAGGATTGTCAGATACAGTCACCCATGTTATCAAAATTTCAGTATCAGTCATGTTAGCCATCAGTAAACCATGTATTAGCATACAGGACTAGCTATCATGCACCCACAATTTCAGTTACTATGTATGCATGTTTGTACTCTTACGTTCATATCAGTCAGACAGTTAGCATTGTTCATGCATGAAAATCCTGTTTACATTTTGCCTACCTCACTCGTATACTCAGTACATTCCCCCGTACTGACGCATTTGCGCTATGGTGCTTTCTTTTCATGTTACACCATAGGTTCAGAGACACGAGCTCCAGATCAGCAGTAGCAGTAGCATTTCCAGTCGCAGAGATTCTGTGAGTCCTCTTCATTCGAGGATAATATGATTTGATTTATTCATTATTATTTTAGCCAGTTATCAGTTTACGGAGTTAGTTAGAGACATGTTCCTTCAACTCCTTATTTAGACAGTACTTAGAGGCTTTCAGATTCAATATTCAGACTTATGTTCAGATTTGATTCAATTTTAGCTATTTTGGGTATCTTTCACCCATATGGATATTATGTTTTGATAGATTCTTTATTTAGTTGAACCTTATGGCCTACATGTTTATGTTTTCCGCATTATTATGTTATATATTGCACTGTACAGGTACAGATATCATTCATGGGTTAGATTGTGATCCTTCGAGGTCATAAGCACCGTGTAGCATTCCATTTTAGAAAAATTGGGGCGTTACACTAAATGATATAGAGTTACTGAATAAGAATACATGGATAACTGAAACTACTATAAAATACTGAGTATGCAATACTGTGAATATACATGTATACTCTATCTAAGCTTTTACTGAAGCTGAGTACTGATTTTTGATATTGAGTAACTAATATCTGAGATTAATGATAACTGAACTACTGATACTGAGTGACTGTGTCTGACAATCCTGATTTAGTAGAACTAAACTGAATTCTATACTGAGACTGAAATTAAAACTATGAGAGATAATCATCTAACCGACATGACCTTTTCTAAATGGAATAGGGTCTAACCTATAACCCTAGATGGAGTGTCGGCACCGTTCCACGGGTAAAGACAAGCTAAAGAGTCACCCTCATCTGGCAGGTGTCCTGAATGATTATGGTGGTACCCTCAACTGGAAGGTAAAACACCTTATCAACCCTTAACTGGCAAGTTGATATCTCAACCTACGCAGGATACGTAGTTCTAGAATTCAAGGACTGCTTCTAAGGATCATACCCTCTACTGATAGGTGAGCCCCCATCCTTGGGTTCGCTCAGTGCTGAATCCTACTACTCCTAATTGAATGACACTGATTATTAAACTGAACTGAACTGGACTGAATTTCACTGACTTTTGTAACTGACTGAGTACTACTGTTCAGGACATTAATGATTCTATTCTATAGCTATTGTGATCTAGGTAAACAGCTATATTTTTGGGCATTAAATACCCCCAGGACTCGATAGCATCAATAGTAAAACATGACACAATCTTGAAAACATACTAGCTAGTCACTTAGTCATGATTCATTCATTAAGATATTTTGTCAAACACTTGTAAAGCATGAACTTGTACATGAATAGGAACACATGCTAATATGTCATGATTGCACTATTCAACTCACATAGGCATTCTAACAAACACTTGGGGAGCATGATTATTTCACATAATAATAAACATATATATAAATATCTTGGCTACAATATTCAATTTGTAAATTCAAGGATTTATTTATGAAAATCACATAATTCACCGCATATGCTATCTTAATTTCATGAAACTCGTAATTTAATCATGGATTGATACCCAAAAAAATATCATAAACATGATTACAATCTAATTCAAACATGTAAATTATGAAATCTCAATCTTGTATTTTTAAAAGGGATTCTTGGGCTCCATGGGTGGTAAGGATCCATGGATGAACACCTAAAATACCTGAGAATATTAATTCTTGAAGGTTCTTGAAGGAGTTCTTGAGAATTGTTCTTGATTTCTTGAAGCTAGGGTTTGATTAACTTGAGAGAGAGTGATTTATTCTTGAGGGAAATTGAGTAAATAATGATATAATAGGCTATTTAGAGCATTAATCTCGTGTTTAGGAATGATTAGGGTCGTGGATAAATACTCAAATACCTCTGGAATGATTTAAAAACTCAAAACTTGAAAACTGAAAATCTCAATTTTTGGCTTCACCACGAGCGGCGGTATCACAGTGAGCCACTGGAAAAGGGACAACTGGGAACTGGACTGATTGCACGATGCGGCACCATCACGGTGCCTCACTGGACGTGAATCAGGTCTTTGGCACGACGCGACGCTATCACGGAGTTTCACTAAAAATGCCAATTGGAAATAAGCATTGCTCCACGATGTGGGCTTATCGCGTTGGCTCACTGAAAACTGACAATTTCCATTTGGATGGTCTCCACGATGCGGTGCTGCACCAGGTGGCACACTATTTTACAAAATATGCTATAACTTTTCACCTGGTTATCGGATTTGGGCCAATTTTATATCGTTAGAAAGCTGACTGAATTTTCTACACAATGGTATGCTCCAAACTGAAAAATTTGAAGTATTATAAAAAATTTATATAGGAATACTCGTATATTGAGTGTTAAACTGAGCTAGGAAAATATGACGTATTATACCCTGTTACGATTTAATTATCGTTTTGCTAATGTTTATGTGTCAAGTTCTGAGAAGGGATCAAGTTTTGGTGGCAGTGTAAGGATTCAATAGTGATTAGACTAATTTTAAGGGTTCAATAGACTTTTGAAAGGCCTCTGAAGCCTCTACCTACTGCAAACAAGAATGAAAATTAATATAGTTATTGTCCTAGTCCAAATTTATATGGATGGGTTTCTTGAGGTAATAATTATACAGAAGAAAGTGCTTGGGAGAATATCTATGAGGAAAAGGAGAGGTGCCAAAGACTATAACATCTTAGACCTTATTAAATAAGAAACACACGGTAGCAAGAAACGTGTAGTGAATCTGGCTGATAAAATTAACATAAAAAATAAAAAAACGGAATGAGCTACAAAAATGAAAGTGTATTCAAAAAATAAAAGCCATCACTCATCGTTGAAAAGAAAAATAGTGATGTGGATTGGAGCTATGCACTTTTCTAGGTAACTGCGACTAGCTAGCCTAGTCTGAATTATCACCTCCAAAGAAAAGAATAGAACTCCAAGGAAACAATTTTGTGAGCACCGAGGGTTAGAAATTTGTACAATCAAGAATAAAACTTGCACCAAGAACTACTGAATTTAAAATAAGGGATCAAGCTAAGACGGCAATTTTTAAAGTTAAACTTACATCCCAGGGTTTTTATTTGTGGTTCTGGTCACGTCAATTGCAGTGGAAACAAAAAGGCATGGGATTTTTTCCCAACTTTAAACCTTTTTTGTTTTCACTGCTATTGACCTGATTAGAACCACAAACAAAAGGCATGGGATGCAAGCTAAACTTCAGAAATTGTCATCTTGGCTTGATCCCTTATTTTAACTTCAGCAGTTCTTAGTGTTTCATTCTTGACTATACATCTTTCCAACCCTCAGTGCTCACAAAGTTGCTTCCTTGGAGTTCTATTCCTTTCTTTGGAGGTGATCATTCAGACCAGGCTAACTAGTCGCAGTTACCTAGCAAAGTGTACAGCTTCAGTCCGCTTTACTATTTTTCTTTTCAATAACGATTGACGAATTTTCATTTTTGGATACACTTTCATATTTGCAGCTCATTCAGATTTTCATCTTTCAAGTCAATTTCATTGCCATTAAATATTGATCCCTTCTCAAAATTTGATACACATAAACATGAGCAAAACCGCCATTAAATTATAACAGGGTATCAACATCATCTTCATGGTTTCTCAACCCTATCAAGTCACACCTATCAAATTTAACTGTAAAATGTAGGATCTTTTTTGAAGGATAAATGCCTGATCGGTAAAAAACTGCATTCACAAAATAATTATACTTTATGTGTGTTGTCAATAACCTGATCAGTAATACATAACTCCTACACATGAAAGTGGATCTATCCATCTGCACGCACATTAGTCTTTCTACCCCATCAATGTCAAACAGTGTTCAATATTTAGTTTCTATCGTGAAGTGGTGTACACAACTATAGAGGCTCAAGGGGTAACCATTTTCAAAACCTTTCTTCTTAGTCTTTTGGGAAGGGTAACAACAATCTCAAAAACTAAAAACCTGATCAAGAGAAACCATTGTTGCTACTGGATTGAGTACTTCAAACAGATGACCCATTTGTTGCAACAAATAAGAAATATGTTGGACTACATGCCCGTCAAGAAAAAATAAATGCTATGTATGTAAGAACGTTGGCCACAAAAGAACTACATGCTCAGATAGTAATGCACTATGATCGTTGTAATATTAAACTTGTGTTGTTGTTTGTTATGGACTTTGATAATTTTAACTCATTTTTTGGGATGTAAATGTTATTATTTATTATATGAAATATGTTTTTATTAACTTTTCCATCAATACAAAAAGGTAATAGGAACTAAATATAGCAAACTATAAGAAATATTTTTAGTAGATTACCCATCTGTTGCAACAGATGGACATTTGCTGGAAGAACACAATACAGTCCATCAATCTAGTTTGTGTTCAACCAACAGATAATCAATCTATTGCAAATGATAGGTAATATGTTGGAAAAACTCAAAACCTTTGCTACTGGAGTGTGTTCTTCCAACAAATAGCACATCTATTACAACAGATCTGCTGGAAGAACACAATACAGTTCTTGCCACTAGTTTATGTTCTTCCAATAGATGATCAATCTATTTCAACAAATGGTTCATCTATTGAAAAAACTGACTAAAAACAGTTATTAATAAAAAAGGGTTATTGAAAAGGTGAAAAGTCATGACTTTTTAATTATTTAATAAAGAAAAATGATTCATAAATAAATATTAAGGAAATAAATGATAAACATAACTTAAAACCATAAAAAATTAGTTATTTAATTTTAATAACTAATGTTAGTATTAAAAGAGTGAAAAGTCACGACTTTTTACCTTTTTTATTTTTAAATCTATTTTTTTTAATTTAAATAATCAAAAAGTCACCAGTTTGAATTATTTAAGGGATATAGTTATTAAAAAGGTTGTGAACAGTCATGACTTTTTATCTAACACATTCAAAATAGTTGATGAACCAGATTCTCCATCTGTTGCAACTGATGAATCAGTTGTT
Source organism: Capsicum pubescens (assembly GCA_030864215.1). Lineage (NCBI taxonomy): Eukaryota > Viridiplantae > Streptophyta > Magnoliopsida > Solanales > Solanaceae > Capsicum > Capsicum pubescens. Next base: position 138,992,255 of record CM061547.1, on the reverse strand, counting down.
GAAAGAAATCAAAATAGATCTTCCAATAGATGGTCCATCTGTTGCAACAAATGGATTATCTGTTGGAAGAAGTCAAACTAGTAGCAATACTGCCTTGATTTCTTCCAATAGATAACCCATCAGTTGCAACAGATAGTCCATCTATACAATAGATGACCCATCAGTTGCAACAGATGGATAATCTATTACGACAGATGGGTTTTTTGTTGCAACAGATGGACCATCTATTGGAAAAACTCAATAAAAATGGTTATTATTAAAAAACGGTTATTGAAAATGTAAAGTCTTTGATTATTTAATTAAGAAAAAAAGTTATTTAATTTTTAAGAACTAATGTTAATATTAAAAAGGTGAAAAGTCATAAATTTTCACCAGTTTGATTTAAATAATCGAAAAGTCACCAATTTGATTTAATTAAGGCATGTAGTTAATAAAATGGAGGTAAACAACCGTGACTTTTTTCCTAACACATTCAAATTTTGCCCTCTATAAATAAGTCCATCCTTACCCATTTAGTCTACTCCAATTTATTTATTTCTTGCATCTTGTTTTTCATAAAAATACCATTACGTCTTTAACCACTTATCTTCTAAGTGCAGATTCATTTTTCGTCCGTTGAGGTATGTTTTTTTTGTAAAACAACCAATTGGTAGTATACGTTATATTACATTCGTACTCTTTTCTTTAGTGTTTTATATTTTTTTTAATGCATGTGTATTCTAGATATGACTGATCTGGTTTGGGACATGGCAATTCTATGCGACACCATGCGGAAACTTCAAAGGAAGGTTAATGAACTCCAGTCGGAGTTTGGCGCCATGGTAGAAAGGATGCTTCATGAGATTCGAAGGTTAAGGAGGGCCCTGCTAAAGCCGGTTAACGATTGGATGATTGACAATAATATTAATAATAATAATAATGATAATAATAATTAGGTTATTTTTTTATTTTAGAGTATGTATTTTGTTTTATTTATATCGAATCTACCTAAACCTCATGCAATGTATGTTATATTTTGTTTTGTTTTGTATTTTTGTAAAAATCTAGCTTAGCTCAGACTTTGACTTTATTTCTTATTTAATTTTCATTTTATCTATTTCTTTTTCTTAGCATATTGAGGGTTGGAGGTAGGTTTGAGTTGGAATAATTTTGAATTCTATAGCAATAACAAGAGTTTTGAGTTTTTCCAAAAAATAAATCATCTGTTGACATAGATTGGTCATGCATTGGAAGAATACAAACTAGTGGAAAGAACTGTATTGTGTTCTTTCAGCAGATCTATTGCAACAGATGTGCCATCTGTTGGAAGAACACACTCCAGTAGCAAGTGTTTTGAGTTTTGCTAAAATATTACCTATTTGTTGCAACAGATTGGTCATCTGTAGGTTGAAAAAAATCCAGATTGATGAACTGTATTATGTTCTTCTAGCAAGTATCCATCTGTTGTAACAGATGGGTAATCTGCTGAAAATATTTTTGTAGTCTGTTGTATTTAGTTTCTATTACCTTCTTCTTTTATTGGTGCACAAGTTAATAAAAACATATTGTTTATATAATAAATAATAATGTTTACATTCCCAATAATGAGTTAAAATTATCAAAGTCCATAACAAACAACAACACAAGTTTTACTATTACAACGATCATGGTGCATTACGATCAGAGCATGTATTTTTTATGGCCAGTGTTCTTACATACGGAGCACTTAGTTTTTCTTGATGGAAATGATTCTCTGACTCCACGCCTCCTCTTATATCACATTCTTCCCGGTTTGATAGTGCTTAGGTCAATATATGGAGGAGGTATTAATCTCTTCAAAATCTTTACAAGAACAACTCAAGATTCTTCAGGAGGCACCGGATGAATATTCTCACTATATGCCATTATATATTATTCCACCGAATAATATAGAGATAAGTACTCATAAATTTGAGTTCCATATTGTGCTAAATTAGGCTCGAAGCACTGTAATAACATGTGTACAGGGTATTTTTTTCAAGAAAAAAACTCTACATGTACAAGATCTTATTTGAAGATCGTCAGTGGCAACATCACCATGATCATTGGTATTGAACTTGTAATGTGCTATTTAATGAGAAAATAACCTATTCTCTAAATTGATATTAGTTGATATTTATTTTTTTGCTTCTAGAATAAATCTATTTCTTGTGTTCGCGAACTGCATACGCCTTTCATGAAAAAAATTGACATATTTCTTGTTTATTTCATCAAATAGCACCATAATGGGAAATTCTCTTTCAACACCAAATAATGAATTCACTAATTCAACTATATTTGACGTTATAATAGTATACCAATAAAAAAACCACTTAGCATGCATCATACAGTATTACAAACTTGTAACTCAAACATGACATTAATTTTATAACAATGTACCTATTTACTGGACAAAATATCCAGCTTTATATCTTGAAATCGATACGTTAGTGATGTTGTGCTGCCTTGGATGACATATCCCTTATTTGATTGAAATGGTCCAAAACCTCAGTTATAACATATGTTTTAGCTGCTCTATAAAAAAAAAGACGACCCTTTTGTTGTGAAAGTTATTTCGAATATTTTTCTGAGATGCCTCATGCAACAACTAAAGTGAGTTGAAGTGTATAAAATTGAACCCATCTTTTGGATACTTGGATGCCTATCCAAAATAATACACAAATCTTCCATATCTTTGACACAACCATGCATTTGTTCAAAAAAACATCCATACGAGGCATCACATTCCTTATCCAATACACAAAAAGCAATATAAAAGATGTGATTCTCTTCATCCTGTGCCACCGGCAATTGCAAAAATCTTCCATACTTTCTCCTCAAGAAAGTCTCGTTGATGAATATGACTTTTCTCAACTGTTGAAAACCAAGAATCCAAGCAACATAAGATATAAAAAAAGTACTTGAACCTTCCATTTTTATCAATATGCAACACCGTCTTAATTTTAGAATTCATGGACTCAACCATGTAACGATAGGCATCAAGGATTATATACCCGTGCTCGTGTGTCCCCCTAACCAAGTCCTGGGAAATCCCCATGACCATATGATACAAGTCAAATAACCGCCTTAGCTTTTGATGACATCTTTGGAGGACAACACCTAAAGGATCAAGACTTGGTCACCCCGAGAGCACAAAGATATGCAAGGAAGGCCCATTTTGAGCATGACTTAAAGCAATCCCATGTGTGGAAGGCTGCTTAGATGCTTACATTGTTGTTAACCCGAGAACTACAGGCTTGAAGTATAAACCATCCTTGGTTTTGATAGCATTGAAGAGGCATCATTCATTCAAGTCTAACACACCTTGGTTGCCCCTTCATTAAGGGTATTTTATACATTGCACATGGTGTATTTACACACCATGGCCACCTCTCTCATTAAGGGAAAAATGGTATTTTTGTCTTATTTTGTAATATACTATAAGTAGGACTTTTTAGGTCTTCTCTCATTAGTTTATGAATAATGATATTTTGAGACATTGAAAATCCTCTCTCTTGAGAGTAGAACACCTTAGTGTAGTTCTTAGTTAGGGCTTGGAATAGCCATTGTAGTTTAGGTCTTGGAAAAGCTAATATTATTCTTTGCTTGGAAACGGTGGATCTTGAGGTGAGTTGATTCCCTTGGATATCACCGTAAGAGTGTGGGATTGATTGTTACATTCATTAGGGGTTAGTGTTGAAATAAACATGGTTCTTAATCTTGTAATAATCCATGTCTCACTAACTTTCCTTTAATTCTTATATCTGTGTATGTATTTATGTTCTAGTAATCCAACCCGTGAGTTGTTGTTATTGTTCATCTTATTATTTTTCATCTTGTTCATCATCTTGTGGTTGTTAACTTAGTTTGGTTTTTTTTTTGGTGCGTTAAACACCCTTGTTCATCTCATTTTGTTGGTTGTTAGTTGAATCCGAGAGTGGTCTCCAAAGGTCCTTGGCTACTTGTAGTTTGTGGACTATTCTTGGAGTATGATTTCGTGATTCCATTGTATTTCTTGTATCATTTGGTATTAGATTCATCATCGATTTTGTTCCCACGAGATCAATCCTTGGTAACTTGAAAATAAAAAAAAGTGTTGAAAAGCTGAAAAACCCAAAAATAGTAAAGTTGTCCCGTTTTTGTGTTTAGGCCAAAATTTGAAGCCTACTTTTCTTGTGTTTTTGTGTGTTTTGATTGTTTTTACTGTTGGTTCCTTCTTCACCAACACTAATTGAGTCAAAATCTAAAATTTGAGCCATTTCCAAGTTGTGTTTGGATTTTTGGGAAGATTGTTATTGTTGTGGATGAAGGCGTGTGTATTGTTGTTTAGGTGTTGTATTGATGTTTGGATGTTTAATACTTGACCTTGGACATATGTTATTGATGGTTGGGGTCCCAATGTGCACCTATAACTCTAAAAAAAAAATCAAAGGAGGTGTTCTTGGTGTTCTTACCATCTTTATGTTGTGTTGAAGATGATTCTTCAAAGAGGGGTTGTTTGATCCAAAATTCAAGAGAAAGAAAGAGTGGTATTTGTTTGTCTTGGAAACATTTCCAAGACAACACAAAAGAAGAAGGAAAACAAAAGGCTCCAACAAGTCTTGTTACTAAAAAAGAGTAAAGGCACTTTTCAAGATTGTCCCAAAAGGGAAAGGAGACAAGACTTCCAAAAAGGTTGTCTTACCAAAAAACTGAAAGAGAGTCAAACCCTCTTTGAATTTTGAAAAGAGCTCCAAAGTCTTTTTTGTTTTCCACCAGAAACGAAATTCCAATCATCCAAAATTGAAGAGTTATCAATACAACTTTGAGATAAAAAAAAATCAAAAATTTCAACTACTTCCAACGCCCAATCCAAGGCTGCCACGTGGCTGCCACATCACCACCTTCAAAACAACCTAAGGCTCAAATTTCAGATTTTGTAGTTTCCTTTTGTTTTTCGTTAGTTTCAATTTCGTTGGTTCCAATACTAATTGGCAAACTAGTACTCATCTACTAGATTGTTAGTTAGCCTTTGTGTTCGTTCATTCATGTTTAGCCTTTGTTATGGGCTTTTCTCATTTTTAACTCGTCGTAACATCTTTGTTTCAAGTTCGTAAGTAGATTTTGTTTTGTGTCTTGAGTCGATCAAACAAGAATCTATTCTAGCCTCCAAGTAGAATTGACATATTATTGACTACCGAAGTATAAGCAACTTTCAATATTCGTCACTCCAATTGTGAGGATCACAAAAGTGAGTGTCTACGAGTGTTGGTGAGGAACTTTTACTACTAATCTTGTTTGTTCATTTTGTAGGTTTGTTTCTTTTTTAGTTTAAGGTTCAATTTCAATGGAACCCAAGGCTTCCACCTCTTAAACCATGGACAACAATGTCACCAGTGTTATTTTGGCCTACCTTGACACTATTTCCCGAGACATGGCTATGGTGAATGAAAGATTGGATTGTATGGTAGGTCTAAGGAAGAAAGTGGGCTGCCCGAACACACGTTAAGATGAAGACTATAGCTCATGTGAGCTACAAGGTAAAATAGCTAACTCTTACACTTTTGTACGTGAGAATGAGAATTGTGTGGCTAGTATCCCATTGAGTGTGACTCTTCATTTTATGGGAAATATGATTTTTGTAGCCTTTCTTGAGAGTGTAGTAAAATCTAAAGACCTTTGCTGTCAGGATCCAAAATTTGAAGGTCGTGATGATAACTGCATTGATCCAACCTTGGTAGATAAGTCCAACTTAAGATAGAATAAATTTGAAGATTAAATAATGAAACAAAAATTAATACTTTAGAATAAAATCAAACCAATAATAATATCAATTCAATATCTGGCAATACATCTCAAAATCCTAAGGAGTTTCATAATTATAGAACGACTCTAAATCAAAATCCAATACTGGTACATAATATATTTGTCTCTAAAATAAAATTAATATATAAGTAGGATAGATAAAGTGGGGAACATGCTCCGAACGGGGATCTCACCACGGCTTTAATAACTCTAAACTATAAGATCACTTTCTATGGGTAGCACTCAAACTAGGATCTACACAAAAAGGGTAAATAGGAGTGAGTACAGTTTATTTATATTTAGTATAAATCATAGGCCAATCGAGCTAAAGCATACAACAAAATCAAGTAAAGTACGCTACAAGTGAAAGATTAAGAAGATGAAGAAGGTATTAACTTTATAGAGTACAGAGACTTTATGGAGACATATTTCAGCAGCTGATAATTAGATAAGACATAGCAAGGATTAAAGATAAGTTACTTGAAGAGATCCTTCTATTGGGAATAGAATAATTATGAAAAAAGCTAAAATTGAATAAAATAAATATCTATGTTTGGAGAAAAGTTGTTGACAGCAAAAAGCAGAGTATGAATGGTTTGAAAATGGAGACAGGAACATAATTTTTTCACATAGTGGTCAAGGGAAGAAGACAGAAATTAAAGGTGAGCAAGATTCAGAATCGTCAAGATTTTTAGTTAGGTGATGGCAGAGAGATAGTTGTTGAAGCTGTTGCATTCTTTCAAAATTAGTTCAAACAATATAGAGAATCTACGAATTTCTCTTTTCTTTCCCATATCCCTGAACTGACTAAGGAATAATATAATTCATTATCGAGGGTCATCACAGATAGTGTTAAGGTGAAGAATGTTATTTTTATCCTCAATAAGGATAGTTCTTGTGAACCTAGTGATTTATCTGGCAGATTTAACCAAGTATGTTGGGACATTATAGGTTCCGATATTGTTAGAATGATGCATGATTTCTTTGTGGGTAATTATCTACCTAAATCTATTACTTACACTAATACGATCCTCATTCTTAAGAAAGCTAATGTATGAACTTTCTCTAATTAGAGAACTATTAGTCTAAGTAACTTTTTCAATAAAATTCTCTCTTGAATCATTCATGATAGACTAAAAATTTTGTTGCCAAAACATATCGCTGCTAACCAGTCAAGATTTGTCAAATGGATGAGTACGGTTGACAATGTCTTGCTTACACAAGAAGTAGTTACTGATATTGGTAAGAGAGAAAAACCTTCTATGTGGTCATTAAACTTGATATGAATAAAGCCTATGATAGAGTCTCTTCATTTTTCTTGATGAAAGTCTTAAGGAAGATGGGATTTACCAACATCTTCGTTGACATGATTTGAAATTTTATCTCTAATAATTATTATTCTATTTTACTCAATGGACAATCTCATAATTTCCTTTACTCTACCAGGGAAGTAAAATAGGATGACCCTATTAACCCAACTCTCTTTATCTTATCTGCAAAGATTCTTAAATTTTTTATTTAAAGATGGTCAATATGTAGGGTATGGGATGCCTAAATGGGTGCCTAACCCGAATCATATAGCATATATTGATAATACAATTATCTATACTTTTACTAATATGTATTAGTTAGAGAAGATTATGGGTACTTTACAAGATTATGAGAAGCAATCTGGGCAGAAAGTAGATAGAGAGAAGAGCATCTACTATATTCATCAAAACACAGTTATGAATACTTCTAATTAGGTGGAATAGTGTACAAGTGTGAACATCAGTTCTTTTTCTATGAAGTATATAGGATGTCCTATTACTTGAAAAATAATAAGCTTTATGTTGAACTAATTGATAGAGCTAAAGGGAATAAACTTCAAGCTTGAAAAAGAAAGACGTTATAATAGAGGTAAGAAAGTTCTTATTACAAGTGTTCTTCAAAGAACCCTTATTTATGTCTTATATGCTATAGTACCTCTTCTTTGTTTCATTAAATAATTTCACAGAATCTTTGCCAAAATTTTCTCGAGCAATAAGAAATCAGGTAGGAGCAAACATTAGTCTGCATGAAAGAAGGTATGTCTTCCTAAATAAGAAGGGAGCTTAATTTTAGATCTATATTTGATGTATCACAGGCTAGTATGCCAAGCTATGGTGGAGATTAAGGACTCAAAACCATGTGTGGTTCAATTATTTTAGAACAACTATTGTAAGAAGTAGACACCCTTACTTGCTCAGTGGAAGAAAATTTCTCAGGTATGGAAATTTATGCTAGAGAATAGAGATAAAATTGAGAAAACTCTATGGTGGAAATATAAGGGTGGTACCTATAGTATTTGGTATGATAATTGGTCAAAATTAGGCCCTATTTACACCCACTAATCTGAGGTTCAGACTTGTCATGTAATGAGAGATAGAGATGAGTTTCTTACTGAAAACACGCTATTGCGTGAAAGATTTCCCAATTTCATAAAACTTGGAACTTTGAAAAATTATAGAATTTTGTCCTTGAGTATATTGTAGAACATATCAGGAATAATATAATCTAGGTAAAGCTAGTGAACAAAGGTGACAAACCATGGTGGACTACCACAAGCACAGGTAAGTTTGTTGTTAAAAATGCTTGGGATATTTTGAGACATGGAGGGGAAATTTATGAGTATTTGAAGCTATTATGGTGTAAAGGATTGCCCTTTAAATTTCTTTCTTATCTTGGAGAATCTAAAAAGGTGATACAAGAACAAGTAGCACCAAGAGCACAAGACATTTTCCAAGGTTTAAGCTTCGAGATTAGTAAGCAATTGAAGACCTTTTTGGAGTATTTTGAAGCCTTGGTCAAGAGAAGAAAGGAAGAGGTGTTGTTAAACTCAAGAGAAATCTATCATTAAGGGCATTAAAAACCTTTTACACTCTAAAATAACACTCAAGGGGCACCCTTTTCTCAAGCCCTCATTAAGGGCATTTTAGTCATTGTTATGTAATAGTATAAATAGACGTTTCTATTTTCCTTAGACTTTGATGAATTAAAATTTAGTATTACTCTTAGTGTAGTTTTCTCTTAGATTAGCTATAGGTCTTGGAAAAGACATTAGAATCAAGGTCAATCTTGTATTGGCACTTTGGCAAAGAAAGGTGGTGCTTAAGGACTTAATCCCTTTGGTCCACCTAAGAGTGAGGTTTAATCCAATATTGGTGTTGTGTGTATTGGTGTTTGATACACACCTTGGTGATATCCATTGGTGTTGGTGAGGGTCTCATTACCTATCCTTTACATTTATGCAATCTTTTTTTCATCTTCTTTCTATGTGTTGTTTTCTTTGTCTTGTGGCTGCTGATTTTTGTGTCTCAAGTCCTTAACTTCGTTTATTAGCTTGTTTTAGTGTAGCATTTGGTATCAAGATCCATGTATTAGAGTTGTTCCCACAACTCTAAGTCTTGGATTTTAGAAAATTTTGACAAAAAAAGAGTCTAGAGTCAAAAAAATCCACAAAAAAAGAGTCAAAAATCTGAAAATCTCAAAAAAAATTGGTGTTGTCTTGTGTTGTTTGTGTAGATCCTAAAGTTGTTGGTTATATCTACTAAATTTTATTGTGTTTTGTAGGCTTCAAGTGCTATATCCTTGTTCTCTAGCACCTAGGGAGTCTAGATCTACACTTGGAACAAGATTTGGTCGATTTTGAGCTAGATTCACCATGGCTATGGCATTTTGAAGCTTTGAAGAAGTTAGATCCATTTTGGGTTTGAGTGGGTGACGTTTTTTGTGACTTATTTGTTGATATTTGAGATCACCTTGGTCTAAGGAACCTAGATCTAAAAGAAAATTGGAGATTAGGGTTCATTTGGTTATGGGTCAAACTTTGGTCAACTCTTAAATATTCATCTTGTTCTTCCATCTTCATCAAGTCTTGCTAAGGAAGAATATTCAAAGAGTGTGTTTGATCCAAAAAATAAGAATAAAGAGAGTGTGCTTGGTGTTTGTAAAGGAATATTTCTTGGAATATTCATATTCATCCAAAAAAGAAAAGACAAAAGGAATAATTCATGTACAATCCAAGTACAAAGGAGGGGGGGCATTGTTTTTTAATTTCAATTGGAGACTTAAAAGGTCTCCAAAACTTGTTATTTCCCCCTCAAATCATCATCCCTCTTCCCCAAAGTTATGTTAGGCCGAGAGTTGACATTTGGGATTGAAAATTTTTTGAAGCTCAAAGTCCAATCATTGAATGCCACATCATCATTAGCTAAACAGCCAAATTGAGTTCCTAGTTAGATTTTCTATATTCTCATTTTTTATTCTAGTTTCTTGTATATTAAATTCTATCACTAATTAACAAACTAGTAAGTACCTACTAGGTTGGTAATTAGTCTAGAGTCCATTTTGTTTCGTGTCTTCAATTTTTGTGTGCTTTTATCATTTTTAATTCGTAGTATCTTGTTGGTTCAAGTCCGAAAGCTATTTTTCTTTGGGTCATCTCAAACAAAAATTAATTCTGAACCAAAGTAGAATCATCATTCATTCACTTGCCAAATATTTTCCAAGGTATCAATACTTGAAAGACCAAGTATAGGTAAAGTCGAGTGTGAGAGGGTGAGGCTTTTGAACTAATGTATTTGTTCGTTTTGTAGGTTTTCCTCTTGATGTTTTTTTTTGCTTTAGTTAAGTACAATTGAGATGGAATCCAAGGGTACGACATCCCTACCCTTGGGTAATGATGTTTTGGGAGCCTTGATGGCTCGATTTGATGCACTTACCCGAGATATGAAGGGTGATATGGATGCTATGAGGAGAGATATGAAGGGTTATATGGATGCTATGAGGAGTGAAATGGTGAATATGAAGGGTGGTGTGATTAGAATGAAAGCAGGGATTGATAGACTATGTGATAAATATGTCCACCAAACCCTCCACAAGTTCAAACCCCTCAAAACCAAAGATCCTACACTCCACCAAATCCAAGGCCACTAATTCAAATCCTCATTCAACCAAACCCAGTTTCCCCTATCCAAACTTCCCAAAAATGAATTCCCTCCATCCAAGTAGAAGAAGAGGAAGAGCTATAACCCAAGGAAAGTGAGGCCAAGCCTCAAGATAGAGAGAAAATAGATGGTAAGGTACAAGAATAATGTGAGAAAATAAAAAAAAAGGGAAGAGGAGGTCTCAAAATGTGAGCTTGGAAAGGGAGAAGCAAATTTGATTGTGGGACTAATCCACAAATGTGTCTTGTCACTTCCTAACCCAAAAGATAGCATTTTGTCTAGATTTGATTCTTCTTATATGCAGGTACAAGATAAAATAATATCCAAGAGGGATCCAAAAGGAGTCCCACATAAAAGCATGGGAAATGAACTAGTAACTACCTTGACTGAGAGCTCAAAGGGGTGGACTGTCCAAGCCTAACCCGAGGTGACTTTTCTATTCTCCACACTTCCTTGAACTCAAAAAGTTGTGATTTAGTATCTTGTGAAGTGGTTTTGGATTTACAAATGCATACTTCCTCCCTTAGTAACTCTTTTGCTGTGAATAATAATTAACTTTCTCTTAAAACTAGTTCACTATTTGAACATAAAAAAGGTATGCTTGAGACTTTCCAAGTTAGTATTGATGATAGTGATTTTGATCTTGATATTGAACATGGTCCTTTGAACTTGTGTAATGAAAGTCATAAAGTTAATATTGTTCAAGGTGACCGTGTGTATGTCAAAATTGAGTGTGGTATTTTGGGAAGTCATGATTTTGATCCTCAAGTACAAGGGGTGGGTGCTTTCGGCCTAGACCTATGCCTACTACTTTCTTTGACCTCGGAATACCTTTGAGGTGTAGGAGGTGTGGTTTTGGTTCATGCTTATTACCTTTTGATGTTGATGCCCTTTATTTTATTTGTATCCTTTATGCTAAGTTTTCTATGCCAAATACCAAGGTTACATGGATGTATGTTAAGTGTGAACCACCTTGGAGTAATGATATAATAGTGGTACTAATACTAACCCTCCTACTAAGAGGATTGTGTGTTTGTTTTTCTCTCTCTTTGGTTTTGGAAGATCTGAATTTGAGGACAAATTCTTTTCAATATGGAGAGGATGATACAAGCACAAGTAGCACCAAGAGCACAAGACATTGTCCAAGGTTCAAGCTTCGGGATTGGCAAGTAATTGAAGACCTTTTTGGAGTATTTTGAAGCCTTGGTCAAGAGAAGAAAGAAGGAGGGGTTGTTAACTCAAGAGTTACCTATCATTAAGGGCATTAAGGACCTTTTACACTCCAAAATAACACTCAAGGGGACCCCTTTTCTCAAGCCCTCATTAAGGGCATTTTAGTCATTGTTATGTAATAGTATAAATAGATGCTTCTATTTTCCTTAGACTTTGATGAATTGAAATTGAGTATTACTCTTAGTGTAGTTTTCTCTTAGATTAGCTATAGGTCTTGGAAAAGACATTAGAATCAAGGTCAATCCTGTATTGGCACTTTGGCAAAGAAAGATGGTGCTTAAGGACTTGATCCCTTTGGTCCACCTAAGAGTGAGGTTTAATCCAATATTGGTGTTGTGTGTATTGATGTTTTATGCACACCTTGGTGCTATCCATTGGTGTTGGCGAGGGTCTCATGACCTATCCTTTACATTTATGAAATCTTCTTCTTCATCTCCTTTCTATGTGTTGTTTTCTTTGTCTTGTGGTTGCTGATTTTTGTGTCTCAAGTCCTTAAATTTGGTTATTAGATTATTTTAGTGTATCAAAAAGTTAATTTTATATGATAGTTAATGAATGTTTGGAACCTAACATCTCTCAATTTTGTAGGTGTTATACCATACAAGAGAATGAATCTATAGAGCACCTATTCATAAAGGGTGGAGTTATTGTCACTATGTGGCATTACTTTATAAAAGTTTTTGGAATTAACACTTTGATTCACGTGAAGGGAAGTATAAGTCAATGGTGGAGTTCTGCTGGTAACACTAGAAAAAAAGGGATCTACCAGGTGGTTCCTATTATAATGCTTTGGTTTTTTGGGAAATAAAAACACAGTGTTACATAGTGGTTCATTTATTAATAGGAAAGATTATTTGAGAAATTACTGATATCATTAGGAAGTTTATAAAACTCAGATTTAATGTTTCTTGTGAGAGTAGAAGCTGGCATGCTATTGTTGTTGTCTTGGATAGGTATAAACTTAATTATAGCATCAGGATTGTGAGGTGGATTCCCCAACCTGTTAATTGATTTAAATACAATAATGATGGAGTCTTTAGGGGAAATCCTGGTCCTATCTCAGTTGTGTTCTTTTTAAGAGATTCATATAGATACTTTATGATTGCTAAAGACTTTTGAATTTAGGACATTATAAATTTTGTGAAAGAAGCTAGGGCTGTCAGAGAAGGTTTAATTTATTGTAAGGATCGCATGATTAGCCATGTTATTATAGAATCTGATTCTATGAAAATGGTCCAGATAATAGAAGAAAGATGAAAAATCCCTTGGGCTGTGTCTGTGGAAAACATCATTAACTTTCTAATTAACTCTCTATCACTAAGAGTCAATACATTTTTAAAGAGAAGAAAACTCTTGATTTTTTTGCTAATCTTTTTTTTTGCAAATGATTATCAGATTAATCAGTTTTAGAATGTCCCAAGTACGGGTAGGAGGATTCTTAACATAGACAAAATGGGTACTCCTCATCTAAGAAGAACTTCAACAGATATGTCATGATTATAGACAAATATTGCTAACAACTTGATGTAGGTTTAGTTTCATTTATCTACAAAAAGTTATTTATATTGTCTATCAACTAGTAAGCCCTTATGTTTGAAGTTATTTCATGAGATTTGTGTACCCAACCTATGAAATTTTTTGGGGTGTTCATTAGATACCAAATCAAGCCTGCATTTATTCAAGATTGAATATTGTATTTTTATTTTGTATGTATTTATTTCAAATTCTAAAAATATAACTTGTTCCTCTTCTTGCTAATGTTATATATCTTTTTTATTTCATTTAAAAAAAAATCCCTTCTCACTCTTCTATGTCTCATTATGTACATTATGCAAAGAGCACTCGTTTTGTCTCGTGAGCTTAACTTTAGGCTTCTTTCTCATAACTTAAGGTTGAGCGCGCTTCCCAACAAGCAATCACTCCTTGAAAGAAAGAATGAAAGTTTAACAAGCTAAGAAAGTCTCGTTGAAAGTAGAAACTCAGACTGTGATGACTACTAGTTTTAAAGTCTTGATGTCGGTTCGGTTCGGTTTTATGTGTTATTAGTTCGGTTTATCAGTTTTTAATTTTTAAATATGTAAAACCAATAACCAACCAATAAGATATTTTCTTATCGGTTTCGGTTTATCGATTTTTGGTCCTTAATGGTTAGGTTTTTGGTTTAACCAATAAGAAAATACTTATAAAATAGAAATAGTAACAACTAACATAAAAAAAATGAAATCTTAGTTACCGCCAAAATCCTACGCAATGCATTTTAGTTTACAAGAATTTTCAAACTTGAACTGAATGTTAATTAGAAAAAAATTAAATCTTAATTGTTGGAAGCTATAAATGCTTTAAGCTTTTCAATACGATAATAGTCGAGCTTTATATTGTGCCTTTGTTGCCCTGAATAGGTTAATACTTTATGAATCATTGAATTGTGAATAAGTAGTGCATATAATATATATATATATGCATACATATATCTATCTATTGATCTGTATATATAGATAGATCAATAGAGAGAGAGAGAGAGATTTATATATATAACACAAATAGGGATAAAACAATAACTTAGTGTATCCTTATTGGGTTATCGGTTTAACCGATAACCCAATAAGCTAAAACCAAAATCAAACTGTTTGCCCAATAAAAATCTTTATAAAACCAATAAAAAATTGTTAACCCAATAACATTTTTAGCGGTTTGATTTATCGGTCGGTTCGGTATTTGCACACCCCTAACCTTGGGTGCTTATCACTATGAAAAATATAATTTGGATTATCCTTCGACCTATAACAAGTTTATCATTAAGAATTAGCTTTACAAATGGTGTTCTTTTCTTCTCACGTAAAGCTCTGTTGGTGGTATTAACCATATTTGAGATTCATCCCATCCATTTTTTTTTTGTAAAAAGGGGAGGGAGTACGATTTAAAGAAGTGGTTAGAAATACTTAGCTTGGAAGATATGTAGTTGTATTTCGAAGTGATGATTCAACACTTGATCTAGGCTAGAGTGGATCTCATTGGCTAAGACAAGAATGATCGAAGCTCTTACAGTGATGGTGGATCGAAAACCTGAAGAAGACATGATGCTCTTAGCTTCTCTTTGATAGATTTTCTTCTCTAAACTAGATTTACAAACTCATCGATCGTAGATGAAGTAGAGGAAATAAGTTGACAACTTATTCTAAAGGATCAAAGATTCAACGAAAGAAGGAGATGTAGAACTTTAAAGATTCTTCGAGATGTTTCCTTATCTCAGATTTTTTTTATTTTTTCTCTGGTTTTCTCTTCTTTCCTTTTTGAGGTTGTTTATTTTCTTTTTTAATAAAAGTGGGGTGAAGTAAATTGGGTGGGGGTGTAGAAACTAGGTGATTTTTTTTTATTTTTTTTTTGTTGAAAAATATTTTTTTTTATAATTTATCTTAAAATTATTATTTTACACCTCCAAATATCACATGTCCTTTTTTATTTATTCATGGTTAGCTGATTGTCTAAAAAATGTCAAACCGATATAACGAGACCCTATTTAGGGCCCGTTTGGCTATTCTAGATGAAATCAAATTATGAGATAAAGTTGAAGTTTGTTTAGACATGAAATTTGGACTTTTTATGTTGCGTGTTTTCTCATAAATTTAAAAATCTCATAGGTTGTGAAATCTATCAAAATTGCCTCAATTCTTTATATAACTTTTTTTACCATATAAGCAAAAGTTTATAAGAAAGTATAATGCGCTATCACAAACTATTCTAAAAAAAAAATGCAACATTTATTAATCAAACTTTAGTCCAATAAAAATGTAGAATTGTAGTGTTTAGAGTCTTTACCCTAAATTTAACTAGTGGCTAGAGTCTTGACCCTCAATTTAACTATGGAATTTTTTTTTTCATTAAGCATTGGTTTGAATGAACAACAACAACAAACCCAGTGTATTCTCACAAAGTGGGGTCTAGGGAGGGCAAGATGTACGCAGACCATACCGCTACCTCGAAGAAGTAGAGAGGTTGTTTCCGATAGACCCCTGGCTAAAGATAACGCTTAGTAAATAAATTTGATGAATAATAAATGGAAGGGGCGGCTCAAGCATATTTGTGGCATAAGGCGAAAATCAAACAGAGGCCTTAAAAAATTAAGAAAAAATAACTTTCTTTTAATGAACTCTATTTTCAAAATTACAGAATCGATTTTGTCTAATTATTCTTTTTTAAGTAATAATACAATCAAAGCATATAATATTTCTTAAGACATAGTACACTAGATATATGAGTTTCTTGTATAATTCTTTTCTTTTATATAAAAAGTTTATTTTTTTTATAAATAATATTTAATTTTTTTAAAAAAAAATATTTATATCACTATAAAAAATGAGGCCCTCAAATTTAGGGCCTAAGGCTGCCGCCTATTTTCTTATGAGATAGAGTCGTCCCTGATAAATGGTAAAGTAGGAGTTACTTCGAAGTAATAATAAATTTATCTTGATTAAATTATGGTTATATGAAATATAAATACTTTAAAAAGTAATAATATGAAATAAATGGTGGAATTTTTTTGGATTAACTTGAAGGGCAGTCCGGTGCATTAAAGCTACTGCTATGCGCGGTGTCTGGGGAAGGGCCCCACCACAAGGGTGTATCGTACGCAGTCTTACCCTGCATTTCTGCTAGAGGCTGTTTCCAAGGCTTGAATCTATGACCTCCTGGTCACATGGCAGCAATTTTACCAGTTACTCCAAGGCTCCCCTTCAAATCACAAATCACTATACGGATATGAAAAATCACAAATCACAAATCACTATACAGAATTCTTAAATCAAGTTAACTGGACAATTTAAAATTTCATTTCATGATCAATATTAAATGACATAATACATAAATATGACCCTAAACTTGACATTAAATTATAACTTTGACCTTAAACTTTGACAGTGTACAAATATGACCTTTAACTATTCAAAACTGCACAAATATGACCTCCGATCCTACATGGCAAAATGCGTTTTCAACACCCAAAACTGGGCGCGTTCAACTTAAAATCAAAGCGTTTCAATAGTAAAAAACTGATAAAATGACTATAATGCCCTTACTAATTTTTTTTTATATATTTAAATGACTTTTCACTATTATTTTTTCATTATTTTCGGCTCAAAGATGAAAATGACATCTAATTTCTTTTGTCATCACGAAAAAAAACAATATTTAAGATTTATTAATTAGGTGAGTCAGCCTCATATGAAAAAATCGCGCGGGTATCTATATATATTATAAAGCTGAGGACGAATTTAAGTTATATAATATATCTAAATATAATTTATTTAAATATTAAATTAAAGATGAAATTATACTAATAATAAAAAAATTATAATTTTAATAAAACGTTATTAAATTAACGTTATTAAAATGTTATTAAGGATAGTAGTAGTATATTAAATTAATGTTATCAAATTAACGTTATCAAAATGTTATTAAATTAACATTATTAAAACGTTATTAAATTAACACAGGGGCGGACCTACGTGGTTGCCATGGGGTTCACCCGATCCCCCTCGGTAAAAATTTACGTTGTATATATAAGATGGAAAATCTATATTTATGTACGTATATTAATGTTGAACAACATGAAACAAGGCACTTAGATAACCCAGTGGTGTTATTTGCTCTTCTTAGGCGCTTCCTTCAGCCTACTGCAAGGGTTCGATCTGTTCTTTTTTTTTAATAAAAAAAGTTAGGTTTTGCTGCTATAGAAATAAATAAATAAATAAATAAATAAATAAATAAATAAATAAAAATAATAATAATAAAAACAACGTCGTTTTAACACAAAAAAAAACAAAACGACAGAAATAAATAAAAAAATTATAATAATAATAATAATAATGATAATAATGATAATAATGATAATAATAATAATAATAATAATAATAATAATAATAATAATAACAACAACAACAACGACGCCGTTTTAACACAAAAAGCAAAACGACGTCGTTTCAGATGAAAGACAAATATGACCTTTAACTATTCAAAACTGCATAACTATGACCTCCGATCAAAAGTCCCTCCAAGTCAGCCCTTTTAATGACGTGACATCGTGTGATTGGATTACTTTTCCGCATAGGCGCAAGTGAAACTCACGCATGAAGATTACAAAATCGGAGGTTATATTTATTCAAATTTTGAATAGTTAAAAATTTTATTTATGCGCTATCAAAGTTTAAAATTAAAATTATAATTTAATATAAATTTAAGATCATATTTATATATTATGCCATATTAAATTGCATATCCAAAGATGAAACGGTATGTCCAAATGCCAACTTAATAGGTTAAAAATGAACAAGGCTGTGGATTCCCATTTTTTTCTTTGGGAGATTATCAATACCCTTATTTTGAATTCCCCTTTCGTCCTATTCATTCATCAAATCAGCGAAGTATTTAGATGCCTATTCATTCATCAAATCAACGAAGTATTTAGATGCTTATCGGTGTGCTTATCAAAAATATATTTTTAAATAGCTCTTGAAGCAATCTTTTTCTATTAAATTTGTAAAAAGTATTTTTTATAGATAATATTGAATAATTTATATTTGAAAGAGTTGGAATGATATAGACTAGTTGAAATGATATAGACTATGTGGTCAGAAAGTCCTGACTGGGGGACCTTCACAACTTTTACATGGCTTATACCCGCCAACTGCTTAAACACACAACTCAACAGATTTCCACAAAAGAACCAAAATGGAGCTGTGTTGCCTGCAGCCATTCAATATACCTCGAAGTGTCTTAGCAGAGAAGCCATTTTTGTGTGGACAGCCTATTACATTGATTCAGAGTACTAGTACTAAGAGATGCAGCCCAAAGTCCAACAACCTCAAGTCCCTTCGTTCCAGACCTCGAACTTCAGGTAATACAATTTTACTCTGAAATTGTCACACCCTTTTGAAAATGATCAAGAATTCAGGTAATGCATGAAAAAGTGAAGGATCAATGAGTATGTTTGGTTAGGTAAGTCTAGTTTATAGTAGTACATTTCTTTAGGTGTGGGGTTCATACCAGTTATTTAAACATAGAAAGTTAGCCCAATAATTACACGGATCCATCTTAGGGAAGGGTGACAAAGGGAATTATGTTGTATACAGAGGTTAAATGTTACTAACTATTATGAGTGTAATATTTAATTTTGTGTGCACTTAACACAACAAAGAAGAAAATTTGCACACCCTTCACTAAATTCCTCGCTCAGCCACTATTTAGCCCATTATCCATGAGTTCCCTAATCAGATTTGAATCGGAATATATGTCCAAGGTTCAATATTGAAATAACTTTGAAGGTTTTCCGTGAGTTTGAACCTTGCCATTGGCCCTCGTAGATCTCTTGGTTATCAAAAAGAAAAAAAAATGTTTTTTAGGATGTAGTGAAGTAATCTATTTCAGTTTAACGGATGGGGCTTGTATAAGGTTTAGCCTGTTATCAAGTATGTAGGAGGGGTAGTTGAATCCTTAAAAACATTTTGAGTTAAATTCCTTTCCTTTTTTAAATACTTTTTTACCCCTCTCCACGAGCTCCCACCCTTTTTGCTTCCTTGGTGACTCGAACCCACAACCTTAGGATTGAAGGTGAGGGGAGCTTATTAGCCGAGCAACTCCTTGTCATCACTTAATTCTTTTTCACTCTATACAATGTTCCATTTTGAAGAGTGAGTGGGGAATCTTTTTTAGCTGTATTTTTCCTTTACAGCTGTGTAATCTTGTTTATTTGCTCGTTTCCTACATGTTGTAGAAACACAGATAATCTAGGCAATGTGGAGAAACTTATTTTCAGATATTTCTATTTCTCAAAGATGAAATATTAATTTAGAAGGAAAAATTGCAATCTTTATCAATTTCCTTTCAAATCTTTTACTTGTACTCTGTAAATTTGGCTGGGCATTCATCTAATTACTGGTAACAGTGGAAAGAAAAAGCATTTAAATGTTTGTTAATAACTAAATTCAACCATTAATTACTGGCAATGAGGTATCTTTGCAAATGGCAGATGGTTTCAATCAGGGAAGTGGTACCTGAATCTGGAAGAGCTTAATGCTTATAGTAGAGTCCTAAGTTATTATAAGTTATTTCCTATAAAGCATTTTCCGAAGTCGAGTATATAGATAAGGCTTCATAGCCTAGCTAGAACCTCCTTCAATATGAAAACTTCATATAGATGAATTATTGAGATGTGTTATTATGCCTTTTATAGAAAGAAACAAATTTAGTCATTTCTCTCATGTGGTCTAGAGATGCTTAATAAATATGCAATCTTCTAAGAAGTGTTATAATTCTATGGATATATGAATGTGCAGCAAAAATCAGCTCATTGAAACCACAAGGAACTACAAAAGACGTCAAATCAAAAGATGGAAATTTTGTTTTTGTTGCCGGTGCAACCGGTAGGGTTGGTTCTCGGACTGTAAGGTTGTATTTTGTTTTCGACATTGACTTTAGATTATATAAATCCATTAAGCCTGCTATTAAGTTTATATTGCTGAAAGACAAAGAACGTTTTCAGGGAGCTTTTGAAATTAGGCTTTAATGTTCGAGCGGGAGTTCGGAGTGCTCAAAGAGCTCAACCTCTTGTCAAAGTAAAAATTCTGGCTTGTGGAAACATATTGATTTTACTAGTTAACTTGATTCTGGATCTTTTGTGACTCATAAATTGTTCCTTGTTACAGAGTGTTGAGCAGATAAAACTTGAGAATGCTGCAGATGGAGGAGCAAAAGGTAAGATTGATGCAGAAAGAATCTCTCATGTCTGATTATGGTATTAGCAGTTTAGAGTAAATGCGCTTCTTTGGAACATCACATTTTACATTTGGTCTTTAGCCCAGCTATAGAGAAGCTTGAAATTGTGGAATGCGATTTGGAGAAAAGTGACCAGATTAGGCCTGCACTGGGCGATGCATCAATTGTTATATGTTGCATTGGTGCCAGTGAAAAGGAGATCTTTGATGCTCTTGGACCATATCGAATTGATTACCAGGCCACTAAGAACCTTATAGATGCAGGTAAAAGGAATTCTGATTTAAGTTGTAGATTTTCTCATTACTATGCCAACAAGTTGGTCATACTCTCCCAAGGAAATTGTTGTACTCGATCTTTTCTCCTCATACTGTCCTCTTCAGTTAGTTCCTACAGAAGCAATTTCTGTTGACTTGCCAATAAATTACTCAACAATGAGTGATAGAAAGTTGATTTCCTACTGTGTGCAGCAACTGTCGCAGAAGTTGACCACTTTATCTTGCTCACGTCTTTGGGAACAAACAAGGTCGGTTTTCCTGCAGCCATTCTCAAGTAAGTCTGGGAGTCTTCTGATTCACATGAGAGTCCCTGGAAGATGTATTTGGCTTTAAATATGAAAATGCTTGGTTTATTTCACTGACTCTCTCTTTTCTTCTGGTATGGAAGTTTATTTTGGGGAGTCCTCATTTGGAAAAGGAAAGCAGAAGAGGCACTGCTAGCCAGTGGGCTTCCTTATACTGTGAGTTCTCCCCTGTTTTATGCATGGGAAGGATACAAAAGTGAGGTGATCTGTGTGTTAACTGCAATATGGTGCTCACATTTCACTCTGCTATTTCAGATTGTGAGACCTGGAGGAATGGAACGTCCCACTGACTCTTTCAAAGAAACTCACAATATTACTCTTTCGGAGGAAGATACTTTATTTGGTGGTCTCGTGTCAAACCTTCAGGTTCCTACGAAGCTTTATTTGCAATTAAAATTTCTTCAAGCATATACCTCTTTAGGGCTAAGTTGCTCAGACTCTTCAAAATGTCTACGGGTGCGTGTCGGATCCTCCAAAAATAGTGTATTTCTGAAGGATCCGACACGGGTGCGGCAACATTTTTGGAGAGTCTGAGCAACTTAGCTTTAGGGTAACTTGATATGTTATCTGCACTAACAAAATTTGACATGATATGAAAATACATTCCAGCGTAAATGGGCTTGTCATGTGGTTAACCGTTCAGAGATAAATAATATTTTCCTTAAGTAGTTTTCATGTCAAAATCAAACTAGCCGCTCTTTTATATTTTGTTCCATGAAAGGTTCTTTTTTTTTTTTTTTAATTCTGTGTCTCAACTAAAAGTTTGCATTCACTGCTTAAAGTCAAAAGATTCTTTTGTGGCTCAAGTTTCATGAGAGGGATAGTCCAACATCACATAATGAATAATACCACTGGTGCACCGTGAAAACAAGCATAAAAGCTCAAGCATCCATTGATGAACAAAGGAGAAAACAGAGAAATAAAGAAGAAAAACGGAGAATTTTATTATCTGATAAACTGATCTGCTATTGTACAATAGCAACTATATATACGCACTCTCACACCTCACCAAAATATCTTCTTAACCGACTTAACTACCTTCCCAATTGACATCGAATGTACAGCTAATAATCAATTCCCTAACCAGCTGATGAACAGTAATAAAAGAAAAGAGGAGAACAGTAAAAATAGTTTCAATGCAACAATAATAAAAGAAAAGAGGAAAACAGTAAAAATAGTTTCAATGCAACAGTAATAACGGACTAGCTAACTTCACTGTATTGCAACATGCACAGAAATTCATGTTACATACATGACCCAAAATGTCTAAATGGGTGATGACCGATTATGAATTGAAAATCACTATGCATTTTGATATCCCGGTAGCATTTTATCTGGGCTGTCAGGGGTAGCTCCTCTTATCAGCATCATTTACTTGTCTTGGATATTTTATAAAGTCACATGAGACTTATTGACATTAAGAAAAGTGGTTGAAGTATTTGATAAGCATCGCAAATTCTTTCTACGTAAGGAGCTAGCAATTTACAGTTGTCAGCAGCTAAGACAACTGTGATTGATCAGGTAGCAGAATTAATGGCAGTTATGGCAAAGAACCGTAGCCTTTCGTACTGTAAAGTGGTTGAAGTAATTGCAGAAACAACAGCACCGTTGACCCCCATGGAGGACCTTCTTGCAAAAATTCCTCCCCAGCGTGTTCAGGTTTCCCCAACCAAGGTAATTTCATTTAGTTCTTCATGGAAAACAGAGATGATGTAGTGGAAAATGGCTATTATACAGAATTATGATAATTGAGGCACTCAATTATTTTTATGAAATATTCTTTCTCACTTTTCTTATTTTGGAAGGAACCGTCTGCTTTTTAAAAAACTATGCATTGATGAAATAATTCCACGTGCATTCATTTTCTGTATTAATTGATGAAGAAACATAGCACTCAGCAATAGGTATTTGATCCATGAATTAAATTGAGATTTCACAAGAGAACTATTCAATGTTGTCTATATAAGGGAAGGGCATATATACTCTAATACTCGTAATAAATTCACGGTGAGGACCTTAAAATCACTTCAGCTTAAATCTTATTAACCCAATCGTTTCTAGGAAACTGGTGATTTACAAAAGCCTGCAACTTCAAGCAGTATTACATCTGAGATCCCTGATGCCTCGCTCGAGAAAAAATCTGCTGAAACAAAGTTGAAAGCAGCAACACCACTCTCACCATATATTGCGTAAGCTTGATTATTTATTTTCTGTTAGGTGCATGTTTCTTCTTCAAATTAACTTAGGTTGTGTTTGCTGCGGTGGAAAATATTTTCCAACTTTGTCATGTTTGGTTGGTCTATATGTTTTGGAAAATATTTTTTCGAGGAAAATAAGTTTCTTAAAAATGAGGAATATGACTTTCCTAATCGAAGTAGGGAAAATAAGTCCTATAAGTAACATACCAATTTCAATGTCTCCTCCCCATCCATCCAACGCCCTCAACCCACATTCCTTGACAACTCCATCCCCTGCCCACCCCGAGCCCCACCTCCCAACCCATCCTACCACGACACTGTTCTGTTAAAGGACATATAAATGCTCTTGGGATAATTTATTTTTTTCTTGCTTACTTACCATACACTAGAAAATAAGTAAGAACCCCACTTGCTTCCAAGAAAACATTTTCCTTCCTACCAAACAGACCCTAAGATTTTTTATTTTTTTTAAAACTTTTCTGTAAGTATGAAGATCTAAAGCCACCAACATCTCCTGCTACAACCCCTAGCATAAGCACAGGTTCGACCAAAGAAGGCGAAGCAGGGTCAACAGTGGCAGCAAATTATTCACTACCTTCTTCCGAAATTAGTTCTTCAGAAAGCTCAATCATGACACTGATAGCAAAACTCAGTAGACAGACAAAAAGAAAACAACTTCCTCACCTTATCCATTGTAACCTCATCTGCGGCCTCTCCACTTTAATTTTCACTGTTGTTGACTGCATACAATATGTGATTAGACAGCCTAGAATCTTTGAAGTAGAATCATCATGGTTCACAGTAATCTGGAATTTCCAATTCATGGTGACAAAACATGATATGCGCTCGGAAAACTCCTTAAGTGTGAATGGATGTGTAAATCTCTTTAATGCAAGGAATATGCTTTGTATTTTCAGTGTGTTCTTGTCTCATGGAGCCTGATCTAATGATATTTATTAAGGAATATATCCAAGAAAATAAAGGAAATATGAAGTCCTGTTATTCACTTAAAGTATCATAATTGAAGCTTCGCCTACAGGTTTCACTGAAATCTTGCATATCATTACTGTTATTATCACAGTTATGCAGATCTTAAACCGCCTACATCTCCTAGTCCAAATCCTCCCGATGGTCGCCAAGAAGGTGCAAGTGGAGCAGAAGATTGCAAACCCACTGAGGCAGCGTCTTCTGTTGTCGATCATACTTTTGACAAAGCAGAATTGCTGAATACAAGGCCTTTGTCTCCATACACTGCGTTAAGTCATTCCTGAGTTAGTCCAACTACTTAAGCACAAATATAATGTATCTTATTTGCTGACTAATTCAATCTTGACAGTTATGAAGATTTAAAGCCACCTACGTCTCCAAGTCCAACAGCGAGTGGTCCGAAAACCTCAATATCAGCAGAAACCGCACTACAACTTTCTGGAGGAAATGACATCTCAGCTAGCATCACTACCATTTCC